>JAWZYU010000032.1:18943862-20143862 GCA_038380435.1 Ryuthela nishihirai
GTTAAGAGATAGCTGGAAGCCTCCTGTTAAGGTTATTCAATAGGTTCTTCTAAGAAACAAGATTATAGATCTCCTGCATTATACCTTAACATTCCATCCAAAGAAAGGAGTCTTTTCCACACATCGTCATTATGTTTCTAATCGAGGGCTGAGGAAGTCTTAACCTAGAAATTTCAGGAACTCAAACCCATGAACATCTAGTTATGATCACGATGTGCTATCAACTAAAGCGACAATTAATCAAGGGTAAAAAAAGTCTTCTTGCTGTCTCATAGTTTTAAAAGTTGGCCCTCAATTGTTTTTTTCCCCATCTAAACTAGGATTTTGATCATTAACACCCTACTAAAACAAGATTATAAGCTAAAGGTTCGATGCTGGGCTGCTTCCATTTTCTCTGTTTACACCATTTTACCAAATAATTTAATATGATACAGTAATTCAATGTGAGAAGATCCTGGGTTTTAATACAGGAGAAAGATTAAGTTTTTCACCTATATCTAAATGTCTGACAGAAAATCGAATGACACTTAAATGAGATCCTACTACTACATAATGAATAATTATTTTCGTGCATAATTTCTGTCCATAAAATTGTAGTAGATGACCATTATAAAAGAATTTCTTAAACATGCACTGAACTTATCACAACTATTCAAGTTGGGTTGGGTTGTTTTACCTCTGAGCGGCACTTTTTTGCACACCATGGGCTAAATGGCCAGGTCACATGGATCCCGAAGGCTCAGAGAAGGTTGGGGGAGGGGACCCACTGGAACAGCTGTTGGGATACAGATGGTAGCCTCCCGTCAAGGCCATCCAGCGTGTTCTTTAACGTGCACAGTGTATGTCTCTCCAGCACACAAGGCCACGGCTTAACGTCCCATCCGACGGACGGCGGCCTTTCCAAGCCCATCGGTGTCCCCTACTGACCGTGGACAGGGCGGGGAATTTTGCGGAGATAAATCTCAACGCTGACCCAGCTGGGACTCGAACCTGGGAACTACAGATTACGAGCCTGGCGCGTTACCGACTGAGCCACCCCGCCCCCACAACTATTCAAGGAATGATTGTTCACCATAAGATATTACTCATGTTGGAAATGTTTTTCTACGATGGTTTTAGGCAAAAAAAAAAGATTCATTTCATATTTAGTTTTGAAATGAAATTTTTTATCGGAGAAATGGTAATTTTAATTTCTTTTATATCATTTCCATACCTAATGACTGTAATAGATATTTCTCAGTTCTCTACCGTGCTTGTTAAAGCATAATGCAAATATCCAATAGGACTATTTTAAAATTTCTTTGTCAATTAATATTCTTGCTTTAGGTTTTCATTTTGTACAGTTCGGCGAAAATCGTTAAATAAATTTAAACTTTCATGGAGTTCAAAGCTAGTTTCATTTGTTTTAATAATGAATAAATTGATCCTGGAAGATGACTTCAAGGATCTCACTGTATTAGATATAAGCTGTGAAATTCTATTTTGGATTGAATTATAAATAGCAGAACAAATCAGCCCAAGACTTGTTAAGTAGAACTCATATGTATCAGTTTCAACAACAATTTATGCAAATAAAGTAGTGTATTAACCCTTTCATTTCCCGTGTGCATATAAGAATAAATATTTAAAAAAATACAAAGTGTTAAATGAATAAAATTTGCGAATTTCGTTTCTATTTTTAACAAATATAAACTGTTAAAATAAACTTTCTAATAATATTTCATAATGAGAACAGGAATATATTTAAAATTAACAATTTGTGTTAACTTTTTCAGTTTTGCTCTATATATTTCTACTTTTAATTTTCATTATCTTCAATCTTTGTTTTTCTCAAAAGATATTTATTTTGGTAAAAATACCAATAACATTAGAAAAATCAAATTAATTTTGAACTGAAAGGATTAACGTTGTTGGTAAAATATGGTTTATAAAGTTATTAACACTTTTCACTAATGTATAGTTTAAAACTTATTACTGAGATTACAATTAAAAATGATATTAATAAATCTGAAAACATTACAATGAACATTAACATTTTGAGTGTTTCATTATTATTTAAATTAGTCTGAAATATATTTCAAAGATTTAGAATTAAAAAATTTTGCTTCGTGCAGAAGTTAGTGGAAAAGTATTAAAATAGTCAATCCAGATACAAAATTTATAAAGAGAAAATTAAAAACATGATTTCACAATAACATCTTAATTCTATGAATATTAAACAAGCGTCATATGTTAATTCTATTTAAATGTGCTAAACATTCAACATTAAAATAGTAATTGGCTTAAACGTGTTCAATTAAACATTCAAAAGAGAAATATGAATCAGTAGATAAAAAAAATTGCTTATTTTCCTTAAAGCTATACACGACAGTGCATTTGTAAGCTGCTTATTGTCTACGATGAGTACACTGAATTCTACAGCTTCTTATTCAATTTTTACGATAGACTGTAACCCTCTTTTGGATTTCATAAGACCTGAAAAATACATAAATCATGTCAATACTGAGTTATTTATATCACAATAAAATCAAAAAAGAATAATGTATGTTGAGATATATTACGAAACAGATGATGCTCACCTTTCGTATTATGAGGCTCCAAGGAAATATATTTCTTTTGGCGCATGGTTTAATCACCCTAACAGCTGAGGACTTAACAGTGATTTTTAAAAACGGAAAAGTTCTATTGTTCTTACGATACCAAATGAAGTATATAAATGATAATAATCAGATATCAAATAAAGTGTACAAATGAATAATAATATGATCCAAATGCAATGTACAAGGGAATAATAATAAGATACCAAATGAAGTGTACAAAGGAATAATAATAAGATACCAAATGAAGTTGTATAAAAGAATAATAAGATACCAAATGAAGTGTACAAATGAATAATAAGATACCAAATGAAGTTGTGTAAATGAATAAAAATAAGATACCAAATGAAGTGTACAAATGAATAATAATAAGATACCAAATGAAGTGTACAAATGAATAATAATAAGATACCAAATGAAGTGTACAAATGAATAATAATAAGATACCAAATGAAGTGTACAAATGAATAATAATAAGATACCAAATGAAGTGTAAAAATGAATAATAATAAGATACCAAATGAAGTGTACAAATCTTATTTTTATAATGAATAATAATAAGATACCAAATGAAGTGTACAAAGGAATACTAATAAGATACCAAATGAAGTTGTGTAAATGAATAATAATAAGATACCAAATGAAGTGTACAAATGAATAATAATAAGATACCAAATGAAGTGTACAAATGAATAATAATAAGGTACCAAATGAAGTGTAAAAGAATAATAATAAGATACCAAATGAAGTTGTTTAAATGAATAATAATAAGATACCAAATGAAGTGTACAAATGAATAATAATAAGATACCAAATGAAGTGTACAAATTATAATAATATTATACCAAATGAAGTGTCCATAAATATTTTATAGTTGACTAAGTGTATGTACCTTTTTTCAGAATAATGTAAATTAAGGAATGTCGGTAAAGTTAAGCAAATAATCTAATACAGCAATTTCTGTCGGACACAGCTAATTTTATATATCGAAAAAGCGAAACAAAAATTGTATCTAAACATTTATAAGTCGCTATTTACTTTAGACCAAACACATATGTTACATTAGGCAACAAGATAAAGTAAAACTTCAATCTAATGGATGTTGTAATTACCGGACACGACTACCATCAACTAAATGTATTCACTAATATACTGCCTTAATCAGTAGTTGTGGAATATGATGACCCGAATGCAGTTTGCTTAAAGAAAGTTATTATTATTGCCTGTTTTAACTTCTGCAAGTTTCCATAAATTTCTTTATAACAGTATTTCTCAAATAGTGCGCAATGAAAAAGATTCAGGTATACCGCGAAATATTATTATTTGTGCAAAAGTTTCATCACCAAATTCTGCATCGTTAAATTATCCATAGGGTTGGGTTGTTTTACCTCTGAGCGGCACTTTTCTGCACACCATGGGCTAAATGGCCAGGTCACATGGACCCCGAAGGCTCAGAGAAGGTTGGGGGAGGGGACCCACTGGAACAGCTGATGGGAGACAGATGGTAGCCTCCCGTCAAGGCCATCTAGCGTGTTCTTTAACGTGCACAGGGTATGGCTCTCCCACACACGGGGCCACGGCTTAACGTCCCATCCGACGGACGGCGGCCTTTCCAAGCCCATCGGTGTCCCCTACTGACCGTGGGCAGGGCGGGGAATTTTGCGAAGATAAATCTCAACGCTGACCCAGCTGGGACTCGAACCTGGGAACTACAGATTACGAGCCTGGCGCGCTACCGACTGAGCCACCCCCGCCCCTTCAAATTATCCATAGACACTGAGTGATTATTGAATTATGACCACCACATGTTATGTTAATGGGACGTAACTACGACGCTCTACAACTTTTCAAAAAAACGTGTTATGAGAAAAGGCGATTAAAGGTAAAGATCTCAGCGATTCTACCTAAATATCAATTTTCATGACTATTCCTTCAGTATTTAAAGAGTTACAGAAGTTTAAACATTTAAAAATAGTCTCTTTTAAGTTTATTTTAAGTAATCGAAACTGAAATAAGAAGTTTTATTTCAAACCATTTCATCAAATAACTACAGATTTTTAAAGTGTGTGTAAATAATTGCTTCCAAGCCTGAATCTGCAGAAAATAAGTGGGAGAGGACAAGTGACTCAACTGAACGTAAAATGGAGGGGGAGGGGAAAGTGGGGTAAAAAGGAGGGGAAGTGACTCAACTGAGCGTAAAAAGGAAGGAAAGGGAACAAGGGACTCAACTGAGAGCAAAAGGAGTGGGGAGGGGACAAGTGACTCAATTGAACGTAAAAAGGAGGGGGGAAGCGGAGTAAAAAGGTGGGGAAGTGACTTAACTGAGCGTAAAAAGGAAGGAAAGGGAACAAGGGATTCAAGTGAGCGCAAAAGGAGTGGGGAGGGGACAAGTGACTAAATTGAACGTAAAAAGGAGAAGGAGGGAAAAGTGGAGTAAAAAGGAGGGGAAGTGACTCAACTGAGCGTAAAAAAGAAGGAAGGGGAACAAGGGACTCAATTGCGCGTAAAAGGAGTGGGAGGGGACAAGTGATTCAATTGAACGTAAAATGGAGGAGGAGGGGAAAGTGGAGTAAAAAGGAGGGGAAGTGACTCAACTGAGCGTTTTTTACGCTCAGTTGAGGAAGGAAAGGGAACAAGAGACTCAACTGAGCGCAAAAGGAGTGGGAGGGACAAGCGACTCAATTGAACGTAAAATGGAAGGGGACTCAACTTAGCGTAAAAAGGAAGGAAAGGGAACAAGGGACTCAACTGAGCGCAAAAGGAGTGGGGAGGGGACAAGTGACTCAATTGAACGTAAAAAGGTGGGGAAGTGACTTAACTGAGCGTAAAAAGGAAGGCAAGGGAACAAGGGACTCAAGTGAGCGCAAAAGGAGTGGGGAGGGTACAAGTGACTCAATTGAACGTAAAAAGGAGGGGGGAAGTGGAGTAAAAAGGTGGGGAAGTGACTTAACTGAGCGTAAAAAGGAAGGAAAGGGAACAAGGGATTCAAGTGAGCGCAAAAGGAGTGGGGAGGGTACAAGTGACTCAATTGAACGTAAAAAGGAGGGGGAGGGATAAGTGGAGTAAAAGGGAGGGGAAGTGACTCAACTGAGCGTAAAAAGGAAGGAAAGGGAACAAGGGACTCAACTGAGAGCAAAAGGAGTCGGGAGGGGACAAGCGACGCAATTGAACGTAAAAAGGAGGGGGAAGTGGAGTAAAAAGGTGGGGAAGTGACTTAACTGAGCGTAAAAAGGAAGGAAAGGGAACAAGGGATTCAAGTGAGCGCAAAAGGAGTGGGGAGGGTACAAGTGACTCAATTGAACGTAAAAAGGAGGGGGACTCAACTTAGCGTAAAAAGGAAGGAAAGGGAACAAGGGACTAAACTGAGCGCAAAAGGAGTGGGGAGGGGACAAGTGACTCAATTGAACGCAAAAAGGAGGGGGGAAGTGGAGTAAAAAGGTGGGGAAGTGACTTAACTGAGCGTAAAAAGGAAGGAAAGGGAACAAGGGATTCAAGTGAGCGCAAAAGGAGTGGGGAGGGTACAAGTGACTCAATTGAACGTAAAAAGGAGGGGGAGGGATAAGTGGAGTAAAAAGGAGGGGAAGTGACTCAACTGAGCGTAAAAAGGAAGGAAAGGGAACAAGGGACTCAACTGAGAGCAAAAGGAGTGGGGAGGGGACAAGTGACTCAATTGAACGTAAAAAGGAGGGGGAAGTGGAGTAAAAAGGTGGGGAAGTGACTTAACTGAGCGTAAAAAGGAAGGAAAGGGAACAAGGGATTCAAGTGAGCGCAAAAGGAGTGGGGAGGGTACAAGTGACTCAATTGAACGTAAAAAGGAGGGGGGGATAAGTGGAGTAAAAAGGAGGGGACGTGACTCAACTGAGCGTAAAAAGGAAGGAAAGGGAACAAGGGACTCAACTGAGAGCAAAAGGAGTGGGGAGGGGACAAGTGACTCAATTGAACGTAAAAAGGGGGGGGAAGTGGAGTAAAAAGGTGGGGAAGTGACTTAACTGAGCGTAAAAAGGAAGGAAAGGGAACAAGGGATTCAAGTGAGCGCAAAAGGAGTGGGGAGGGTACAAGTGACTCAATTGAACGTAAAAAGGAGGGGGAGGGATAAGTGGAGTAAAAAGGAGGGGAAGTGACTCAACTGAGCGTAAAAAGGAAGGAAAGGGAACAAGCGGCTCAATTGAGTGTAAAAGGAGTGGGGAGGGGACAAGCGACGCAATTGAGCGTAAAAAGAGAGGAGGGAGCTAAGAGACTGGATTTCAATTCAATCTCTATTAACCATCTTCGTTTTAGATGTTTTTAAAAAATTTCCTGAAAAAGGTTTCAGATATTTAGGGTTCAATAATTTCTGACCTCCATTACCCTGATTGGGGTAAAAAAAAGAGGGGGTATGCCCTCTATCCCCCTCCTAGATCCTTCTCTGATTACTTTAGTATTCGTTTAATTTATTAGTAAATTTATTAGAACACATTGTTGCTCTTAAATATTTATACCTCCTTAACTCTTTAAATACTGAAAGAAAATTGCTGAAAATCGAGAATTAGATATATTTGATTCAGATTTACATTATTATGCTGTCACGTTTCCTTATAGTACATTTATTTTAAAAGTTACCTAAACATGAGGTGGGTTTGGGTTGTTTTACCTCTGAGCGGCACTTTTTTGCACACCATGGGCTAAATGGCCAGGTCACATGGACCCCGAAGGCTCAGAGAAGGTTTGGGGAGGGGACCACTGGAACAGCTGTTGGGAGACAGATGGTAGCCTCCTGTCAAGGCATCCAGCGTGTTCTTTAACGTGCACAGGGTATGGCTCTCCCGCACAAGGGGCCACGGCTTAACGTCCCATCCGACGGACGGCGGCTTTTCCAAGCCCATCGGTGTCCCCTACTGACCGTGGGCAGGGCGGGGAATTTTGCGGAGATAAATCTCAACGCTGACCCAGCTGGGACTCGAACCTGGGAACTACAGATTACGAGCCTGGCGCGCTACCGACTGAGCCACCCCCGCCCCTACATGGGGTGGAGTTGTCATATTTTAATGACTTTTGTGTATACATTAGCTGCTCAGACTTTTCACCTTCTCAGGGGAATCATATGAAAATAATTGAGTGCAAAATAATATCCTACTATATTAACTAATGAAAGCTTATTTTTTAAATAATAGCTATGCATGTTTTCTCCTTGTGTGCCGCGACAATTTAGACGTGCCCACAAAAACATTCCTAAATATTATTCTGCAGCGAGATATTGTATTCTACATATATTACTGTCTTAAAATTATTACTTCTCTCTCCACGAAATGGGGCGGGGGTGGCTCAGTCGGTAGCGCGCCAGGCTCGTAATCTGCAGTTCCCAGGTTCGAGTCCCAGCTGGGTCAGCTTTGAGATTTATCTCCGCAAAATTCCCCGCCCTGCCCAAGGTCAGCAAGGGACACCGATGGGCTTGGAAAGGCCACCGTCCGTTGGATGGGACGTTAAGCCGGGCCCCGTGTGCGGGAGAGACATACCCTGTGCACGTTAAAGAACACGCTGGATGGCCTTGACGGGAGGCTACCATCTGTCTCCCAACAGCTATCCCAGTGGGTCCCCTCCCCCAACCTTCTCTGAGCCTTCGGGGTCCATGTGACCTGGCCATTTAGCCCATGGTGTGCAAAAGAGTGCCGCTCAGAGGTAAAACAACCCAATCCAAATCTCCACGAAAAAAACAGTGTCAGCAATCCTACAATCATAACATTGTGAAGGGAACTTTTCAGCTGTAATTAGTCAACTAGCCTTCTAACGCATAGATCTAGATGCTTAATCGCTTTGGATGGTACCTGAAGACCTTCTTATCTTTGTAGACATTTCTTTTTGAAGAAGCGATAGGGATTTTTTGTTCGCCTACTAATTAATCTGCTTTGATCCAGTCTCTAAATCAGGGATTTCCACCCCGCGATGCAGTCCTTCACGTTTTGCGACTGTGATTACATTGGAAGCTCTACAAGTTATTCGACCTATGGTTTAAACTAGAATGCTACAAAATATAATTACCTATATATATGGAAGACTCTGAGTGTTTGACTGATTGACTTACTGAGAGGGGAGCACGTAAATTCTAAACTGTGATGCAGAACTGGTAGAACTCTTCAAATATGCACCTGACAATAGTCCTGGTCGTAGATATCAAGAAACATCCGAAATCTGACCTCCAACGTATTCTTCAAGGTCAAATAGTGATCACGTAGGACCATACGTGATCACTACCTTGGATTAGTTATTTCGGATGATTAGTGTAGCACTATGAGTAGAATTTATACATATCTTCTTCTGGTATTTAGGATAATTTAGTGTAGCACTAATGAGTAGAATTTATACATGTCTTCTTCTGGTATTTAGGATAATTTAGTGTAGCACTATGTAGCGCAGTAGAACTATGTAGTGTAGCACTATGTAGTGCAGTAGAACTATGTAGTGTAGCACTATGTAGTGCAGTAGAACTATGTAGTGCAGTAGAACTATTTAGTGTAGCACTATGTAGTGCAGTAGAACTATTTAGTGTAGCACTATGTAGTGCAGTAGAACTATGTAGTGTAGCACTATGTAGTGTAGTAGAATTTATACGTCTTCTTCTGTGTATCGTTGATAGAAATATCGACTAAACAGTATTATTTATCAAACATTTCTTCCGGAAGTTTCTTAATCGCATAATCATAGAAATGCACAATGAATGTCAGCAAATATAGTGCAGTTGTAATTTTTAAATTAATCGATGAAAATCATAAGCAATTTTCGCAGTTATCACAGATAGCCATATTATTTCCATAATCTTTTTTTTAGCGAAATTTTAAAATTTTGTTGATTGTTTTTTCCATTTTAATTAAATGTGAGGAATCTTGAAATCAGAAATGTGATATTCCACTCTTTTAACTCTTGAACTACTAAACGGATCATTTAGACGCCCTTCTGTTATTCAAAAAATTTAGCATAAAAATTTCAATATTCTGGACCGTAAAATCACAAAAATAATAAGACGAACAGCTTTTTTATTTTTTGCAAATTTGATTATTTTAAATTTATTTATTTTCTTGCTGATATAGCTCGTGCGACGAACCGGGTCAATAAAAATAAAATCTGTATTATTAGTCGGAAATATATATTTTTGCAAAAATAAACGACTTTTTTTTTTCGTTGAAGAATATGTATCATCACGAAAAGAAATCCATTTATGTTTTGATGAAACTGCAAAATAAGAACTTATAACTTCAAACAGCTAATGAATGAAATCTTGCGAAAATACTATTCGAAATCTTTACCTTCACCAAATCGAAACTTCAAAAATTTTATCCTACAGTCTTAATTCATACGCTTCGAAGATGTTTCTGGCGGATTTATTGAAGTCACAGAAACGAAACGGAGAAAGAAAAAAGTGTTAGCTGTAGTAAAAAATGTTGAGAAATCGGAAAGGAACATTACTTATTTTGTTTAGCCAAATTTTGATATTGTTTGCAAATCGGAATGCAAACATCCACAGATTTTGAAAAATCTGTGGTTCGTTATTGTGGCTCGTTATTCAAAAAACGTTATCTAGTAATAAAGGTAATACAAGGGTAACCATGGATTGGGATCATTTTGATTTAAAAACATACACGTGACAAATAACAACTGTTCTGCAATCGATAATCAATTATGTAATTTATCTATTTAATATGAAGAGCAGTTATATTGATTTTTCATCATATATTAAAATATTGTTCTCAAAAAGTAATCAAAATAAGAAGAAAATTACCTTTATCAATATATTTCTCCATTACAATTATTTTACTTCATGATTTCTGATGTCAAAATATACATGGTTATGTAAGATATAATATATAAAATTTATATAATTATGTAATATGAAATAATATAGAAGGTCATCTAATATCGTACACATGTAGGATTATTTCTTAGAAGTTGACATTGCATGATATCAGTTTCAATACAAAAAAAAATACTAGCGAAACTGAATTTTGTAGCTTTTTTTATGATATCGATATGTCTGGACGTACTGCATACTTTTCAATTTTCCGAGTATACATTTTAACTTTACTAACTGAAAATGACGTAGAAAAATCTTACCATATACAGTTAAGGCAACTTCAGCATTTAAGGACTGTCCAATTCTATTTGAAGCTTCACAGCGATATTTACCTCCATCTGTATCTTTAATATCCAGAATTGTAAGAACTCCTTTAACAGATATTTCGATTCTAGGACCAGATACTACGTTGCTCAGTTGGCCTTGGGAAGCTTTGAAAATTGAAATAGACGGTCATTATAGGAAGAAGACGGTTTGTCGCTACACAATGTTTGCAAATAATTCTTATTTGGACAGATTTCGAAATTTAAGTATTGCCGTTTCGCGGTGCTTTAACTAATGTTCTGTGCAATCTTCTATAACAAAGAGTTTGTGGTTAAGATTGCAATTTCACACTGCTTCAGCTAATGATTTGTGATGTCTATTGCAACAAAGAGTTTGAAGGTTAAAGATTGCAATTTCACACTGTTTAGCTAAAGTTTTGTAACAAAGAGTTTGTGGTTAAGATTGCAATTTCACACTGCTTCAGCTAATGATTTGTGATGTCTATTGCAACAAAGAGTTTGAAGGTTAAAGATTGCAATTTCACACTGTTTAGCTAAAGTTTTGTGTAATCTATTGCAACAAAGAGTTTGAAAGTGTACACTTTCATACTGCTTTGGTTAATGTGTGTGTGCAATTTCACATTGCTTTGATTAATGTTTTGTGGTATCTATTGCAACAAAGAGTTTGAAGGTTAAGGATTACAATTTGACACTGCTTTAGCTAATGTTTTTTGGCATATATTGTAAGAATTATTTTTTAACGTTGTGTAACCAGTTTTCGTTTCATAATTTGCTTCTGTTTACAGAAATCTCAATAATTTTAAAGAAACGGAGTTCAAATGAGATAAATTTAAGTTGCTTTATTGTAAAGTAAAATTATTTATCATTTTCTTACCCTCTTTCTTCCACGTTATCGTCGGTGGAGGCTGCCCTTCTACCTCACATTTAATATGGACAGTTGAACCTAAAAACACAGTTTGATCGGTTGGCTTGTTTATCCATTTCGGAGGTGCTGAAAAAACAATAAGGTGCAATCTATGATTCAAAATAATTTAATTTAAAATAATTTCTTTGGAAATTTTATTACAAAGATATGAATTCTGTGTATTTTCGCAAGTCTAATTTAAGATCATTAATACTCTGTTTTTACGGCAAGTTGCTAATTTGCTTTTAAGAAAGTTAATTTTTATTACAATTATCAAAACTTTTCCCTAAATTTAATTAATTTGTTTCAAATTTCGAAGAGCAAAGATTAAATAACCAAAGGATGCACGGATATATAGATAGATAGATAGATGACACATGCAAGTTAATTTATTTAATTATATGTCAATATAATATTCGAATAATTTTTGTTTCAGATCAAAAGACAAAGTTTTCCTATTCAAAAAGTTCAAACACGACCTAGCCACAGTTCACCTTTCAGTGGGGGCGGGGGTGGCTCAGTCGGTAGCGCGCCAGGCTCGTAATCTGTAGTTCCCAGGTTCGAGTCCCAGCTGGGTGAGCGTTGAGGTTTATCTCCGCAAAAATTCCCCGCCCTGCCCACGGTCAGTAGGGGACACCGATGGGCTTCGAAAGGCCGCCGTCCGTCGGATGGGACGTTAAGCCGTGGCCCCTGTGCGGGAGAGCCATACCCTGTGCACGTTAAAGAACACGCTGGATGGCCTTGACGGGAGGCTACCATCTGTCTCCCAAAAAGCTGTTCCAGTGGGTCCCCTCTCCCAACCTTCTCTGAGCCTTCGGGGTCCATGTGACCTGGCCATTTAGCCCATGGTGTGCAAAAAAGTGCCGCTCAGAGGTAAAACAACCCAACCTTTTAGTGACGTAAGCGAATTTAGAAAATATTTCAAGAGCCCCTTTATCTAGGCGTTGCATTTTGGTGTTTTGCCAAATTTTCGATCTGAAATCGAACTTCAAGTTTCTTTCACAAATTATCACATTTTGAATCGCTTTTCCTTACTATTCAGTTGAGAGCCTGATCGCACTTTCGTCAAACTAACCCCAAAGAGCATAAACATCGAATATTATAAACTATTTTCCAGGTTTGTGATCTTGGATATGTTGCTTTATTCCTGAATATTGCTTTTCGTTTCATAATGGGCTAAATTCTCATGCCACAAAGGCCCCAAAAGCAAAGGGATTCAGTGGACAGGTATTAGGAGACAGAAACAAGTTTTCTTGCTATGGCCATCCATCGTGCCCTTTGCATCAAGGGTTGTTCACTTTTACACAGAACCATGGTTTTACGTCCCATATGAAGGACGGCAACATTTCCAAGCCAGTCAATGCCCTCCACTCTCACCGAGGGCAAAACGGGGATTAGCAAAGAGAATCTTAACTGGCACAGTAGGGATTCGAACCTGGGAACACTAGATTACAAGTCTAATTCGTTATCGATTAAACCGTTCGCATCCTTCATATGCTCTCAATGCGTTGAACTTGAAACACATCTTTAATGAGTCCTTTCAGTCCTTTCACAGGATCAATATAGGGGGTGAGAACAAGTGACATACCTGCCACCCCCATTGACGAATTGAAAAAGAAAAAGATAAATATACATATATATTACAAACTGAGCAAGGCGGCTATGCCCGCCCCCAATTTTCAGAATACCACTAAGAATAGATCTGGGAGAGATTACAAATACAATGTTTTGCAAAAATAATTTTGAAAACACCACTGGAACCGGAGGAGATTTATTGCCCTATTTGGCAAGAATAATTTCTCAATAACTGAATAAATATCTCTGTTTAGTTTGTTTAATCTGGTCATTTCCTCTAAATTTTTTTGACATGGACTTACATGCCATATATTAGACATATTTTCTATCTCTATATAATTCTAAATTATATTCCAGGTAAAACTGAATAAGAAAAATATTTTATAAACATTCAGGATGAAGTTTTTTTTTTGTTTTGCATTCCAAATACGCTCATTTTTACCTACTGAGTGTAACTAAGGGCTTTCTTTTTTGTTTTCGGATAACATTCTATTCTTAAAATATTCTAATGCTTCTTCGTGTTTGTAGTGCAATTTTAAATTAACATAGTACTACCCCTCACTCCATAAAAGATACTCTGATATTGCAGAAAAACTAGATACTCACTTTTTATGGTTAGGGAAGTAGTATAGCTGTCTTTTCCAATAAGGTTAGACACGGAGCAGGTATAGTTACCACCACTACCTTTCTGAACGGGATTGATGGACAATATGGATATTTCTTTAAATAAACTGATCTCTATATTCCCTGAACTAGTCAACTCTTCTCCATCTTTTGTCCAAAGAAAGGTCAAAGGCAAGCTTCCTTTGTTCAGAGAACAAGAAACACTTGTTTTCTGTCCTACGCTGAGAGATTCTGCGAAAAAGAAAGGTTGTATCTTTGGAGAATCTGAAATGAAAACATTCAGATTACTTTTAATAATATTTTATATAAATATGTAAGCTTTCAAAGAAAAATATAATTTTTAGATTTTCAATAATTTAGAAATCAAAATTGCTTTTATGAGTATAGGTAAGTCTGTCTGTCTGTATGTATGTATGTCCTCAGGTCTTACCATCTAAAGTTTTAATTTTTTTTAAAATCAAACCTGGACTGTGAACTTTAGTCATAAGACAGTTGCATTAGAGTCGGGTTGTTTTACCTTTGAGCGGCACTTTTTTGTACAAAATGGGCTAAATGGCCAGGTCACAAGGACTCCGAAGGCTCAGAGAAGGTTGGTGAGGAAACCCATTGGAACAGCTGTTGGGAGACATATAATAGCCTCCCGTCAAGGCCATACAACATATTCTTTAACATGAACAATATATAGCTCTCCCGCACACGGAGCCATAGATTAACGTCCCATCCGACGGACGGCGGCATTTTCTAGCCCATCAGTGTTCCCTTTCTGACAGACTTTCTGACAGTTCAGGGTGGAGGTTTAGCGGAGATAGATCTCAACGCTGGCCCAGATTACAATCCTGGCACACTACCGACTGAGCCACCCATGCCCCATTGTGTGGTACTAATTTCATAATTTCTACATTAAACTGTGTTGAATAAGGTACAAACATGACACTAATATTTGTATATGCCTTTTCAACTGCAGGAGCGGGGGTGGCTCACTCGGTAGCGCGCCAGGCTCGTAATCTGTAGTTCCCAAGTTCGATTCCCAGCTGGGTCAGCGTTGAGATTTATCTCCGCAAAATTCCCCGCCCTGCCCACGGTCAGTAGGGGACACCGATGGGCTTGGAAAGGCCGCCGTCCGTCGTATGGGACGTTAAGACGTGGCCCCTTGTGCGGGAGAACCATACCCTGTGCACGTTAAAGAACACGTTGGATGGCCTTGACGGGAGGCTACCATCTGTCTCCCAACAGCTGTTCCAGTGGGTCCCCTCCCCCAACCTTCTCTGAGCCTTCGGGGTCCATGTGACCTGGCCATTTAGCCCATGGTGTGCAAAAAAAGTGCCGCTCAGAGGTAAAACAACCCAACTCTTTCCAACTTGAACTTGCCATCGACCATGGTAACACATTCTATTGATTATTTTACAACTGGCGAATACTCCCGAGGATTTCCATGATAGTTTGCTATTATTTCAATAAATGTAACTCCTATTACAGAAAAGAAAATTATTTTGGAGTCTCTACCTTAATTTGCATCTTTTATTGAGATAACGGAAATAAAAATATGACTGATACAAAGTGACTATAAATCTTGAACAACAAATGAAAAGATAATATTTTTTAAATTAGAATTCCAATTATTTATAAGCGTAAAAAAAACAATCTCTTACACTATCACCACGTCAATATAATTCAGTCAATATAATTGTTATTAAAAATTACTTTAAATGAATTAAAATGTAAATCCTTAGCTTCGAATTTAAAATACTACAGATATGTTTCCCATGGTCGCTGTTATTCAGTTAGAGCGAAAAGCATTCATTACCTGTATAGTATAAACCTCAATCTTTCTCTCAATATATTTGATTAGGCGTTTAATGTGTGTATTATTTTCATTGAAAGATTGTTAAAAGTAAACGGTTGCTTACCTTCACTTGATGTTATAGGCTTGATATTTACAAAGAGCATATATTTAATCCAGAGAAAGGCGAGAGATCTCACTCGTTGAATCATTATGAAGAGTCCATCAGTCTTGATCTAAGCTTCACAGAGAAAGATTTCAAAATTCAAATTTCAGATGTTAAAACATTCGCTGAAACGCGGTTAACAGAAGTTAAACTTCTGTTTCTTTAAGAATCATTTACTGCAGTGTACATATTATGTAATTTAGGTACAAAATACATCAGCCAATATGTGCTACAAACCACGAAGAAAACTGTCGATCTACCGTATCACTCACGTCCTTAACTTGTGGCGCCCCCAAGCGTTTTATTTCGACATTAGTTTGGCATAAATATTTGGTACATATTTCAATTTTCTTCATTTTTTTAAATCCATAAAAGTTTAGCACGCCTACGCGAAACTCACAATCTCTGGAGATTTTTCTTTTTTTTTTTTCAAAAAACGTGTACTGAATTTCAATAAATTATGTTTTAATACAAGGTACAAAATAACAAGACAATGTAAATTAAACGTTGGAAATAATAAACACTCAACAGTAAAAAATATTTTATTTATTTTTAAAATGTAAATGGTTCGTTATTTTGTAAATTAAATTCTAGTACAAAAAATATTATTGATTTTTTTTTAGTGTAAATATCTTGTTTTTGAACAAACTTTACAGTCACAGTTTACTATGCATTCTTAATTTACTACAATCAACAAATGTGATTTACATACTATTTTAGTCATACCAGAGTAATTAACAACAGTCCGTTTTAGTGTTAAATGTGGATAATATATAGATAAGCAATGCTTGAAGTAAAGAAACTCTACTGTGTCCAAAGACTTACTCGTTACCACCTCTGCAGTGTTCAAAATTTAATTATAGTTTTCTTTATCTTATTCATCGTGCGGTAGAGTTGGGTATCTCACAATTTTCTACATCCACTGGGCAAAGTCGTCTTCATATACTATCTGTTTATAAAATGTTAATAATTTCATTAGTCACCATATGCTATTTATAATTTAAAGTTTCAAAAGCAATTACAAACACAGATTATTCACAAATATTTAAAACTTTAGAAATATGCAAATTGCATCGAAATATGATGTGTTTTAAGTTTGTTTTATACTTTAAATATATCTGTACTATAGTATATATAAATTTAACTTTTGTATACAATATGAGTGAAAAACGATGGCCAAGACCCAAGATGATAAAAATATACTTCCCTCATCCCATGTTAAATGATACCTACTCTCACATGATAAAAAGGCTTAAAACGTTTTAAGATAAAAAGCTGCGATACATCGTAGGATAAAAAGTTCCCTCAAATTGCGAAATTTTTTGATATTGCTTAGTTAGTTTATTCCTTAATCTGACACTGGATATAACGTGCATTTACCTCCAAATTTAATGAACAGGAATAAATTTAATATTTTAACCTGTGGGGTTTAATATCACATCTACATTGCGTGATTAGAGAAATACGATATTTATCTTGAAAAGCTAAGATATTTAAAATAGTTAGTTAATTATTAAAAAAACAATGCGCAGAGTTTAAAATTTGTGCTGTTTACTTTTGTCTTTAATACAAAAGCAACGGTCCCATGTTTCCATTTAGAATTTATACCAGTTTCATTGAGCAAATTATTGCATTACAAATTTAAATTTGCATTCTAATGAGTAGTGAATTTCAAACAACGTATGGAAGTATTTAGTTAAACATGCTATGAATCATTCCCAATTTTGTAAATGTAATTTGAAAGAAAATAGGCACACAGGCGAAAATAAACAGCATATGTTAGAATTTGCGAGGAACCATGCGTTCGAGAATAGAGCTTAAATACAATGCACTACTTCAATTCTCAAGGTTAAAAAAAAAATCCAATAACATAAAAAAAAGTATTTGGAAAGAAATTTTTTTCTAGCTAAATATGGATTGTTTGAACAATGACTTTTTGTGGCTACGCAACGAAATAAATGACTAGGTTAATAAGGGAATTAATGTTTACAATTGCGGAAAGGCATAGCATGAGCACAATTGAGGAAGGAGCTAGCAAGAGTACAATGAGGAAGGCTCCAGCATGACTACAACTGAGGAAAGAGCTAGCACGACAACAACTGAAGAAGGAGCAAGCAAGAGTACAATTGAGATAGGAATTTGCATGTGTAAAGGAGGGAACAACTAGCAACAGTATAAATATGGAAGGAGGCTAGCACGACGAAATTTAGGAAGGAACTAGCATGAGTACAACTAAGAAAAGAGCTAGCAAGTGTACAAATGAGGTAGGAGCTAACGCGAGCAAATTTAGGAAGGAACTAGCATGAGTACAACTAAGAAAAGAGCTAGCAAAAGTACAAATGAGGTAGGAGCTAGCACGAGTAAATTGAGGAAGGAACTAGCATGAGTATAACTAAGAAAGGAGCTAGCAACAGTATAAATGAATTAGGAGCTAGGACTAGTAAATTGAGGAAGGAATTAGCATGAGTACAACTAAGAAAAGAGCTAGCAAGAGGACAAATGAGGTAGGAGCTAGCACGAGTAAATTGAGGAAGGAACTAGTATGAGTACAACTAAGAAAAGAACTAGCAAAAGGACAAATGAGGGGAGCTAGCACGAGTAAATTGAGGAAGAAACTAGCATGGGTACAACTAAGAAAAGAGCTAGCAAGAGGAAAAATGAGGGGAGCTAGCACGAATAAATTGAGGAAGGAACTAGCATGAGTACAACTAAGAAAAGAGCCAGCAAGAGTACAAATGAGGTAGAAGCCAGCACGACTAAATTGAGGATGGAACTAGCATGAGTACAACTAAGAAAAGAACTAGCAAAAGGACAAATGAGGGGAGCTAGCACGAGTAAATTGAGGAAGAAACTAGCATGGGTACAACTAAGAAAAGAGCTAGCAAGAGGAAAAATGAGGGGAGCTAGCACGAATAAATTGAGGAAGGAACTAGCATGAGTACAACTAAGAAAAGAGCTAGCAAGAGGAAAAATGAGGGGAGCTAGCACGAATAAATTGAGGAAGGAACTAGCATGAGTACAACTAAGAAAAGAGCCAGCAAGAGGAAAAATGAGGTAGGAGCTAGCACGACTAAATTGAGGATGGAACTAGCATGAGTACAACTAAGAAAGGAGCTAGCAAGAGTACAAATAAGGTTGGAGCTAGCACGACTAAATTGAGGATGGAACTAGCATGAGTACAACTAAGAAAGGAGCTAGCAAGAGTACAAATGAGGTAGGAGCTAGCACAAGTAAATTGAGGAAGAAACTAGCATGAGTACGACTAAGAAAAGAGCTAGCAAAGGTCAAATGAGGTAGAAGCTAGCACGACTAAATTGAGGATGGAACTAGCATGAGTACAACTAAGAAAAGAGCTAGCAAGAGTACAAATGAGGTAGGAGCTAGCACAAGTAAATTGAGGAAGGAACTAGCATGATGACAACTAAGAAAAGAGCTAGCAAGGGTACAAATGAGGTAGGATCCAGCACGGGTAAATTGAGGAAGGAGCTAGCAAGAGTACAAATCACGGAGGAGCTAGCACGAGGAAATTGAGGAGGGAACTAGCATGAGTACAACTGAGAAAAGTAGTTGATAGAGTACAATTGAGGAAGGAGCTAGCACGAATAAAAATGAGGAAGGAGCGAGCAAGGGTGCAATTGAAAAAGAAGTTTTTTCATGTGTAATTGAGGAAGGAACTATTGCAAGTACAATTGAGGAAGAAGCTATTACAAGTGCAGTTGAGGAAGAAGCTATTACAAGTACAATTTAGAAAGGAGCTGGCACATGTACAATTAAGGATACTAATACTATTATTTAACGATTTTACTTAGTGAATACTGATTGCCCTACTTTCAAATTTAATTCGTACATTGGTTTATTTAGAAGTTGGTTCAGTTATTATATTGTTTACGTTAACTTAGAACAATTTTGTGAGAAAATTTTAATATAGGGATTTTCAAGTTATACCATCACAAAAATTTATATTGCTAAGATACTGATATTAATTTAAACAACCTGTTTAGAAACGGCTGCAGATTAAATATTATAACTATTATCATAAGATTAGTGTCTATGCTTGTGAAGATGTAAAAACGGTTAAGTAATATTTTGTATATATACTACATTAAAACTATCAAGTAACAGTTCATCTGTTCTCAATTTGAAGTAGTTGACAATCAGTTGACAACATGCATACCTTATACGTAAAGAAAACTGATGAAAATAATTGAATAAGTGCTTACCTTCTCCAGACACCACCACGACTCCAAAGGTGGAAGCTACGATGCAGAAAGACTTGACTACAGTATACTGTCACATTTTTTCCATTATTTTTCCTAAGTTTTCGTTAAACAATCGTAAACAACCATCTTTTACTTGCTGCTTTGATTCCAAGCGTAAATCCTTAAAAATACTTAAAAAAGTTCTTTCACTCTCGCTTTAGATTAGATTTAGTGAAGTAAAATAACACTAATATATAGGTCATTGAATTTTACCCTTTGGATTTGTTACTCTTAAAGAGAGTGTAGTATGTAAGCAATGAAACGCATTTCGTAAAAGATTTTTAAGAGGAAAATCGAGCTTAAAGTTGCTTGATGATATCACGCATGAAAAGATAAAACAGTTGTGGAATTAAAATTATCGTTTCGTTGAGGCAAAGTGATTAATTGCCAACTTCCTTACCAGATATTGAAATTTTAATTTGTTTTCGTAAGGCTGTTCCTACACTGTTACTTGCTTCGCATTCGTATGACCCTTGATCTTTACTTTTGGCACTATTTATTATGAGAGATCCATTACTGAAAGCTTCAATGAATCCTAAATTTTGGTTGATACGGAAATCTTGCTTCTCGTCACCTACAGAAGAAGTCAATATTTTAATTTTAGGCACAAATAATCATCAGCTTATAAACCAAATTATGTCATTAAGTTGTAACGATGAAATATAAACCTTAATTATATAAGATATAATTACATCCAGGAAAGGAATATGGACTGGGAAATTGGTGGAGTTACTGTTTTGAAATAAAAGAAACCAGAGCTTGTTCCACTTTCTCAATTCATGAATAATTCTGATCAAATAGTGCATTAAATGATAAAATATAGTGATTTTTTTTAAAATACGTGAAACACATATTTGTTTAATATTGTTCAGCCTTGATTACAGGTATTAAAATCTTCCTACATTTGTAGGTCATATTCTTCCAACTTCTCACATAAAGCTATGGTACCATGTTCAGGAGAGCCATACCTTGTGAAGTTGAAGAACATGATAAATAACCTTGATGGGAGGCTTCCATCTGTCTCCTAGCAACTATCCAGTGGGTCTTTAACTTTCTCTGAGCATTTGGGTTCTTGTGAACTGCCATTTAACGCATTATGTGCAGAAGTTCCGCTCAGAAATAAAACAATCCATGTAACCTAACCCATTTGCATCGTATTGTTTTCATTGAGTTATCTCTAAAGACTTCTCTCAAGAAAATAGCAAAGCATTATCCTAACTCGTCCTTACAAAAGACTGAGATAGATTGATTCTCGAGATTGATTGACTGAGATCTCGAGTTTGATTGACTGAGACTGAGATAGATTGATTCTGAGATAGATCTAACTCTTCCTTACAAAAGACAGACAACTTTTGTGCACACAGTGCTAAATGGCAAAGCCACAAGGATCCTAAAGTCTCACAGAGATGTGGGAATGAGGCCTACTGGACAACTATTAGGAAATAGAAGCACAAGGTACGGTTTCGAGCCTGGGAACAGCAGATATATAAGATTGGCTCAGTACCAGTAAATCGAACAATAGCCTTTCTCATGCACGTCATTGGGTTGTTGAAGCCAAGATGGAGGTACTATTAGAATTTCAAGAAAATCTTTTTAAATCCAGTCTTTTAACTTACAGCTGAAAAAAGGTAATATATATTAAATGACATAACTCAGGGTAACTCAATTATATTTTTAAAATACACGAAATATTTTTTTCTGTATACCAACAGCAGCAGCCCTCCAGCGCACACATGCAAACAGCATTTGAAAAACTGTACTAGGTCCCCATCTACGGTCAGTGCATCTGTAAATTTAACTTAATTCAGATGTTAGTTATTTTTACGAATGGAAAACACTAGTGTTAACGTGATGAAAAACGTATGCATCTTTGAAAACGACGAAAATTGATAGATTTCTAGATTTTGTAATCAGGAACCATTTCACAGTCTTTACTGCGATAAAATCAAATAGAAATTTTTATATTTAAGATCTGGAATAAAATGGAATTTCTATTTTAAATTAATGGCACACTCTTAAAACTCATGGGAATAAAACATGCAATTTACTGTAATTCATCAATAGAGAATAGATACTATTGCATAGCTCTGGCAATTCTCTAAGACTATATACCAAAATTCTCTGCGTGTATTAATGATCTAATATTCATCAGCCTGTCCCATGGACGAGTGGTTAGCGCGCTTGGCTAGTGATCTAAGGGACCTGGGTTCGAGCCCCGGATAAGGCATGGTTGTATGTGTTGTTTTTCTGCTGAGGTCCTGCCATCCTCTCAGATCTTCTACTTTGGCATATAAACTGACAGGCTCCTGTCAGACCTCTGTGGCAAGCAGCTGCTTGAGGGGGTATTTATTTTTTTATTATTCAAATAGAATGTATAAAAGTTCTGCATTTTGTACGTACCCGAGACTTTTTTCCAGGAAATTTGAGGAATGGGAAGCCCTTCAGCTTTGCACACTATTTCGAAGAATTGGCCTTCGGTAACATGTACGTCATTGGGTTGTTGAAGCCAAGATGGAGGTGCTATTAGAATTTCAAGAAAATCTATTTAAATCCAGTCTTTTAACTTACAGCTGAAAAAAGGTAATATATATTAAATGACATAACTCAGGGTAACTCAATTATGTTTTCAAAATATACGAAATATTTTTTTCTGTTTTGCAAATTATGTTTATTTTGCCAGCTAGAGGAAGAACAAAAAATATAAATAATTAATTTTTTTTTCAAATATACCCATATTAAAAAAAATCCAATTTTTAAAATAAATTAAAATTTTTACTCCCAGTTCACAAACTTTCATTTGATACATAAATCATTAAGTTTGACTTCGCGTTTAAATATATGGTGCAACACCTTTTTCGACAAATTCACAAACTGACAAATCACAAACGACAAGAAATAGCAAGATATAAGTAAAAATGTATACAGTGGGAACAGGATCAAAAATAAGATGCAATGTCCAGAGGGAAAAAAACAGATATGTAATTGCCATAGGAGAAATAGCAAACGTATACAATGGCCAGAGATGAAAAAAATAAAAACTTAAACAATGGCCAGAGATGAAAAAATAAAACTTAAACAATGGCCAGAGATGAAAAAAATAAAAACTTATACAAAGGCCAGAGGTGGAAAAAACATAAACAATGGCTAGGGCAGAAATATAGAGATATACTGGCTAGATAAAAAGGAAACTTATGCAATGGCCAGAGGAGGGTTGGGTTGTTTTACCTCTGAGCGGCACTTTCTTGCACACCATGGGCTAAATGGCCAGGTCACATGGACACCGAAGGCTCAGAGAAAGTTGGGGGAGGGGACCCACTGGAACAGCTGTTGGGAGACAGATGGTAGCCTCCCGTCAAGGCCATCCAGCGTGTTCTTAAACGTGCACAGGGTATGGCTCTCCCGCACACGGGGCCACGGCTTAACGTCCCATCCGACGGACGGCGGCCTTTCCAAGCACATTGATATCCCCTACTGACCGTGGGCAGGGCGGGGAATTTTGCGGAGATAAATCTCAACGCTGACCCAGCTGGGACTCGAACCTGGGAACTACAGATTACGAGCCTGACGCGCTACCGACTGAGCCACTCCCGCCCCTGAAAGACTGGAGGCAAATACAGAGGAAAAGAACTATGCAAAAGCGAACAGACAAGTAATTGAAATGTCCTAAAATTAATTTAAAATTCTTATATTTTTAAGCAAAGTATATTCCTTAAACAAATATAACAAAATAAGATTGACAAATTAATTTCTTACCATTCATAATAAAAAAAGGGAAACCAAAAGAAGTTGATAATCATTTAATATGAATTAGTTGAGAAGTTAACGACTCAATATTGTAAAATATTATTAACATAATAATTATAAGTTAATGCCATTAATAACAATAATTTATTATTTAGTGTTAAGTATATTTATAATAAAACAGAAAAATCTCGCTTTTGATTTATAGTTCATTTCAGAAATTATATTTATAAAGAACCACATACGAAGAATGGAATTTAAGAAAGGGAGAGAAAAAAAACTTTCGAAACATGATTTCGAAACACTCTTTGCATTAATATAGATCGAATTAGAGATATTAGGGAATGATACGAGTTATGATTGAGTTAGAATTGATAGAGTTAGAATTGCAAAGTGATTGGCAAGGTTTATGGGGGTTGGCTTTTAATGCTCTTAACTATCGACTTCCAGATTTATTTAAGCATTATTCGAAACAGCTTCTATTACTACTCAGTGGTCTTTCTCGGTAATCATGTTATTTTGGTAACTGTGATTGTTCACATAACAGTTATAATTCTAGATATGTCTTTATGATCTTTCGGTTTTTTGAATAATATTCTAAGTTATTCCCACTATCTTCAATCATTCTATGGTTACTTTTGATATTAAAAAACACAAAAATCTGGGGAAAAAAATCAAATAACTATGGTGTCGGAATATGCTACATATTAGAAACTTAAGTATTTTTTTTTAAAAAGGGGGCTTTCTGGAGACTTGCAAAAGAATTAAAATTTTAAACTATACAACTGGAATTGGTAGAATATCTATTCGAATGTTAAATATCTTCACTGTAGAAAGCCTTCAATGCATTAAAAATTATATGATATTAATATTCACTCACTTAATGGTTATTGTTGATATTAAAACACAAAAATTCATATACTCTAGATGTACTAATAGAGAAGATGGTGGTGGACTGAAAATTTCTTTCAATTGTTTAGGATAACAACTGAAAATTTTAAGATCTTTTGAACTGCGTTTATGGCACTACTTTCTATTCTCTATCCTATTGATTTGCATTAGTATTAAATTATTTACAATTATTATAAACATCCATATGTCATTTAGAAATTATATCCTTGATATTAAAATATTAAAATAAAAAAATTAGATATAACCATAATGTTGCTATATTATTTTCAGCTATGCTATGTAATCAACGGTAAACTAAGAAATATAGAGTTGAATATCCTTCTCACTTTTAAGTAAATTACAAGATATATTTAGCTTAAAACTTACCATTCAACACAAATGTAGCAGTATGAGAGTCTTGGCCAAATGCATTGTTTACGACACATGTATAGTTGCCTACATTTTCACGAGAAGCTGGTCGGATAGTCAAAACAGAAAAATCAGCTTGACTGTGCAAAGATGTATTGGGTATTTCATTAATATCCACACCATCTTTCACCCATTTGAACTGAAGAGGCTGAGACCCTTGTGCAATACCACAAGTCGCAATTGCAGTCTGACCAACAGTAGAATATCCTGGAAATGTGAAAGGCTGTATCCTTGGTGCTTCTACAAAGGTGTAAGAAAATGGATATAAGCATAGTTATTAAAATGATTTGTTTTTCAAATTTCAGTCTATCTGGAGAAAATGATTTAAACAATCATACTTACCTTGTGCAGTTACAGTTCTTCCGAAAATGATGGCGATAATCAGAGAAAAGAGCTTGAATTCAGTAGTTGTATTTGGTTCAACCATTTCTCTAGAATTCGTCAATAATGTAAAATACTCTTGATAATATCATTACAATGCCGTAATACACATAGTAATACAAATTATGAATGTGTTATCCAAAAAAACATGACATCCTGCTACATATGCAGGGATTTTTAGAACAATCACTTGCTGCATACAATCATAAAAAAAATAATAAATAAATACCCCCTCAAGCAGCTGCTTGCCACAGAGGTCTGATAGGAGCCTGTCAGTTTATATGCCACAGTAGAAGATCTGAGAGGATGGCAGGACCTCAGCAGAAAAACGACACATACATCCATGCCTTAACAGTCCTATGGAAAGTAACGCTTGGCCTTAGCTTCTCTTCTAAGTGACGTTACCAACATTAACGTTCAACTGAAAACAGCGCCACTCTGTGGTAGATTTTGAAAATGCATTTCCAAAAGCATTAAATTAAAAAAATAAATGTCCCAAATAATCGTTTCCGTAATAACAATGTCTGAAACGTTTGCCAGTTTTTGATTCTAAATTGAAATGACTTGTAAAAAATAGTCGGGATACTCTGAATTAAAATTTATGATTTTTATTCTTACGAGAGTAGACAAGTATTAACTCAGTACACTTCCTAGCTTAAAGACTAGAATCAAGAGTTCAATCTTGATGTCTGGTCTTTAAATAACATCGCTTACCATGAACCGTAACTGTAACAGTTTTGGAGATGGAGGAATCGAACCCATTTGCAGCCTCACAAGTGTATGTTCCAGCGTCTTCACTTTTCACGTTTGATATGAAGAGAGTTCCATTTCCAAATATCTGCCTCTGGCCATCATTACTTAAATATTTGTTATGTCGTTGGGGATCTGCAAGAAATAAGTCTCAAATATGCATCAATGTTTGTGTTCAATAAGAAATGAAAAAAATGTTTTAATCAATTATTTGCTGCAATAAAATTCAAATGCCTTTTAAAAGCATTTCAAAACACTACTTTACGAAAAAAAAGTAACTTAACTATGTTGCAATAAATTGTAACTGAATTCACTATATATTGTAACTGAATTCACTATATATTGTAACTGAATTCACTATATATTGTAACTGAATTCACTATATATTGTAACTGAATTCACTACATATTGTAACTGAATTCACTACATATTGTAACTGAATTCACTACATATTGTAACTGAATTCACTATATATTGTAACTGAATTCACTACATATTGTAACTGAATTCACTACATATTGTAACTGAATTCACTATATATTGTAACTGAATTCACTACATATTGTAACTGAATTCACTATATATTGTAACTGAATTCACTACATATTGTAACTGAATTCACTACATATTGTAACTGAATTCACTATATATTGTAACTGAATTCACTATATATTGTAACTGAATTCACTACATATTGTAACTGAATTCACTACATATTGTAACTGAATTCACTATATATTGTAACTGAATTCACTATATATTGTAACTGAATTCACTATATATTGTAACTGAATTCACTATATATTGTAACTGAATTCACTATATATGTACATAAATTCAAAATAGAAACATTACTTTCAATTCGGAAAAAATAATGCAGAACATTGTCCTTCAGAAAGATAATTAAAATATTTAAAATTATTTCATTTTATACCATCCAAAGGCAATTAGTTTTGTAATTCCTAAACCCTTTTTAACTAACTTTATAATTTATAATCAATCGATCAATTTCAAAAATATAGTTAACAATAGTTATTTTGCACTTTTTTCTTTGTTTTTTTTTTACCAATAAATATCGTTGCAAGAAAATTACTTTTTTTAAAATTCCTTTGTATTAAACAACATATTTTAAATTTGAATATGCACTACCGTACCAAAATATGAGAGAATTCAAATGTTAGTCAATGGGAATCTAAATTCGAAGCCCTCTAACTTCTAAAATATGCATTTGATGGAAAATTGCCACTGAAGATAAAGATCATAATAAAACAATATTAAATCCCAATTTTCCAACACTATCATTTAGTATTTAAAGATTTATGGAAGATAGAATATTTCACGACAGTAATGCGACAAGAATTTAACTCTTATAGTAAGTATTGTTTCAAATGATTTAATAAAATGAATATATATTTTAGAAGTTTATTTAATTGATATTTTCAATATTAAAAAATTATGACAGATTTTTACAAAAAAAATGTATTGTTAAATATTTCAACTTCAATAACCTTTCAAATTCTGAACGAATATTGTTGAAAAGCTGATTTAAATAGTCTTTATTATTATTTTTATCTATAGTCATGTTTTTCCAATTAATTCATATTTTACAAGTCATAGAATATTTTAAAGTTGATCCCATCCCATCCCATTGATATAACATCGAAATTCTCTAATATTTGTATGAACGCAATGTATATATAAAACAAACTTAAGCGTTTAGCACACTTCTAAATTACTAAATGTTATTCAGAACAACAAACCCAAACTGTGATTTAGATTTCAATATAAATATAACCACTGGCTATATTTTTCTGAAACAGATAAAATTATATGTAATTAATGTATTCAAATTGTAGTTTATAACTTACAACGTAGGAATGAACACACCTAGCACTGGGAATGTAATGATGCCGAATAATCAATCATATTTTCGAAAAGCATTGGAGCAAAAGTATTTAATAAAAATGTGGTGCCTGCAATACGTAACATAAGCCTTGAGTAGGGATCCCAATTACTATAATATTACATTTAACAGGAATGGTTAAAACGATATTCTGTATGGAATGAGATTTTACAATTTTTTTTACTATATATTTTTAGTGTCGGGCATAAAACATGGGTCTAAAATAAAATTATGCAAAGATAACTGTTTTGAATTTCAAAGCAGGTAGACAAGTTTGAGATTTAGTATAAGAAGACAGGATATATTTTGGGGTGGGAATACGTCCCTTGGGTACATCCTTGCGTCTCGGCATGGTCGAATAAATAATCCCTGACAGTGTGTTTGATTCAATAATGTCTCACTGTGCACTCAATTAAAAATTATTCGCAATGTGTTGAAGAAAAAAGTGCACTAAGAAGCTTCGGTACTTTTCAATGAGATGTAATTAATTTTTTTTTATGTGTTTAGTCAAATGGTTTGGAAAGAGATTTGCAACTTTTTTTCTGTCCTATATATTTAGGACAGATAAGGTTGATCAATATTTTTTGAAAAGTGTTTAAGGTAAAGCAAGAGAGTTTTAGGAAATCTTGTAGAAATTTAGAGGAAAATCATTTGGCATGTAAAACGAGGGAAAGAAAATGAGTCGCTAAGTAGAATTTACAATTTGCTTAATTTAGTGTTTCCATAGTTACAATCATCTTTTTGTTGCCTTATGACTTTTGTTTCTATATTTTATTTTATTTTTTGAATCATTGTCTATTTTTGTAATTTCTTAAATTAAAGAATGTGGATGTATATTTTTTTCCACACAAAAAAAAAAATATTTGAAAGAAAATTATTGAATTAGGATTGATATTTACCTTCTGATTTCCATTTCATTTCAGGTTTTGGTAATCCATCAGCAGAACAATCTAGATAGAGAGAACTTCCTTCTGCTAGCCTTGCATTCTGAGGCTGTATTACCCACACTGGAGGAGCTGCAGAAACAGAGAAACATAATGAGTTGCAAAAATGTTGATGTATTAGCAAGCAACATCATGTTTTATTATTTAGGACAACATATTTAAAAACAGCATGTTTTTCTCACGTAGACTTAAAAAATTTCTCTATGAAAAATAACTTGAATAACAAATATTTGAGTATGTCCTCGATATCATAAATCTCAGTGATAAACATTTAAGAAGATGTAAAACTAGTTAAATTTATCTCCAGTTGATGAAGTGAAGCCACGAATTAATAAATTAATAAAAAATGCATAGAATTTTTTTATAACCTGTTTGACATAGAAGTCAATAAATCAATAATTAGTTTGGTGTAAAAAAAATGAGGTTTGCCGATGCGTTGCTCCGCAAAATTCTCCGCCCTGTTCACGGTCAATACGGGACACCGATGGGCTTGGATTGGGTTGTTTGGGTTGTTTTACCTCTGAGCGGCACTTTTTTGCACACCATGGGCTAAATGGCCAGGTCACATGGACCCCGAAGGCTCAGAGAAGGTTGGGGGAGGGGACCCACTGGAACAGCTGTTGGGAGACAGATGGTAGCCCCCATCAAGGCCATCCAGCGTGCTCTTTAACGTGCACAGGGTATGTCTCTCCCGCACACGGGACCACGGCTTAACGTCCCATCCGACGGACGGCGGTCTTTCCAAGCCCATCGGTGTCCCCTACTGACCGTGGGCAGGGCGGGGAATTTTGCGGAGATAAATCTCAACGCTGACCCAGCTGGGACTCGAACCTGGGAACTACAGATTACGAGCCTGGCGCGCTACCGATTGAGCCACCCCCGCCCGATGGGTTAAAAAGCCGCCGTCCGTCGGATGGGACGTTAAGCCGGACCGTGTGCAGGAAAGCCCTACTCTGTGCACTTTAAAGAACACACTGGATGGCCTTGACGGGAGGCTACCATATGTCTCCTAACAGTTATTCCAGTGGGTACCGTCCCCCAACCTTCTCTGAGTCTCCGGGGTCCTTGTGATCTGGTGTCCCTAACCAGTACTCTAGCTCCAGCTTCCGTCATTTAACCACTAAAGTGACTTATAAATTATCCCGCTCGTGTCGCCATCTATGATCGGGGAAGGCAGCTTCGTCTTCCAATATTGCTCTGAATAAGATGTAAATAAAAAAGTCACTCAAGTTCAAAGCATTTTTAATGAAATAATCAATGAGTAATAAAAACACAAACTGTTTGCCCCAGAAGACAATAAATCATAAACAGTTTTGTGGAAATTCATTAAAAACTATTTATTGAATCCATGAATTATTAAAATTTTTATGTCCTAAGAATCAGTGCTCGTGCAAAGGTATATGAAAAAGCTCCATTTGGGGAAACCCTTCCCCCATCCAATATTTTAGATAGCTTTTTTTTTTGTTTAAAACTGTTATGGAATTAAAATAAAATTAACTGTACTTCTAAATTCTTATTTTTACTAATTATAAGAAAACACAAAGTTCACAATAAAATTATGAACACAACATCCAGAGTGTATTAAAATACACTCTGGATGTAAAACACAATTTGAGTACTATTTAATGCATATTATGGCATCAACTGACCTTCCCAGAAACTTTATTCATCACTTGATGAATACAACAAATCCCTTTGAAATTTAAAAATATTCCATTTAGAATAGCTTCGCAAAAATGAAAATATTTTTTCAATTTTATATCAATTTTATATTTATTTATTATTATTCAATTTTATTTTTATATCAGTTTTATATTTATTTTATATAACTAGAATCTTCTTTAACTTCCTTAAATTCCTACTAGCGCTTCAGACACGAGCAATAGAATTTCAAAGAGGTACAGTCGCTCAAAAAAGTATCCGAACACTACGGTTGATTACAAAATTCAGAAAAAATATCTGGCAACGATTTTTTTAGAAATTAGTGATCTGGCAACCTTCGTGTCATGTGACACGATACTTTTTTGAGCGACTGTACATTCACTCAAAGCGGCACATGGAACAAAGAAAAAAAGAAAAAAAAAAGAAAAAAATTGTGAAAGAAAAAAAGCGACACTCAAAACACATACACACCCTACTTTGCATTGCCTTTTAAGAAACTCTGAAGAGTAAAAGAAGGAATCTTTTTTTTAAGTTCAAGTATTAAATTTTCTTCTTAAGGTCTTGATAAATAAAAATAAAAATAAATACCCCTCAAACAGCTGCTTGCCACAGAGGTATGACAGTAGCCTGTCAGTTTATATGCCATAGTAGAAGGTCTGAGAGGATGGCAGGACCTCAGCAGAAAAACAACACAAACAGCCATGCCTTACCCGGGGCTCGAACCCAGATCCCTTAGATCAGTAACCAAATACCAGATACTTAAAAAAGTCAGAATATGCATTATAAATATTGCATGAAAATAATTTTAGAATTTGTGAAATTTTAAAACAAAAAAAAATCAAATATATCAGCTGATATTATTAAAATGAATTACAAAGACAAACTTACAATTATTTTGCTGTAATAACACTGAAATAAAGCTATTATTTAGCAATTGATTAAACATTTTTTTGAATTTAGGAATCTGCAACATTTTCTGATAAAAAATTAATGCCTTCTATCAGTAATTATCAAAAATAAGGTTTACTAACATCTATGCATGCAAAATATTATTTTATAATTTCAAGCGGAATGACTATTTTCTCTTTTTACATGATATAATTTTTATATGATATAAATATATTTGATAGCGCAATTGAAATCATCTATGTCTTGTTAAATTGCACTAAAACCACATTACTATAATCAAAGCGATCTATTGACTCAGGCTTTAGGTCACACGTGTAAAAAGAATAACTAACACAATGCATGTAAAACAATTAACAACACTATAGATCATATTTCATAAAAATTATCATCGATTCAAAGCTGAATAATAATCTTAATACCTGTTAATTGAAAAAATCGCACTGGAAATAATTTTTAGAATTTGTAAACTACTAATTGCAACTCAAAATGGGGTGGCTCAGTCGGTAGCGCGCCAGACTCATAATCTGTAGTTCCCAGGTTCGAGTCCCAGCTGGGTCAGCGTTGAGATTTATCTCCGCAAAATTCCCCGCCCTGCCTACGGTCAGCAGGGGACACCGATGGGCTTGGAAAGGCCGCCGTCCGTCGGATGGGACATTAAGCCGTGGCTCCGTGTGCGGGAGAGCCATACCCTGTGCACGTTAAAGAACACGCTGGATGGCCTTGACGGGAGGCTACCATCTGTCTCCCAACAGCTGTTCCAGTGGGTCCCCTCCCTCAACCTTCTCTGAGCCTTCGGGGTCCATGTGACCTGGCCATTTAGCCCATGGTGTGCAAAAAAGTGCCGCTCAGAAGTAAAACAACCCAACCCAACGCAACTCAAAATAATGAAGCTATTTTGAAGCAGAGTTTTTGAATGACATGCTACTTAGGATGAAAGGATGATTTCTAAATACCTTGTGATAAATTATGCAACTTACCTCTTAGAATAAGAGTCGCATAGCTTGAATCTTTCCCAAATTTGTTTTCTACGATGCAAGTGTAGTTCCCTATATTTACTGGATCCGTAGGGCCAACAGTCAGTGTGGAAAATTCGTCTTGAAAAACAACAGCTGTGTTGGGTACGTCCTCTATCTTTTTTCCGTCTTTTTGCCAAAAGAAAGACAAAGGTTTAGACCCACTGTGGGCTGCACACACTATGGTAACCTTTTTACCAACCGATACAAAATCTGGAATTAAAACAGGATGCAGTTTTGGCGGGCCTGTTGACAAAGTAAAGGAAACATATACTTGCTTATGTATTTAGAAGCATTTTAACATAAATATTTTATATCTAATTTACCAGTTAGTGCTAATTACTTACTTTTAAATTACACTCTTCCACAAAAAGAATATTTTTTTTTCTAAGTAAGAGTTTTGTGATTCTTAAAGAGTTTTTAGTATAGACTTCAGATTGTGTTTAGATGTTTTCTATCAGGGATAGTTTTCGAGTTAGACGATTTTTAATTTTTTACTTTATTCCTAGATTTACAATGAATAATAATAGGGAAAAAAAAGATATTATTCTTAGCTTCCTTAGTATTAAAATGATTATAGATTCGCACAGAAAATTTAACAGAATATTATACAGAAATAAATTGAATACAGAATAATTAAATAACAAAAATACCAAACGTAAATATTTTTTTTCCTTTTATGTTTTTCTGTGCTGTCTCTTTTGAGATTCCAACAAAAATCATCTAACATTGTAGGCATCAACTTCCCTTCATATATTTTTGATTTGCGACATATAGGACAGAGAAGAATCCTGGAAGCTACTCCTAGCTTAATACAGGCCTTCTCATACAAGGACATGCCCTACTAAGACCGAAGTCACTGCTGACCACTGCCTTAGTTAGAGCTAACACAACACACAAAGTTTGCCTTGCTGGAACAGTCGCTAGCTGCCTAACCACTATGCCAGTTATCGCTTTTCAATTGTCGAAATATCCTTGTGAAACCTCTCACTGTGTTCACCGGGGACGTCACTGCAGGTTTCTGGAAAGTAGTCCTTTCAAAGGCATGTTACATCCTAAATCCCGATATGCATGTAGCATCTGGCTTACTATTTCTTTATAATCTTTAGATCTCTTTTTTTTTCAAGAAAACTGTCTGTAACTTTCTTAAAACATGTCCGAGCAAGTTTCTCTTTCTCTGTTAGAGATTCGTCAAATTTCGCATCTTTCTTCAACTGTCTTATTTGAGGGCTAACAAACACGCCTTCTTTGCTTCTGAAAGACGGGGGAATTTTGTTGTTAGGTAGGCAAATCCTCTACCATATTTATCCACTGCATTGACAAATTGCTTCATAAGTCCCAGTTTTGTATGAAGGGGAGGAAGGATCACGTCCTCGAAAGCCATAAGTCTCTGCTTCTGTAAATGTTTTGCTCTCACTTTCCAATTACGTATTGGCCAAGTTTTCTATAAGTAATGGGATGCTCTGTCACGACTAGAAACAAGGAAGTTTTGTGTTCCCATGTTGCATTCCCAATATCATGGCAATGATTTTTAAATCCAAACAATTTTCCGATTGAAATCCGCATATTTAATGGTTTGAGCATTATATCTAGAATCTCATATGATTCTTTTGCCATACTAGAATAGGCAATTGGAACAAAAGGCATTAAATTACCATTATATAGTAAAACTGCCTTCAAGCTAGTTTTGGATGCATCTATAAAAGCTCAGTCGGTAGCGCGCCAGGCTCGTAATCTGTACTTCCCAGGTTCAAGTCCCAGCTGGGTCAGCGTTGAGATTTATCTTCGCAAAATTCCCACGCCCTACCCACGGTCAGTAGGGGACACCGATGGGCTTGGAAAGGCCGCCGTCCGTCGGATGGGACGTTAAGCCGTGGCCCCGTGTACGGGAGAGGCATACCCTGTGCACGATAAAGAACACGCTGGATGGCCTTGACGAGAGGCTACCATCTGTCTCCCAACAGCTGTTCCAGTAGGTCCCCTCCCCCAACCTTCTCTGAGCCTTCGGGGTCCATGTGACCTGGCCATTTAGCCCATGGTGTGCAAAAAAGTGCCGCTCAGAGGTAAAACAACCCAACCCATCTATAAAGAGCCTCCATTTTTGTGGTTCATGAATAAAGCCTAAAGCTGTCATCAAACCGGCAATATCATTACAGAAAATCAATCGGCCATCATGTGAGAAGAATGAAATAAAATTCCGTTCTCTATTTATATATAAAGTTACACTTGTACTAGGTTGGAGAAGATTCCATTCTTGCAACCTAGAGCCCAGCAGTTCAGCATTTAGCCCTAGATCACTAACCAAATTGTTCAGATCTGCCTGCGTTAAAAAATGTGGAGTTGAATCCATGGTAGCCTCTTAGGAATGATTACCTACCTCTTTCTGGAGGTGATTCACGTGCCTCACTCTCTTCACCAGTACCTTCTTCATCTTCTGTTTCATGACTTGGAGTTAGAGGAACTGGCAAAGTTTTTGAATGTGTTACTGGTCGTATTGCAGAAAATAAGTTGGGATAATCGATGTCTCTCCGATTTTCTGCTGGTAAAGCCCTGGATACTAATCACACAGAAGTAGCAATCTGTGGAATGGTCTTTTGGTTCCCTCCATATTATGGGTAAGCAAATATCATGGCGCTACTTTTACTCTTCCACCAGTTTATTAATTTCACATCACAAGTTGAAAAACATATGTGAGGGGCCCACTGCTTATCCTAAGCTCCTATTTTACATCCAAAGTAATGTTTGCATGCTCTCTTTATTATAGGTGACATTTTTTTCTTGTGTCTTGCAAAGGTGAACTCTCCTCAAATATAACAAAAGTTGATTACCTTATTTTGACATTTTCGGCGGAGCATTTTCTAAAATACAAAAGAAAGAAAATAACACAGAAGTATTCGCAAATCTGTCATGTTACCTACACAAATACTGTCATAAAATATCTTTACATACCCTAGAATACATTTTGAAAAAACTGATGTTAATTCCCCAAATATCTTATTACTTATACGTGTTTAACATAAACTTTACAGAGACATACTAATAATTATCTAAACAAGTAGTTCTCAACCTTTTATGCTTCACATACCCCCTGGAAATGTGTATGTAACTGGCGTATCCCATGTATAGATAGATAAAATTCTAGTTATGGTATAACAACGGGAATGAAATAAAACATATATTATATATATACATACACACATTAAATTTTATATTAATAAATTACATATACGATAAACAAAAAAAGACATTTATTTATATGATTAATTTTTAATCATATAAATTCTAATTTATATGAATTTTAATCATATAAATCATCATCATATCAATCATATAAATCAATCATATTAATCATATAAATTTTAATTTGCATGATTAATATTTTTTTATTAATGATTATTTATTCTAGCGACTTTTGAGCTCTCACGGCGTACCCCTAAGGGGTACGCGTACCCCACGTTGAGAACCCCTGATCTAAACTATGAATAGAATAACACTGTTGCCAACATGTGAGTATAAACTATTGCAAACAAGTCAGTGTTGCCAATTTTTTTGATGTAACGTTTCCTGATTTTTCATTCCCCAAGTAATATGTATGAAATTTATGTGTTATATCTCCATAACTCTAAAACTAGCCCTGATAGGCCAATTCTGATCTCAGATTTCAATTTTCCACAACAAAATACTTTAAGAACACATCAGTTAACCAAAGAAAATTTTCCCTTGTAGAACAGTGTTATTAAATAACTACTTAACAGAAACGTTACGTGAGGAAATTAAGAATGAACTTCTGCAGCTTTGCAGTATGGGAAATAAGACTTCGATATCAATATATATATATAGAGAGAGAGTCACATAAATCGTATAATAATATTCTTTACTATATTTCTTTTGCTTTATCATTAAATTCTTAATCTTCTGAGAATAGACACTTCTGCTCATTTAAGTGTTTCTGTCTCTCACTTTAATAAATAAAAAATTCCAAATATACGTTATAGGTTTATTTTTTGTGTAGCATTCGCTTTTTAAATTATTTAGGATTTAATATACTAATAATTAAATATCTAAACCTCACATGGGCATTCAATAATAAATTATTAATTTCAAATTCAATAAAATTATAAAAATAAATTCAATAAAGAATACACCTATACTCCTTATATGCCCAAAAAGAACACTAACTATAAAACATTTTCGACCAATGTTAAATTGATAATTAAGGAATATATTCAAATATTGCTTTCCATATGAAGTCTTGTAAATATTTTAACAATCACCCTGCCCACAGAAAATTTTGACCATGCACTGCCCAACTATACTCTATCTTCAGCAAAGCAGAAAAAAGTGGACTTCAGAAACTTATCCTTAGATTATCAAATAATACATCTCGTAGTTATGCTATATTTATATACCAAATTGGGTTGGTATGCTATGTTATGTACAGAATTAAAAAGCAATTTACTCTGCACAATAAAATGATCGAAAATCCGTAGTAAATTAAGGAATTTTCTGGAAATGTTTAATTAACGAATTTTTTATATTTCGTTATATATATATATAAAGAGTATGTTCTTTTTTATTATTTTCATTTATTTATTTATTTATATTATTTATTTATCGTTTTGTAAACTATTCTTAATTGGGTCTAAATGACAATATCCTTCAAAGATTGACGCGAACCAAATTAATTCGGAACCGAGAGCTAGGATCAATTTTGATATTTTGATATGAGTATTGGTTAGCACGCTTGGCTACTTATTTAAGGGACCTGGGTTCGAACCCCGGGTAAGGCATGGATATGTGTGTCGTTTTTCTGCTGAGGTCCTGCCATCCTCTCAGACCTTCTGCTATGGCATATAAACTGACAGGCTCCTGTCAGACCTCTGTGGCAAGCAGCTGCTTGAGGGGGTATTTATTTATTTATTTATATTGTGTGTGTATGTTAATGTTTCTTTATTACCAAAGCTATGTGATAAAATAGCTGATGAAAAAGTAATATTCAGAAACCACTAAAATCCGCATTTTACGTTTTACAAGTAAGCTACTACTGCATATAACTTATTTATTTAAAATAAATGTCCCCTCAAGAAGCTGATTGCTACATAGGTTTGACAGGAGCCTGTCAGTTTATTATACCAAAAGGGAAGAATCTGTTAGGAAGACAGAGAACCTACTTACAGGAAAACAAGACCCAGGTGCTTTTGATCGGTAGCTAAGCGCCCTTAACCACCCGTCCAGGAGACATCTGTATTAAATTTACTAAACTTAAAATATTATAACATAGTTATAGAGTGCTTTGAAAGTAGTGAAGTTGTTCTTTTCTTAACCTGCATAGAGAATAACATGCGATTCAAATTTGCAATAATAAAATTTTATATTTGTAGAATAACAAGCAGCTGAGATTTAAGATATCAAACTAAAACTTTATAGGAACCTATAACAATTTATACCTATTAATTTAATAAATTTTTATGCGTGAAATGAGCTATAATACATACCTTCTAAATCCGATCCTGAAGCTCCAATGACTATCACACAGAAAATAATGATGTATATTGCTGTTCGGATGGTCATATTCCAAGCAGTTTTTTAATAGAGTTCAACTCACTGGTTCTTCTGCTTTTATGCATCTATCTCGTATGCGATAATTCTGTCGGAAGTAATGAATGCATCAGACAAATATAGTTTTAGGATGAACCGTAAATATGAGGCAAAGTAATGGCGACACGATAGGACGGGTAAACGCCAACGCTTTGAGTCTGTTGTACACTTTTGACCAAGCATATAGCGCCACTCTTCGGAACACTTTGAAAACAGTCCGAGAAAATACAACGCTTATCTGATCTTTATCCACAAATTATGAACACTGTAATATGTAAAAATTGTATTGAAATATATAATTAATTATATATGGCGAATAATATGTTTATAATTAGTTAAAGTTTATTTTGTAAAAGTTATACGCCAGATATGGATTATTACAAACGAGTGTTATTTTATATAAATGGAATAATTGAGTACAAAAAATAATTATACACCAAGAAATCTCTTTTACATATAGATGAATTAATGATTGTATTACTTTATTATTGAACTTAGATTTGCAAAAACAATAATGCACTTTTTTAATTTATTCATTTCGGGGTCACAATTCTGCAAGTTATACTAAGTAATATAAACATATTTATTTATGACATACATCAGCCCATATATTTTACAGTTCATGATATGCTTAATACAAAGCGCTAAAACTTGTGGCTTGATTTTCATTTAATGTGAAATACTCTTAAATGTTTATGATAAAATTTACATAAGTCTGAACTGATGACTAAAATTGAAAAATACAATAAAATGAATGAATTATAGGTGTGGTGTTACTTTTCTGTGAAATTTTAACAACCTGGAAAATTGTAAATTATATATGTAGAATAATAATTGTGGTATGATTAAACTGTTTAAAGATGGTTATAGCTTATGTGTGAATGTGAAAACTGAAAACTCTGGGAAATTCAGCGTCTTACCATGCACAGATACTATAACAGACTTTTGAATTGGTAATCCAATTCCATTATTTGCTTCGCATCTATAAATTCCTTTATCTTCTTCCTTCAAAGAGAGGATAAGGAGAGACCCATTTGAAAACGTTTGCTGATGACCAAGAGTACTAACCAATGAGGAAAATCCTTGTCCTAGAAGATATTAAAAAACTCAACTATTTTCAGGTTCAAAATTTGCCGCATGCACATAAAGGCAATTTACAGAAAAATGGAAACATCTTCATCTTATATCAATGGAGAACCAAATTCGAGGCTCCATAACTAGTTAAATAAATTTTTACGGAAACATATGACTGAAGATAAATATAAGATACCAGTTAAACTCTCTAAATTTCGTAATCTGTAGTTCCCATTGAGATTTATCTCCGCAAAATTCACCGCTCTGCCCACGGTCAGTAGGGGGACACCGATGGGCTTGGAAAGGCCGCCGTCCGTCGGATGGGACATTAAGCCGTGGCCCCGAGTGCGAGAGAGCCATACCCTGTGCACGTTAAAGAACACGCTGGATGGCCTTGACGGGAGGCTACCATCTGTCTCCCAACAGCTGTTCCAGTGGGTCCCCTCCCCCAACCTTCTCTGAGCCTTCGGGATCCCTGTGACCTGGCTATTTAGCCCATGGTGTGCAAAAAAGTGCCGCTCAGAGGTAAAACAACCCAACGTTAAAGAACACGCTGGATGGCCTTGACGGGAGGCTACCATCTGTCTCCCAACAGCTGTTCCAGTGAGTCCCCTCCCCCAACCTTCTCTGAGCCTTCGGGGTCCATGTGACCTGGCCATTTAGCCCATGGTGTGCAAAAAAGTGCCGCTCAGAGGTAAAACAACCCAACCCAACCCTCTAAATTTCGATTTTGAAATTTAGACAGTTTATTATCCGTTTAGTAGTTACAGAATTTCTATAACTCCGTAAGAGTTATAGAAGTTTGAATATTGAATAACAGAGATGTCAACCCTGAGAATTCACCTCAGAAGTTAATTAAAATTTAAGAAAGTATTATTTCAAACTTGTTCGTAATATAGATATCTTTCATAATTTTGCACAAACAGTTCTTTCAGTAATTGTTAGTTTCAGACAAGTTTCTTAGGCCTGACTTTGATGCTGTTAAGTATTCAAGCTTCCATAGCTCTTTAAATACTTAACAAATATTGTTGAAAATCGAGATTTGGATAGATTTGAAAGCTATTTAAATTGATCTAGTCTCATTTTTCTATAAAAGGTTTATTGTAGAAATTACGGATCTTCGAATTTGACCCCCCATTGACTTAACATGGGAATGTTTGCATTTTTCTGTCCAGTAACTGTATTTAATATTTATAACAGACACACACACACACAAACACACATAATATTTCAATTGATAAAATATTTGTCTCAGGAAAAATCACATTAATTACTGTTTTTCCCCCTGAGTTAATAAAATGTTAATAAACTTTAAATGGCAGAATAGAATCATACACACATATAACAAATTTAAAAAATAAAATTACACTGAAGTGCCATTGAATTAGGGATAGCAGTAAACTTTTGGACCCACTCTGGCCCTGATAACGGCAGCCACACGACGAGGCAAGAACTCCACAGTCTTGCGTAAATGTTCCACAGGTATGGCGACCCATGCATCCTCCAGAGCTGTCCACAATTCTCTCAAGGTCGTCGCTGATGGGACACGGGCCGAAAACTCTGCTTGACGGTATTCCAAAGATTTTCGATGGAATTTAAATCTGGGCTTCTAGGTGGCCAATTCATTCTTTCAGCAGAATGCTCCTGCAACCATGCAGTGAGATGCAGTGAACACCAGAGCCAATCTGGACTTGTGAGATGAATAGTTGTCTTGCTGGTAGACGCCATCTCCATTGGGATGCATAATGATCATAAATCGGTGTAAATGGTCAGCCATGAGTTCTACGTACCGGGATGCATTGAGAGTCGCCGGTACACGTACCATAGGTTCCATAGACGTCCAACTGAAGACACCCAGGGCATCACTGAACCACAACCAGCTTGTACTGTTCCGACCTGACATGCAGGATCCATGGCTTTATGGGGTTGGCGCCATACCCTCAGTCTCCCATCGGCGTGATAAAGTTTAAATCGAAATTCATCACTCAAGGCTATCCATTGTCAATTTTCGATGGTCCAATTTCGATGTTCTTTAGCCCAAGCAAGGCGTTGAGCCCGGTGTCTTGCCGTTAGAAGTGGGACTCTCGTAGATCGGCGGCTCCCGAAGCCGAGACGATGAAATGAGCCTTGCACGGTCCATGCACTGACTTTCCGGCTGTAACCCACATTCAGATGGGAGATGATTTCAAATAAAGTCTGGCCCCTATCGGTCCGTACGATGCGGGTCAGACGGCGAAGCCCATGATCATTCAAGGCTGGTTGTCCTTTGCAGTTTGTCCGGGTTCGTGTTTCTTTGCCGGAATTTTCATATTCCCGGAACACGCTTGAAACTGTCATACGAGAAAATCCAAGTTCGTTGACAATTTCGGAGATCGAGTGTCCCATCCGTTGGGCACCTACGATCTGCCCTTTCTCAAATTCATCTAAATCCCGCGCCTTTCTCATTACGCTTCTCACGACGAATGCTTGGGGAAGCCAAAGCCGACAGCTATATATCACCCGAGTTTCAGCCACGCATGCGCGCAAATGTAGGACTTGCGGTACTGAATTTGCATAAGGTACCACAACCCTAATTCAACGGCACTTCAGTGTATAACTTTTTCTTGCAGTAAAACTCTTAATTTTGCAATAAGGGATGTTTACTTTTGTGAGCGGCTAGACATTAATAAATAAGCCATTCTTAATTTAACGACATCTGACATTGCATATTTGATCGAAGTTGTCTTTGAAAACACCACATTCGTTGTTACCAGTTATATGAGTATGTTTTTGCAATATACAGGACAGAGAAAGATCCTAGAAACCACTTCAAGTAATTATAAGCGTTCTCAAGCAAGGGCATACCTTACCAGGACTGAACTCACTACTGACCATTGCCTCAATTAGAGCTAACAAACCACAAAAAGTCTGCCTAATGGAAGAGTACCAAACTTCTCAACCAATACGCCAATCAATAACAATAATTTAAAGTTACATTATTTTATCATATATAATAAAGCAGAGAGCTCAGAAATTTTGAGTGCCAGATTGATTTCTGAAATTGTAAGTAGACAATAAAAATGGAACCAATTCAAATAAATTTCTTCAATACACAAACAAGAAAATAGAACGGCAGAATGCTTTTTTTTTATCACGAAAGCAGCAAAATTTGTTAGATAAATCGAAAAGAATATTATCTAAAAATATTTTTTTCTTTTAAATTCTAAAAATCAAGCAAAGAGCGTATTAAACTTCAATACAATTTTCTTCAGCTTCTGACAATATATATAAAAAAAATAAAATAAATACCCCCTCAAGCAGCAACACACATAATATTGGGCATATAAATATTTTGTTTAAAACTGAAGCGATATTTCATGTTGTTTATTTTTAAATCTTAAATTCTGCAGTTGCTTGAAAATATTTTACTAGGGTAACTGCTTGAAAATCCTTGCATTGACCGTCGAATATTTTAGAAATGTAACTATTTCCGAAAATCTAAATTTAAAGGTGAAAAATGAAATTTCATTCAATATATTGTTGCGAATTTTTAAAATGGATAGGCATTGAGCGTTAGTATTAATAATTATATTTTCAAATCAATTACGATACAAGGCAAATTGTTGCAAAACTATGGATGAAGTATCTTATAAACAAATTAACTACTATCATACATAATTCAAGCAGCTGTCCAAATGAGTCCCCTTCCCATATGGTCTTTATGACCTGGCCATTTGGCCAATTGTGCGCAAAAAAAAAGTATTGTTCTAGGATAAATCAATAACAACAGCTCCTATTCCTGTTGTCATCCATGCCAAAATTAATGTTTCATTCAAGAAATCGGTTCTTAGGACAGTATATTATTATGGTATTTTTGAACAGTGTCCTATTATGTCAGCAGTTTGTGTCATATAGTTTTAAATCCGCTAGTAGTAACGCTTACATTGGATACACGAAATTAAATCTTGAAAGCTGTAAATTATTTAAAAGCTTTTTTTTTACAAAAATATTTTTAGTTAAAAAAAAAATGCATTATATACGTTTCTTTTCAGAATTATAAGTTAAAAGAATTCCGATTTGATGCAGGGATTAAAAAGAATTCCGATTTGAATCTTAAAAGACGTTTTATGTTGGAAGAAAAATCTAGTATATAAATATATGATATATATTCGTAATTCTAACTCAGAGAGAAATAATCTCTTGCATTGATTATTTTTAACATTTCACTAAGAAATTATCAGAATAATCTGCAGAACAACTATTACTCACAAAATAACGTTTCAGTAACATGTTACGCGATGCATATAAATACATGTATCGTTTTACAATTCAAGGAAAATAAAAGAAAGTTCTAAATTAATTTTTGTACCAAGCATTCACATTTACACACTTAATAAAACAGTTTCGATCAATAAGTAACTGGTTAATGATAAGTTTTATGTGAAATAACCACAATTGTATCTAATATTATGTCTCATAATTATCAGCATTTTAACATACATTCACCTAGTACAGTCGCTCAAAAAAGTATCCGAACACCATGGTTGATTACAGACTTCAGAAAAAATATCTGGCAACGATTTTTTTCGAAATTAGTGATCTGGCAACCTTCGTGTCACGTCACAATTGATTTGAAAATATAATAATATAAAAACGGAAACCTTCGTGTCACGTGACACGAAGGTTGCCAGATCACTAATTTCGAAAAAAATCGTTGCCAGATATTTTTTCTGAAGTCTGTAATCAACCATGGTGTTCGGATACTTTTTTGAGCGACTGTACATCATTCTAGATTATGAATTTAAATGAAAATATTACGTGTAGTATTCATAAGGATCAGTAGTACAGCTAAAAAACTAAGTAATAAGAAAATAATGAATAAAATGATTCATGTACAATCATACGATAAAAACTAAATAATACGTACCAGTTTGTTTATTCCATGTTATTTCTGGTTTAGGAAGACCTTCAGCTTGGCATATTAATTCGACAAACTGTCCTTCTACACCAGTAACATCTTGTGGTTGTTTCACCCAGGCTGGAGCTTCTATTTAATGTAATAAATTAGTATTTTGAAGCGTATCAAATTATTAAACGTTTAGCTTAGAATAAGTTACAGCAAGATAATAAAGCAATTCCGAAGAACAATATTTAACAACAGTTATAAGAATTTATCATTTCAAATAAAATATTCTATTACTGCGAAAAAGGCGCTATACAAAATAAGTTAAAAGATTTTCAATGTTAGAGAATTATTAAGAAATTATTTTGAACTTACCTTTCAAAAGGAATCTAGCTGTTTGATCATCTTGACCGTAGGAATTTTTAACAATACAAGTATAATTCCCGATATTTTCACGAGAAGCAGGGACGATGGTTAAAACAGAATAATCTGCCTGGATATCTACAGAAACATTGGGAACATTATCAAGATCTTTGCCGTTTTTTAACCATTTGAATGTCAAGGGTTTCGAGCCTTGAATAATTCCACAAGCTGCTATTACTGTTTGTCCCACTGCCACAGTCTCTGGGAAAGTAAATGGCTGCAACTTTGGTGCATCTACAGAAGAAGGAGCTGCATAAATTATATATTTATAAATCGCATAAATATTAACTTTATAATATAAATTGAAAATTTTTTTCTTTACAGAAGTATATCACTAAAGTTATAACTTTATTAATGAGGAGTAGCACAGACGTTTTATTTTCGATTTTTAATTTTTAGTATGGCCCACACCCGGATCTAGAAAAAAACGAAAGGGGGGGGGGGGCAAGAAGCTCACTCAAGCAGGAAAAATGTAAAAAGGAGGTAAAAATGTAAGAGGGTGGATTTTGAATGCAATATCACATTTCACTCTCTGTTTTACAAATCTTTAAAAACATTTGTTGATAAACGCATGAAATATAATATAATTTTAATATTTTTTACCTCTAGTGAACTTACTATCATTCTGGAAGCGGAAGGGGTGAGGCAAGGTGCCACCTAGAATCTACACTGGTACAACTTCATAAGTCTGGAACTTTCGAGAGCTAACATGAGGTTGTTTAGAGAATTCCTGTTTTTTGAAACTGCTGCTTAACTTTCTATATCTCTTATTGTGTTTTCAGGAACATACACCAAACATGTATTAGTCAGCTGACAATTGGATATGTCTTGATTGACTGTGCAAAATGGCTCTAGAAATCGTGAATTTTGATGCGAAGCGGTGCCTCCACAGTTTCATGTCGTTGTTCCATGTTTCAGTTCATATGTTACAAAAATTCTAAAAAGTGTCGATAACTTATTCAAGATTTTGCTGAATCCTGTAAATGACTCCCTTTTGGCATAATGTGAATCTGTGCCAAATAAAGAACAACAACTCAGTGTATGGCAAAGTAGGAAAGTGATAAATTATGGAAGGGGGTCTCGAAAATAGTTTTTACCTTTGGAATAATTAAATATAGATACGCATCTGTCTTGACTACTAAAATCAAAGCTTACGCATTCAGTATATATTTAAGTTTCATTATAATAAAATTACTACAGAATAAATCAGAAATGTTTATACGCAAATTATATATAGTTATATTTTCTGGGTTTTTTTAATTACCTCTAAACCTGAATATAAAAATATTTTCATACGTTTCATCGGCTCTTTCGTTTCTTAAACATTTTGTCTTAACGCGTTAAATAATTTAAGCATTAAACGATATTTTTGCAATAAAGTTATGCCTATTAATTCTCTTACTCTAGTAGAACTGATCTGTGATATACTTTTATAATAGGAACTTACCTTGGGCATAAGCTGTATCCCACACGAGCTCAAACCAAGCTATGAAGATGCTGATCCACATGTAACAATGCCCACGAACTGTATTCATTATCTTATTTCACAACATTGTCCATAGAACGAACAACAGTCTAGAACAAGAAATGCACATACATTAAGCACAGATGTCATCACAATTTTCCATGCTGTAGGTTAGAGACAGTAGGATTTACCACCCGTCAACCTTAACATGGCGTCTGAAACTGAATGAGGAGACTGTTAGGATTTAGCGTCGGCTACTAGCGCCACGGGTGGATAAAGAAATAAAGATGCGAATAAATGATAAAAAATTATTTTTGAGTAGTTGATAATAATCGAAAGATTTACAGTTTTACGGTGTGTTACCATAATAATACTAAACTGTAAAAGGCATTTAACAACTTTTTTAATGATCTCAGTATCATAACTACAAAGTAAATATTAACACTGCATCCATTATTACAATGATATTCTATACATAATTATAATAATATCTCAAATTATACAATAATATTTCTTACTAAATTACTAAAATATTCCAAATAATACAATACTCTGATTCATTTGCATTTTAGCAATAAAATGTTTTGCATGTTTCCTCAAAAAACAAACACTACAGTGGACCCCGATATAACGCGCATGTCGGGCGGGAAACAACACCCGCGTTATACCGAGCGGCGCGGTGGCGACACAATAAATTTACTCAGAACGATTTGAGCTATATACTGAAACATCCCATCAACTATATATATTCTGTATTTTAATAAAAAAACAATTTATTTATTAAGTGTTTTATTAAAATTCACATAACATAGTTATACATCTTAATAAGTTCATATATTTATTATTTTATTTACGTACATAAGGTACGCTTGAAAATATGTAAAAACAAACACTATCTATAACTTATCGCGAACATCGCCCGCGCTATAACCGAGTGCGCGGTATAGCGAGCAGCGCTATAACGAAGGTCCACTGTATTTAAAAATTCCTTGCAGTTTTACGTTTTGTTTCATTATTGCACAGTTGCGAATTATTAAAATAATTTGTAAAGAAAAAATGTTTTATATTATAGGATTTTAAAACATTCATGTAACGTCGAAAAGTTGCAAACTATATAAAAATATTTATCTATACTTATTATCAGCAGAATATTTGAAGTTAGTTTCCAAACAAAATTAACTTCTTAAAAATGATATGATTTATTTGAATCAAGAAAAATATCTGAACCTCAAATTTCCGTATTATGTTTTAAATAGGATATTCACTATTTCTCTAACAATTTATTACTCCTTCCTCCCTTATTTCTTACCGTGGATTTCAACAGTAACCAATTTCGTTAAAATATTTTCTAATCCATTTGATGCTTCACATATATAATTCCCGGCATCTTCTATTTTGATATTGTGTATTTGAAGCGTACCATTGGCTACTACATGCGTTCTGCTATCAGACTGTAACAGCGTTACATCCTGCTCACCACCTGAAACCAAAAAAGAAAATTACTATATGAAAATTGAATTTTTTCTTCGTCTTTTGGAAGTACATTTTTAAACACAATGGGTTCCGTTGTGTTACATTCGAGCGGAACTTTTTTGAGCACAATGAGTTAAATGACAAAATCACAAGGACCCCAGAGAATGTTGGGGAAGGGAATCCTTTGAAACACTTTTAGGAGACAAATGCAAGCCTCCTATCAGGAGGGGCGGGGGTGGCTCAGTCGGTAGCGCGCCAGGCTCGTAATCTGTAGTTCCCAGGTTCGAGTCCCAGCTGGTTCAGCGTTGAGATTTATCTCCGCAAAATTCCCCGCCCTGCCCACGTCAGTAGGGGGACACCGATGGGCTTGGAAAGGCCACCATCCGTCGGATGGGACGTTAAACCGTGGCACCGTGTACGGGAGAGGCATACCCTGTGCACGTTAAAGAACACGCTGGATGGCCTTGACGGGAGACTACCATCTGTCTCCCAACAGCTGTTCCAGTGGGTCCCCTCCCCCAACCTTCTCTGAGCATTCGGGGTCCATGTGACCTGGTCATTTAGCCCATGGTGTGCAAAAAAGTGCCGCTCAGAGGTAAAACAACCCAACCCTATCAGGAGCATACAGTGTGTGTACAGTGGGCAGGGTATAGCTCTCATGCTCAAGAATGAAGGCTTAATATAACATCTGACTAATTTATATCTGACGGACTGCGTTTTATAATATGGAACTTTTTTTCACCGTGGTCAAGGTCAAGAGTGTAGATTAGTAGAGATAAATCTCAATGCTGGCACAGTTCGGAGTCGAACCTGGGAACTAAAGATTATGAGCCTGCTACCGACTGAGCCATCCCAGCACCTGTAAGTCACATGAATGAGTAAAGGGAATGTGAAAAGGCGTATAGAGAGCTTACGAAAATGAAACGTGAACAGGGTTGGGTTGTTTTACCTCTGAGCGGCACTTTTTTGCACACCATGGGCTAACTGGCCAGGTCACATTGACCCCGAAGGCTCAGAGAAAGTTGGGGGAGGGGACCCACTGGATCAGCTGTTGGGAGACAGATGGTAGCCTCCCGTCAAGGCCATCCAGCGTGTTCTTAAACGTGCACAGGGTATGGCTCTCCCGCACACTTCGCCACGGCTTAACGTCCCATCCGACGGACGGCGGCCTTTCCAAGCACATTGATGTCCCCTACTGACCGAGGGCAGGGCGGAGAATTTTGCGGAGATAAATCTCAACGCTGACCCAGCTGGGACTCGAACCTGGGAACTACAGATTACAAGCCTGGCGCGCTACCGACTGAGCCACCCCCGCCCCAAACGTGAACAGAAATGAATGCTTTTTGAGATTGTGAATAAAGTGCAGAAGTTTATGCAATCGAGAATCAAATACAAAAGACTATTTTATGAGATAATCAGACGATGCTCACTCAAATGGAAAGATATATTTTATGGGACCGTAACTGAGACTGAAGAAACATTTTATAGGAGTACGATGCAGTTAGGAAAGTAATATATAAATAGATTTGTAGACGATTGTGAGATTGAGCATTTTATATAAGAGGCATTAGAGAAGTATTTTTATAAGAAAAGTTTAAATATTAAATTAAGTGACGAACCCCAATGCATTCAGGCAAAAACTGATAACGAAGCTTGAATTTTTTGATTAAGATAAAAGCTGTTTTTATAGTACAGTCACTTAAAAAAATATCCCAGCACTATGGTTGATTACAGAATTCAGAAAAAAAAATTGTTTACCTGATTTCTTTTTCCAAACAATGGTAGGTTTAGGAAGACCATCTGCCTGGCAGTGCATGATAAGAATTTGTCCTTCAGGAATTTGAACATCTTTCGGTTCTACAGTCCAAATAGGAGGTGCTATGGGTGGACAAGATTATTATTTATTCATCTAGTTACATTATCATAATCATCAGCAGATTTTGCATCAATAAGGTTAAATATCACTAAGAAAATTAACATGCAGCAGATGCTTCGTTAAGAGGACATAACAAAGAATGAACCATATACTCGTAAACAATCAGAAGAATCTCAAATCATGGTATGTTTAGAAATAAATCATTTTTATCGTTACTGCTACATGTCTAGTTTATAAAAGTTTTTAAATTTATTGATCAATAATAAAATGTTTAGCAGACATTAACAGTTTCGAGGCTTGGGTTGGGTTGTTTTACCTCTGAGAGGCACTTTTTTGCACACCATGGGCTAAATGGCCAGGTCACAAGGACCCCGAAGGCTCAGAGAAGGTTAAGGGAGGGGACCCACTGGAACAGCTGTTGGGAGACAGATGGTAGCCTCCCGTCAAGGCCATCCAGTGTGTTCTTTAACGTGCACAGGGTATGGCTCTCCCACACACGGAGTCACGGCTTAACGTCCCATCCGACGGACGGCGGTCTTTCCAAGCCCATCGGTGTCCCCTACTGACCGTGGGCAGGGCGGGGAATTTTGCGGAGATAAATCTCAACGCTGACCCAGCTGGGACTCGGACCTGGGAAGTACAGATTACGAGCCTGGCGCGCTACCGACTGAGCCACCCCCGCCCCCAGTTTCGAGGCTTCCATTTGTCTCCTGTCCTGTGAATCTCTTTCCCCAAACTAATCAGAGCCCTTGAGGTATTTGGGAACTGGCTATTTAGACCACTGTGTATACATACGCGCCGCTTAGAGATAAAACAGCCAACCCAACTGCTATTTTCCCACTGGACGGATCTGTCATTTTGAACTGCTATGAAGGTTTTTAATTTTTCATTACATTTCTTGGCTTTCTTTCCCTTTATACGTATTATTTGGACAACTTTTCTTTATTATTCAAAGCAATTAAAACTAATTGATGTGCATATTATTAATTAATCGTATTAAAAATAAAATTTAACAAAATTCAACCATATAAATTAGGAATCTACCCACCAGCCACTATTTTTCCATGGGAAGGATCTGTCATTTTGAACTGCCATATGACTTACTGGTGAAGCAGCTTAACCAATACAGCTGTCCTTACAGACCGCAGTAAGAGCCGTCCCATGAAACCTTTTTTTTCCATGGTATGGCTCTGTCATCTTGAACTGCTTATACCACATAAAGTAAGATATCTGTCCTTTTAAAAGAAGTCGACGTGCAGTTATATGTTTACCTTGACTTATGCAATATATAATTATGCAATATAAAAATGTGAGTTAATGTAACTTTTACACTTTAGATATTAAAATACTATTATTTTTAACGAATCAGATTAGAATTGTTACATGTGGAAGATTATACCTTTTTACACTTCTAGCTGCATTTCTAGTTTCATTTCATTAGATTCTTAATAGTATAGAGTCTATGTAGCTAGATTTTCCATTTGCCTTGACATCAAGGTTGGCTTACATTGTGTAATATGCACACAACACAAAATCCTCAAGCACCCATGGGCTATGGAGGTCCAACCAGACTGCAATTTTGTTTTCCAGACATGTCTGTCCTGTGTTTCAAGTTACTACCTTTGGCCATTGTAGGCCAATCCTCTCAAGATCTTGTTTGTCCATCGCATTCTAGGTCTCCCCTTTTTCCTGAAACCCTTTGGCATACTATTCACAATCCTATTCACCAGTCTACAGCTATGCATACGGGCAATATGGTCAATCCAACGCAGTTTCAATAGTCACATAACCTAGCAAGTAAACTTAGGCTGCAAAAAAAGTTTGATTCTATTTAGGGTATATTCTAGGGTATACTTATTTTTGTGCAATTTTTCTTTATTATTCAAACCAATTAAAACAAATTGACTTAGTATATACTATTACTTAAATTTATAAAAAAAATGCGATTTTACGCAATTCAAACATATAAATCTAGTTTCCGCAATTTTACTGAACAAACAACAACTTACATTTGAGAATCAATGATCCAGTGTAAGAGTCCCTCCCAAGTGAATTTTCCACACTGCATGTATAATTTCCCATATTGTCTCTAGAGGCAGGACCAATCGTTAACACTGTGTAATCACTTTGGATATCCACAGAAGCATTGGGCACTTCTTCGATATTTTTTCCGTCTTTTTTCCATCGAAATGTTAATGGTCGTGTACCACTTTTTACAGCACAAGTTACCGTGACTTTCTCACCCACAGAAATATATTCAGGCAAGAACACTGGCTGCAATTTCGGGCGACCTAATTTAAAAGAAAAAAGTTTTAAATCTTGCTAAATGATGTAATAGAAACAAGTTCAATAAAAATATACTAAAATTGTTCGTAACTTAATTTAAATTTCAAATATTTAAAAGAAACATTCTTCCTAAGTATATCACTTAACTCAGAAGTTCTTTAACCGAAAATTGTGACCCGAACTTTGGTCGCAAGGGCTTCCTTATGGGTGGAGAAAGTTTTCTCGAATATTCTAGTTAGCTTTGGGTAATTGCAAAGTTGAGTGTAGGGGACAGGGGGACGATATCCCCCAGTTTGATAATTCTGGTAAAGGTAATGGAGGCCAAAAATGATTAAACTTGTGCATATATCATGTATTTGAAGCTACGTTTTTAAAAAATCTCTAAAACGAAGCGGAAACTGTTACACCTAATTAAAATATATCTCTTCCCCTCCCCCCTCACCCTACTTTACATATTTTTCTAGATTCGGGTCGGGTATTGGTAGATGTCATAAAGTTCATACGAATTTAGATTTTGGGTCTGAAAATCTCTCGCCAAGAATAATTAGCCTATAGGTACAGTTACTCTTTGAGTCGTAAGATGAAGAATGTTTGAATTCTGGGTCGTGAGATAAAGAAATGTTTGAATTCTGGGTCGTGAGATGAAGAAACGTTTGAATTCTGGGTCGTGTGATGAACAAATGTTTGAATTTTGAGTCGCAAGATGAAGAAAATTTGAATTTTGGGTTGTGAGATGAAGAATTGTTTAAATTTTGGGTTGTGAGATGAAGAATTGTTTGAGTTTTGGATTGTGAGATGAAGAAATGTTTGAATTTTGGGTCGTGAGATGAAGAAATGTTTCAATTTTGAGTCACAAGATGAAGAATTGTTTGAATTTTGGATTTTAAGATGAATAATTGTTAGAGTTTTGGATTGAGAGATGAAAGAATGTTTGAATTTTGGGTCATGAGATGAAGAAATGTTTGAATATTGGGTCGTGAGATGAAGAAATGTTTGAATTCTGGGTGGTGAGATGAAGAAATGTTTGAATTTTGGGTCGTAAGATGAAGAAATGTTTGAATTTTGAGTCGTAAGATGAAGGATTGTTTGAATTTTGGGTTGTGAGATGAAGAATTGTTTGAGTTTTGGGTTGTGAGCTGAAGAAACGTTTGAATTCTGGGTCGTGTGATGAACAAATGTTTGAATTTTGAGTCGCAAGATGAAGAAAATTTGAATTTTGGGTTGTGAGATGAAGAATTGTTTAAATTTTGGGTTGTGAGATGAAGAATTGTTTGAGTTTTGGATTGTGAGATGAAGAAATGTTTGAATTTTGGGTCGTGAGATGAAGAAATGTTTCAATTTTGAGTCACAAGATGAAGAATTGTTTGAATTTTGGATTTTAAGATGAATAATTGTTAGAGTTTTGGATTGAGAGATGAAAGAATGTTTGAATTTTGGGTCATGAGATGAAGAAATGTTTGAATATTGGGTCGTGAGATGAAGAAATGTTTGAATTCTGGGTGGTGAGATGAAGAAATGTTTGAATTTTGGGTCGTAAGATGAAGAAATGTTTGAATTTTGAGTCGTAAGATGAAGGATTGTTTGAATTTTGGGTTGTGAGATGAAGAATTGTTTGAGTTTTGGGTTGTGAGCTGAAGAAACGTTTGAATTCTGGGTCGTGTGATGAACAAATGTTTGAATTTTGAGTCGCAAGATGAAGAAAATTTGAATTTTGGGTTGTGAGATGAAGAATTGTTTAAATTTTGGGTTGTGAGATGAAGAATTGTTTGAGTTTTGGATTGTGAGATGAAGAAATGTTTGAATTTTGGGTCGTGAGATGAAGAAATGTTTCAATTTTGAGTCACAAGATGAAGAATTGTTTGAATTTTGGATTTTAAGATGAATAATTGTTAGAGTTTTGGATTGAGAGATGAAAGAATGTTTGAATTTTGGGTCGTGAGATGAAGAAATGTTTGAATATTGGGTCGTGAGATGAAGAAATGTTTGAATTCTGGGTGGTGAGATGAAGAAATGTTTGAATTTTGGGTCGTAAGATGAAGAAATGTTTGAATTTTGAGTCGTAAGATGAAGGATTGTTTGAATTTTGGGTTGTGAGATGAAGAATTGTTTGAGTTTTGCGTTATGAGCTGAAGAAACGTTTGAATTATGGGTCGTGAGATGAACAAATGTTTGAATTTTGGGTCGTGAAATGAAGAAACGTTTGAATTTAGGGCCGTGAGATGAAGAAATGTTTGAATTGTGGGTCTTGAGATGAAGAAATGTTTGAATTCTGGGTCGTGAGATGAAGAAATGTTTGATTTCTGGGTCGTGAGATGAAGAAATGTTTAAATTTTGGTTGATGAGATGAAACAATGCTTGAATTTTGGGTTGTGATATGAAGTAATGTTTGAATTTTGAGTCGTAAGATGAAGAAATGTTTGAATTATGGGTCGTGAGATGAAGAATTGTTTGAGTTTTGGGTTGTGAGATGAAGAAAAGTTTGAAAGTCATAAAATAAAGAAATATTTAAATTTTGAGTCATAAGATGAAGAAATGTTTGAATTTTGGGTCGTGAGATGAAGAAATGTTTGAATTCTGGGTCGTGAAGAAATGTTTGAATTTTGGTTCATGAGATGAAGAAATGCTTTTATTTTGGGTTGTGATATAAAGAAATGTTTGAATTTTGAGTCGTAAGATGAAGATATGTTTGAATTTTAAGTCATAAGATGAAGAAATATTTGTATTTTGGGTCGTGAGATAAAGAATTGTTTGAATTTTGGATTGTGAGATGAAGAATTGTTCACGTTTTGGATGGTGAGATGAAGAAATGTTTGAATATTGGGTGATGAAAATTTCTTAGACCGGCCACTTAGCCTGCAGGTACCCGCTATTATTTGGATAACGAAACAAATATAATTTGAAAACAAACTCCTTAAGCTTCACAGGAGTATCTCATTAAAATTTTCTATGTGGAGGTACGACTAAAACAAAATATTATTCAAATATCACCCCTTTATTCCAGAAACTGTGACAGTCAAAAAACGATGTGATTTCAAGAATATAAAAGTTTGAAAAAATATTCTGTCGTTTAGATCAGTGGTTCTCAACCTTTTATGCTTCACGTATCCCCTGGAAATATGTATGTAACTGGCGTACCCCTTGTATAGAGAGATAAAACTATAGTTATAGTATAACAATGGTAATAAAATATAACATATATATCAGTGGATCTCAACCTTTTATTCTTCACGTACCCCCTGGAAATATGTATGTAACTGGCGTACCCCTTGTATAGAGAGATAAAACTATAGTTATAGTATAACAATGGTAATAAAATATAACATATAAATCAGTGGTTCTCAACCTTTTATGCTTCACGTACCCCCTGGAAATGTGTATGTAACTGGCGTACCCCTTGTATAGAGAGATAAAACTATAGTTATAGTATAACAATGGGGATAAAATATAACATATATATCAGTGGTTCTCAACCTTTTATGCTTCACGTACCCACTGGAAATGTGTATGTAACTGGCGTACCCCTTGTATAGAGAGATAAAACTATAGTTATAGTATAACAATGGGGATAAAATATAACATATATATCAGTGGTTCTCAACCTTTTATGCTTCACGTACCCCCTTGGAAATGTGTATGTAACTGGCGTACCCCTTGTATAGATAGATAAAACTATAGTTATAGTATAACAATGGTAATAAAATAAAACATATATATCAGTGGATCTCAACCTTTTATGCTTCACGTACCCACTGGAAATGTGTATGTAACTGGCGTACCCCTTGTATAGAGAGATAAAACTATAGTTATAGTATAACAATGGGGATAAAATATAACATATATATCAGTGGTTCTCAACCTTTTATGCTTCACGTACCCACTGGAAATGTGTATGTAACTGGCGTACCCCTTGTATAGAGAGATAAAACTATAGTTATAGTATAACAATGGGGATAAAATATAACATATATATCAGTGGTTCTCAACCTTTTATGCTTCACGTACCCCCTTGGAAATGTGTATGTAACTGGCGTACCCCTTGTATAGATAGATAAAACTATAGTTATAGTATAACAATGGTAATAAAATAAAACATATATATCAGTGGATCTCAACCTTTTATGCTTCACGTACCCACTGGAAATGTGTATGTAACTGGCGTACCCCTTGTATAGAGAGATAAAACTATAGTTATAGTATAACAATGGGGATAAAATATAACATATATATCAGTGGTTCTCAACCTTTTATGCTTCACGTACCCACTGGAAATGTGTATGTAACTGGCGTACCCCTTGTATAGAGAGATAAAACTATAGTTATAGTATAACAATGGGGATAAAATATAACATATATATCAGTGGTTCTCAACCTTTTATGCTTCACGTACCCACTGGAAATGTGTATGTAACTGGCGTACCCCTTGTATAGAGAGATAAAACTATAGTTATAGTATAACAATGGGGATAAAATATAACATATATATCAGTGGTTCTCAACCTTTTATGCTTCACGTACCCACTGGAAATGTGTATGTAACTGGCGTACCTCTTGTATAGATAGATAAAACTATACTTATAGTATAACAATGGGAATAAAATAAAACATATATATCAGTGGTTCTTAACCTTTTATGCTTCAGGTACCCCCTGGAAATGTGTATGTAACTGGCGTATCCCTTGTATAGATAGATAAAACTATAGTATAGTTATAGTAGCCGTCCCGTGGCCGAGTGGTTAGCACGCTTGGCTACTGATCTACGGGACCTGGGTTCGAGCCCCAGGTAACGCATGGATGTTTGTGTTGTTTTCTGCTGAAGTCCTGCCATCCTCTCAGATCTCCTACTGTGGCATATAAACTGACAGGCTCCTGTCAGACCTCTGTGGCAAGAAGCTGCTTGAGGGGGTATTATATATATTTATATATAGTTATAGTATGACAATGGGAATAAAATGAAACATATACCTAATGACTTTTAAGCTTTCACAGTGTACCCTAAAAATTTTACCGGTGTCCCACTTGACTAACCCTAATTCAGATAATTGAAAAATATGTTTTTACTTTGTAATTAATTGTTCTATTAGTTGTTATTGATTTTTAATAAGATGTAGTTAGAATTTATTAATCAGGAAATGTTGTTAAATAGATCTACTCTTTATGTATTCAAAGTTGTTCAGTATTGAGATTGTTCAAATGGTTTACATAATTTATTGTCTATATAAGAGTTAAATCTCATGAGAAATTATTCTTACCAGAAAGTTTATTTTTCTACTGAGTAATCTAAGGGACCTGGGTTCGAGACCCGGGTAAGGCATGGATGTATGTTTTGTGTCATTTTTCTGCTGAGGTCCTGCCATCCTCTCAGACCTACTCTGGCATATATACTGACAGGCTCCCGTCAGACCTCTGTGGCAAGCAGCTGCTTGAGGGGGTATTTATTTTTATTTTTTTATGAAGTGTAAAATACTGCAAATCATCATTACAGGAATGCTTTGCTCGATTTTTTAGGCTAGGTAGCATAAGTAGAGTATTATTGATATTCTGAAACAAAAAAAATTGAGAAATATTCGGGAAAATACACTTTCCATCATTTAGCCAATAAATGTAAAATGCAATGCAAGCAATTAACTGTCGTTTATTAGGAAATTCGATTAATAAATGAAAAATGTGTTGGAAAAAGTTCCATCAGTATTTTATTACAGTCTACATTATGCGTATTAATTTCGCACTGTCTATGTATCCATATATATATTAATACGTACAGAAATATATAAATTGAAAACCTCACCTTCTGCTGCTGTTTCAGCTATCCAAATAGCCAGAAGAGCCATGATGATCGCTGTTGTGCTGCTTGCCATATCCATTCAGTCCGTCAACTGCTAGAATCTCGTCATGCGATGCAGTTAGTTTTGTCTACTGTTTTTTTAGCGATTAGCACCATCTGTTTAACAACGTTACCTATCACCTTGTTAAACTCCAAAGTAATTGATACATTCAGTGAATTACTATGATCTAGGCCATAAGAACATGCACTCTTCTCTCATAACCTTCCCGCAGTGATGGCCAAAACAACACAAGACTATATGCTCCACAATAGCAGCGCCACTCATCGGAAGATAAATGAAACAAACTTCAAAATAATTTCGAATATCAATGAGTTTGAAATATGAAGATTAAAACTAAAACTTTCAAATAATCACATTAGAAATTTGTGATGCATTAATGTATTTATTACGATTTTTTTTCACAAAAATGTACAGTTCTGCAGTTAAGTTTAAAATACAGATTTTAATACACTGTTAAAAGCATTCTATATTGAATAAAATATTTTTTTCTCTATATATTGCTTTTTTTAAATACAGTAAAAACCTCATTAATCCGGATGAACTGGGAGAAGGATGTACGGATTAATGATTGTCTTAAAAGAAGAAAAGCTTCGGGGAAAAATAAATAGAAAATTTATAGTGTGGATCTTATAAATAAATATGTATTAACTATGTATGTAAATATAGAGTTTTCTTTCTCTATTTATAATATTGAGTTTCTATCTCAAGTAAATACTAAAATTTGACTCTTTTTTTAAAAAATAATAAAGACATTTCACTTTTTAATCTTCATTTAAAAATGAAGAAGGACAACGTGTTCATGCATCAACAGATGACTCAAAAATATTCAAAATCGGTTCAGGAATGATGGCCCCCAAATCTGAAATCTATACAAAATTCTTTAGCAAATGATCTTTCTGAAACGCCTTTCTCAAGTTGTTCTATTACTTCCAACTTGTTAACGATAGTTAAAGTAAAATGTTTTATTATTATACTACTTTTGAACTGCTTAGGACCCATAATTAAATCAAATATTTTAACTTAATTAAAATAGAAGGACAGAAATTATGCGTTATACGCAATAATTCCGGTCCTTCTTAGAGCCAGCAAAAACACAGCGTTTCTTGTGAAACACTCCAAATAAAACACGATTCTTGACCAATAACATCCGTCAAATCGGTTTGGTTGTATCAGGACTAGCGAGGGTTTACTGTATGTATGCACATTTTCTACCGACTAAGTTGTGCTGCGGAATACAGAATCATTCTTATACATTATAACATTAAAACGGGTAAATGATTTCGTGTAAAAATATACGGAAAAAGTTTGTTTATAATATTAAACCAACTGAATGTATTCAGATCTTCAAAGAAAATATGTATTTCTACAAATTGAGCAAAAGTTAGACAACCCGACATCTAGTTTTACGTTAAATAATTAATTTTCATTTCTTACCACTGACTGTAATGGTAAAGGATGTCTTCAAAATAGGACCTATACCATTGGAAGCTTCACACAAGTAAGAACCACTGTCTTTTCCCATTACCTGATTTATTACAAAGGTTCCATTAAGAAAAACTTGTACACGACCGTTGTCCTGAATTTTGCCAATTACACTGCCACCTAAAAATTCATCATAGCAAATGTTAGTGAATATCATGTAATCTGTTACAAGTAAAATTTACATTCAAAAGCTAGCACTTTGTAATCTCTGTATAATGTTGCATAAACAGTTTCTTTTTAAAACCTTTTTGGCATTGGAGAATCTTTACGAAATCTCGCTATTTCTGCGGACCACTCCCAAAAATTATCTTTTAGATTTTAATTAAATACAATACAAATTAACTGAAATATATAAGGATCATATATATATATTAACAATTTTTATCGTCATGTTGTTTATTGCAATGTGGAAGAAAAAAAATTAGAAATGCTTAAAAAACAATATTTATAATTGAAATATTTACAAATTAAAAGATACTTGAATTGCACAAATTTTAAGTCAATGAAAAAATTTTTTGGAAAGAAGGATAATTTAGCTAGTATTAATGACAATAAAACTAATTAAAATATTTTATGGTTATTATTTATTGTTATTACATCAAAACTGTTACAAAGTTTGGTTTCGTATATTTCTTTTCAGAAAAATGTATGTGAACTGAAATTAATATTTTAAAATGCTCAGTCATACTTAAATGAGAGAGAGAAGTATGTAAATGGTAGCTAGCAATAGACTGAAAAGTAAGTTATACTGCTATAACCTGGTGTTGATGCAAGAATAAATAGCCGGGCCTCTCACTTAAAGTTAAACCACACCTTCACATGATTCAAGCTTCTATGTTTCAAAAGCTAGTTGTATCCTTCGAAGGAGAAGGCTGCCAATAAACGTTGGTCTCTTAACTTTATTACATTTTTTCCTACCTTGCAGTGGTCTGTTCAACAACAAAAGGTTTCAATAATGCTACTAAAATCACCGATTTTGTCCACTGCTTTCGATGTTGCTTAACATGTACTAAAAGTGTAACATTGATCAATATCTAAACAAAAAAGAAATCTATGATTGTGTTTCTTTATTTAATCTTGGGTGGCAAAACCAAACGGACAGAAGTTCATCATCATCATCAAACAGCCATGGGCTGCGGAGATCCAACCAGACCGTGCAATTTAGTTCTCCAAGCAAGTCTGTTCTGGGCTACATCTACTGAATCTGGCCACTGCACACCAATTCTAACAAGGTCCTGTTTGACATTGTCTGCCCACCGCATCCTAGGCCTCCCCCTCCTTCTGAGGCCTCTAGGCACACTGTTCATAACCCTATTCGCCAATCTATAATTATTCATACGGGCAACATGGCCAAACCAACGGAGTCTCTCTCTGCACAATATGCTGCTTAAAGGAGGTTGCAAACTCCTTTGCCTAACCTCATCATTAGTTACAAAGTTGAACCACCTAATACCCAAGATACTGCGTAAGCATCTGGAATCAAAAGCATCTAGTTTCCTGTTATCTTGTTTACAAAGTGTCCAAGTTTCACTACCATAATTAACCCTAGAAAGAACCAAACTATTATACAGTCTAATTTTAGTCTTTAGGTGTATACGCCTATTTCTCCACACTCTCCATAGATTCTTAAAAGTCCCGGTCTATTCGTCTGTTAATCTCATGCCGCACATCACCAGTATCTGTAACATAGCTCCCAAGGTAATTAAACTGTGACACCTGCTCAAGAATGAAAAAAAGACTTTTCTCGCTCCTCTGAAAATAGTGGGAAGATCATTGCTGTCAGTGGAATTTTAGGAACTCTACAGGCCGAAATTTCTACCATAAACAGATAACATGAAACATTCATTAAACGTTTTGCAGTTTCGATATTTAGTGATCTTTAATGATACAAATTAAAATATCTTTGAAAAGGCGAATTGCATTTCATTAGTAACCAACTAAAAAAGAGATTTCCAATTATCTCTTAAAATAAAACCTACATTGGAGTTAGGGTCAACTCATTGTTGCCAGTGGTATATTCAAGACTGTCACATTACACGACCATAATTTCAAATTTCTATCATAACTACATCGTGTGCAATATTCGTTTTAAATTTTTCGATTTTTCGATTTTTTTCCAACCTTAGATGGCGCAATTATAGCTTTCGGGAAATTTGCAAATTGCAATATTTCATCAATACCTGTCCAACACACTGGGGGGGGGGGGGGGCGGGGGGGGCTCAGTCGGTAGCGCGCCAGGCTCGTAATCTATAGTTCCCAGGTTCGAGTCCCAGCTGGGTCAGCGTTGAGATTTTTTTCCGCAAAATTTCCCCGCCCTGCCCACGGTCAGTAGGGGACACCGATGGGTTTGGAAAGGCCGCCGTCCGTCGGATGGGACGTTAAGCCGTGGCCCCGTGTGCGGGAGAGCCATACCCTGTGCACGTTAAAGAACACGCTGGATGGCCTTGACGGGAGGCTACCATCTGTCTCCCAACAGCTGTTCCAGTGGGTCCCCTCCCCCAACCTTCTCTGAGCCTTCGGGGTCCATGTGACCTGGCCATTTAGCCCATGGTGTGCAAAAAAGTGCCGCTATGAGGTAAAACAACCCAACCCTACCCTTTTCCGGAATCCATAAGTCCAATAATTTAAGAGAATCCATAATTTTCAGGAATCCATAATATCCGTTCCATTCAGCTATGCACGCTAAACAATCCGAGAGACAACAAAACATGGCGTCCATTGAAATGACCAACCTCTACTTATATAGGGCCTCTAGGTCGAAGCGACTCATTTTAGGTATGCGGATAATATATATGTTACATAAAATCTGCCGAGTTGAGTGTATTCCCATTTAATATACTCGGGTAGAAATCTGCCGAAATGAAAAAGTAGAGAGTTAAACGATTGAAAAAGATATTAGAATTCGAAAAAATATATCAAACGGTAATTCTATGTTCTGTGCTTTATGACTTACTATTTTACGATTACGATAAAATGATAAAATTGTATAAACGTTTATATTTAATAATAAAAATCAAAATAGGGGCATTTTTCTCCAAAGAATTGGATTATAATCAGACTTTTCTTTATGATATATATAAATATATTAAATATATTTATTTAATATTATTTATATATATACAGGGTCGATCTAGTGGTGGGTGGCGGAGTGGCTTTGAGAACGCTATGTCTGATATAGTGATATATATATGATATATAGATGATAGCAATTGTGATACAGAGAAAAATGATGAAACTTATGCATATTTCATTCTTTTCTCGTTATTTTTTAACATCTAAAATGAAGAGAAAAATATTACCCTGCAATGGAAGTCAGTCTCTTGTCGGGACGGGGGTGGCTCAGTCGGTAGCTCAGTCGGTAGCGCGCCAGGCTCGTAATCTGTAGTTCCCAGGTTCGAGTCCTAGCTGGGTCAGCGTTGAGATTTATCTCCGCAAAATTCCCCGCCCTGCCCACGGTCAGTAGGGGACACCGATGGGCTTGGAAAGGCCACCGTCCGTCGGATGGGACGTTAAGCCGTGTGCGGGAAAGCCATACCCTGTGCACGTTAAAGAACACGCTGGATGGCCTTGACGGGAGGCTACCATCTGTCTCCCAACAGCTGTTCCAGTGGGTCCCCTCCCTCAACCTTCTCTGAGCCTTCGGGGTCCATGTGACCTGGCCATTTAGCCCATGGTGTGCAAAAAAGTGCCGCTCAGAGGTAAAACAATCCAATCCAGTCTCTCGTCCCTCCCCCTTCTTCTTTTACCTTTTTGTGGCTCGATTGCGTCGTTTGCCCCCCCCCCCCCCCTTATTGTTTTCTACATCCTGGCCTCTATATACAAATATATATGTTAAAAATAATAAAAATTTATTGTTTACCATTGTTCTTCTTCCAGGTTATTTCCGGTTCCGGAAATCCTTCTGCCTGACATATCAATGCGAGTTTATCACCCACAGTAATTTTGATATTCTCTGGAATTTTCAGCCATTCTGGTGAAGCTGTGTAATAAATGGTTATTATTTTTGAGTGAAAATAGTTTTCAAAATTTCATGTTTTTTTTGTAATTCTTTTTTTTTCAAATGCTTTAAAAGTAATAATTTATTTTATATATTATTTGAATAGATTTCATTTAAAAATAACAATGAGCAAAATTTAATGTGATATTTCCTTACAATTAAGCGTATTTGTTCGAAAATAAAATTTATGTCAGAAAAGGATATAATTTAAGATTACAAATTTTAGAGACAAATCTTAGGCCACATTTCTTTTTATTTAAGAATTCGTGTCAATAGGCTCTTTATAGACAGAAATAAATGTTTCATGAGTATTGATTTGAAATAGTACATAAAATTTAATCGTCAAACTATTCATATTATAGATTTAGAATGTTTGAACTTGAAAAAAGGCAATATAGATATCCTTCAGTTTAGATGTGTATGGAGCATTAAATTTCACAGTTTAGTTGGACATTTGTAGCCCAATGGCAGTTTGAGGTTTATGTAGGTAAGTAGGTATCAGAATGCTTATATCTAACAGATATGGCGGCGTGGGAAAAAACATTTATTTTCAATAAAAAAATAGGCAATTAAAAACAATGATAACCTCCTAACAGCTTCATTTTTAAACGTTAAAAGCTATGTTAATCTTAAAAAACAGACCAAGGAATACGTTTTAATACTATTAATAACTTTTTGGCGCTTGTTAATAACAATAAAGAGTGAATTCTACTAAAATGTATAATTTTAAATAATTCTAAATTAAATAATCATGTGCACATAATTAAAATAAGCATTTGAACCTCCTTAACTTTGAAAACAATTTAATTGAAATAATATCACTGGAAATATTTGGAAATCTAAATTAAATCTATATATATCGAATTTAAAACAAATGGGATTTTTGTGATTTATCAATATATTCTATATATATGTGTGTGTAAAAAAATAATAAACGGTACATGTAACAAGAAAAAGTTACATCACAATTTTATAAAGAAAAAACGACATGAATTTATAAATGAAAACCCTTTTATATTTTAGATATATGTTTTTGCTTCAGTTAAGTAAAAGATAATAACACGTCGGTTAAATATTGTAGTTTTCAAAATATTTTAAATTTCAATAGACATATTTTACGCAGTCAAGATCTCTATAAATTGATACCAATATCATTTTCTAGAGTTACTGAGCAGTTTCTTATTTTTAAATTTAGCTCTTAATACTTTAAACATGAAAACGTTACTTTATTTTCTGGCTTTGTATATTTCAACAACATAACTTATAATTTACGATATCAGAAATTGCACTTACTTTCAATATGCACTTTGTAACGAAATAATGAATTGAACAGATTATATCCAGAAAAAATCATAATCCCTAATGTTAGAAAGTGAAGTAAAATTCAAATCTTACCTTTCAGTGCAAAGTGAGCCGATAGGCTATCACTCCCAAAAGCGTTTGTAGCGATGCACGTATAATTCCCAGCATTTTCCTTCGATGCTGGTCCTACACTTAACACGGAATAATCTGCCTGGGTATCCACTGAAATGTTTGGCACATCGGAAATATCTTTGTGGTCTTTTATCCACTTAAATGTGAAGGGTCTGCTTCCTGATTTCAGTCCACAGATTGCAACTATTCTCTCATCGACACTGACATACTGAGGAAAGGTAAATGGCTGAATCACAGGTTTTCCTGTTTGAAAGATAATCAGATATGAAATCGTTTTGCATAATCACTATTTATTCTATTTCAGCAAATATCATCTTGATAAGAATTTAAATTACTTACCTTCTTGTTCTCCATTGAGAATATCAGTGAACGAAGTGAACAAGCACAAATAGCACATCCAAGTAACACATGACGAAATGATGCTACATGGCATGATTTCTTTTACATTAAGAACTTCTTCCTATAGTATCTGCAAATATATGACTTAATGAAATTCCAAGATACTCGCTTTTTCTTGGTAAACACAAAATGGGTTTTATACCACTAGAAGTCAGGTACAGTCGCTCAAAAAAGTATCCGAACGCTATGGTTGATTACAGAATTCAGGAAAAATATCTGGCAACGATATTTTTAGAAATTAGTGATCTGGCAACCATCGTGTCACGTGACACGAAGGTTGCCAGATCACTAATTTCTAAAAATATCGTTGCCAGATATTTTTTCTGAATTCAGTAGTCAACCACAATGTTCGGATACTTTTTTGAGCGACTGTACTTCCGAACTAGAAATATTATGGTATTTGTCCATCTTGCTCACTTTCATCATGGCACTAAAATGAAGAGATGATTGTGAGAACGCGGTGGCGAATGCAGCGCCACGTAACGCCAGAATTGAACACCAAACTATTTTTCATCACCCTTACGGATCAAATGCGAAATAAAAAAATTATCACACGTCACGATTATTATTGCAAATGACACTTTATTGGATAACAAGTAACAGATACAACAAAATGTCACTTAATCATATTTAAATATGAAATTCCATTTACAAATATCTATCACAGTTTATAATTGTTTAAAGGTAGTTTACAAATTTTAAATGTGAATTCCAGTCGGAAACAGCTGTTACAATTTGCAATCTCTTATAAGAGTCTACAGATTCAATTCCAGAAGTACATTTCATTGTAAACTTACCATATACGGTGATTGTTGATGTTGCTACCAACGCTGGATCAACTCCATTTGAAGCTTCACATGTATACATTCCAGCATGATCATTTGTAACAGTATTTATGAAAAGAGAACCATTGGGGAAAATATTCAGGATGTTATTTTGCACTAATGAAGTTTTCTGATTGATTTCTAGAAATAAATTAGGTAGTTATATTATTTATGATGGACATAACACTTTAGAAGATTATTAAAGGTTTAGAAATGATATACACTTTCATGCGCACCAGTGGGGCGAGGGTGGGGTCAGTTGGTAGCCCGCTAGGCTCGTAATCTGTAGTTCGCAGGTTCGAGTCCCAGCTTGTCCAGTGTTGAGATTTATCTTCGTAAAACTCCCTGCCCATGGTCAGTATGGTTTTGGAAAAGACAGCCGTCAATCGGATGGGACGTTAAACCGTGCCCCGTGTGAGGGAGAGTCACACATTGTGCACGTTAAAGAACAGACTGAATGACCTTGACGGTATGCTTTATATATGTGTCCTAACAGTCGTCCAGTGGATCCCATACCTGCAGCCTCTCTTAGCCTTTGGGGTTTTCGTGACCTGACCATTTAATCCACCGTGCATACGAAGTACCACTTAGAGGCAAAACAACCCATTTCAACTTCGCTGTTTTACCTCTTAGTAACACTATTTTGCACACAAAGAAGTGCAAAACAAAAACTTTGAGCTAAGAGGTAAATTTTAAAAGAACCAGAAGGACTCAGAGTTCAGTAAGGTAAGCTCTCTGTCGAGGACATCCAGCCTTTTTATTAACCTGAACAGTATTATGAAACAGTATTTTGCACATGGGACCAATACTTAACTTCCCATCCGATGAATGGGTACATTTCCAAGCCTATCGGTCTTTCTCACCAAGGGAAAAGTACAGGTTAGTGGGGAAAATGTGGACTCAAGTAGCATGTCCTCAAACATGGGAACATTAAGCAACGAGCCTGGCACTGAGCCAACCCCTGCCTCCATTTGCCTTCCTTCCTCCCTTCATTTGTCTTCCATCCTCCTTCCAATTGCCTTCCTCCCCCCCCCCCATTTACCTTCCTCCCTCCCCCATTTACTTTCCTTCCCCATCCCAATTTACCTTCCTCCCCCCTTTGCTTTTCTCCCTCCCTCCAATTGCCTTCCTCTTTCCCTACTTTTGCCTTCCTCCCTTCCTCAGAAACGTTCTGCCAACACTCACCTACATTCTTATATTTCTACTTTTAAAGCAAAATTCAAATCTATCAGAACAGTATACGACTTGAAAAGTTGTAATATGTTTTAACTCTGAAAATCATGTTGATCAATCAATTGGGTGAAATAAATTTTATCGGTAATAAACAGTAAATTCATGAAATGAACAAGACTCAAACGTTCTCTTTGTAAATAGCAGGGATGAAATTTATTATATGATCTTGAAAAAGTTGGCACAACTGATAGCATCATACAGTACAAACATTAGAATAAAGTATCACAACCAAATTTGAAAAAAAAAATGTGATAATTAGTAGCAATATGTGTTCCTCCCCACATGATGTCATCAATTGCGCTTACTTTCTAAAACCAACTAATAAATTCCATCTGTTTTATTTTCGAAGTAAGCGTAATTTTCAACATTCAGAGGGGCGGGGGTGGCTTAGTCGGTAGCGCGCCAGGCTCGTAATCTGTAGTTCCCAGGTTCGAGTCCCAGCTGGGTCAGCGTTGAGATTTATCTCCGCAAAATTTCCCCGCCCTGCCCACGGTCAGTAGGGGACACCGCTGGTCTTGGAAAGGCCGCCGTCCGTCGGATGGGACGTTAAGCCGTGGCCCCGTGTGCGGGAGAGCCATACCCTGTGCACGTTAAAGAACACGCTGGATGGCCTTGACGGGAGGCTACCATCTGTCTCCCAACGGCTGTTCCAGTGGGTCCCCTCCCCCAACCTTCTCTGAGCCTTCGGGGTCCATGTGACCTGGCCATTTAGCCCATGGTGTGCAAAAAAGTGCCGCTCAGAGGTAAAACAACCCAACCCAACATTCAGAAATCTTACAATTATCCAATTCAATACCAACGTGATTATTAGAGCTAAAAACAAACTATTTTGCATATTATATCACTTAGTAGCATTTAGAATACGATAGTTCTCAAAATTATTCACATTTTTACACATATTTAAAATTAATGTAAGAAAAAGCATATAGTGAACACAAGCTTGATGCAGATCATATGTCGATCTTCCTCTTTTAACCTTAAAATAATTCTACGTTTTTAAAAACTTGAAAGCGAATGACATGCAAAGGACATGGATAGAGTTACTAAAATTATAAAAAAAAATGTATTGATTCGAATCTTTTAATATCAGAAAATAATGAAAGATTTTTATAAAACAATATTATTTATTGTTAAACGTTCCAGCTTCCATAACTCTTTAAATCCAAGCGAATATTCTTGAAAATCGAATTTAAATCGATTTCATTATGATCTCTATCTTCAGTCCACAATTTTGATTTAAATGCATGTTTTAGAAATGCATATTTTGATCATTATTTTCCTAGGTATTACAACAAATATGGAAGCCTACTTCAAGGCCAATTAGGGTATTGTTCAACGTGCACAGGGAATAACAGCTTAACCTTCCCAAGCTCACTTATGACCCTTTCGACACTAAAAGCAGAACTAGTATTAGCTGAGAGAATTTCAATATAGGTTTAGTTGGGTTAGGTTGTTTTACCTCTGAGCGGCAATTTTTTGCACACCATGGGCTAAATGGCCAGGTCACATGGACCCCGAAGGCTCAGAGAAGGTTGGGGGAAGGGGACCCACTGGAACAGCTGTTGGGAGACGGATGGTAGCCTCCCGTCAAGGCCATCCAGCGTGTTCTTTAACGTGCACAGGGTATGGCTCTCCCGCACACGGGGCCACGGCTTAACGTCCCATCCGACGGACGGCGGCCTTTCCAAGCCCATCGGTGTTCCCTACTGACCGTGGGCAGGGCGGGGGAAATTTTGCGGAGATAAATCTCAACGCTGACCCAGCTGGGACTCGAACCTGGGAACTACAGATTACGAGCCTGGCGCGCTACCGACTGAGCCACCCCCCGCCCCTTTGTACTAAAGTCTCCTAATTGCATATAAGGAAAAATATTTACACATGCACGCTAAATAAAACACCCTTAAAAATTAATACCTGTGCTTTTCATCCATGATATTTCTGGCTTGGGAAGACCATCAGCAGCACAAGTGAGCATCAAAGGCTGTCCTTCAGAAATCTGTACATCTTGTGGCTGAACAGTCCAAGATGGCGGAGCTAGAAAAATAAAAATCAAATGCTTAAATTTAGTAATAAGAAATAAGACAAAAATGTTCATACTTTGATTACACCAAAAATATCTTTAATACTAACTATATCTATACACATACGAGGATGACTAAGAAAGTATGGTTCCCTATTTAATTTTTGTGGAATTCAGGAAATTACACCGAAGACATACAGAAAGTGTCCCCACGTAGGGGTATTATTTTCCCACATAGTCACCAGACTTATTCAGATATTTTCGGAACGGCCAATCAGCTTATCGGAGCCCTGCCGATAGAAGAACCCGTCTTGCTCCTGAAGCCATTTTGCGATTGGGGTTGGGTTGGCTTAGTTCGGCAACGCGCCAAGCTTGTAATCTGCAGTTCTCAGATTCCAGTACCACCTCTTCCAAACATTGAGAGTTGGGTTGGGTTGTTTTACCTCTCAGCGGCACTTTTTTGCACACCATGGGCTAAATGGTCAGGTCACATGGACCCCAAAGGTTCAGAGAAGGTTGAGGGAGGGGACCCACTGGAACAGCTGTTGGGAGACAAATGGTAGTCTCCCGTCAAGGCCATCCAGTTCTTTAACGTGCACAGGGTATGTCTCTCCCGCACACGGGGCACGGCTTAACGTCCCACCGACGGACGGCGGCCTTTCCAAGCCCATCGGTGTCCCCTACTGACCGTGTACAGGGCGGGGAATTTTGCGAAGATAAATCTCAACGCTGACCCAGCTGGGACTCGAACCTGGGAACTACAGATTACTAGCCTGGCGCGCTACCGACTGAGCCACCCCCGCCCCACCAAACATTGAGATATATCTGTGCTAAACCCTCACACTGGCCACGGTAAGAAAAAGGATATCGAAGTGCTTGGAAATGCTGTCTTCCGTCGGATGGGATGTAAAGCTGGGACCACGTGTGCAGAACCATATCTGAGTATGTTAAAAAACACATTGGATGACCTTGATGGGAGGCTATTGATGTCCAGTGAGTTCCCTTCCCCTAATCTTTTCTGACTTCTTGGGGTCCTTGTAACTGGCCATTTAGACCATTGTGTGAAAAAAAGTGCCGCTCGGAGGTAAAACAACCCAACCCAACACACTCTGTGGCTTTCTCTTTGACAGCATCATATGATAAAAAGCGTCATCCTTAGAGATACTTCTTCAGCATCTCAAACAAATGAAATCGACGTCACCATGTCTGGACTGTAAGGTGGGATGGTAAACACTTGCCCATGAACAGAGTGTGGAGATCCTCATCCAGTACAGTCACAAAATCATTTTTAAAATAACACCATTCCGTCACATATTGCACTGACAGAACATCTTAACTGTACATAGCCAAAAGTTTCGATAAATTTCAACCAGTTGGGTCTTCTGTGCCCACAGAAAACCTTTTTATAACATACTGTAATAATAAATCCGTGAAAAGTTGCACTTTTTGTGTACGTAGTGGGCTAAAATGGTCAAGTCACAAGGACCACAAAACATTCAAAGTTAGGTAGAAGAGGTACAGTCGCTCAAAAAAGTATCCGAACACTACGGTTGATTACAAAATTCAGAAAAAATATCTGGCAACGATTTTTTTAGAAATTAGTGATCTGGCAACCTTCGTGTCACTGACACGAAGGTTGCCAGATCACTAATTTCTAAAAAAATCGTTGCCAGATGTTTTTTCTGAATTTTGTAATCAACCGTAGTGTTCGGATACTTTTTTGAGCGACTGTACATCAGGTGGGAAGCTATTAAGAAATAGATATAAGTTTCCCATCAATGCATTTCATGTTCTTTAACACGAAAAAGACTCGTCGACCTCGACTCTCCTGCTCGACGAAACACTAACAGGTGTAAAGGAATGTATAGTTGTATAGATGGGCATACATAATTCATCAAACATATTAGAGATGTTTTCTACTATTTAAGTAATTTATCCTTAATCGTCGTTTAACCATTAATTTGATTCCTCTCTTAATTTACTAATTTTGTAGTTTACACTTTTGTTAATGATAAAGTTTGTTAAAATCTCGATTCATTTAACAAGGTAAAAATTATGCTGCAGCAAAAATTAATTAAATTTATATTCATAAAAATATTCAGTCGTTTTGAAATGCTTATTAGGGTAATATGCAATTAACCTCATTATTTGAAAGAACAAATAATGAGTCAGACAAAGATATACAGTGTGTCTGGAAAGTAATGAAACAAAAATTCTTCAGCAAAATGTTCTGAAAAATAAATTTATTAGGAAACATCATTCAAAATGTGAGACACAATGCATTTGTTACACCTTTCTTTCAATCGTTAGAAGCAGCCTTGAAGTTCTTCTATGGCTTAACTGGCATAGTGGTTAGGTAGCTAGCGACTGTTCCATAAGGCAAACTTTGTGTGTTGTGTTAGCTCTAACTAAGGCAGTGGTCAGCAGTGACTTCTATCGTAGTAGGGCATGTCCTTGTATGAGAAGGCCTGTAAAAGCTAGGAGTAGCTTCTAGGATTCTTCTCTGTCCTATATGTCGCAAATCAAAAAAAAAGTTACATCCTTGATATGCTTACATCTCTTTCGGAAGCATTAATTGTTCGAAAAGTTTTTCCCAAAAAATGGGTTACTGAGGTCAACCCCCCCCCCCCCCCCTATTTGCAAGATTTGACGTCAAAGACTTCTTCCCCTTTCCTAAATTAAAAATAAAAAATGAAATAGTAACGATTTCGAACCATCCAAAAGAAATATGAAAATGAAAAAGATGCAAAAGACTGTGGCTGACCTCTCAACATAACTTTGGAGGAATTTCAAAAAATTATTTATGGGAAAAAGATACTCCCCTTCACAAACGACAGGGATAACCTCTTAAAATAATGCTTCCTCTAGGATAACGCTCTCAACAATTAAAAGAGAGTTACATCAAGAATATAGATTCCCAAGGTGGCTATTCCGAATTATTTTCATAAAATTTCTCTTTTAAAATAATTGGCTTTGCTTTAGAACTTTTGTTCATTATTTTTCCCACGCAATGTGTACATAGCATATTTTCCCACGCAATGTGTACATATCTTTTATGGGAAAAAGATACTCCCCTTCACAAAGGACAGGGATAACCTCTTAAAATAATGCTTCCTCTAGGATAATACTCTCAACAATTAAAAGAGAGTTACATCAAGAATATAGATTCCCAAGGTGGCTATTCCGAATTATTTTCATAAAATTTCTCTTTTAAAATAATTGGCTTTGCTTTAGAACTTTTGTTCATTATTTTTCCCACGCAATGTGTACATAGCAATCTCACATTTTTAACACACAATTATTATAACTTATTATCTTCACGAGGAAAGACATATCATCTATATGGATTCATATCTAAACTCCTTTGAAAATGAATAATTTATGGATAAATATTACTCAGCAAAAGTGTTAAGTATAAATCGATTACTTACCTTTAATTATAAGAGAGGTTGAAACGGAATCTTTTCCAAAAGTATTTTCTACAGTGCAAGTATAATTTCCTGAGTTTTCTTTTGCGACTGGTCTTATTGTCAAAACAGAATAATCATCCAAAATATCTATGGAAGTATGAGGTATACTGTTGATAATTCTGTTATCCTTTTGCCACTTGAACACCATAGGTTTTGAACCACTTCTTACACTACAAGTAGCAGTGACTTTATCCCCAACAGCCACCATATCTGGTAACAGAAGAGGATGAAGCTTCGGAGGACCTAATAAAATAATGCACAGACTTCACTTAACTTTAAATTTCGATGCTATACAACAATTTTTATTACTGATTAGCATATTGAACAGTTCGTATCATATATTTAAAAAAATAAATCTAAAGCAAACGTTTTATCTATAGAAATAATAACTGAGTATAGTTATTAGCGTTAGAGTATATACTGTTAATTTAATCCGATTATAATCACATTTACAATATTAATATAATAAAATCCATCTTCAAAAATGTAATCAATGCAAGAAAAAGAGTTGAGAGTTAAGTTTTAAAGCTAGAATCTGTAGTGAAAACGATATCGTGGAATCTAATAATCAGTATTCTAAGAAATATCTGTGGCTATTCTTCTATTAATATAGATTTACGTTTAACATTTAATGATTGGAGTTTCAACTTACCTTCTGCTTGAACCACTAAAATGATGTTTAAGGCAGTGGAAATAAAGTAGCACGTCACTTTTATCAAAGCCATTACAGTAGTCTCCTTTTAATACGTTTTCGATTTATTTCTGGATTGACATGAAGTTCTAAAGACTATAGATAATAAACATATTTGAAGATTAAAAATAATGATACTTAAAACACTATTGTTGCATTTCAAAGACAAATCCAATGACTTCTCTGAACCAAGTGAATCTCTTTTGAAGTAAGCTGTGCCGAATTTAACTGATTATGCTCTACTTGACCATGGCTTCCATGATTCTGATGTACTTACAAGGGCCGCAGTACAGCGCGTCTCGAAATTCAGTGATATAGACTACGAGCGCCACTCCACGGAAAATTTCCGAATCAGACAAAAATATATTAAAGGATTTTCTTGATTTGAAGAATTTTTGAAACGAGGGATCTTTTTAGAAGCAGTTTTGAAACGTGGAATTTTTTTAATACGTATTTTTGCAAAACTATTGCTTTTGCTTTACAGAGCAGTATTTAGAATGTCATTTAAAAGTGCATGAACCGTAACATATTCGGAATTAATTCCACTTCTCTCCTTACATATATATTGGATTATAAAGTAAATAAAGAAAAATATTAAATCTACATTATTCATAGTAATTACATTTTATCTATAATTTCAGCTTTATTTTGGATATAAATTCGTAATCTATAGCTGAGTTAGTTCCTAATTTAGGTTGCGTGTTGAACAGGATTTGTTAAATAATGGTGTAAACATCAGGTGACTTTCATTCAAGAACATAGCAGTATCGGTAAGGTTTATGCAAGTTTAATTATCATTGAGTATCTAAGAATATGATTGCTCATAAATTAAGAAATTAACAGCTTCAGTAATTAGGGATTTAGCCACCATTACAGGTGGATAATGGAAATTTAGAGACCGAAATTAAAAAATTAAAATTGTCTTCAGCTTACTCCTTAGTTCATGTACTAATTCTTTAATGATTTATTAAAATCATTATAAAACAGTGTATTTGAACAAATATATATGAAAGTACTATATATGATTCATACATTAAATATATTGTTATATTAAAAACTGATCAATTTAAAAAATTATTGCCTCTTATTATCGTTCTTAACGTTGAAATGGTGCTCAACTGTGTGAACTGTGGCGTTATGAAATACAATTTTAATAAAATATCAAACCAGATATTAAAAGTAATGATATATGTAGAGTGTGATGTGACATCAAATAAAATTAATTTGTTGGAACCAGTACACACCATGTTAAAATATTTCTTTTCCTTATGTGCTTTATATATATATACCTATCCTTTTTTATATACACTTATATATATATAGACTTATGTATCTTTATATACACTATATATATTTATATATACTTATATATCTTTATATACACTATATATATATATTTATATTTAGTATATATAATTATATACACTATATATATATTTATATATACATATGTATATATATATATATTCAAATGTAATTTTATATACACTTACTTATACACAGTCGTATCAAAATAATATGACAACTTACCATACATATACAATGGTAGGTGGTCATATTATTCTGATATGACCGTGTATATATATATATATGAACTGACATTTTGTATTGTTAGAGTATAATAATCATTGACTGAGAAAAAAATTTAAATATATATATGCAAATATATTAATAGCAGTACATGATTTTGTCTCATCGGTATTTCCTTGCTGATGTTAATGCAAATATTTGTCAATAGAATGGAATATAACGTTTCATATTTAAACGTAATAAATATGAACAAGAAACGATTTTATTCACTTTTTCATCTTGTCTATGCATCTATGTTTTGAACAAATTTTGCAACTTCATTTTGATATAATGTTTACATGTTAAATACCGTTTTGTTTACATGTTAAAGAAATATTACGTTACAGGTTTGAAGAAACTTAAATGACGCATTTCTTCAACATGTGCATTGTAAACTATTTAATACAGGAAAGAAATAGGCTTCAAAATCTGATTATTGCATTTTCGCCAATTTCCCTTTCAAATAATATTTTTCAATCGATATTCTTCAGCTCATCTGTCAGATAATTCTTCAAGATATCGCTAATAATGACAAAATAAACAAAGGAACATAGTAAACACCAGGCTATTTAAATATTTATTTTCTAATATTGATACATACACTAAATATTACAGTAAATTTAAATTCATTAATTTCCAAAATTCGGATTTTTATTATCATTCCAACACTAAAAAAATGCACAGACATATGAAATGAAAGTCTGAAATTTATATAAATTTTCAGAATACAACGCAACAGAAAACTAATATTATGAACATAATTTTAAATATTTTTTAGATACGTAAATGAAAAAAATAAATATAATAATTATTTATGGACCTCTACGGTGGATATTCTTTGAGTCAAATGCAGATTAATTTTAACATAAATTAAAAGTTGGAAATTTAAAATAATTCAAATTCGCCTTACCGTGGACCATTACTCTTAATACTTTACTAATAGGGGCTCCAACAGCATTAGAGGCCTCACATTTATATTTACCAGCGTCTTCAGCTCTCACTGAGTATATAGCAAGAGAGCCATTTAAGGAGATCTGGACATTCGTGTCGCCACGAAGCAAATTGAAATTCAGTACAGCTGATTCTAAAAGATAAAAATATATTTATTATATTGCATTTTTAACAATTTTAAATCACTAAATAATGCGGGAAAATACATTTATAAAAAACGCGACTGATTAAAACTTTCTGAATAAAACATAATATAAAAACTTTATTAAAGATAACTGAAACTCAAAAACAAGTAATTAGTCCGGTAATTTAGGAAACTCTCTGAGTCTAGATTGCAATGAAGTATGATATACAATGTAAGATGATTACAAATGAATAGGATTCACTTAGGACTCCTGAAATATAGTTGTTTCAATTTTTATAAGTGCTACAACAATAATCGTACTGGATCACATTGAATCATGTAAAGCGCATTTTAATGTCTAAAAAGAACCTTTCAAATTGTTATATCCCGCTCTATTTCAAAGATACATTCTATTCTACAATTGATAACAAGGATGTTTTTATCATTTTAAAGTTACAAAAGTCTTTATAATTAACAGTATTTGTGTTCAATCGTTGTTCAATCGATCGTTTGTTGAACACAAATACTGTTAATTATAAAGAAACAGTATTTGTGTTCAACAAACGATCGATTTCAATACTTTATTTCATGAAAGCTTGCAGAGGTTTGATTATTCCAACTCAACTAAAATATCATGGGCAAGAATTATTAATAAATAAAATTTACCGAAAAGAGAGATTAACAAATAAAATTTACCGGAAAGGTGATTAATAAATTAAATTTGCTGGAAAGAATGATAAACAAATAAAATTTGGGGGAAATAGTGATTAACAAACAAAATTTGCCGGACAGACTGATTAACAAGTGAAATTTTAGGGAAAAAGTGATTAACAAATAAAACTTGCAAGCAAGAGTGATTAACAAATAAAACGTACAGACAAGAGTGATTAACAAATAACACTTGCGGACAAGAATGATTAACAAATAAAACTTGTGGGCAAGAGTGATCAACAAATAAAATTTGCGAGCAAGAGGGATTAACAAATAAAACCAACAGACAAGACGGATTAAAAAACAAAACTTGCGCAAAAGAGTGATTAACAAATAAAACATACAGACAAGAGTGAATAACAAATAAAACTTGCGGACAAGAATTATAAACAAATAAAACTTGAGGACAAGAATGAGTAACAAATAAAACTTGCGGACAAGAATGATTAACAAATAAAACTTGTGGGCAAGAGTGATCAACAAACAAAATTTGCGAGCAAGAGGGATTAACAAATAAAACCAACAGACAAGATGGATTAAAAAACAAAACTTGCGCAAAAGAGTGATTAACAAATAAAACTTACAGACAAGAGTGAATAACAAATAAAACTTGCGGACAAGAATTATAAACAAATAAAACTTGAGGACAAGAATGAGTAACAAATAAAACTTGCGGACAAGAATGATTAACAAATAAAACTTGTGGGCAAGAGTGATCAACAAATAAAATTTGCGAGCAAGAGGGATTAATAAATAAAACCAACAGACAAGATGGATTAAAAAACAAAACTTGCGCAAAAGAGTGATTAACAAATAAAACTTACAGACAAGAGTGAATAACAAATAAAACTTGCGGACAAGAATTATAAACAAATAAAACTTGCGGACAAGAATGATTAACAAATAAAACTTGCGGACAAGAATGATTAACAAATAAAACTTTTGGGCAAGAGTGATCAACAAATAAAATTTGCGAGCAAGAGGGATTAACAAATAAAACCAACAGACAAGATGGATTAAAAAACAAAACTTGCGCAAAAGAGTGATTAACAAATAAAACTTACAGACAAGAGTGAATAACAAATAAAACTTGCGGACAAAAATTATAAACAAATAAAACTTGCGGACAAGAATGATTAACAAATAAAACTTGCGGACAAGAATGATTAACAAATAAAACTTGTGGGCAAGAGTGATCAACAAATAAAATTTGCGAGCAAGAGGGATTAACAAATAAAACCAACAGACAAGATGGATTAAAAAACAAAACTTGCGCAAAAGAGTGATTAACAAATAAAACTTACAGACAAGAGTGAATAACAAATAAAACTTGCGGACAAGAATTATAAACAAATAAAACTTGCGGACAAGAATGATTAACAAATAAAACTTGCGGACAAGAATGATTAACAAATAAAACTTGCGGAGAAGAATAATTAACAAATATTGTTTCGCGGGTGTGATGAAAAAATTGTTGGGAAGAGTGAGTAGCAAATAAAGTTTTTCTTAAATATCATAGGAATAAGAAATATTTTTACATGTGTTCTGTATCAAAATTGCAACAAATAAAAACTTTTAACATATTTAGAGAATTTTGAGACTGAAACACAGAAACACTTAGAATTTATTATTTGATTGTGTTTAATTTTTAGCATTCTTTTTCTTCCCATCTAAAGTCGTAGAAACTTAAAATAATTTAGTATATTTCTGAGATTAAAGTTGAACGAATTATAAAACAAGTAAAAATTTAAAAAAATCTTGCTCCTTATGATCTTTTAAGAGCCCCAAAACTGTTAATACGAATAATTAAATTTGATTTTTGTTTACTAGTCCACGATATTTTAGAGTAGGGGTTCTCAACGTGGGGTACGCCGTGAGAGCTGAAAAGTCGTTAGATATAAGTTATATACAGGGTGAATCTGAAAAAGTGGGCAAAACTTTACGGGGTGGTAGAACGCAGCTATACGAGCAATATTCGTCATAGAATGTATGGTCGGAACGCAAGCGGTGAGAAGTTAAAAGGTAGTTTTCCACTGTCACATTTAAAGAATGAACACAAGAAGGAGAGGAGATACTTCAGAAAACATTTTATTAACAGGAATATAATTGAGGTACATGCTCCCGCACCGTACACAAAGTGCATATCCGCCATGTCGTGGTTAGTATAAATAGCCATCCTCTCGGCAATCCACGGTAGAAATGCCGTTGGGTGCGAGGACCGACTCTTTTATACCATTTCCAACGCCACCTAGTGGCTCGCCGTTTGCGTTCCGACCATACATTCTATGACGAATATTGCTCGTATAGCTGCGTTCTACCACCCCGTAAAATTTTGCCCACTTTTTCAGATTCACCCTGTATATTATGTTTTATTTCATTCCCATTGTTATACATAACTATAGTTTTATCTATCTATACAAGGGGTACGCCAGTTACATACACATTTCCAGGGGGTACGTGAAGCATAAAAGGTTGAGAACCACTGTAGAGAAATATCTTTCTTACCAGCTTCTTTGCTCCATGTTATTTCGGGTTTAGGTATGCCATCGGCTCTACAGGATAAATGCAAAGACTGCCCAACTGCAACTGTTGTGTCTTCTGGTTCTTGTATCCAGAATGGAGGTGCTGAAAATAAAATATAAACATAAATTATTTTGTGCAGAATTTCCCTAAAATAAATTTTGACCTCATTCGGTAAAAATTTAATATTCAGTGAATCCAGAAAAATTAATTCATATTAAAAGATTTTAGATGTTTTCATAAATGATAGAAATTAGAAAAGTAAACAAGCTGTCAGCTGTAGCTAACAAACTATTATTCAAAGGAAGTATATTTACAGTGGTTTCATAAATTAAAAAAGAATCCCTGTTAAGTCAATGGGAAGCTAACGTCAAGACTATATAACTTCTAAAATAAGTTTTTTTTGTTTTGAAAAATGTAATTGCAGATAAAGAACTCAATCAAATAAATCAATATCTCGATTTTCAACAATATTCGTTCAGTATTTAATGAGTTATGGAAGTTTGAATATTTAGCGATAACAATGCCAGCCACAAAAATTGACTTTAGAAGTTAATTAAAACTTAGTTATAAGCATTGTATCAAAGGGTTTAATAAAATAAGTTTGTATTTTAGAACTTTGTGTAAAGAATTCTTTCAATATTCTTCAGTTTGTATAAGTTTCTTAAGACTGGCATTGCTGTTGTTGAATATTCAAACTTCCATAACTCATTAAATACTGAACGAATATTGTTGAAAATCATGATATTGATTTTTTTGATTAAGATCATTATCTGCAATCACATTTTTCGAAACAAAAAAAAATATTTTAGAAGTTATAGCGCTTTGACATTAGTTCCCATTGACTTAACATAGGGATTTTCCTTAATTTATGGAAACTAGTGTATTTTTCAATGTTCAAGTTACTCCAAAAAATTAAAAATCCTTACCATATAACGTACATACATACATAAAAAATCTTCATGCGGTCATGGGCTACGGAGGTCTTACCAGACTGTGTAATTTTGCTCTTCAGATATGTTTGTCCTGAGCTACACCTGCTACATTTTGCCACTCTAGCAAGGTCCTGTTTGACATTGTCGGCTCATCGCATTCTAGGTCTCCCTCTTTTCCTGATGCCTTTAGGCACACTCTTCATAATCCTGTTTGTCAATCTGCAGCAATGCATAATAGCAATATGCCCAAACTAATGCAGTCTCTCTCTGCACAATATGCTGCTCAAAGACGGTTAATGACTCCTTCTAATTTCATCATTACTTACAAAGTCAAACCACCTAATGCCCAAGATGCTACGCAGGCATCTAAAATAAAAGGCATCAAGTTTTCTATTATTCTGCTTTCAAAGGATCCATGTTTCACTACCATAACTAAAGCAAGAAAGAACCAAATTATTTTACAGCTTAATTTGAATTTTTAGTTGTAGTACTATTAAAAACAACCACAGTTTACTATGATCAAAAACCAGAGGGTGCAATTCAGTTCCCTGAAAAAGTCAATCCTGAGCAAGAGTTAATAGTTGGGTTGGGTTGTTTTACCTCTGAGCGGCACTTTTTTGCACATCATGGGCTAAATGGCCAGGTCACATGGACCCCGTAGGCTCAGAGAAGGTTGGGGGAGGGGACCCACTGGAACAGCTGTTGGGAGACAGATGGTATTCTCCCGTCAAGACCATCCAGCGTGTTCTTTAACGTGCACAGGGTATGGCTCTCCCGCACACGGGACCACAGCTTACGTCCCATCCGACGGGCGGCGGCCTTTCCAAGCCCATCGGTGTCCCTTACTGACCTTGGGCAGGGCGGGGAATTTTGCAGAGATAAATCTCAACGCTGACCCAGCTGGGACTCGAACCTGGGAACTACAGATTACGAGCCTGGCGCGCTACCGACTGAGCCAACCCCGCCCCAAAACAGTTGATATATTTAGCCACTGTAGATAAATTCCGGGAAGATTTTGTTCACCATAGCAAACTATGGAGAGGACAAAACTGTTATTTAGTCTAAGTTTAGTCTTTAAAATTATTGGGCTATTTTTCCACATTTTCCAGAAATATTAAACGTTTCAACAGCGATGCTTATTCTCCAGTGTCTGTTCATTTATATATCACAACAAATAGTTATGATAACTTTACCCTTATAGGGTTCAATTTCACTCTTCAAATATATACTTGTATTTTTCCATAGCTTCAGACTGGAGCTGGGTATATATTTTGAAGCATATATTCCTTATTAAACATAATAAACATAACACGAACTTGAAATAATTAGCTGGAAAAAATTTGGTTTTGCTCTGAGTGGCATCAATTCAAAGCAAAATCAAATTTCTTTCAGCTAATCATTTCAAATGTTTCTTGTCTACAGGACATTTTCCTGTGATACTCTATTACTCAAAAACATGAATTTACCTTTTATAATCAAGGAAGAAGAAAATGAATCTTTTCCGAGTGAATTTTCTACCGTACAGGTATAATTTCCAATATTTTCTTTCCTAGCTGGTCGTATCGTTAAAACCGAATAGTCGTCGAGAACGTCTACTGAGGTATGAGGAATATTGTCAATGCTTTTACCGTCTTTTGTCCATTTGAACACCATAGGTTTGGAGCCACTTCTAACACTACAAGTCGCTGTCACTTTTTCCCCAACAGCCACCATTTCCGGCAGAAGAAGTGGATGAAGCTTTGGAGGGCCTAAATAAATACATAAAAATAAAATGCTTGCATTTATTTGGTTATTTTTAAATTTCGAATTTCATTGTTAAGAGAAAATTCAATTCAAATAGCAAATACATCATGAAATCGAAAAATGGAATAAGAGATATTTTAAATGTATAAAAACGATAGGATTTAACCAGTAGTGTACAGTCGCTCAAAAAAGTATCCGAACACTATGGTTGATTACAGAATTAAAAAAAAATATCTGGCAACTTTTTTTAGAAAATAGTGATCTGGCAACTTTCGTGTCACGTGACACGAAGGTTGCCAGATCACTATTTTCTAAAAAAAGTTGCCAGATATTTTTTTTTTAATTCTGTAATCAACCGTAGAGTTCGGATACTTTTTTGAGCGACTGTACACAGAACCTGCCTTCCTTTTGAGTACTTTATTCAAGTACTCTAATGTGAGCTATAATCCTATCCATTGGGTCTATCACTGAGTTTAACAATTTTGGGTTGCCTAACTTCTAAGCAGCATTCTTTAGCAGACAATGGGCTACATGGCCAGGTCACAGGACCTAATGGTCAGAGGGGCCCACTTGGCAGCTCTTAGGAGACAGATGGAAGTCTCCTGTCAGGGAATTCAGCATGATCTTTAATGTGCACAGGATATGGTTCTTCTGTATTTGGTTCCGGACTTAACGTTTCATCCGATGGATGGCTGCCTTTCCAAGACTGTTGGGTCCCCTAATCATAGAGGGAAGAATGAGGGTTAGCGGAGATAAATATCAGTACTGCCACAATTGGAGCTCGAGTCTGGGAACTGTAGATTACCAGCCTGGAGTGCTACTAACAGGATCACCTCCTTTGACTTTGGTGAAACAGAATATTAACTTGAAATATCATCATCATCATCATCATCATCATCATCATCATCATCATCATCATCATCATCATCAAGCAGCCATGGGCTACGGAGGTCCAACCAGACCGTGCAGTTTATTTCTCCAAGCATATCTGTCCTGAGCTACATCTGCTGCATCCAGCACTGCACACCAATTCTAACTAGGTCCTGTTTGACATTGTCTGCCCACCGCATCCTAGGTCTCCCCTTCCTTCTGAGGCCTCTAGGCACACTGTTCATAACCCTATTCGCTAATCTATAATTATCCATACGGGCAACATGGCCAAACCAGCAAAGTCTCTCTCTGCACAATATGCTGCTTAAAGGAGGTTGCAGACTCCTTTGCTTAACCTTATCATTAGTTACAAAGTTGAACCACCTAATGCCCAAGATACCGCGTAAGCATCTGGAATCAAAAGCATCTAGTTTCCTGTTATCTTGTTTACACAGTGTCCAAGTTTCACTACCATAACTAACCCTAGAAAGAACCAAACTATTATACAGTCTAATTTTAGTCTTTAGGTGTATACGCCTATTTCTCCACACTCTCCATAGATTCTTAAAAGTCCCGGCAGCAATCCCTATTCGTCTGTTAATCTCATGCCGCACATCACTATTATCTGTTACATAGCAACCGAGATAATTAAATTTTGACACCTGCTCAAGACTGCAACCATTCAGATTAACTGAATCACAACCTGCCTTGACCAATTTTCATCACTTTAGTTTTCTCTCTGTTTATAACCAAACCTACTCTACTACCAGTCTCATCAACAGCTCGAATGAAAGAGTTCATCTCATCAACATCATTTGCCAAAAGGGCTAAATCATCAGCATAATTTAAATCAGAAATTTTAGTATCTTCAGCCCATTTAAGACCAAAATATTTCCCTTGAAGTGAATTTTGCATAACATAATCAATAACCAAACTAAAGAGAAAAGGAGACAAAATGCACCCTTGTCGAACACCAGAAGTAATGCTAAACCAATTGCTACAATTATTACCAACTCTCACACACGACTCAGTGTTATTATAGAGAGCTTTCATTATGTTAACAAACTTGTCAGGTATACTATATGATCTCACAATCAACCACAAATTATGACGATTAACAGAGTCGAAAGCCTTTTTGAAATCAACAAAGCTAGCAACCAAAGGTTTCTAAAACTCTAAACATTTCTCAACAATCTCCCTAAGTGAAAATATTTGATCCACACATCCCCTATCACTTCTGAATCCACATTGCTCATCACGCAATTGACTGTCAACCAGATTCTTAATTCTATTAAGCACCCTCATGGAAAGAACTTTACCTGGAACAGAGAGTAGGCTGATACCCCTATAGTTATCACAAGAACTGCGATCACCTTTTTTGAAAATAGGGATAATAATAGCTCTGGTAAAATCCTTAGGAACCATGCCTTTATCATAAAAGATATTCAGAATTTCAGTCATCCAAGTGGTAACCGAAACATTCCCAGTTCTAAGCATTCCCATAGTAATTTCATCTACCACTGGAGATTTATGAAGAGTAAGTTTAGAAAGAGCCAAAATAACTTCAGATTGTGTTATAGGGCCAACATTAAAGCCACTAATGCATCTATCATCATTGCAAACAATGGGAATAGAACTAACCACGTTGTTTAGAACATCACTGAAATGCTCAGCCCACCTAGCCATGACAGAATCCTCACCTTCTATAACCTTACCTTTTTTATCCTTCAATCCCTGTATGCCTGTCCGTTTTCTACCACATAAAACATTAACTATCTGGTACAGCTCTCTGCTGTTGTGCTACCTAACTGCTTCCTCAGGTTTGTCAGCCAAGCCATCAAGCCAAAGATTTTTATCAGTAGCTAACTGATCCTTTACACGTTTATTAAGCACTGTGTAATCCTTTCTATTAGGACTAGTAGGGTACTGATTAAGGACAATCTTGTAGTTCTTTCTTTCTGAAATAAGCTCAAGTGCCTTATCACTTAAATAATTCTGTCTCCTCTGCTCCTTTTTTCCTAAAAGAGTACTGTTAGTTTCCAAAAAAGCCTGTTTAAAACGGCCCCATTGTTCCTCAACTTCAGTAGTAAGCAAACCATGACTGTCATAATGACTAAGTAACCTATCATGGTCAGCTTTAGCTATAACAGGATCTTTCAGAGCTTCAGTTTTAAAGGTAAATTTTTTAACTTTAGCACAACACTTTCCAAGTTTACGTTGCAAGACACTTTTAACAAGGTAATGGTCAGATCGAATTTCAGCTCCCCTATACGCCCTGGTATTCCTTACAGAATTAGCCCATTTGCTGTTAATTAATATGTAATCAATCATATTCTTATGCAGCCCATCAGGTGAAACCCATGTTTATTACAATATTATATACATTATAATTTTATTGAAAGAATATAGATCTGCATCTATTTCAACACCAGAAATTACCATTCAAGATGTTCAATTTATTTTTATATTAGGTTTTTAAAAATTGCTTTATGGCTTATCAGAAGTTAAAATGATTAATTCCACAAAAATGTCTTCAAAAATACATTTTAAACAACTTTAGTTTCTCATTCAAATCCTTCTTAATCTAAAAATTAAAATCGCAGTAAAACATTTCAAAAAAATGTTTCTAAAATTCTATAAATGTAAAAGTTCTGACACATTGACATAATGAATTAATCAGAATATGCTGAATATCGGCGAGGCATTCCAGTTATGTCTAACAAATGTTAAATTTCACAAAAACAATCAAAAAATTTAAAAAAAATGTGAATCGTTATATTTTGACAAAAATACAGTATATGTTACGTTGATAATGATATATATATATATAAGGATTTATAATTATTTTATTTAGTGCTTAAAAGAAATAAAAAAATATTACCACATTAATTGAAAAAACAAACAAAAACGAACAACAATCATTTCAGTTTGGTTTTATTTTTAAAGAGAGGTATTTGAATAATTATTACTAAACTTAGGTACACTTTAAAACATAACAGAAGAGTACTGTAGTTTCAATGTAACGATATAATTTTCTTCCACTAAAATTTTTGTAAACGTCTTCCCTTATTTCTCAAATAAATTATTTTCATTATACCGAACCATGGCCTCTTCTAGTATTCTCTTCCAGATATCAATTGGTCTAGTTATCCTTATTCTAATCTGCCTTAATATAAACAAATACGATAGAACTCGTGCAAATATGAAATTACCATAAATTTATATTAATGAGAACACAAAAGTAATTCTACTTACCATCGTCTTCGACAATATGCCCACATTTCACTAGAGCAAATAAAAACCAAGTCAGTGCACTCACTGACAATGACATTGCAACTCTTGTTTATAGTAAGCAGTGTTCCACAAATTCCATTCTAAAGATTTCGAGGGCGAATGCACTATCTGCAGGAGAATGAGATTTAACAAACCATTGCAACAATTTAAAAACAAACTCAAATAATTACACACACCGAGAAATGTGCATTTAAACACACTGAGTCTCAACGTTTACTATCCTTACTAGATCATGGCGGCTGAAAATGTGTCCGATTACAGTGAGCTGCAGTCTAAAGCGTCTGTAGACTAAGAGCGCCACTTGTCGGAATTTTTATGAATCATGAAAAGTAATTCACACTTTCTCGTCTTCTTACAAGTCCCATGATGTTCACTCAAATTAAACTATGTTTCATGTAAAAAAAAATCATTTTGATTTTGATTTTAGGATGCAAAGATAAAAAAAAATAAGATTTCTTAAATAGAGGTTTGATTAGCTAGGTAAAAAGCACAAACCAAACAGTCACCAAAATAATCACAGAAACAAAAATTCAAGATCTTTTTACCTTAATATAATATTTATGTTATAATGCAAACAAATATTCAATGATCTTCGGCTTAATTTATTACAGGTGATGTTTATATAACTTGTACATAGTGTATATACAGTATACTGTATATACACATATTATATATACAGTATACTGTATATATAATACGTAGGCAGAAATGATATTATATTGCTTACCATCTGAAGCCCTGTTTAAAAATATGAGTGTTATATTCAAGTTATGGTTTGAAATTTGTCTGTTTGACCTCAATTAGTGAATTGTTACGAAGGAGCTGAATACAAAATTTTCGAATAATGAAACGTGACGTGAGCACGAGAAATGACGTCATTTTGGCTGTTAATGTACTTCAAATATTTCAAAAAATAACGTGACGTTGAATAAATGAACAAGATGGAATTGATAATTTGGCAATGCCAGTTTGCTAAGAATTAAATTAATCTAATAAGTTATTAATTCATTTTCTACTATCTTCGACTACTTATATTTTTTTATACACTAACAAATCATAGTTTTCGTTCAAACCTGGAGAATGATTTGCCAGTGAATGTTACAAATTCGTAATTTCATATTCCAGTACAAAACATTATTTGACGTAACATTAGTGACACAACTACAAACCGTAAAAGTATGGATGGTGTATATATTTCAAAATGAGCTCCTTTATATGTGCGAGAAATATTTGAAATATGTTCCTTTTGAAGGGTTTTTCACCAACAAAAAACGTTGCAGTGAAACAGCACGAAAATGTTTGTTGTGTGTCACAACGAGATGAAATCTAAATAATAAATGGCTAGAATATTAAATGAGGCAGAGAAACGGATTCAAGTTTACTTTATTTTTATAACTTCATAATTGTATTTTACAGTTTCATTTCCTTCCAAACAAGCGGCATATTTTTAATGTCTCTGTTACAATGTGAAAACAAAGTTGATCACTGTCAAACCAATACACTCAGCTTAATTTTGTAGAGCAACACAAATAAATAATAATTACCTTGGAAACAGCTCTAGTTTTTTTATTATTCAAATTATTGATAGCATAATAATATACACTAAAGTCAATTTCTTATATTTTTATAAAACAACGGATTTCATCTAAAACACTACATGAATGATATCAATTCATATTTCCAAATTGCGCTATTAAAATAATAGACCCTTTATATCCAACATGAATATGCAAAGTATACTTAAGTTGCGAATTCGTTTTGTTTAATAATAGTTACTTTAGAGGAATTCAGTATTAATGTATATTACAAGTGAGTCATTTTTAATAAAATGGAAGTGTGTATATTAATATGGTTCTTTTAAATAAAATAATACGTAAATTATATTAAACAGTTCGAAATCAATTTTAAGAAAATTTCAAACAATAGATAAAAAAAAATAGAAAATGCTTAACGCTGTAGGATGTTTTAGTTCACCACTTGGGAATGTGTAATACATTTATTTCTTGATTTTCAATTCAATTATGTATTCTACAAATGTTTAATGTTTAGGAGTGAATTATAGTTAATAACGCTTTTCATATTATCTAAGCAAATCTGCCTTACCATGCACCATTACTCTAAACACTTTGTTGATAGGTGATCCCACTGTATTCGAGGCCTCACACTTATAATTACCAGCATCACTTGGTCTTACTGAGGATATTACAAGAGAGCCATTCTGAAATGCCTCAAGATTAATGTCACCACGTAAATTATTAAAACCTGAATTCTGCGATTCTGAAAAGAAATGAGAATGCAGCTTGTTAGAATAAAAGATTAATGTAATAATAAGATACAATATTCGACATAATAAATAATACATCACTATAATACATCACTATACACTGTCGTGCCAAATAAGTATAGTAATACATCAGTGTATAGTAATACATCACTATACACTGTCGTGCCAAAACGCTTTGGCACGACAGCGTATCAGCGTATAGTGATAGTAGTAGAATAAAGATTTGATAGCACAGCTACAAATATATTTTTTCTCTCTTAATGGTTAAGAAAATATTTTTTCTTTCAAATGGATATAATGCATTATTTAAATGTACATCAGGTTATTTCGTTTCGATTAATATTTTTTTTCTGGGAAACTAGATTAATTTATTCTGCTTTTCCTAGCACACTGCCCTAACAAAATATTTAAAACATTCCATGTTATATTAATGGGAATATTATTTTGAAGCTCTATAACTTCTAGAATAAGCATTTCATGTAAAAATGCGACTTAAGATAAAGATCATTATCTTTTTAAATCGCGATTTAATAATATTCGTTCAGTATTTAGAATTAAGGAAACTCAAACATTTCACAACAGTAATGCGTCATAAAAATTTAGGTCAGAAATGAATAGAAATTAAAATAATAAGTATTGTCTCAAACCATTTATTACAATAAATATAAAAAATAAATAAATAAAAAACCCCTCAAGCAGCTGCTTGCCACATAGGTCTGATAGGAGCCTGTCAGTTTATATGTCATAGTAGAAGGGTCTGTGAGGATGGCAGGACCTCAGCAAAACCTCCGCAGAAAACAACACGAACATCCATCCTTACCCAGGGCTCGAACCCAGGTCCTTAGATCAGTAGCCAAGCGCGCTAATCACTCGGCCACGGGACGGCTGTACATTTTAGAAATTCACAAAATGATTAAATCAGTATTCGACAATTATGAATGATTTTTATAAAACAAGATAATTTATTGTTAATTATTCTAGCGTTCCAAACTCTTTAAATACTTAGCGAATATCGTTAAAAATCGAAATTTAAATAGATTTGATTATAATCTTAATTAATCATCAGTCACGTTTTCCCATTAAATTTATATTTTAGAAGAGTTAAAGAGCCTCGAAGTTAGATACCTATTTGGCATGACATGGATATTTTGATGGTGCAATATATAAAAAAACCTATAAAATTCTCTTCGTTCCTTATTCCTACTATGAAATAAATTTAGATATTATATTTCTCTTTGCTTCCTTTGTAGCAAAACGCTTTTGAATTTTTCCTTTTTTTTTTTCTTTTTAAGCTTTAACGAATTAATAACATTTCTATCTCTTTTGATGGTTCTTCTAGGGCGGGGGTGGCTCAGTCGGTAGCGCGCCAGGCTCGTAATCTGTAGTTCCCAGGTTCGAGTCCCAGCTGGGTCAGCGTTGAGATTTATCTCCGCAAAATTCAACGCCCTGCCCACGGTCAGTAGGGGACACTGATGGGCTTGGAAAGGCCGCCGTCCGTCGGATGGGACGTTAAGCCGTGGCTCCGTCTGCGGGAGAGCCATACCCTGTGCACGTTAAAGAATACGCTGGATGGCCTTGACGGGAGGCTACCATCTGTCTCCTAACAGCTGTTCCAGTGGGTCCCCTCCCCCAACCTTCTCTGAGCCTTCGGGGTCCTTGTGACCTGGCCATTTAGCCCATGGTGTGCAAAAAAGTGCCGCTCAGAGGTAAAACAACCCAACCCATGGTTCTTCTACAAAACTTGACAAAGTTTTCTATTCTACCTGAGGAAATAGATATCAGATATATAGACAACTCTTCACGATCACAGGATTGCTTTATTTGTTGTTCGCTATTGATAGAGTTTCTGGACCGTGGTGACACCATCAATTCGCAATGCTATTGAGACACTTTGAGCATGTGAAGGCAGACAATAAAATCGAAGCCCGCCAGGACTTTTGAGTAAGAAAATTGGGTTGGGTTGTTTTACCTCTGAGCTGCACTTTTTGCACACAATAGGCTAAATGGCCAGGTCACATGGACCCCGAAGGCTCAGAGAAGGTTGGGGGAGGAGACCCACTGGAGCAGCTGTTGGGAAACAGATGGTAGCCTCCCGTCAAGGCCATCCAGCGTGTTCTTTAACCTGCACAGGCTATGGCTCTCCCGTACACGGGACCACGACTTAAAGTCCCATCCGACGGACGGCGGCCTTTCCAAGCCCATCGGTGTCCCCTACTGACCGTGGGCAGGGCTTGGAATTTTGCGGAGATAACTCTCAACGCTGACCCAGCTGGGACTCGAACCTGGGAACTACAGATTACGAGCCTGACGCGCTACCGACTGAGCCACCCCCGCCCCTTTGAGTAAGAATTTAGATTAATTATAACTCCCATTTAGACCAGATAAAAATGACAACGTTGATAATGTATAGTTGGGAATTCCTGAAACATCTTCCCGATGGCCCTGGCATTGGTCCTATTAGATTTCTACATTTCTGCACCGCTACAAAACGCCATGAACACAAGGAAGTTGATATTGGAGGAAGAAGTGGAATTCCTTGTCAGAGACCTCTTCATGCAACAATCAAAGTCCCTCTAGCAAAGGGGGGCGGGGGTGGCTCAGTAGGTAGCGCGCCTGGCTCGTAATCTGTAGTTCCCAGGTTCGAGTCCCAGCTGGGTCAGCGTTGAGATTTATCTCCACAAAATTCCCCGTCCTGCCCACGGTCAGTAGGGGACACCGATGGGCTTGGAAAGGTCGCCGTCCGTCGGATGGGACGTTAAGCCGTGGCCCCGTGTGCGGGAGAGACATACCCTGTGCATGTTAAAGAACACGCTGAATGGCCTTGATAGGAGGCTACCATCTGTCTCCCAACAGCTGTTCCAGTGGGTCCCCTCCCCCAACCTTCTCTGAGCCTTCGGGGTCCATGTGACCTGGCCATTTAGCCCATGGTGTGCAAAAAAAGTGCCGCTCAGAGATAAAACAACCCAAATCCTCTAGCAAAGAAAGTATCATGTTACTAATTTCTGTTGGGACAAATGTCTCAATTAGCATGACGAATTTGAACAGATCAATTAATTATTTTACGCTTAATTTCTAACTTGTATACCTTTCTCTTGAACGACCCTTATAGGTTGAAATTCTTTTATTGACGTATCCTCATTATGCAACATTATGGCTGATGATATAAGTATGATTTGACATAATGGAAACAACATTTCTAACTAACCATAAAACATTAATAAATTATATAGTGTTTAAAATCCTTACCAGCTTGTTTGCTCCATGTTATATCAGGCTTCGGAATTCCGTCTGCTAAACAGGTGACTGATAGAGATTTTCCCACTGGAACTCGTAGATCTTCTGGTTGCTGTATCCATACAGGAGGTGCTAAGTATTAAAACACCCAAAGTGTAAGCATAACTTACTTTATAAAGAGTATTGATTGGATACATTTGAAAAGTAAGTGTTTCAAAGAGGGTCATTAGCTAAATTTTGACGGGGGAGAAGGGGAGAATATGGAGGTAAAACAAACAAAAATTTATAGAACCAGCTTGATTTTCAGGAGTTGCAAACAGGCAGATTGTCAGGAGCTGGAGGAAATCATTGTACGAATGATTATCATTTCAAATTCTATATTCATTACAGGGAAAATATACTACTTTGGTCTACGAACGTAACCACGTCCTATCTCAAATTATACCAGGGTTTGGGTTGGGTTGTTTTACCTCTGAGCGGCACTTTTTTGCACACCATGGGCTAAATGGCCAGGTCATATGGACCCCGAAGGCTCAGAGAAGGTTGGGGGAGGGGACCCACTGGAACAGCTGTTGGGAGACAGATGGTAGCCTTCTGTCAAGGCCATCCAGCGTGTTCTTTAACGTTGGGTTGTTTTACCTCTGAGCGGCACTTTTTTGCACACCATGGGCTAAATGGCCAGGTCACATGGACTCCGAAGGCTCAGAGAAGGTTGGGGGAGGGGACCCACTGGAACAGCTGTTGGGAGACAGATGATAGCCTCCCGTCAAGGCCATCCAACGTGTTCTTTAACGTGCACAGGGTATGGCTCTCCCGCACATGGGGCCACGGCTTAACGTCCCATCCGACAGACGGCGGCCTTTCGAAGCCCATCGGTGTCCCTTACTGACCATGGGCAGGGCGGGGAAATTTTGCGGAGATAAATCTCAACACTGACCCAGCTGGGACTCGAACCTGGGAACTACAGATTATGAGCCTGGCGCGCTAACGACTGAGCCACACCCGTCCCAATTATACAAGGTACTCTGTCTCTGAAGTAGCAGCCGTTGAACAAGATTTCCTCTCTTAATGGCTACAAAAGTTTCATCTCATGTAGTCAACCAATAGAAATGCTATTTGACTGAAATACTAACTAAAAAGCAAAGAAATGTAATTTTTTTTCAATACAGCGGATGTATACAAATTTAATGTCTTTTAAAATGGTATGTAATTACAATAAACACCCTAGGCAACGTTAGAGTAGTATGATTTTTAATACAAAGTCATCAAAGGTACGAATATGTGACGATATAATGATTTAGTAATGACATGTGATGATTTTTTGAAAATATGTTATCAGGTGGTCATCGGTTCGTATAATCCCATGGTTAACAAAACATTTCCTCTATAATGAAGATATTCATCTCCTTGCAATAGTTAAATAGTTAGATATTCATCTCCTTGCAATAGTTAATAGTTTAATAGTTATTTTAATAATTAGTATTATGAAAAAAGATGCATGTTTTTTGCAGATTCATATACATTAAAATAAATTTTGTTTAAATTTCATGAACAGAGGTTTAAACGTTTCTTCCCCCTCTGGGTTTCAATATTTATTCAGGACATAAATTGAAAAAAGCAATCCACTCTTTAAAGAAAGAGAATAACACGAAATATTTATTCATGATGCTGAATCGTACTTTAAAATAGCAATGAGTAAAATTAATATACTAACATAAACTATATTTTTTTCCCATTCTTAAAAAAAAGCCATTATAAAACTCATGCTCTAGTTATTATATACTTTGCTTCTAATGTGGGTTATTAAGTACATTTTCATGCTATAAATACATTTAAAATCGCTCTAAATTAGGTAAAATAACAGTTATCACATTGGAGCATTGAAGTCATGGCTTTTGCATTGGAAATGAAAAATAATGTGTACTGAAAAATCACTTTCTCTCCTTAAAACGTTTTTCTTATTTACTGAGAATAATAGATACCCAGAGCAAATTATTGACTCTTTAATAACTAGACTAAATAACAGAAGAGTAAGCAAAATATTCACTTCTTAATAACTATATTAAAGAACAGAAGATTAAAGATGGCATCTTAAAACACAAGTACAGAATTTTGAAATGGCTTGGGCTACAGAAGTTAAAAAGTGTTTATCACAAAAAAACAGTTCGTAGTTCCCCTACACGTGTGGAACTGTTGCGTTTCGATCCCTAAAAATTTATTCGATACAGTTACCACACTAATTAAAGCTTCAAACAAAGCATTTTTCAGATACTTTAAAGAGACGTTTTCGTGTAATTAAATTCATTATTTTTTCATGCAAATTTCCATCAACAACTCGATCAATAAATTGCAAAAAAAAAGTCTGCTTTATGATAGTAACGAGGTGAAAGTGTAAGACACTAAATTTCTATTTCAGAATATCTGAATCCCATAAAATACAATATCCTCCACATTGCCAAGTCGTGTTTATATAAATGTACGACCTCTATATCACAAAAGCCTATCGGCTGTATTGCTGTATGATATTAATTATAAATCTGTGATTCGATTATAATAACTAACAATTCACTTCTTTTAAATCAACAATAAAGACTCATTTCCAAATGGTAAATGTTCTTCCTATGCCATCAAACAGGACTCTGAAAGATACTTATCATATTCGCAAAATATAACATTCATATTTAATATGGAATTTCAAAATTCTAAAGATATCTGAAATGATTTGTTTTACAAATTTTTACATCCTAAAATGGTAGACAAAAAATGGATAAAATACCTTTTTTTAATATTTTACTTTATTTAAACATGTACTTTGTGTAGGCTAACTGAATTTGACGAACCCATCTACACCTGCAATTTAAATACTTATTTTTATACATAATGTTTTAAACGTATGGAATTAATGCTACCCATTTACAAATACACTTTTAAATAAAGACTGCATCTTTCTACTTTGTCTACAACTAAATATTTTAATATACATTTTCACCTACAGAATTGTATTATCAATTCTTCAATGTGGCAAAGAAACAAAAAAATTTATTTATATTAGATTATAAACTATTTTGCTTATGTACTAAATTCTCAGCGTACTCACCTTTGATGATTAGTGATGATGTAAACGATTCCTTTCCTAATGCGTTTTCAACCGTACAGGTATAATTTCCCATATTTTCTTTAGTAGCGGGTCGTATCGTTAAAACTGAATAATCGTCCAATACATCAACTGAAGTGTGAGGAATGTTGTCAATGCTTTTACCGTCTTTAGTCCATTTGAATATCATCGGTTTGGAGCCACTTCGGACACCACAAGTAGCCATTACTTTTTCCCCCACAGCCACCATTTCCGGCAGAAGAAGAGGGTGAAGCTTTGGAGGGCCTATTTAAATTAATTATGCACTACATTAGATTTGATATTTTCTGTGTCTAATAAAGCAAATAATAGATTTCTTAAGTTATTTTCCCCACTAAGACATTTTATTTAAGAGTTTAAGCTAGAAGCATCTGATTTTACAGTTATTGGAATAGAAATTAATAAAAAAAATAATGGATGCATGCGTTCAGGTATGTACTTTGTACGACTATAGTTGTAGTTGTAGAATACGACTGTAGTTGGCTTAAATGTTTTACTGTCAAAACCTGATATAAATAATGTTTAAAGGATGAATATTATCATTTGCTATTGTAAATAAATTGAAAACAATTTTAATGGAAGAATAATTATATAAATTTGTGAACCATTGTTATCAATATATATATATATAATATTTAGTATCACTATTTTGAAAAGTATACGTTACTCTAATATTAAATGCTTAATATTTGTTAATATGTGTCTATATTTAATCTGGAAATATTTTCTTTTACAATATAATATAATGCACTTAAACAATAAACATGCATTTAAATATCATATAATACGACTATAATTGCCTTTGGATATTTCCCTACCAAATACTGTTATATTAAACTCTTTAAAGACAATTATTATCAATATTTGTTTTCATGTGTGAATTAAAACCAATTTAAATTGGAAAAACAAGTAACTTTATGAATCACTAATTCTCTTAATATACTTAGCACTATTACGGTGAAAAAATGCATGTTACTGTATACATTGAACCATTAATATTTTCTAATAAGTATCTATATTTGAACGAGAAATATCTCCTTTTATAAAAAAAATTAGATTATATTTTGAATTGAATTGAAATTGAAAAAATAAAGCACGACTACAGTCGTCTGTTTCACGTCGAAATCTATTATAATAAACTATTTGAAAGATAGATATCAGCATTTATTATAGTACATGGAAAAAAGCAATTTAAATTAGAAGAAGAAGAATGTAAATTTTTAAACCATACTCCTATCAATGTATGAACTACGTTAGAGTATCAAGGAAAAAATTATACTGATGTAATTATCAAATCATTAACGTTTTTTAATGCATATCAGTGTTTTAGAGTAAGAAAAAACAAATTTTAAACATACCTTCTACTTCAGAGATATGTATACACTCCACGAAGACCAAAAAGAGGCAGCAAAACAGTTCTGTGATCCCTACCATTCTAAAATCTTCAGTTCCCTATATTCTCAGTTACACACAAATTCTCTCCTGCGGATACTAAAATTAACGAAAATGCTGTTTTGAAAACACATAGTCGAAGGTTTGATGATAATATTTGATTTGAAGTTGTAGAGTACAAGAAATTTCTAAGAATTTTCTAGTACATAAGTTGTCCTAAATATTATATTTTTCTCAATAATTATCTGACTATTCTTTAACACACCATGGCGGCCATGAATCATTCTAGTTACTGTCGCTTCATTTCATAGCGTCGCTGAAATGAACGTAGACTGGGAGCGCCACTCTTCGGAAAGTTTTAGAATCACGAAAATATTATTTATATTTTTTTTGTTTTTCTTAAACTGTTCTTAATCTAGAAATTTTGAGTTTGAAATGTCAATATAATTAAACAGTTGAAATATGGACTTTTTTAAATAACTCAGTGATTCCATTCCATAAACGTATTCTTCGTTAACTCTGATAATCTGAGATTCCATGCAAAATAATGAGTTTAATATTGTCACTATAAATAATTTCCACCGTCCCTGTTCAATTTCGATATAATTTTGGTTATCGTTAAAATACTACCTTTTTCAGTGATTTCGCATTCTTCTGTAATGCACGTGAAACTGAGGTAGGAAAAACGGAAATGATGTAAACGTTTACTTTAAGTAAACGCAATTTGATGATTGATAGCGAATGACTGTATCCAATGTATAAAAAAATATAATATAGTAAAATATAATTTACCTTTCCTTAGAATTATCGTACAGTTGCATATGAAGTAAAACATTTTCTTGTCTGCTTTAAGAAAGTAAAAACTGTGAAGGCCCAACATATAATCACATAATCAGAGTTGCGCTGGAAACCAACTGATCCTTTATACCAGGCGTGTCCAACCCGCTGCCCACAAAATCGTAAAGTTTACGTGTTTACGACATAAGCTTTCAACATGATTATGCGATTTTCAGCAAGTTTTTAATATCCCACTAGTTTCATGTTGCCCTTTTTTAATTTTATAATAAAAAACATAAGAAAATAAATGAAGTTTTATTATTCATATACATTAACTATATTATATATATTTTATGTGCGGCCCAAAACAATTCATCTTCACTCAATGTAGCCCAGGTAAGTCAAATCTTCATTCAATGTGGCCCAGGGAAGTTAAAAGGTTGGACACACCTGCTTTATACCAATGACATTATGACAACAAATATCGTGGCTCTTGATACCAATGACACTTTGACACCAAACCTCATGTTTCTTGATAGTGAACCATGAGAATGACTTGTAATGTCAGATAAAATTAACATTGCTAGTGAATGACAAAAATGTTTAGGAGTTGTAACATACACTTGAAGGAATAAATAAATTTGTTGTTAAATTAATTAAGCTTCTTGACTCTATTAAAAAATTAAATTAAAACCAGCATCTTGTTTTTTTTTCAGACTTTTCGGTTACCATGATGAAAGAGTACAAATATTGTTGGGGTGTGAACAACAGATGTCCGCAAACTTCTAAACTTTACAAAATGGCGAGTTCATCCCTCAGAACCCAAACCAAAATGGTGATGGAGATTACCATGCAAAACTCAAAGAAAGCTAATGATAGAGCTTATTCTGAAGACGTGAAAGAGATATCTCATACAGCTTACTTTGCAGCACTAAAAACAGTAACATAGAGCTCACAAATAAAGTTCAAAACAGAAACATGATGCAACTTACCACAAAATCTCATAACAGAAATATGACGAAGCTTACCAATAAAACTCATAACTAAAACGTGGCGTAGCTTACAATAAAAACTCATAACAGAAACATGATGCAGATTACCATGAAACTCATAACAAAAACATGCAGCTTGCCATGAAAGCATAACAGAAATGAGATAAAGCTTACCACAAAACTCATAACAGTAACATGATACAGCTTACCATGAAAGCTCATAACAGAAAAATGATTTTACTGCGAATAATTCAGAGATTCATAATGTTGTTTATTATGAAGTATTCAAATCAGGGGCATGATACAGCCTACCTTGAAGAACTCAAAATAGGAGCATGTCTATGCACGTGTTGAAAGGAAGAGGATACAACTTTATTCCTGAAAGCTCAAAACAAGATTATGATGCAGCTTATCATAAGGAAGTCAAAATAGGAGTGTTGTACAGTCGCTCAAAAAAGTATCCGAACACTATGGTTGATTACAGAATTAAAAAAAATATTCGACAACGATTTTTTTAGAAATTAGTGATCTGGCAACCTCCATGTCACGTGATTGCAGAATTCAGGAAAAATATCCGGAGCGTGTACAGCAACTGTACACGCTCCAGTTACCGTTCACAGCAAACTGGAGCGTGTGCAGTTTGCTGTGAACGGTAACTGCACACGCTCAATATTTCCGTGAGTGAGCCCACACGATCTAATATCAAAATAATATGACCACCTACAGTCGCTCAAAAAAGTATCCGAACACTATAGTTGATTACAGAATTCAGAAAAAATATCTGGCAACGATATTTTTTTAGAAATTAGCGATCTGGCAACCTTCGTGTCACGTGACACGAAGGTTGCCAGATCACTAATTTCTAAAAAAATCGTTGCCAGATATTTTTTCTGAATTCTGTAATCAACCATAGCGTTCGGATACTTTTTTGAGCGACTGTACAGTGCAAAAACTCGAAACAAGGAACGCGATGAATTATCTTGGAATTTAAGTATTTTCAAAGTAATAATGAATTGGAATATTATTTAGGCTGTTTATATAAAACGAAGGGAACAAATCTACTATAGAGACATAAATCGTTGGTAACTGCGTCAAGTCTTGAGCGAGTTCATAGCACAAAATAAGATTGTTTTACAAAATAATAACACAATACGAGATTATTTTAAAAAAATAATCGCAAAATTGCACACATGAATTTTCAGCCTTTATTAACAAACACACTAATGAAGAAAACCATCAATATTTTAGTTATGCTTTATTAGTATAATATTTGTGCAATTACATTGGATATCACACTTACAAAGACAATAACTTAACTTAGTTTTATAAGTTTATTACCAAAGTACAAATTTGAAACCTTTGCTTATATCATATTATACTTTTCTCAATAAATTAGAAAATAGTTCGATGAATATATTTAATTTTCGATGTTAAAAATGAGTTTGTCATAACTTGCTTCACAATTTTTTCAAGTGAGTTGAAAACTGTGGTATTCACGCCACATTTTTCAACCCACTAAGTCATACGAATACTTTACACTTACTCATTAGACATGTTATTAATATTGCTTATCATTATTACACAATTATATTCCTAAAATATGAATAATTCATAAATGCAGATTCCACATACTGAACAGAAACGATTTGAAATTCAATTCTGTTATATAAATAGGTATGCACTAACGAAAACACATTGTAGCCTAAAGTACTAGTATAACATACAACAAGAACAGATCTATATATGTAAGATGCTATTATATTTCTGGAATTCAATCAATAATCTATTTGTGGACAAATATTCATGAAAGTATCGTATTTAAATTATTAAGAGTGTTAATAAACACCTTTACTTTGGTATTTTATGTATTCTGAAATCAGTTACCGAACCCTGAGTGTTTACAACTGGTGGTATGGTGTAATTAAAATCATGATTCTCAAAACTTTAATCCAATTATGCCTTACCATGAACCATCACCTCAAATACTTTGCTGATTGGAAGTCCCACTGCATTAGATGCCTCGCACTTATAATTACCCGCATCCTCTGGTCTCACTGAAGATATCACTAGAGAACCATTCGCATAAATCTGGAGATTGATGTCTCCACGTAAAACGTTATATTCAGCTTGAGTGGATCCTATAGAAATGGAAATAGAATTTATCAATGTGTCTATTGGTAGATCATATTTCAACAATCGTAAAAGGCTGATATTCAGAGACGGTACAGTCGCTCAAAAAAGTATCCGAACACTACGGTTGATTACAAAATTCAGGAAAAATATCTGGCAACGATTTTTTTAGAAATTAGTGATCTGGCAACTTTCGTGTCACGTGACACGAAGGTTGCCAGATTGTCACGTGACACGAAGGTTGCCAGATCACTAATTTCTAAAAAAAATCGTTGCCAGATATTTTTTCTGAATTTTGTAATCAACCATAGTGTTCGGATACTTTTTTGAGCGACTGTACTTAGGATGCTAGAGAAACCACCTCCGTTAATTAATTATTCATACATTATATTATCTTGAAAAATATACCAAATCAGGCAATGAGAAAAGATATATATTCTTTGGGATTTGAAGGCAAAGGACTTGATTTTCACTCCTTTATACTTTAATTATGTTCTACTTTTTATTTTTTATATTTCATAGAAAACAAAATGCCATAAAACAAAACGCTGTTCAAATCTAATTTTACTTCACGTAATGAGAACAATATCAAATATAAGAATAGTTTAATTTTATATTTGCAAAAATGCATTTACCTTAATATAATTTTCTTAATTTACAAACTTTTTTATAAGGTTGTGGACTGAGGTTTTGAAATATTGTGCAAATTATTTGTAATACAATCTTAGGCGTTTGTAATGTATCTGGTGGGAGGACGGAGATCCTTACTTCGTCACGTGTAATTACGTATGCCTCGGGGCGGGGGTGGCTCAGTCGGTAGCGCGCCAGGCTCGTAATCTGTAGTTCCCAGGTTCGAGTCCCAGCTGGGTCAGCGTTGAGATTTAACTCCGCAAAATTCCCCGCCCTGCCCACGGTCAGTAGGGGACACCGATGGGATTGAAAAGGCCGCCGTCCGTCGGATGGGACGTTAAGCCGTGGCTCCGTGTGCGGGAGAGACATACCCTGTGCACGTTAAAGAACACGCTGGATGGCCTTGACGGGGGGATACCATCTGTCTCCCAACAGCTGTTCCAGTGGGTCCCCTCCCCCAACCTTCTCTGAGCCTTCGGGGTCCATGTGACCTGGTCATTTAGCCCATGGTGTGCAAAAAAGTGCCGCTCAGAGGTAAAACAACCCAACAACAACGTATGCCTCGGACTGAACTGCGCCGAATGTCGTGTTGGGCTAGATGACATAAATTTCTTTAGCAGAGGAGATCACCTAGCTCTTTAGCAGAGGAGATCAACTAATCCCTTAATTATCTTCACCCTTACTTAGGTGAAATCACAGGTTCGTGGGTTGTTACACCCGTACCGACATATGCTTCAGACTTGCTGTGCCAAGTGGTGTGGAGAAAGGTATCCAATAATTCAAGCACGAGAGTAGTATACGGACGACACAGATTATTTACATTTATATACAATTACGTGCCGGAGATGCGTTCGATTCCGTGGGGCTTTGCTACTGCAAATATTCATACAATGAGGTGGAAAATTATGCTTCGCAGATTCTCTTTACAGATCTCAAACGCGGCGAAAGGGTATTCAATCCTTGCCTACAACTTGGTTCATACACAACCGTACCAAAGAAGGTATAAGGAAAAGAAGTTCAGCTTTGATAAAGCTTAAGTGGCGACCTCAAGTGGTGTTTCGATTCGTGTCATGCATTTGATATAGCCCGGAAACAAACAATAAGGGGCAAAGGAATTATGCATCAAAAAATTTATATTTTAAAAAAGGAAAAAAAGTAACTGCACTTTGTATTTGAAAAAAATAATATCATGATTTTAATGAAGGTTTATTTTCTCCATTGGAATTATTTTTCGTTGAACCAACAATTATAAATTGAACGGATAGAGAAGATTTGAAATTAGCCTGAAGTTAATTTATAGAATAAATTATTACAATTAGAAGCTTTCTTGGTTGCATAGAAACAGGAAATAGAATTGATATTAATATACTCTGCAAGGATATCAATGGGAAATTATTACATAGGAAAAGCGAAGAGAATGGAGGTTGACAGTAACATGTAATTACAAAAGCGTTCGTCCCCTGTAATGTTCGTTTCAATTCTACGCCAAATGCACGATTATCGATTTTACATTAATCTCTATGGAAGATTAACTTCTTCTCCCTCTACATTCTTTGACCGTACCTCAGTTCACACAGAACCGTATTTTGGTTCATACAGAACCGAACCCTCTCCTTAAGGGATTTGTTTTTGAGCAAGAGAGTCGTCCCTTGACGCCTGTTCAAACGTCCTTCAAGTTTAACAGCGACGCTCAGACTGTTGTTCATTATTGCTGCCCTTGTCTCCAGCGTTAGCACTCGTGCCAGAGGCTAGTCATAAAAGTTCTTTCGACTTGTGAGAATGTGGAGTCAGCCAACTCAGACCAGAAAACAACTCGTGAGTCACATCCTCATCTCAGCACTTCCAAAAATACACTTAATACAGTTGGGTTGTTGGGATGTTTTACCTCTGAGCGGCACTTTTTTGCACACCATGGGCTAAATGGCCAGGTCACATGGACCCCGAAGGCTCAGAGAAGGTTGGGGGAGGGGACCCACTGGAACAGCTGTTGGGAGACAGATGGTAGCCCCCCGTCAAGGCCATCCAGCGTGTTCTTTAACGTGCACAGGGTATGTCTCTCCCGCACACGGGGCCACGGCTTAACGTCTCATCCGACAGACGGCGGCCTTTCCAAGCCCATCGGTGTCCCCTACTGACCGTGGGCAGGGCGGGGAATTTTGCGGAGATAAATCTAAACGCTGACCAAGCTGGGACTCGAACCTGGGAACTACAGATTACGAGTCTGGTGCGCTACCGACTGAGCCACTACCGCCCCCACTTAATACAGATATACATATATATACAACGATAAAAATAACAACAAAAATACAATAATAAATAAATAAAAATAAATAAATTAGAGGGACATGACAGTATCCTTTAATTTCCCGCTGATTTGGTTTTTCAATAACAAAACAAAAATATTTAGAAAAAAAATTATTTTTTGACCCCTTGATATTTACTGATTAAAAAAAAAATGCAATATTTTTCAAATTTTTAAATATTTTAAAATTACATTTTAATTTACATCTCTGCAGCAACCACGAAATCACTTTACATTTGGCATCGATATTTCAGAAACCCAAAATAACAAAAAACTTAAATCCAAAATGAACAAATATCAAATATCCATAATGAACAAATGTTAGTAAACCTAAAATAAACAAATATAAGGAAACCTAAAATAAACAAATATAAGGAAACCTGAAATAAACAAATATCAGAAACCCAAAAGTAAACAAATATCAGAAAACATAGAATAAATATAATAATTTACCTCACAGAAATCATTAAAATGATTTTAAAGAAAAGCATTATCGCAAATGAGAGAACTAGATATCAAAACTCACCTTTTTCTTTACTCCATATAACCTCAGGTTTCGGGATACCATCAGCTATACAGGAAAATGAGGCTAATTGTCCAACTGGAATTCGCATATCTTCCGGTTGCTTTACCCATATTGGAGGAGCTGCATGGTAAAATATAAGAAATAGCTTATTATTCGGCAAGTGGCTGAAAATCTACAACATCACGAAAGGATTTCTGTTCACTTTTTCGACATGGAGAATTTTTATTAGGTAAAATACTCGTGACCCAGAGAGGGGGTGTTTTATCGATAGTGCGCGAGGCATGTAATCTGCAATTCCCAAGTTCGAATCCCAACTGTGACAGCGTTGAAATTTATTTTTATTAAATCCCACCCTGCCCTAGGTCAGAAAGGGAATGCCGATGGCCTTTAAAAGACCGCCATCAATTGGATGGGAGGAAAGCCATACCCTGTGCATGTTACAGAATATGCTTAAGGCCTCAATGGGAGGCTTCCACCTGTATCCTAACAGCTGTCCAATGAATACCCTTCTCTTCATCTTCTTTGGGGTCTTTGTGACCTGTCTAATTAACCCATTACGGGCAAAAAAGTGCAGCTATCAGAAACTCAAAGTGAAGAAATATAATATACTCAAAATTAACAAATATCAGAATCTGAATTTAAGTATTAATAAATGCAATTCAACCCTCGACGAAAAGCTGTCTCATTCTTATAACAGCTGTCCATTGGAGCTGTTCTGTTAGGTTTCTTTATTGTTTAAGGAATTGGGCAGCTGTATCTTCCTCTGAGCCGTTGCGGTCTCTGTAGCATAGCTATTGAGACCATTGTGAGTAGTTTTTCCAAACACAATGGTACCAAAATAGAATTCAGGAACCGTGAGAAAAGTACAGTAAAAGTAGAATAAATAGAAATATCTGACCTCAACTATTACTGATGTCAGATTTCGCGAGAAGCGTTTAATTTCTTTCTATTAAGAAAGATTTAAGAATTCTATTAAAACTGTTTAAAAAGTTAATGTGTTCAAAAAATACAACTGAAGAATATTTCGAGATTCCATATGTTTAGCTAGTTTACGTAAATTATTATAAGTCGGCATTTGCGAACGTCTATAGTACCAAAGGAATATCTTACTAGGCATAAACTTACAAACCGCATTTGAAATAAACTTATTAAGAATACCCAGAAAAGGGTAAATTATTATTTATTAAGAATCTCGGAGAAGAGAAATTAAATGTAATCCTCCCATTTTAATTTGTAAATACTATAAACTGTATATATTGTATTATTTCTTATAATATAACTTGTATATATTGTTATATACTATACACAATGACACAAGGAAAGTTCACATAATAGCATTTCATAAAAATATACCTGCACTTTAGAAATTGTTATAAATATATATATAAGTAAGATTAATTTAAGAATGTTAATTAATAACTTGAGGTAAGTCATAAAATTACATTCTTTTTATTATTTATAGAAAATAACAGTTCTAATAATACTTGAGTTTTTTACAGTTCAAAATCTATAAATTGGAACTGAACCTTTCAAACCTATAAATATAGATTTGAAAAATTTTCATTTCAGTCAACTTTTTAAACAACTGTTTAGTCATTTTCAACAACTTTTTAAAAAGATACGAAGCATTCGCTTAGCATGAGAATACAAGATGTCAAATATTTTATTTGCCTACACGAAAATAAATTAACTGGAATGACGACAAACCGTGGTTTAACTTAAACGTAAATGAAACGCTCTCTATTTAGTAATAAGTTTACTGTCGTTACTAGAAAAACAATCCTCATTTCTTACATTGCAAAAATCAATATTTACGGTATACTCCATAAGGAAAAGTAATGTTCCTCACAGTCATTACGAATTTTCGTTTAGCTGAACAACTTATATTTTCAAGCTCATTCCTTAAAGCTATAATTATAGTTTTGAATTTACAAGTCTTTAGAATCAGAAGCAATTCAAATCGGAACACACAAAAGATAAAATGGATATCGTTACATAAAAAGAACTAAATTTAGTAATTGTTATAAATACATATATTTTTTCTATGTACTATGTTTACTTACCTTTAATTATAAGCAGCGAAGAATACGAATCTTTTCCAAATGCGTTTTCTACTATGCACGTATAATTCCCCATGTTTTCTTTAGAAGCAGGTCTTATAGTCAAAACAGAATAATCATTCACCACATCCACAGTAGTGTCTGGGATATTGTTAATAAGTTTCCCATCTTTTAACCATCTAAACGTCATAGGCTTAGATCCACTCTTTGCACCACATGTAGCCATTACAGTCTCTCCTACAGCCACCATGTCGGGTAAAAGCAGTGAAGTTTTGGGGGGTTCTGCAACGTCATAACGATTTCATCAAAGTAAAGATTTACCCAATATAAAATTAAAAATAACAGCAATTCGAAATATTTTTGTACTATAATAGATTGTAGATTATTTGAGAAGAATAATTAGAGCTTACCTCCTGCAAGATTTTTGCACAGGCTATCTAGGAAAATAAGAATAATGAAACATGCCACTACCGAGGAAGCCATCCAAACGTTTTGCACTTCACACAAATTTAAAACAGTTTAGTCTAAAACGAAGAAATTAGAATAACATTAACATCGTTTATGAAGTTCACTAATAGCAATAATCTGTGAATATACATAGCTTTGAAAAAGTAACGGCACAAGATAGTAAGGAGATATTAATTCTGAAATCTAGACAGGCTAATGTTCAGTGAGCTAACACTAAGAGCTGTAACAACGCAAACGACGATTTTCTGAAACTGACAGAAAGCGCCACTCCTCGGACGATTCCAGAATCACATTTGATTTCAAAACTTCGTTTATTTATAGCACTACGTAGTCCTTTGAAATAAAAATTTAAAAAAATACTTTGCATTATAAACGAAATTAATTTGGTTGTAATTATTATATGAAATATTACTTAACATTATTATCACGTTCAAATATCATGCATAATAATATATTATTACACCAGAAACAATTTTCGTCAGCAAACAATTCATTTTTGTCTTTTTTTAAAATTATCAACCTTTGCAATAACTGTTTACAATAATATAAATCTCCCATTCACGAGTTTTAATTTTATTTTCATATATTTTTGTCGAGAGATAATAAGAGAATTATCACTGTGTATTGAATCTTACAAATTTAGAACACATAAAAAATATGTATGTTTATTGAGTCTTAAGCAATGTGTAACCTAGTGAAAGAATGTATGTTATCAAATATTAAATAATGATCTCCTTTCTCAATATCAGAGAGTATTTCAGATTCAATTAACAAAAGTGTGGTGTGAAGTCTGCACACATAATATCAGATTTTAACTGAGTACTTGCAAAATATGTATACAAATGCAATTTTTTCAACTCTCTTCTCCTAACGTTTCAACCATATCCTGAGAACATAAAAAAACAACATATTTTCGGATATGGCTTTCTTATACGAAATTAATTCAACATAATCTGCATCTAACCAACTATATTTTTATCGTGATTAAGAAAGAGGCAGAGAATAAAGAAACAAAAGACAGTAACAAAATATGTCATTTATTAAAATATCATTATCATACACAAAATATATATTTATATATATCGCAGTTCAAAAATCTCTTCTACATACATTGCTAAATATATAGCAATGTTATACGTGTATATGCATTATATAAATTATTTAATATTATAAGTACAATGCTGTGATGACTAAATTCTAAAATGTTTTGTCTATAAGAGCTGAATTGAAATAATAAAACACACTTTATTGCCTCTAGTACTGAATGAGCTCAGTTGGAATAATGAAATCATATTTCAGTACTTAGAGTATTGAATGAGCTCAGTTAGAATAATAAAACACATTTCAGTACTTCTCGTATTGAATGAGCTCAGTTAATATAGTGAAACGTAATGTAATACTGCTATTGAATGAGCTCGGTTAATATAACAAAACACACTCTAATACTGCTAGTATTAAATGAGCTCATTTAGGATATCAAAAGTTCTTCTATTGAATGAGCTTAATTAAAATACATTAGAAATACTGATACTTCTAGTATTAAGTCAGCTCAGTTCACAATAATGAAAGACATTTTAGTACTTCCTGCATTGAATGAGCTCACTAAAAATAACTAAACGCACTTCAATGCTTCTAACACTAAATGTACTCAATTAGAATAATAAAACATACTTAAATACTACTAGTAACTGTTCATAATTTTGCTACTTATGTTCATATTCAACACAACTGTTTTACAGCTTTTGTTTTCTATAACAACATATTTTAAAGTAATATTCTAATAATTTCAAAACCAACAGCGTTGTTCTAATGTGAAATTCTGTTACTAGTAATGTTAAACCAATAGCCAGAAATAGGAAGTTAACAGTGAATTCAAAGACATAGCAAAGCACCTTACCATGTACCATTATTTTAATTAGGGTGCTTACAGGAGATCCTACGGAATTTGACGCTTCACATTTGTAAGTCCCTCCATCCTCTGCTCTGGCGGAAAAAACCATTAGAGATCCATTAGAAAATGTCTTCAAGTTTTCTCCAGTGAGAACTTTGAATTCGGAAGCAGACGGACCTAGATTTGTAACAAAATAGGATTTTAAGCATCGGTGGCAGCTTCAAATGAAATGTCGTTTTAACAATAAAAAAATAAATAATAAATACCCCCTCAAGCAGCTGCTTGCCACAGAAGTCTGACAGGAGCCTGTCAGTTTATATGCCACAGTAGGAGATCTGAGATGGCAGGACCTCAGCAGAAAAACGACACACACATCCATGCCTAATCCAGGGCTCGAACCCAGGTCCCTTAGATCAGTAGCCAAGCGTGCTAACCACTCGGACCATAAAGAAATATCTTGGTTTGTTTGAACAACACTACTTTTAAATTTATTGCACAAAATATTTTTTCTTAAATTCAAATATTTTGCATAAAAAATGTCTGTTTCTAAGATTACTCTATTCGTTTTCCTCCTTTGCGCACTGCACAGAATTAAATATATATATATATTTATGATGTTCACTGCATTTTATTTCTTCAAACTTCTATTAAAAGACGAAAATAACATTTAAAATAATAAATATCAGGATGCCTTTTTCGACAGAATATAAATATTCGAATTGTTATTAAGTTTATTAGTAAGCATTAAAGGCTGTTTTTACAAATGATTTATTGTCTTATATTAAAAACTCCTATCATTATACAACTATACCTGCTGGAAGAGTGACTAACTGCCTAACCAATAACACAATTTGGTCATCTGTGAAATAATACTTTGTATCCGATATAGTATTTTTTTTATTAAACGACTATTTAAGTAATATATTGGCTTTAAAAATTTAATATTAATTTTAGAAATTTATATGTTAGTTTTAGTAATCTATTACTTTTATTTTGAATTGCATAGCATTAGTTGGGTATGTAATCTTCCAAACATATCCGATTATTTTATTTTACATGATATCTGGGAGATGATAAAAGTATAATCAGTAATCTACCAAGAAAATACATGAGGAAAATATAATATAATAAATAAATAAATACCCCCTCAAGCAGCTGCTTGCCACAGAGGTCTGACAGGAGCCTGTCAGTTTATATGCCACAGTAGGAGATCTGAGAGGATGGCAGGACCTCAGCAGAAAAACGACACACACATCCATGCCTAATCCGGGGCTCGAACCCAGGTCCCTTAGATCAATAGCCAAGCGTGCTAACCACTCGGCCACGGGACGGCTAGCTGGCTAATATTTGCAAATCCACTAAACTAAATTTTTCTTCATAGTAGTAAGTGTATATAATTCATAAATATTTAAACAATCTTATTGTCAATCTTTCGTAAGAAAATTATTAAAGATATTTGCACAAAAATATATACTTAGAAAGATATTTCGTAACTTTTAGACTACTTTGCTGTAATAATTGCTTATGTGAGATTTAAAGAAATTAATAGGAATCTGAGCAAGAACATTTATAATTTTCTTACCAGCATCTTGTTTGCTCCATACTACTTCAGGCTTTGGTTCACCCTCAACACTGCAAGGTAAGTGAACAGTCTGTCCCACTGGAATTCGTATATCTTCAGGTTTCTGCAGCCATTTTGGTGGTGCTGCATGTAAAGGATCATAAAATTAAACTCTGAATATTTTAAGGTCGAACAAATAGCTTTTCGATTAAACATTGATAAAAATTAATGCTTCGATTTTGGATCATTAACCAAATAGCAGTATATCCCACAATTGTTTCCCCCTAATGAATATATCTAAAGTCCTTCGTAAATGTTTTGTTAAACATTGCATCTTTGCAATTCCTAACAGAATTCTGCTTTTTTTTATGTTTAGTTTACAGAAAATACAAGGATTTCAGAATTCAATAAAGCAGCCGAATGGAATTCTTTAGCGAAAAAAGACTTGCAAAAAACAATATTTTTCGTTCCAAGTTCAAACAGGTTCCCCTTTAACTGCTATTAATCTCCGCAAAAATTACCCGCCCTGCCCACGGTCAGTAGGGGACACCGATGGGCTTGGAAAGGCCGCCGTCCGTCGGATGGGACGTTAAGCCGTGGCCACGTGTGTGGGAGAGACATACCCTGTGCACGTTAAAGAACACGCTGGATGGCCTTGACGGGAGGCTACCATCTGTCTCCCAACAGCTGTTCCAGTGGGTCCCCTCCCCCAACCTTCTCTGAGCCTTCGGGGTCCATGTGACCTGGCCGTTTAGTCCATGGTGTGCAAAAAAGTGCCGCTCAGAGGTAAAACAACCCAACCCAACTGCTATTAACCGTATAAGACAGCTCTATACTTTGGGAAACATTCATAAGAGTAGTTAAGATCTGTGTCGCATTGATATAGGGGTCTAGGGGATTCAGTCCCAGGGTTCCAAGAAAGAAGGCCAAGAAAGAGGACTACGAAAGAGGGCCAAGAAAGAGGCCCATGATTCCAAGAAAGGTTCCAATATAGAGAGAGCTTAGACCTAGGATGCGATGGGCAGACAATGTCAAACAGGACCTTGTTAGAATTGGTGTGCAGTGGTCAGATGCAGTAGATGTAGCTCAGGATAGACTTGCTTGGAGAACTAAATTGCACAGTCTGGTTGGACCTCCGTAGCCCATGGCTGCTTGATGATGATGATGATGATGATGATGACTATTAACGTCAAGTAAAATTTTAAATTTTAAATAGAAGTTAATAATTTTTTAACTTATGCCACCTTGAAGATTAGTAACAATAGACTAAATTTAAGGAACTATTTGAATTGATGAATCTGAACTAGTTACTAGCTATAAAACCTACTGGCAGCAGGAGAGACCTCAAATTCCAAATATGCCTACAGAATTGGTTGAACAGCCTCAGTTGAGATACTTGCTCACAACGTTGAGACTCCTTGTGAGTGACTTGTATGTGATTTTAATTATATATATTTTGAAAGGAATTTCCTACGTTTGCATTATAATCCCGGATCATTTAAGTAATGCAAATTCAGTGGGTATTTTAGTAGAAAAAGTCCCATGTTGTGGCAGTAGGGAGTTAAATATAGACAGAGTAACTTCTCAGATATCCTTTTAAACGGAAGCTTGATGGAACATAACGTTCTGAATCAAATCTATTTAAATATCTATATTTAACAATATTCATTCGATATTTAAAGAATTATTCAAGCTGAAACATTAAACGATTTAATTCGCTCTGAAGAAAATCAGATTTTGAACATCGAAATATGCATTACATAAACCGGTAAAAACACGGTTAGGCATTTTAAATCAAGTTTAATATACCTGCTATCTCCTTTTGTATTCACAGAGATCACTAGGTTTTTATTTGAAGCCACTATCTTTACTGTCCTATTCTGCTAATTCTGGGTGTATGGGAAAAATTGTCTTGAGCCGGGTTGGATCCGAACCCACGACCTCCTGATACGATGTCAAGTGCTTAATTTAAGTCTTTCTGATGAAAGAAAATTTATCTGCAATCATAACATCTACTTGAGACTAGGATATGAGACTTAACAACTGCAAAATGGGATATCTTGATCAGTGCTTAGCAGTTAGAGCACCTGACATATTATCAGGAGGTCGTGGGTTCGGATTCCACATGACTCAAGACAGTTTTCTCCTATAACTAATATTAGCAGAATATAACAGTAAAAATTGTAGCTTCAAAAAAATAAAAATAAAAAACATAACTGCTTTTGAATAATTTTTTGATTAATTATTTTAACTGCCTTCTTACTGTAAAACACTTCTTCCCATAAATCTGAAAACTGAAGGAACATTGCCAAAAAAGAAATGATTTAGTTGTGAGTGAGCTTTTTAACTTACCTACAGTCTCATTTCTTTAATGAAAGTCTTCTTTAAGAAGTTACAGATCTCTGATCAAATTGTCATAGCATAGATATGTTTTTAATACCAGGATAACTAAAAAATATTTTAGGATTTACTTACATTTCAGTAAGAGCTGTGCTGATGCCATTCCTCGGCCATATTCATTCTCCACAACACAGGAATAGTTGCCCATATTGTCTTTGGAAGCTGAAGATATAGTTAACACTGAATAACGGTCCTGTACATCCACAGACGTATTAGGAATGCTATCCACACTACGACCGTCCTTCAACCACGTGAATCGGACAGATTTCAGCCCATCTCCTACAGCACATATCACAGATACGCTCCCTCCAATGGCCGTATTCTCCGGAAAAGAGAGAGGTTGAACTCTAGGTGCTCCTGGAAAAGAAACATCCCTATAAAGCTTCTATCTTGCATCAAAATGAATCACACATTACATCTGTGAAATATAAAACTCACTATTCTCTTTTGCCTCCAAAATATCTCAATATATATAAATACCAAAATTCGAATTTTAAATTACTTACGTTCATTGCTTGATATCACAAAGGGAGAAAATAGGAGAAATATCCAGGATATAGTTTTCCACGTAGCTGTACACTTGGACATATTGATGTCAAAATATTAATCCAGATTATACTGTACATATATCGCTCGATGTTATTCCAATTAAGAAGCTGAAATTATTAAGATAAAATAGTCATATCAGTGACATAGAGAGAGTGATCAAGAACATGTAACATGGCGAATTGACTGAAAGGAGTGATAAATTCTAAAAGCAACTCGGTGAACACCTAGCGCCACATATCGGACGAAAAGCAAATGCCAAGCTTTCAAGAGAAACATCCAAATCAAAAATCATTTAAATAAATAGTTTAGAAATAAAGTACGCACGAATTAAGACTACCATTCAGAGATTCTCCCAGAAGAAAATTATAATTTTTTAAAGTGAAATTTCGATGTCTTTACGAATATCAGAATGGTACACGTTCGTTTGCTAAACTATTGATGATATATATCACAGAGATTTCTGAATATTTATAAAGATAAAAAGTGGATTTTTAAATGATATCGTATTTTTACTTCCCCTAAAAATTATGTGTTTATTTATACTAAATTTTAAAGGTTTTTTTGAGAAATACTCCAAAGGTTCGCTAATTGTAAATGTTAAATTTTAATATTAACTGTAATCGTGTGTTAATTAAATGCAACAAAAAAGTTCTGTTAATCGTCATTCACAGTGTTTTATTTAAGAAATAAATAACAAACAAAGTATTTCATCAACTATTTTATTGTCAGCACACAATTACACCTCATGAACATAAAATTTAAAAATTTTTGCAAAACAACTGTTAACTCAAATTTCTCTACTTGTAGAAAAATTACAAAAAGGTCTTTGTAGTAAATCGCTGTATTTAATTAATGTGCAAATTTTTAAAAAAGTAAACTATCCTAAAAATGTAGGAAGATGACACTTGCTTAATAAGATATTATTTCACTTACCAGAGACACCTGATATACTTACCACGTACCGAAATATCAATGACTTTCTGCAGTGGGGTGCCAAACCCATTATCGGCTTCGCAGATGTAGTTTCCTTTAAATGAAGCCTCTACTTTGCCAATTACCAAAGACCCTGATGGGGTTACACGGATATTTCCTCCAGGGTCTGCTGTAATATATGATGACGGTCGATCACCTAGGGGAGAATGATCCATATATGTAAAGTACATTCCAGATGCTTACGCAGTATCTTTGGCATTAGGTGGTTCAACTTTGTAACTAATGTAATGATGTTAAGCAAATGAGTTTGCAACCTCCTTTAAGCAGCATATTGTGCAGAGAGAGACTCCGTTGGTTTGGCCATGTTGCCCGTCTGGGTAATTATAGATTGGCGAATAGGATTATGAACAATGTGCCTAAAGGCCTCAGAAAGAAGGGGAGACCTAGGATGCGGTGGGCAGACAATGTCAAACAGGACCTTGTTAGAATTGGTGTGCAGTGACCAGATGCAGTAGATGTAGCTCAGGATAGACTTGCTTAGAGAACTAAATCGCACGGTCTGGTTGGACCTCCGTAGCCCATGGCTGCTTGACGACGACGACGACGACGATGATGATGACGACGACGACGACGACGACGACGACGACGATGATGATGATGATGATGATGATGATGATGATACATTTGTAAACCCATAAATTAGGTGTTTCAAACAATGCATTCATTTTCTGTTAATTTCAGAAATGTGAAAAATCGGACAATGTCTATTGAAATCCTTTCACGACGACCAGTTACAGAATTGTAGATTTGCGAAGAGAGTTACAAATAGTGTGTCTAAAGTTTCAAGGTAAAAACTTGCAGATATGTAATGAGGTGAAATGTACAGTGTCAACACCACCAATCATTTTATATTCTAATATGGCCAAGGACCATATTAGAATTAGTCTTCAGTGGCCAAATTCAGAAACTATTACTCACATTGGTGAATTTACACAACTAAATTGCATTTGGTTGGATGTTCGTATCCTATAACTTCCTGAGGATTACGTACAGTCGCTCAAAAAAATATCCGAACGCTATAGTTGATTAGAGAATTCAGAAAAAATATCTGGCAACGATTTTTTTAGAAATTAGTGATCTGGCAACCTTCGTGTCACGTGACACAAAGGTTGCCAGATCACTAATTTCTAAACAAATCGTTGCCAGATGTTTTTTCTGAATACTGTAATCCACCATAGTGTTCGGATACTTTTTTGAGCGACTGTAGGTGGTCATATTATTTTGATACTAGATCGTGTGGGCTCACTCACGGAAATATTGAGCGTGTGCAGTTACCGTTCACACCAAACTGGAGCGTGTGCAGTAACTCCAGTTTGCTGTGAACGGTAAATGGAGCGTATACAGTTGCTGTACACGCTCCAGATATTTTTCCTGAATTATGTAATCACGTGACACGAAGATTGCCAGATCACTAATTTCTAAACAAATCGTTGCCAGATAGTTTTTCTGAATACTGTAATCAACCATAGCGTTCGGATACTTTTTTGAGCGCCAGTAGGTGGTCATATTATTTTGATACTAGATCGTGTGGGCTCACTCATTGAAATATTGAGCGTGTACAGTTGCTGTACACGCTCCAGATATTTTTCCTGAATTCTGTAATCACGTGACACGGAGGTTGCCAGATCACTAATTTGTAAACAAATCGTTGCCAGATATTTTTTCTGAATACTGTAATCAACCATAGCGTTCGGATACTTTTTTGAGCGACTGTACATAGGTATGTGTGTACCTTTGGGTATAATATAGAAACAACACTTTCATGTGCAACAATTAAAGCGTGATTATTGCATTACGAGATATGACGCATGTAATGTGGAAATAAGTCATGTTCGATATAGAACAAATAATTAAACTTTGAAAAAGAGTTTTAGATAAGAAATGAAAACAGTTTTGAATGACGTGTGGGGAGGGTTGGGTTGTTTTACCTCTGAGCGGCATTTTTTGCACATCATGGGCTAAATGGCAGGTCATGTGGACCCCGAAGGCTCAGAGAAGGTTGGGGACCCACTGGAATAGCTGTTGGGAGACAGATGGTAGCCTCCCGTCAAGGCCATCCAGCGTGTTCTTTAACGTTGGGTTGTTTTACCTCTGAGCGGCACTTTTTTGCACACCACGGGCTAAATGGCAGGTCATATGGACCCCGAAGACTCAGAGAAGGTTGGGGACCCACTGGAATAGCTGTTGGGAGACAGATGGTAGCCTCCCGTCAAGGCCATCCAGCGTGTTCTTTAACGTTGGGTTGTTTTACCTCTGAGCGGCACTTTTTTGCACACCACGGGCTAAATGGCAGGTCATATGGACCCCGAAGGCTCAGAGAAGGTTGGGGACCCACTGGAATAGCTGTTGGGAGACAGATGGTAGTCTCCCGTCAAGGCCATCCAGCGTGTTCTTTAACGTTGGGTTGTTTTACCTCTGAACGGCACTTTTTTGCACACCATGGGCTAAATGGCAGGTCATATGGACCCCGAAGACTCAGAGAAGGTTGGGGACCCACTGGAATAGCTGTTGGGAGACAGATGGTAGCCTCCCGTCAAGGCCATCCAGCGTGTTCTTTAACGTGCACAGGGTATGGCTCTCCCGCACACGGGGCCACGGATTAACGTCCCATCCGATAGACGGCGGCCTTTCCAAGCCCATCTGTGTCCCCTACTGACCGTGGGCAGGGGGGGGGGGAATTTTGCGGAGATAAATCTCTACACTGACCCAGCTGGGACTCGAACTTGGGAACTACAGATTACGAGCCTGGCACGCTACCGACTGAGCCACCCCCGCCCCTACGTGTGTGTAGTATACAGGTTTCGGGTAAGACTGCCATTGTTTATTTATTAGTATCTTTTATGTGAAACGAGCATCTTTAGTTTTAGGGAATATTATTCCCAATAAACACATTGTGTACATAGTAAGAAATATTTTTGGTAAGTTTTGGTTCTATGATTTGTTATGTAGAAAACTTGGTAATCCAACTATCGAGTGTTATATTCTTTTAGTATATGGCAATAGATGACAATAGTAATTAGCCATTAGTTTAGTTAGGCTATATGAATATCAAGCGATGAATATTTCCGGTTTTGCTTATTTCTTTTAAATTAGTTGATTTATTTATTAAATAAGTTCATTTTTTTTTATCTATTTCGTTATTTCGAATTCAAGTAAGATGGTGTCACACAAAAATAACTAAAAACATGTAAAAATAAGTAGGTAAGAATGCGAACGTATATGTACAGTGGCTCAAAAAAGTATCCGAACATTATGGTTGATTACAGAATTCAGAAAAAATATCTGGCAACGATTATTTTTTAGAAATTAGCGATCTGGCAACCTTCGTGTCACGTGACACGAAGGTTGCCAGATCGCTAATTTCTAAAAAAATATCGTTGCCAGATATTTTTCCTGAATTCTGTAATCAACCATAGTGTTCGGATACTTTTTTGAGCGACTGTACAGCATGGTTATAATTAAACTGACAGTACTCAGAGAGATGTAGATAAAGGATGTACGCGACGAATCACAGAAAGAAGGGGTACAAATGTTACCGCTAAAGTGCAGAAATCAGTTATTCTACAGATTATCTAGGTATTGTGCAGATTAACTAGGGTGATCCGTTAACGTGCGGAAAATTGTTTCATTTCTCAAATTACCTACGTAATCTGCAATTAACTGGGGGCGGGGGGTGGCTCAGTCGGTAGCGCGCCAGCTCGTAATCTGTAGTTCCCAGGTTCGAGTCCCAGCTGGGTCAGCGTTGAGATTTATCTCCGCAAAATTTCCCCGCCCTGCCCACAGTCAGTAGGGGACACCGATGGGCTTGGAAAGGCCGCCGTCCGTCGGATGGGACGTTAAGCCGTGGCCCCGTGTGCGGGAGAGCCATACCCTGTGCACGTTAAAGAACACGCTGGATGGCCTTGACGGGAGGCTACCATCTCTCTCTCTCTCTCCCAACAGCTGTTCCAGTGGGTCCCCTCCCCCAACCTTCTCTGAGCCTTCGGGGTCCATGTGACCTGGTCATTTAGCCCATGGTGTGCAAAAAAGTGCCGCTCAGAGGTAAAACAACCCAACCCAACCCTACCCTTTTCCGGAATCCATAAGTCCAATAATTTAATAGAATCCATAATTTTCAGGAATCCATAATATCCGTGCCATTCAGCTATGCACGCTAAACAATCTGAGAGACGACAAAACATGGCGTCCATTGAAATGACCAACCTCTACCTATATAGGGCCTCTAGGTCGAAGCGACTCATTTTAGATATGCGGATATATATGTTACCGCTAAAGTGCAGAAATCAGTTATTCTACAGATTATCTAGGTATTGGGCAGATTAACTAGGGTGATCCGTTAACGTGCGGAAAATTGTTTCATTTCTCAAATTACCTAGGTAATCTGCAAATTACCTGGATAATCTGCACATTACCTACTAGGCACTCGTTAAAGTGAAAATAAGATCTTTGCTGGAACAACAGGAACGTTTCTGTACGCTTAAATTAACATAATGTTATTTATCTAGTGTCCGAGAGTAGAGTTGAAACCAGGGTCATCCCTCTGTCAACATGAATCAGTCGTCCGAATTATAAAAAACGCCCCCAAAATGAGCAGGCCAAGTGAGAACGAATCATTTTAGTGATTCGTTATCAAGAATGAATCACTTTACCGATTCGTTCTCACTTGGCCTCCGCTCATCCGGGGCGTTTTTTATAATGCGGACGAGTGAATCACGTGACACGAAGATTCATATTCAAGAGATTCACCACTATGAGAGAAACAAACTTTTGAACTTTAACGATACGGAAGCCGTTAATGTGCACATTACCTAGGTAAAATGCGGAAAACTCTTGATTCCGCACATTAACGGAGCAAATCAGTTAATCTGCAGATTAGCTAGGTAATGTGCACATTAACGGCTTTCGAGCTTTAGCAGTAACGTGTACCTTAATTAGAATATGTGGTAGAGAATTTGCCAATACAAATAGTGTGTGTTAGTGCCACCAGGTGGGGTAAGTGCGCTTAATTGGCCAGTGCCTCAGAGCTTGCAAAAGGACAAAGCATGCATGTTATATTTAGCTTCCTAAAAACTATTATTAATTAGAATATGGGGTAGAGAATTTGCCAATACAAATAGTGTGTGTTAGTGCCACCAGGTGGGGTAAGTGCGGTTAATTGGCCAGTGCCTCAGAGCTTGCAAAAGGACAAAGCTTGCATGTTAAATTTAGCTTCCTAAAAACGATACCAGTTAAAGCACACAAAATCTACTTCAATAATTTGTCATCTTACCTACTCGCCATCTGATTTGAGGGACAGGAACTCCAGATGCTTCGCATTCGATGGTTGCAGCTTGGCCTTCCTGAATATCTACGTCTATCGGTTCCTTAATCCATACAGGAGGAGCTGAAAATATGGGATTTATATTCTCTACATTATGGGCACATGAGATATAAACAAAACGTTAATAATTTCTGAAAGAAACTTTAGGACACCTAGTTCATGATTAACACAAACTCTACTAACATGAAATAATCAGTTGAAAAAAAGTATTTTCCTTAGTGGGATCCGAACCCACGTATCCCAGAAGCATATCAAGCGTCATAACTGCCAGACCACCAGAAACAACCATTTTTTCAACAGTGTGAATAAGCATTCCCTTATTTTTATTGATTCCCCACCATCTATGTGGGGTTGGGTTGGGTTGTTTTACCTCTGAGCGGCACTTTTTTGCACACCATGGGCTAAATGGCTAGGTCACATGGATCCCGAAGGCTCAGAGAAGGTTGGGGGAGGGGACCCACTGGAACAGCTGTTGGGAGACAGATGGTAGCCTCCCGTCAAGGCCATCCAGCGTGTTCTTTAACGTTGGGTTGTTTTACCTCTGAGCTGCACTTTTTTGCACACCATGGGCTAAATGGCCAGGTCACATGGATCCCGAAGACTCAGAGAAGGTTGGGGGAGGGGACCCACTGGAACAGCTGTTGGGAGACAGATGGTAGCCTCCGGTCAAGGCCATCCAGCGTGTTCTTTAACGTTGGGTTGTTTTACCTCTGAGCGGCACTTTTTTGCACACCATGGGCTAAATGGCCAGGTCACATGGACCCCGAAGGCTCAGAGAAGGTTGGGGGAGGAGACCCACTGGAACAGCTGTTGGGAGACAGATGGTAGCCTCCCGTCAAGGCCATCCAGCGTGTTCTTTAACGTGCACAGGGTATGGCTCTCCCGCACACGGGGCCACGGCTTAACGTCCCATCCGACGGACGGCGGCCTTTCCAAACCCATCGGTGTCCCCTACTGACCGTGGGCAGGGCGGGGAATTTTTGCGGAGATAAATCTCAACGCTGACCCAGCTGGGACTCGAACCTGGGAACTACAGATTACGAGCCTGGCCCATCTATGTGGGGAATTGGGCAGCTGAACTCCCACATTTAGATGGTAGCAATATTTATCATTCACGCTCACAGCGTTATATAAATAATTCAGTAATAAAAGTACCACAGAAAAACGTCTTGCAAACAAGAAACACTTGAAATAATTAGTTAAGAAAAAAGTTCCCGAGTGGAATTATTTTAAGGGTTTCTTGTCTGCAGGATGTTTCCCTGCGATACTTTATTATCGAATCTGCTAACATGATTTCAGTTTAACACGATTTTTAAAGTAGGGCTGGTTTTCGCCTAAAGCGATTGGTCATTATATTTAACAAGGCTTTTACACTATTTCTATACGACCGTTTATATTATTGTATTTACCATTTAAGAAGATACTTTGGATGATTTCCTTGTATCCTCTATCCCTGTACATAATTTCATCACTTCCAAAAAGGATTTCAAACAATGCATTAATTTTTCTAGATGTTTTAATACATGATATTCCTTTGCTTTTTTAAGGGATTAAATGATTTAATCATTTGAATTTGTTTAATTTCTACGAAGCTCTGCTAATGAAACAATTTCTGATAAACCTGTAATGAAAAGGCTTGGAAAATATTGTAATTGTAGTTTGCAATTAAAAATATTATCTAGAAAGATTCAGGGGCGGGGGTGGGTCAGTCGGTAGCGCGCCAGGCTCGTAATCTGTAGTTCCGAGGTTCGAGTCCCAGCTGGGTCAGCGTTGAGATTTATCTCCGCAAAATTCCCCGCCCTGCGCGCGTCAGTAGGGGACACCGATGGGCTTGGAAAGGCCGCCGTCCGTCGGATGGGACGTTAAGCCGTGGCTCCGTGTGCGGGAGAGCCATACCCTGTGAACGTTAAAGAACACGCTGGATGGCCTTGACGGGAGGCTACCATCTGTCTCCCAACAGCTGTTCCAGTGGGTCCCCTCCCCCAACCTTCTCGGAAGCTTCGGGATCCATGTGACCTGGCTATTTAGCCCATGCTGTGCAAAAATGTGCCACTCAGAGGTAACCCAACCCAACCCAAAAAATCTAGAAAGATTCTGGGCACTTTTACTTTCAAATAAGACGTCTTATGACACAATGTATCTTAGGTTCATATCAAGAGTGCGCATGATTTTTCTAGATGTTTTAATACATGATATTAAAAGACCTATACCAATGGCCATTTATTATCTTCAGCAGAGGAAGAGCAGAAATGTCCATCAGCGAGCTTTTTTACGATGATTTCATTACCTCATCACTGATATTATGGACTTGGCTGACAATATATTTCGTGATAAAGTTGTGCTTGACTAATGGAATATAAAACTAAATGGAATTTCCTTCAGCCAACCCTTTTTTCACGGAGATTTGACAAGAGCCTCTTCCTAAAGATACCATAAAGAAGACCTGTTTGAGAAGCGGAAATCATTAGAGAAAAAGGCAAATAACCTGTTTTTTTTCCCCATGATTTGATTAAATTGGATTGTTTTACCTCTGAGCGGCACTTTTTTGCACACCATGGGCTAAATGGCCAGGCTACAAGGACCCCGAAGGCTCAGAGAAGGTTGGGGGAGGGGACCCACTGGAACAGCTGTTGGGAGACAGATGGTAGCTTCCCGTCAAGGCCATCCAACGTGTTCTTTAACGTGCACAGGGTATGGCTCTCCCACACACTGGGCCACGGCTTAACGTCCCATCCGACGGACGGCGGCCTTTTCAAGCCCATCGTGTCTCCTACTGACCGTGGGCAGGGCGGAGAAATTTTGCTGAGATAAATCTCAACGCTGACCCAGCTGGGACTCGAACCTGGGAACTACAGATTACGAGCCTGGCGCGCTACCGCCTGAGCCACCCCCGCCCCTCCATGATTTGAAATGAGCCTCTTTGATACACAGTCATATGCGTATCCAGCTACTGTCGTAATCTGTAGTTCGTAGGTTCGCGTCCCAACTGTGCCAGCTTTGAGATTTCACTGCGCCAAACCCTTGCCGTCGGTGAGAAATTGAATAACGATGGGCTTGTAAAAACTGTCGTCCGTCAGATGGAACGCTAAGACGAGGACAAGTTTGTATGAGAGAGCCATTCCCTCTTCACACTAAAGAATACACTCGATGACCTTAATAGTAGACTTCCATCTGTCTCCTAAGAGCTGTCAAGTGGGACCATTTCCTACAACTTTTTCTGATTCCATCGAATCCTCGAGATCTGGGCAAATTTAGATTATTGTGTGCAAAAAAAGTCCAACTCAGAAGTAAAACATCCCAATCCAAATCAGCCACTGTGATGATGAAAGAATGGTTATCATGTTTTATCATTAATTATTTAAATAAAATATAAATTTACATGATTACAATGCAAACAACTTACAGAATAAGCTCTTTCCTGCTGTTGCAATACTTAATAGAAGAAAAAGATTACTGATAATGTAATTTCTGAGGGACCTGGGTTCGAGCCCCGGATAAGGCATGGATGTGTGTGTTGTTTTTCAGCTGAGGTCCTGACATCCTCACAGACCTTCTACTATGGCATATAAACTGACAGGCTCCTGTCAGACCTCTGTGGCAAGCAGCTGCTTGAGGGGGTATTTATTTTTTTATTTAATAAATCTGTGCCAAAATATAAAACATATTCAAAAGTTTATATTTTAAATTGAAATGGAATGTACAATAGTAACAGGACAGTAGGGAAAGAAAAATTAATATTCTTCAACATAAAAGTCAAAATTTTCCCAATTACAAAAACTGAAACAAATTATTAAATTTAAAAGTCAAGTTTTGCCAACTGCAAAAATGAAACAAATTCGAAAACTTACAATTCAAATTTTATTGACTCAGATAATAAAAATATTATTCTAAAGTACTGTTTCCGAACACATTTCATAGCATTTCATCTAACAGTTGCAATTTTAGGTTTTTGAACCTTTTAAAGCCTAAACTTTTCTGATTCATGTTCGAGTTTTCCCAGTCGATCATTTAAAATATTTCAGAATAGGACACAGAAACAGTCTCTAATATTTGTCAGAAAATAAAATTATAAGCAAAACCAAAAAGTCATAACATTTTCCTGCCTATTCTTACCTGTTACAATTAAACTTGCTGTGAACTGATCAGTTCCGAAAGAATTCTTTACAATGCATGTGTAGTTCCCTGAGCTTTTGGACGTTACAGGCTCAATAGCTAGTAAGGAAGTATCCGTTAAAGCTTGCACCTTAATGTTTGAAGACAATGAAATATCTTGCCCATCTTTCAACCATTGGAAATTGAGTGGTCTGTCTCCTGATTTGATGGTACAAGCTGCACTCCCTCTTTCACCTTCTTTTAATGCAGGTGGAAACATAAAGGGAGCAATCACAGGAGCATCTGTAAAAAAGGAGTATTTCTCATTATCGGATTAACCCTTTCAGGACCATAAGGTTTCTAAGAGTAAATATTAGTATGTAACTGTTTATTTTAGTTTGTTCAGACGTAAAATAAATAAAAATCATAAGAAAAATACATAACAATGTGTAGTTTTTTTGGAATTTTATGGGAAATATTTTTCCCAATGGACTATAAAGGTAACACAAATTATAGTTAGGCTTATTATACCATGTCTTTTATTTATTGGTTTATTAGAACAAAATGTTAACTAAAATAATACAAAATTATGAAATAAAATTACTATCCAAAATGATGTGCTAATTATGATATTCTGCGAAGCAATTTCTTTTGGTTGTGAAGCAAAGATGGACATTGCACAGATGCAACATTATTGCAAAGATGGCCATGGACTAAACGTTCCCGTTTACGTAATTGCGTTCGGCATACGTTCTATTTTGACATTCTGTATAAAAAATGCAGATAAGGTTATAATTAAATACGACAATCACCAATTTTAAAATGGGAAAAATGTTTCCCTTAGTCGTGAAAGGGTTAAAAGGAAAATACTACCTAAAGCAAAAGTTCTAGTTTACTTGAAAATGCGTTAATATCCTTATCTTTAAACGTTTAACGTATTATATATTATTATATATATGTTTAAATTTAATTTTTAAAATACTTTTATGGCGTAATAATTAGATATCAGAACCTCTAGGTGGAATAACTAACACTGCCCACTCCAGTAAATCCTCATAACTCATTTTCTTGTTTCAAGCAAAATTAGTTCCTAAACACTTCTTTTGACTTCATTTTAGAAACAATTTTAACGACAATGGAAAAACTGATAAGTTTTAACACTGCTCGAACATTTAACTTTTATATTACTAATGTTTACTCTTTATAACAATCGCTCTAAAAGAATTATTCACATGGAGTTGTAAGTCTTTGTTTTGAAAAAAGTTTATTTCTTCATGAATTACTTGAGAAAGGGTCTCATGTAAATTAAATGCCTTCAAAGTACTAAAAATGTAATATATAAAACAATTTAATGCCTGCAGTATATATCTGCCTCTGCTTCCATGCGTCATGAGTAAAAAAGTAAAATGTTTCCAGTACACCAATAATCACAATTAAATTTTACAATGCCGCCTCAGTTCAAAGAATAATAAAATCATTCTTAACCATAGAAATGAATTCATTGAAATGAATGTCAGGCAATTCAACATTTATTAATTGGTAAATTTTTATCGTTTGTTTCTTTAAAATAATTTTTGCTGAATGTTGTTTATTTATTGTCCCTTTCCTCATCTATTTGGCATCACAAAGTGTCTCTAAAGGTTTAGAGATTAATCCGTTTCAGTTGCTTCCAAAAAGCTGTTCAATAGGTGTCGTTATCGAATCCAGTTTCGATGGTTCTAATTCTTTTGGTCTGGCCAAATATCCCTTTACATTCCTAAGAATTTAAACAACCCCACAAAAGCAGGGTACACCACAGAAACTATCAGATTTCAAGTTCTCAATGGAAATATTATTAAATTTTTCTAATTCTACACTTTTTTAAGTTTTGGATAATTCTGCTTGATAATGAATAAAATGGGAAAAAGAAAATAACTGTAAAATTCTAATACAAATGCATAGATTTTTTTTAAAGCACTAAGCAGTTATAACAAATCTCTTCATTTGGAAAGTAGGTATCTATTCTTATATGATAACTTACTCACTATACACTAAAAAAAATAATTCTTTTAAACAAAAGAAGAAAAAAAGAGAAAATTCTTTTTTTATTTTCAAAGTAACGAAGTTCTTTATACGCTATATGTTTCAGTATTCAACAGAAGTAACACATAAATTCTACAAAAGTAATTTTATATATGTCAGAATTTATCAACTTACCCGATGTTTCAACTGAGGATATCAAAAACACAGACAATTCTATTAACAAGGTAAACATACGTCCAGAATATGAATGGCTTGAGAATCTACTGTGAAATTTGTAGAAAACATCTGAGTTATGCATACCCATCTTCGCCAAGCACTGAAGACAATCCAGTGATTTGAGATTTTCATAAAACGACCAGTTTTTTTAACGATAACACCTTGTTGCACGAAATCAACTCTCTATAAGAATTATCCTCAAGCCAAAGTTAAGCTTAGAATTCATACGGATATATTTGTATAACCGAATAGAGCATCGTTACAAATCGAGCAAGGAACATCACTGATTGCATACCAACATGGCGCCATGACGATTTGACAAGGCGTCCACTCAAAAGGGACGATGGAGTCCATACTGCAGCGCCACGTATATTGTGTCCGCTCTTTTACAACTGAAATTTAATTTACGAATCGGTATTTTTTTTAATTAAAGAAGACGCAAGACCTGAACGAATAAAAAATTGGAGAGAGTTTGATATTCTTCAAAATGTGTTTCTATATTAATAGGGAGTACAGAGAGATAGTTTTACTGCAATGCATATATTTTAGTTCTTTTAAAAACATGTGTATTCGGTTCTGTAATCCTTTTAAATCTAAATCATCAAGAATTTGTTTTAAGGAAGTGTTATAAAGAATGGATTAACAAATATTTGGTTGTGAAAAACTGCAGATATTTCATCGGTTCATGATGAAACGACAAATTTTACATAAAGATTTTAAACTTCCCTTTTTGAAAAATTTTCTACTATAAAAACTGTTTTATGCGATTTTTAAAATTCGTTTTATTTATTCTCTTTTAATTATAAAAACGAGGCGGGGGTGGCTCAGTCGGTACCGTGCCAGGCTCGTAATCTGTAGTTCCCAGGTTCGAGTCCCAGATGGGTCAGCGTTGAGATTTATCTGCGCAAAATTCCCCGCCCTGCTCACGGTCAGTAGGGGACACCGATGGGCTTGGAAAGGCCGCGGTCCGTCGGATGGGAAGTTAAGCCGTGGCCCCGTGTGCGGGAGAGCCATACCCTGTGCACGTTAAAGAACACGCTGGATGGCCTTGACGGGAGGCTACCATCTGTCTCCACACAGCTGTTCCAGTGGGTCTCCTCCCCCAACCTTCTCTGAGCCTTCGGGTCCATGTGACCTGGCCATTTAGCCTATGGTGTGCAAAAAAGTGCCGCTCAGAGGTAAAACAACCCAACCCAATCCAATTTAATTATAAATAAAAGTATGAAATACGTACTGTCGCTCAAAAAAGTATCCGAACACTACGGTTGATAACAAAATTCAGAAAAAAATATCTGGCAACGATTTTTTTAGAAATTAGTGATCTGGCAACCTTCGTGTCACGTGACACGTTGCCAGATCACTAATTTCTAAAAAAATCGTTGCCAGATATTTTTTTCTGAATTTTGTTATCAACCGTAGTGTTCGGATACTTTTTTGAGCTACTGTACGTATTTGTTTTTCGTTTGCGGTCATAATGTGTAATATTTTGCTAGTTATAATGTGTAAAATGGTTTTGAATATTTATTCCCTTAGTGAATAAGTTGTTGATTGGTTAATTGGGGTTTTATGGCGCAAGGTTAGTGAATAAATTCAAGAGGAAAAACGTATACTCTCTACACCTCACAAGAATTTTTTAAGGGTTCCATAATGTAGTTGATGATTTAAATATATGAATCTTAACATGATGTTAATTAATTTTAATAGCATTTTTGTGTTTTTATTTACGAATGGAAAAAATAAAGCAAAGTCAAAAGACATCGCAAAAAATAATAAATCTGCAGAACTAAGAAAACAATGTGATATTTCAATTACAGATGAATAATTTTTTCACCGGTGATTCGCAATTGTATTGAAAATTGCTTTGCAATAAGTGGAAGGTAAAGAATAATCTATATGTATTACACGAAGAAGTTAATGCTTTTTACCAGAAGAGGCATATTTGCTAAGAATGGCAGAAAAAAATTATTTATTCGGTTATGCTTTGTTCGGAAAAATAAGTATTAATTTCTAGAAAAGATTGAACTACTTCGCTTAGTCATAGGAGATACGGTCGGCAAGGCTAACGTTTGTGGGTTGGATTGGGTTGTTTCACCCCTGAGCGGCACTTTTTTGCACACCATGGGCTAAATGGCCAGGTCACATGGACCCCGAAGGCTCAGAGAAGGTTGGGGGAGGGGACCCACTGGAACAGCTGTTGGGAGACAGATGGTAGCCTCCCGTCAAGGCCATCCATCGTGTTCTTTAACGTTGGGTTGTTTTACCCCTGAGCGGCACTTTTTTGCACACCATGGGCTAAATGGCCAGGTCACATGGACCCCGAAGGCTCAGAGAAGGTTGGGGGAGGGGACCCACTGGAACAGCTGTTGGGAGACAGATGGTAGCCTCCCGTCAAGGCCATCCAGCGTGTTCTTTAACGTGCACAGGGTATGGCTCTCCCGCACACGGGGCCACGACTTAACGTCCCATCCGACGGACGGCGGCCTTTCCAAGCCCATCGGTGTCCCCTACTGACCGTGGGCAGGGCGGGGAATTTTTGCGGAGATAAATCTCAACGCTGACATAGCTGGGACTCGAACCTGGGAACTACAGATTACGAGCCTGGCGCGCTACCGACTGAGCCACCCCCGCCCCTTACGTTTGTGGACAACAAAAAAGCTCTAGACTAATATGCACGTTATAGAATACGCTGGATAGGCCTTGACGGGAGGTTACCATCTGTCTCCTAACAGCTGTTCATTGGGTCTCCTACCTCAATCTTCTCTGAGTACTCGGGTCTTTGTGACCTGGCCATTTAGCCCATAGTGTGCAAAAAAGTGCCGCTCAGAGGTAAAACAACCTAATAAAACTGGAATAACAATTTCAGATTATTGTTAATAAGAGTTCTACTCTGAAAAGAATGGGAATTAGGATATTTCAATCTATGTTTCAATTTAACAAATCTGAAACCAGGATTCTTTAGTTAAAAAAAGGTGCAATCACTGATTGTAACTGGCCTACCCATTGTATAGATTTTAACTACTGAACTAACCTAATTTAAACACACTAAACCTAACTATAGTTTTTTTTTGTCTATACAAGATGTAGGCCAGTTACAATCAGTGATTGCACCTTTTTTTAGCAAAAGTAAAGTATTAAATTAACATTTAAATATAATGTTAATTATAATTATATTATAATCGAAATATATTTTATTAGTTGTAACAAAGGAGTGCAAAGTGCAATTATTTGTTTTTGTAATATGATTAAATTAATTATAATACGTTTAAATAATTTTTTGTGTCTTAATTTTCTGAATGTTCTCATGTTTAATCTGTAATAAAATCCACTTAAAATATTGCACAGAATTCTTATTGAACCCTTTTGTCAATAAATGGAAGCAATAATTTTGCCCAAGAAGTTCTACGAAAATTAAAAGACTACACCTACTGACGAAAAATGCAAAAATGTTTCAATGTAAATGTTATTATTTCTAATTTAATTAATTTCCAAGAAAATTATCGTGAGATGAGTGAAACAGTTCGATTCTGTATTCAGTAATTTTAAATACGGAAAGGAAATGACAACATTCAGATTTTTGCCCTAATTTTGACCAATCGGAATCGAGGAATGAATCAGTAGTTGTTGCTGTCTGAGAGTGCTGTTTACCCTCCCAAGTAGAGCAGTCTTCCTTAAACTCCTATAACAAACAAGATTTATTCTATCGATTGTCTCTGAGTGAACTTTATCCTTGTTCATACGGGTAACAATAATCACACACGTAACAATCATTTCGTAATAATCTTAATAATTGCACATTCTTGATAGCGATAATTGAGGTAGGGATAACTCGGGTTTCTGGCTATAATTTCTAGATTAGTAATCTCAGGTAATTTTATTAAAGTGTTGGATACTATGAAAATTTTCAGATATCAGTGTAATGACCACCAGTATTAGATATTATACACATTAATTACAGATATCCCATGCTCTGGTATATCTGTAATACCTGTAATATTAATTGCATATGTACCACAGCATGGAATTGTTACGTATATAGTTTGGAATATACAACGGCTTGCAGCTGATTATTTATTAGTTTTTCTAAGATATTAAATACAAATTTAATATAATGTTTATGCGAGTTTCGACTTATGCGATTTCCCACCTAGGAAAATTTCGACTTACGCGGAATTCGACTTATGTGATTTCTACTTACGCGAAAATTCGCCTTATGCTATTTCTACCTACGCGAAAATTCGACTTAGGCAAATCTAATTTGCGCGAATTTGGGTTTACGTGATTTCACTTACACGAATTGTGGCTCACGCGATTTCCACTTACACGAATTGGGGCTCACGCGATTTTCACTTACACGAATTTTGGCTCACATGATTTCCACTTTCACGAATTTTAAATCACTCGATTTCGACATGCGAATTTCTCGTTAACGTGATTTGACATGAACGTTCATATAAAGAAACATAGATAAGCAAGACATCACTCACATGGTATTTTCCTCATATAAAATGAAAAATATGAAAATAATTCGTGTGACGCGTAAAAAAAATTAGAAATCGTAAATGACCAAAAATGAAAAGCCATTAATGGCTAAACGAATGAAATGTTTTCAATGAAAATTTAAAGCAGTGAAATAAGTACTAAAAATAACTGATAATGAATTAAAATTTTGAGCAAATTGCGAATAAAAATACCATTAGAACAGGATATCAACTATATTAAAATAAACATCAAAAGTCACACAGGAAATGTGAGAAACTATTTGTTAAATCAGCTTTATTCCCGAGTATCAGCAAAGAGAGTCAAAAATAGTGAAAAATAACAATATTCAAAGTTAGAAATAAGATAATTTTATAACTAAATGTTTGAGTAAGAAACCACCATTCATCACCTTATTGCTATGAAGGAGGTGGGTGATTGAATCATGCGACAACTATTGTGAAAGGAACTAGTGTTTAATTCGGGCCTTAATTTCGAATATCGCTCCTAGATGGCAGCACCACCTAATCTGGCGCATCCTCAGAAAAACACATATTTGGGTGTTTTTAACTCGGAGCTACACTTCTGTGAACCCAATAGGCTAAATATCTGGGTCGCAAGAACCCCAGGTTCTCAGAGATCAGTCCTACGATGTCCCCTTTATCACTGAGGAAAAAGTAGGAATTTGTAGAAAAAATTCTCAAAAGACCCAGATGAGACGCGAACCTGGGAGATGACGATTGTGAGCCACGCCTAGCTCGAAAAATTGTTGCTTCTACTTATGTATTTTTTTTATCTGGGTATATGCACCGAACATTTGTAGCTAGAGATAACTAGGAAAGCACAGTGAAATTTAAATGTAACGAACGCCAGAATAAAGAAATATATAACGAATTTTTTTTCCCAACCATTGCAAAATTATTACGTATCTCTAGGTAAAAATGTTTCTTTTTAACGAATACCAGTAAAACGAAAATATCAATTTAACGAAATAAAAATTTATTCCGTAAAAAGTATGATAAAAGAATATGAATCAAAGAAAATTGCTAAATAATATGTAAAAAAAAAGTACTTTCTTTTCTCATCTTTACCTCTTTACCTGGGGCGGGGGTGGCTCAGTCGGTAGCGCGCCAGGCTCGTAATCTGTAGTTCCCAGGTTCGAGTCCCAGCTAGGTCAGCGTTGAGATTTATCTCCGCAAAATTCCCCGCCCTGCCCAGGGTCAGTAGGGAGACACCGATGGGCTTGGAAAGCCCGCCGTCCGTCGGATGGGACGTTAAGCCGTGACCCCGTGTGCGGGAGAGCCATACCCTGTGCACGTTAAAGAACACGCTGGATGGCCTTGACGGGAGGCTACCATCTGTCTCCCAACAGCTGTTCCAGTGGGTCCCCTCCCCCAACCTTCTCTGAGACTTCGGGGTCCTTGTGGCCTGGCCATTTAGCCCATGGTGTGCAAAAAAGTGCCGCTCAGAGGTAAAACAACCCAACCTATCTTCCTATTGCTTTTGGCTTTGTCATTTCTCGGTTGGTCGGTTCGTCAGTTTGTGGATTTGACGAAACGTTGTTTCACCATATCTTTCGAACGCGATGGAAAAACTTAATGATTTATGTGCCAAATGAAAGCTTATGACGAGGGGAGTGTCACAGGCTTTAAAAAATTGACCCCCATGCTTTATTTTCCCGTAAAAGAAAGGGAATTGTAAAAACTGTTGTTCCGCTATATCTCCAGAACGCGAATGCCGAAAGTAACAAGCTATACGTCGAATGAAAGTTGCTGATAGGGTAATGTCATAGGCTATACAAAATTGACATCCCGTGCATCCTTCACCGCTAAAAAGGGGGGTTAATGAACTACAATGCTGTTTCAGATGACTGGTAGACATTTTTCCTGATCTCACTACACTTGTCGCCAAATACTTTAAAGCTAGGGGGGGGGCGGAGGTGGCTCAGTCGGTAGCGCGCCAGGCTCGTAATCTGTAGTTCCCAGGTTCGAGTCCCAGCTGGGTCAGCGTTGAGATTTATCTCCGCAAAATTCCCCGCCCTGCCCAAGGTCAGTAGGGGACACCGATGGGCTTGGAAAGGCCGCCGTCCGTCGGATGGGACGTTAAGCCGTGGCTCCGTGTGCGGAAGAGCCATACCCTATGCACGTTAAAGAACACGTTGGATGGCCTTGACGGGAGACTACCATCTGTCTCCCAACAGCTGTTCCAGTGGGTCCCCTCCCCCAACCTTCTCTGAGCCTTCGGGGTCCATGTGACCTGGCCATTTAGCCCATGGTGTTCCAAAAAGTCCAACGAAACTTTAACCCATTTCTTCCCAAGTGTTGCGTACACGCAACACTGGGAAGAAATGGGTTAAAGCGGCGTTTCCACATTTTCCTACCGTAAAAGAGGAGGTCACGAGTATTCTGATAGTATTGCAAGTAAGCCAGGCACGGATGTAGAAAAAAATCGCGGGAGGGAGGGAAGGAGCAATAAACACAATCGAACTAAAAATGTGAAAGGGGGAGGAAGCCAAAGACTGGATTTCCAACGCAGTATAACATTCCCCCACCCCACCCCGTTTTACAGGTCTTTAAATAATCCCTCGAAAAATGCATGAAATGTAAATTAGTTTAATCATTTTTGTTTCTATTTCCGTTACTAGCATGATCGCCCCCCTTAGACCCGACCTTGCAAATAACGGTAATAACCAAAGAAAAATTCTTTCAAATCAGTCTCAATCCAGGCTTTATGTTTCACCAATATGTGTTATATTTGTGTTTTATTTATTATTGTTTCAATTAAGTTCGTCAATTAGTTAACTTTCGTTATTATCATCCAATATGGCGCGAAATCTTCGCCATTTCACAATGACACGAAAGATATTCCAGAAAATGTGTTGCAGAGTTTCGACAACATTTAGGAATTCACCAACAGACAGAATTCTTGGAACAGATAGTTAAAACAAATTATCAATTTTTAATTTATTTAATTTATTTTTTACAAATAATAAAATTTTTAATTATTTTAATTTATTTTTAAAAATTAATTAATTAAAAAAAATTAATTAAAAATATTTTAATTTATAATTAAATTTTTTTAATTATTTTAATTTATTTTTTACAAATAATCTCTAATAAACTAAATTTGGGGGTGGCTCAGCCGGTAGCTTGTAAGGCTACTAATATGTAGTTCCCAGGTTCGAGTCCCAGCTGGGTCAGCGTTGAGATTTATCTTCGTAAAATTCCCCGCCATTTCCACGGTCAGTAGGGGACACCGATGGGCTTGGAAAGACCGCCGTCCGTCGGATGGGAAGTTAAGTCGTGACCCCGTGTGTAGGAGAGCCATACCCTGCGCACGTTAAAGAACACGCTGGAAAACCTTGACGGGAGGCTACCATCTGTCTCCCAACAGCTGTTCCAATGGGTCCCCTCCCCCAACCTTCTCTGAGCCTTCGGGGTCCATGTGACCTGGTCATTTAGTCCATGGTGTGAAGAAAAGTGCCGCTCAGAGGTAAAACAACCCAACCCATACACTAAATTTCCTTCATAACGATTTTTTTTTTGTATCATCATATGACTTTTCTTATTTCATTTCAGTACAAAATAATAATAAAAAAAATATCCCTCAATCAGATGCTTGTCACAGAGGTCTGATAAGAGGAATTATTCTTGGACCATTTGTTCCACAATTTTGCGTAGACTGGACGATTGTATTTACATTTTTCAAAATGTTCAAATGTTTGGATCCATATAATTTTTCATTCCCGAAAATTGAGCTTCCAATAGTGCTTTCCTCTGAGCAAATCCGACGAAAATTCATGTTGAAGTATCACTTGAGGAAGTTCCAACAACACCCACCCAATAAGAGCGAATCCCACGTCACCAGATGCTGAAAGGTTGCTCTCATTTTTAACAGATTTTCGATATCACGTATTTACTCAAATCTTTGTCCGAATGATCTCGAATTTCATACACAGATTTTTCCCATTCCACGTCGTGTTCTGTTTAAATTTAAAATTCCCATTTTAATTCCGATTTAAGTTCTGTTGTGCTAAAAATTAAAGTACATACCTACTTTAATTCTGATTTAGATTCTGGATTACTTTTTCCTTCACTTATTTAGTTTTATACTAAATCTTTTCTGACCATCTCGTTGTAAACTTCCAAATACCTGACTGACCAACTAATTTTTCATGAACATTCATCTCTTGCCACTTCGGGGGCGGGGGTGGCTCAGTCGGTAGCGCGCCAGGCTCGTAATCTGTAGTTCCCAGGGTTCGAGTCCCAGCTGGGTCAGCATTGAGATTTATCTCCGCAAAATTCCCCGCCTTGCCCACGGTCAGTAGGGGACACCGATGGGCTTGGAAAGGCCGCCGTCCGTCTGATGGGACGTTAAGCCGTGGCCCCGTGTGCGGGAGAGACATACCCTGTGCACGTTAAAGAACACGCTGGATGGCCTTGACGGGAGGCTACCATCTGTCTCCCAACAGCTGTTCCAGTGGGTCCCCTCCCCCAACCTTCTCTGAGCCTTCGGGGTCATTGTGATCTGGCCATTTAGCCCATGGTGTGCAAAAAAGTGCCGCTCAGAGGTAAAACAACCCAACCCTTGTCACTTCGTGTTATGTTAAAAATTCATTTCTCTATCTGTGATAAGATACGAATTCATCCATTTAATCTATCTTTCCATGTTTTTCATTCGCCATTACTTTATGGTTGGTTGGTTTAAGTCAAAATGCTGCTTCAACATATTTTCCCACTCGGCTGATCACTCTCGACGAGTTTACGAGTCAAAGTAAAACTTGTTACGTGGTGTGTTGTTTTGACTCCGAGCAGCACTTTTTTTACACACAATGGGCTAAATGACCAGCCATGTCAGGTGGTGTGTGAGTCAAAAGTAAAACTTGTCAGGTGGTGTGTTGTTTTGAATCCGAGCAGCACTTTTTTGCACACAATGGGCTAAATGACCAGCCATATGAGGTGGTGAGTGAGTCAAAAGTAAAACTTGTCAGGTGGTGTGTTGTTTTGAATCCGAGCAGCACTTTGTTTGCACACAATGGGCTAAATGACCAGCCATGTCAGGTGGTGTGTTGTTTTGACTCCGAGCAGCACTTTTTTGCACACAATGGGCTAAATGACCATCCATGTCAGGTGGTGTGTGAGTCAAAAGTAAAACTTGTCAGGTGGTGTGTTGTTTTGACTCCGAGCAGAACTTTTCTTGCACACAATGGGCTAAATGACCAGCCATGTCAGGTGGTGTGTTGTTATGACTCCGAGAAGCACTTTTTTGCACACAATGGGCTAAATGACCAGCCATGTCAGGTGGTGTGTTGTTTTGACTCCGAGCAACACTTTTTTGCACACAATGGGCTAAATAACCAGCCTTGTCAGGTGGTGTGTGAGTCAAAAGTAAAACTTGTCAGGTGGTGTGTTGTTTTGAATCCGAGCAGCACTTTTTTTGCACACAATGGGCTAAATGACCAGCGATGTCAGGTGGTGTGTGTCAAAAGTAAAACTTGTCAGGTGGTGTGTTGTTTTGACTCCGAGCAGCACTTATTTGCACACAATGGGCTAAATGACCAGCCATGTCAGGTGGTGTGTGAGTCAAAAGTAAAACTTGTCAGGTGGTGTGTTGTTTTGACTCCGAGCAGCACTTTTTTTGCACACAATGGGCTAAATGACCAGCGATGTCAGGTGGTGTGTGTCAAAAGTAAAACTTGTCAGGTGGTGTGTTGTTTTGACTCCGAGCAGCACTTATTTGCACACAATGGGCTAAATGACCAGCCATGTCAGGTGGTGTGTGAGTCAAAAGTAAAACTTGTCAGGTGGTGTGTTGTTTTGACTCCGAGCAGCACTTTTTTTGCACACAATGGGCTAAATGACCAGCCATGTCAGGTGGTGTGTTGTTTTGACTCCGAGCAGCACTTTTTTTGCACACAATGGGCTAAATGACCAGCCATGTCAGGTGGTGTGTTGTTTTGACTCCGAGCACCACTTTTTTTGCACACAATGGGCTAAATGACCAGCCATGTCAGGTGGTGTGTGTCAAAAGTAAAACTTGTAAGGTGGTGTGTTGTTTTGACTCCGAGCAGCACTTTTTTTGCACACAATGGGCTACATGACCAGCCATGTCAGGTGGTGTGTGTCAAAAGTAAAACTTGTAAGGTGGTGTGTTGTTTTGACTCCGAGCAGCACTTTGTTTGCACACAATGGGCTAAATGACCAGCCATGTCAGGTGGTGTGTTGTTTTGACTCCGAGCAGCACTTTTTTTGCACACAATGGGCTAAATGACCAGCCATGTCAGGTGGTGTGTGAGTCAAAAGTAAAATTTGTAAGGTGGTGTTTTGTTTTGACTCCCAGCAGCACTTTTTTTGCACACAATGGGCTAAATGACCAGCCATGTCAGCTGGTGTGTTGTTTTGACTCCGAGCAGCACTTTTTTTGCACACAATGGGCTAAATGACCAGCCATGTCAGGTGGTGTGTGTCAAAAGTAAAACTTGTAAGGTGGTGTGTTGTTTTGACTCCGAGCAGCACTTTGTTTGCACACAATGGGCTAAATGACCAGCCATGTCAGGTGGTGTGTTGTTTAGACTCCGAGCAGCACTTTTCTTGCACACAATGGGCTAAATGACCAGCCATGTCAGGTGGTGTGTGAGTCAAAAGTAAAATTTGTAAGGTGGTGTATTGTTTTGACTCCCAGCAGCACTTTTTTTGCACACAATGGGCTAAATGACCAGCCATGTCAGCTGGTGTGTTGTTTTGACTCCGAGCGGCACTTTTTTTGCACACAATGGGCTAAATGACCAGCCATGTCAGGTGGTGTGTGTCAAAAGTAAAACTTGTAAGGTGGTGTGTTGTTTTGACTCCGAGCAGCACTTTGTTTGCACACAATGGGCTAAATGACCAGCCATGTCAGGTGGTGTGTTGTTTAGACCCCGAGCAGCACTTTTCTTGCACACAATGGGCTAAATGACCAGCCATGTCAGGTGGTGTGTGAGTCAAAAGTAAAATTTGTAAGGTGGTGTATTGTTTTGACTCCCAGCAGCACTTTTTTTGCACACAATGGGCTAAATGACCAGCCATGTTAGGTGGTGTGTTGTTTTGACTCCGAGCAGCACTTTTTTTGCACACAATGGGCTAAATGACCAGCCATGTCAGGTGGTGTGTGTCAAAAGTAAAACTTGTAAGGTGGTGTGTTGATTTGACTCCGAGCAGCACTTTGTTTGCACACAATGGGCTAAATGACCAGCCATGTCAGGTGGTGTGTGTCAAAAGTAAAACTTGTAAGGTGGTGTGTTGTTTTGACTCCGAGCAGCACTTTGTTTGCACACAATGGGCTAAATGACCAGCTATGTCAGGTGGTGTGTTGTTTTGACTCCGAGCAGCACTTTTTTGCACACAATGGGCTAAATGACCAGCCATGTCAGGTGGTGTGTGTCAAAAGTAAAACTTGTAAGGTGGTGTGTTGTTTTGACTCCGAGCAGCACTTTGTTTGCACACAATGGGCTAAATGACCAGCCATGTCAGGTGGTGTGTTGTTTTGACTCCGAGCAGCACTTTTTTGCACACAATGGGCTAAATGACCAGCCATGTCAGGTGGTGTGTTGTTTAGACTCCGAGCAGCACTTTTTTGCACACAATGGGCTAAATGACCAGCCATGTCAGGTGGTGTGTTGTTTTGACTCCGAGCAGCACTTTTTTTGCACACAATGGGCTAAATGACCAGCCATGTCAGGTGGTGTGTGAGTCAAAAGTAAAATTTGTAAGGTGGTGTTTTGTTTTGACTCCCAGCAGCACTTTTTTTGCACACAATGGGCTAAATGACCAGCCATGTCAGCTGGTGTGTTGTTTTGACTCCGAGCAGCACTTTTTTTGCACACAATGGGCTAAATGACCAGCCATGTCAGGTGGTGTGTGTCAAAAGTAAAACTTGTAAGGTGGTGTGTTGTTTTGACTCCGAGCAGCACTTTGTTTGCACACAATGGGCTAAATGACCAGCCATGTCAGGTGGTGTGTTGTTTAGACTCCGAGCAGCACTTTTCTTGCACACAATGGGCTAAATGACCAGCCATGTCAGGTGGTGTGTGAGTCAAAAGTAAAATTTGTAAGGTGGTGTATTGTTTTGACTCCCAGCAGCACTTTTTTTGCACACAATGGGCTAAATGACCAGCCATGTCAGCTGGTGTGTTGTTTTGACTCCGAGCGGCACTTTTTTTGCACACAATGGGCTAAATGACCAGCCATGTCAGGTGGTGTGTGTCAAAAGTAAAACTTGTAAGGTGGTGTGTTGTTTTGACTCCGAGCAGCACTTTGTTTGCACACAATGGGCTAAATGACCAGCCATGTCAGGTGGTGTGTTGTTTAGACCCCGAGCAGCACTTTTCTTGCACACAATGGGCTAAATGATCAGCCATGTCAGGTGGTGTGTGAGTCAAAAGTAAAATTTGTAAGGTGGTGTATTGTTTTGACTCCCAGCAGCACTTTTTTTGCACACAATGGGCTAAATGACCAGCCATGTTAGGTGGTGTGTTGTTTTGACTCCGAGCAGCACTTTTTTTGCACACAATGGGCTAAATGACCAGCCATGTCAGGTGGTGTGTGTCAAAAGTAAAACTTGTAAGGTGGTGTGTTGATTTGACTCCGAGCAGCACTTTGTTTGCACACAATGGGCTAAATGACCAGCCATGTCAGGTGGTGTGTGTCAAAAGTAAAACTTGTAAGGTGGTGTGTTGTTTTGACTCCGAGCAGCACTTTGTTTGCACACAATGGGCTAAATGACCAGCTATGTCAGGTGGTGTGTTGTTTTGACTCCGAGCAGCACTTTTTTGCACACAATGGGCTAAATGACCAGCCATGTCAGGTGGTGTGTGTCAAAAGTAAAACTTGTAAGGTGGTGTGTTGTTTTGACTCCGAGCAGCACTTTGTTTGCACACAATGGGCTAAATGACCAGCCATGTCAGGTGGTGTGTTGTTTTGACTCCGAGCAGCACTTTTTTGCACACAATGGGCTAAATGACCAGCCATGTCAGGTGGTGTGTTGTTTAGACTCCGAGCAGCACTTTTTTGCACACAATGGGCTAAATGACCAGCCATGTCAGGTGGTGTGTTGTTTCGACTCCGAGCAGCACTTTTTTTGCACACAATGGGCTAAATGACCAGCCATGTCAGGTGGTGTGTGAGTCAAAAGTAAAACTTGTAAGGTGGTGTGTTGTTTTGACTCCGAGCAGCACTTTTTTTGCACACAATGGGCTAAATGACCAGCCATGTCAGGTGGTGTGTGTCAAAAGTAAAACTTGTCAGGTGGTGTGTTGTTTTGACTCCGAGCAGCACTTTTTTTGCACACAATGGGCTAAATGACCAGCCATGTCAGGTGGTGTGTTGTTTTGACTCCGAGCAACACTTTTTTGCACACAATGGGCTAAATGACCAGCCATGTCAGGTGGTGTGTTGTTTTGACTCCGAGCAGCACTTTTTTTGCACACAATGGGCTAAATGACCAGCCATGTCAGGTGGTGTGTTGTTTTGACTCCGAGCAGCACTTTTTTTGCACACAATGGGCTAAATGACCAGCCATATCAGGTGGTGTGTTGTTTTGACTCCGAGCAGCACTTTTTTGCACACAATGGGCTAAATGACCAGCCATGTCAGGTGGTGTGTGTCAAAAGTAAAACTTGTCAGGTGGTGTGTTGTTTTGACTCCGAGCAGCACTTTTTTTGCACACAATGGGCTAAATGACCAGCCATGTCAGGTGGTGTGTTGTTTTGACTCCGAGCAGCACTTTTTTGCACACAATGGGCTAAATGACCAGCCATGTCAGGTGGTGTGTGTCAAAAGTAAAACTTGTCAGGTGGTGTGTTGTTTTGACTCCGAGCAGCACTTTTTTTGCACACAATGGGCTAAATGACCAGCCATGTCAGGTGGTGTGTTGTTTTGACTCCGAGCAGCACTTTTTGGCACACAATGGGCTAAATGACCAGCCATGTCAGGTGGTGTGTGAGTCAAAAGTAAAATTTGTAAGGTGGTGTATTGTTTTGACTCCCAGAAACACTTTTTTTGCACACAATGGGCTAAATGACCAGCCATGTCAGGTGGTGTGCTGTTTTGACTCCGAGCAGCACTTTTTTTGCACACAATGGGCTAAATGACCACCCATGTCAGGTGGTGTGTGAGTCAAAAGTAAAATTAGTAAGGTGGTGTATTGTTTTGACTCCCAGCAGCACTTTTTTTGCACACAATGGGCTAAATGACCAGCCATGTCAGCTGGTGTGTTGTTTTGACTCCGAGCGGCACTTTTTTTGCACACAATGGGCTAAATGACCAGCCATGTCAGGTGGTGTGTGTCAAAAGTAAAACTTGTAAGGTGGTGTGTTGTTTTGACTCCGAGCAGCACTTTGTTTGCACACAATGGGCTAAATGACCAGCCATGTCAGGTGGTGTGTTGTTTAGACCCCGAGCAGCACTTTTCTTGCACACAATGGGCTAAATGACCAGCCATGTCAGGTGGTGTGTGAGTCAAAAGTAAAATTTGTAAGGTGGTGTATTGTTTTGACTCCCAGCAGCACTTTTTTTGCACACAATGGGCTAAATGACCAGCCATGTTAGGTGGTGTGTTGTTTTGACTCCGAGCAGCACTTTTTTTGCACACAATGGGCTAAATGACCAGCCATGTCAGGTGGTGTGTGTCAAAAGTAAAACTTGTAAGGTGGTGTGTTGATTTGACTCCGAGCAGCACTTTGTTTGCACACAATGGGCTAAATGACCAGCCATGTCAGGTGGTGTGTGTCAAAAGTAAAACTTGTAAGGTGGTGTGTTGTTTTGACTCCGAGCAGCACTTTGTTTGCACACAATGGGCTAAATGACCAGCTATGTCAGGTGGTGTGTTGTTTTGACTCCGAGCAGCACTTTTTTGCACACAATGGGCTAAATGACCAGCCATGTCAGGTGGTGTGTGTCAAAAGTAAAACTTGTAAGGTGGTGTGTTGTTTTGACTCCGAGCAGCACTTTGTTTGCACACAATGGGCTAAATGACCAGCCATGTCAGGTGGTGTGTTGTTTTGACTCCGAGCAGCACTTTTTTGCACACAATGGGCTAAATGACCAGCCATGTCAGGTGGTGTGTTGTTTAGACTCCGAGCAGCACTTTTTTGCACACAATGGGCTAAATGACCAGCCATGTCAGGTGGTGTGTTGTTTCGACTCCGAGCAGCACTTTTTTTGCACACAATGGGCTAAATGACCAGCCATGTCAGGTGGTGTGTGAGTCAAAAGTAAAACTTGTAAGGTGGTGTGTTGTTTTGACTCCGAGCAGCACTTTTTTTGCACACAATGGGCTAAATGACCAGCCATGTCAGGTGGTGTGTGTCAAAAGTAAAACTTGTCAGGTGGTGTGTTGTTTTGACTCCGAGCAGCACTTTTTTTGCACACAATGGGCTAAATGACCAGCCATGTCAGGTGGTGTGTTGTTTTGACTCCGAGCAACACTTTTTTGCACACAATGGGCTAAATGACCAGCCATGTCAGGTGGTGTGTTGTTTTGACTCCGAGCAGCACTTTTTTTGCACACAATGGGCTAAATGACCAGCCATGTCAGGTGGTGTGTTGTTTTGACTCCGAGCAGCACTTTTTTGCACACAATGGGCTAAATGACCAGCCATATCAGGTGGTGTGTTGTTTTGACTCCGAGCAGCACTTTTTTGCACACAATGGGCTAAATGACCAGCCATGTCAGGTGGTGTGTGTCAAAAGTAAAACTTGTCAGGTGGTGTGTTGTTTTGACTCCGAGCAGCACTTTTTTTGCACACAATGGGCTAAATGACCAGCCATGTCAGGTGGTGTGTTGTTTTGACTCCGAGCAGCACTTTTTTGCACACAATGGGCTAAATGACCAGCCATGTCAGGTGGTGTGTGTCAAAAGTAAAACTTGTCAGGTGGTGTGTTGTTTTGACTCCGAGCAGCACTTTTTTTGCACACAATGGGCTAAATGACCAGCCATGTCAGGTGGTGTGTTGTTTTGACTCCGAGCAGCACTTTTTGGCACACAATGGGCTAAATGACCAGCCATGTCAGGTGGTGTGTGAGTCAAAAGTAAAATTTGTAAGGTGGTGTATTGTTTTGACTCCCAGAAACACTTTTTTTGCACACAATGGGCTAAATGACCAGCCATGTCAGGTGGTGTGCTGTTTTGACTCCGAGCAGCACTTTTTTTGCACACAATGGGCTAAATGACCAGCCATGTCAGGTGGTGTGTGAGTCAAAAGTAAAATTAGTAAGGTGGTGTATTGTTTTGACTCCCAGCAGCACTTTTTTTGCACACAATGGGCTAAATGACCAGCCATGTCAGGTGGTGTGCTGTTTTGACTCCGAGCAGCACTTTTTTTGCACACAATGGGCTAAATGACCAGCCATGTCAGGTGGTGTGTGTCAAAAGTAAAACTTGTAAGGTGGTGTGTTGATTTGACTCCGAGCAGCACTTTGTTTGCACACAATGGGCTAAATGACCAGCCATATCAGGTGGTGTGTGTCAAAAGTATAACTTGTAAGGTGGTGTGTTGTTTTGACTCCGAGCAGCACTTTGTTTGCACACAATGGGCTAAATGACCAGCTATGTCAGGTGGTGTGTTGTTTTGACTCCGAGCAGCACTTTTTTGCACACAATGGGCTAAATGACCAGCCATGTCAGGTGGTGTGTGTCAAAAGTAAAACTTGTAAGGTGGTGTGTTGTTTTGACTCCGAGCAGCACTTTGTTCGCACACAATGGGCTAAATGACCAGCCATGTCAGGTGGTGTGTTGTTTAGACTCCGAGCAGCACTTTTTTGCACACAATGGGCTAAATGACCAGCCATGTCAGGTGGTGTGTTGTTTTGACTCCGAGCAGCACTTTTTTGCACACAATGGGCTAAATGACCAGCCATGTCAGGTGGTGTGTTGTTTAGACTCCGAGCAGCACTTTTTTGCACACAATGGGCTAAATGACCAGCCATGTCAGGTGGTGTGTTGTTTTGACTCCGAGCAGCACTTTTTTTGCACACAATGGGCTAAATGACCAGCCATGTCAGGTGGTGTGTTGTTTTGACTCCGAGCAGCACTTTTTTTGCACACAATGGGCTAAATGACCAGCCATGTCAGGTGGTGTGTTGTTTTGACTCCGAGCACCACTTTTTTTGCACACAATGGGCTAAATGACCAGCCATGTCAGGTGGTGTGTTGTTTTGACTCCGAGCAACACTTTTTTGCACACAATGGGCTAAATGACCAGCCATGTCAGGTGGTGTGTGTCAAAAGTAAAACTTGTAAGGTGGTGTGTTGTTTTGACTCCGAGCAGCACTTTGTTTGCACACAATGGGCTAAATGACCAGCCATGTCAGGTGGTGTGTTGTTTTGACTCCGTGCAGCACTTTTTTGCACACAATGGGCTAAATGACCAGCCATGTCAGGTGGTGTGTTGTTTAGACTCCGAGCAGCACTTTTTTGCACACAATGGGCTAAATGACCAGCCATGTCAGGTGGTGTGTTGTTTTGACTCCGAGCAGCACTTTTTTTGCACACAATGCGCTAAATGACCAGCCATGTCAGGTGGTGTGTGAGTCAAAAGTAAAACTTGTAAGGTGGTGTGTTGTTTTGACTCCGAGCAGCACTTTTTTTGCACACAATGGGCTAAATGACCAGCCATGTCAGGTGGTGTGTTGTTTTGACTCCGAGCAACACTTTTTTGCACACAATGGGCTAAATGACTAGCCATGTCAGGTGGTGTGTGTCAAAAGTAAAATTTGTCAGGTGGTGTGTTGTTTTGACTCCGAGCAGCACTTTTTTTGCACACAATGGGCTAAATGACCAGCCATGTCAGGTGGTGTGTTGCTTTGACTCCGAGCAGCACTTTTTTTGCACACAATGGGCTAAATGACCAGCCATGTCAGGTGGTGTGTTGTTTTGACTCCGAGCAGCACTTTTTTGCACACAATGGGCTAAATGACCAGCCATGTCAGGTGGTGTGTGTCAAAAGTAAAACTTGTCAAGTGGTGTGTTGTTTTGAATCCGAGCAGCACTTTTATTGCACACAATGGGCTAAATGACCAGGACACAAGGACCCAGGAGGCGCAGAAAAGGGGTCTTCTGGAGAGCTGTTAAGAGACATCAAAGCCATCCAGCCTGGAGAGCTGTTAAGAGACATCAAAGCCATCCAGCCTGGAGAGCTGTTAAGAGACAGATGGTAACCTCCCATCAAAGCCATCCAGTCTGTTTTTTAAAGTGCACAATATATATGTCGCTCCGGCACATTTCATGAGACGGACGGCGCATGGAATGTGCCGGAGCGACGCACCGATGGGCTTTTCGAAGCCCATCGGTGCTCCTTACTGTCCGAGGGCAGGGAGTTTTGTGGATATAAATATCAACGCTTGCCCATGTGGGACTCGGACCAGGACCGATTGCGATCCTGGAGTGCTGAAAACTGAGCCGCCCCCCATCCCATCACGGGGAGTGTCATAGGATATAAAATCATTTAACCTTCGTGTATTCTTTTCGCTGAAAAAGAGCGAATGTGAAAATCGTCCTTCACTAACTCTTCAGGCCACAGTTAGGACCTAGGTGTTACATGAAAGGTTCTGATATGGAGATTATTGTGGACGCTACCTCTAGTTACGTCCCCCCCCCGTTTTTCCTCCCAAAAAAGGGGTAGAAACTTCACGCGGGGTCGATTTCAACGAGTTATGTGTCAATTTAAAGCTTGTGACGATTGCAATGCGATGGTCCCCCTTCCCCAACCTACAAAAAAAGGGAGAGGGAGACGAGGACCGATATTTGCGAGGCGAAAAGAAGTGGAAGCAATTGCACAGGGTTTTTTGTGTATAAAATAAAAAAAATGTAAATTGAAATTAAAAAAATATTGATATTCTACGCCTAGAAAAGTGAAAAATAAAATTAAGGCATACCGCCAGTGAAATCACTCGGTGAATTCACATTCACTTCAAAGGGTGATAATGTGCTTATTGGTCTATGCAACAAAAACTGTCTGCTCCCTATCTTCCTTTGTAGAGTTGGGTTGTTTTACCTCTGAGCGGCACTTTTTTTGCACACCATGGGCTAAATGGCCAGGTCACATGGACCCTGAAGGCTCAGAGAAGGTTGGGGGAGGGGACCCACTGGAACAGCTGTTGAGAGACAGATGGTAGCCTCCCGTCAAGGCCATCCAGCGTGTTCTTTAACGTTGGGTTGTTTTTTACCTCTGAGCGGCACTTTTTTGCACACCATGGGCTAAATGGCCAGGTCACATGGACCCCGAAGGCTCAGAGAAGGTTGGGGGAGGGGACCCACTGGAACAGCTGTTGAGAGACAGATGGTAGCCTCCCGTCTAGGCCATCCAGCGTGTTCTTTAACGTTGGGTTGTTTTACCTCTGAGCGGCACTTTTTTGCACACCATGGGCTAAATGGCCAGGTCACATGGACCCCGAAGGCTCAGAGAAGGTTGGGGGAGGGGACCCAGGTTGGGGGAGGAACAGATGTTGGGAGACAGATGATAGCCTCCCGTCAAGGCCATCCAGCGTGTTCTTTAACGTGCACAGGGTATGGCTCTCCCGCACACGGGACCACGGCTTAACGTCCCATCCGACGGACGGCGGCCTTTCGAAGCCCATCGGTGTCCCCTACTGACCGTGGGCAGGGCGTGGAATTTTACGGAGATAAATCTCAACGCTAACCCAGCTGGGACTCGAACCTGGGAACTACCTTTGTAGAGAATACAGAAATAATATTCAGACATGCTATTATAATAAAATGAACAACTGAAGTTTTCTTTGTTTCACCTCTGAGAGGTATTTTTTTTTGCACATAATGAACTAACTGACCAGGTCACAAAGACCCAAGATCGCAGAGAAAGTGTGGGGGAATTGGATCACTCTACACTATTAGGAAATAGATGAAAGTCTTCCATGAAAACCATCTAGCGTGTTCTTTAATATGGAGAAGGTGTGGCTCTCCTGCACACAGAGCCACGGTTTAACGTCCCATCCGACGGACGGCTGCCTTTAAATCATCGATGTTTCCTACTGACCAAGGGCAGGACGGGATATTTTGTGCAGATAAATCTCAACGCTGGCTCAGGTCGGACTTGATCCTGGTAACTGCAATTTAAAAACATTTTAAAATTTCGAATTTTTTTCTAGCATATTTCAATTTGCAGCTTGCTACAATTGAATACCTGCGATTTCTTGGTTAGATGTTGAAAAAACTGTCTTTCTCTATGTTCTTTAAAGAGCTGAAACTGGAATTAAACAAAATTTAAATTATTGAATTTATATGATTAATTGAAATCACATTCATTTCAAATAATGATACAGCACTTAACACGTTAACTATATCACGAGTCACGGGTATCTCGTTCTTATACGGGGTGGGGTGGCTCAGTCGGTAGCGCGCCAGGCTCGTAATCTGTAGTTCCCAGGTTCGAGTCCCAGCTGGGTCAGCGTTGAGATTTATCTCCGCAAAATTCCTCGCCCTGCCCACGGTCAGTAGGGGACACCGATGGGCTTGGAAAGGCCGCCGTCCGTCGGATGGGACGTTAAGCCGTGGTTCCGTGTGCGGGAGAGACATACCCTGTGCACGTTAAAGAACACGCTGGATGGCCTTGACGGGAGGCTACCATCTGTCTCCCAACAGCTGTTCCAGTGGGTCCCCTCCCCCAACCTTCTATGAGCCTTCTTCGGGGTCTATGTGACCTGGCCATTTAGCCCATGGTGTGCAGAAAAAGTGCCGCTCAGAGGTAAAACAACCCAACGTTAAAGAACACGCTGGATGGCCTTGACGGGAGGCTACCATCTGTCTCCCAACAGCTGTTCCAGTGGGTCCCCTCCCCCAACCTTCTATGAGCCTTCTTCGGGGTCCATGTGACCTGGCCATTTAGCCCATGGTGTGCAGAAAAAGTGCCGCTCAGAGGTAAAACAACCCAACGTTAAAGAACACGCTGGATGGCCTTGACGGGAGGCTACCATCTGTCTCCCAACAGCTGTTCCAGTGGGTCCCCTCCCCCAACCTTCTCTGAGCCTTCGGGGTCCATGTGGCCTGGCCATTTAGCCCATGGTGTGCAAAAAAGTGCCGCTCAGAGGTAAAACAACCCAACTCGTTCTTATACAGGGGAGAAGGTGCTTCAGTCGGTAGCGCGCTAGGTTCACAATCTGCACGTTAACGAATAAAGAACACGCTGGATTTCCTTGACGGGAAGATACCATCTGTCTCTCAACGACTGTTTCAGTGGGTCCCCTCCCCCAACCTTCTCCGAGCCCTCGGGGTTCTTGTAATCTGGCCACTTAGCCCATCGAGTGCAAAAATGTGCCGCTCAGAGTTAAAACAACACAGTCCAACCTTGAAGAGTCTTTGTACTTATCATGCATTAACTCATACGAAAAGCTGCAATCATTGGCGACGGCAGTTAGCGAATTAATGATCCACCTATGTACGTATATGACTTCAACTTCATATTTAAACTTTTGCAATTTCAAACCGAATTACACAAAATCTTTAAAAGTTGAGTGAATTCACCGTAAATGTTAAAACTGAAACTGAATTCACTTTGCTTGTATTGAGAACACATAAGAAACTAAGTAAACCCGAACTACTTCAGTCTGCTGGACCCTGGAATTTCTTTGGACCATTAGAGATATCTTGGACTATGAAACGCACATTTAGCAGTTTCAAATTGAAAATAATGAGCAAGACACTGAATTAAAACACTTCATTACACTCGTAAAGTACAGAAAGAATGGAATTGACTATTTCAAAACACATTGCTCGACATCGAAAATGCCACACCATGAAGGAATACATGAAATGAGACGAAATGCTTACCACAGATGTAGACAAGTAGATGGGATTTTTGGGTTGGGTTGTTTTACCTCTGAGCGGCACTTTTTTGCACACCATGGGCTAAATCGCCAGGTCACATGGACCCCGAAGGCTCAGAGAAGGTTGGGGAGGGGACCCACTGGAACAGCTGTTGGGAGACAGATGGTAGTCTCCCGTCAAGGCCATCCAGCGTGTTCTTTAACGTTGGGTTGTTTTACCTCTGAGCGGCACTTTTTTGCACACCATGGGCTAAATGGCCAGGTCACATGTACCCCGAAAGCTCAGAGAAGGTTGGGGGAGGGGACCCACTGGAACAGCTGTTGGGAGACAGATGGTAGTCTCCCGTCAAGGCCATCCAGCGTGTTCTTTAACGTTGGGTTGTTTTACCTCTGAGCGGCACTTTTTTGCACACCATGGGCTAAATGGCCAGGTCACATGGACCCCGAAGGCTCAGAGAAGGTTGGGGGAGGGGACCCACTGGAACAGCTGTTGGGAGACAGATGGTAGTCTCCCGTCAAGGCCATCCAGCGTGTTCTTTAACGTTGGGTTGTTTTACCTCTGAGCGGCACTTTTTTGCACACCATGGGCTAAATGGCCAGGTCACATGTACCCCGAAGGCTCAGAGAAGGTTGGGGAGGGGACCCACTGGAACAGCTGTTGGGAGACAGATGGTAGTCTCCCGTCAAGGCCATCCAGCGTGTTCTTTAACACGCACAGGGTGTGGCTCTCCCGCACACGGGCCACGGCTTAACGTCCCATCCGACGGACGGCGGCCTTTCCAAGTCCATCGGTGTCCCCTACTGACCGTGGGCAGGGCGGGGAGTTATGCGGAGATAAATCTCAACGCTGACCCAGCTGGGACTCGAACCTGGGAACTGCAGATTACGAGCCTGGCGCGCTACCGACTGAGCCACCCTCGCCCTCAAGTAGATGGGAAAGAAGTGATTTAATTTCTGAAGGATTACATGAGGAGACTGTATAATGTGGCCTGTCAGTAGGTCGTATGACCCCCGTGCTGGGCTATACATTCGGCAACAAGGCGCGACATCGAGTGGAAAAGTCCCCGGATGATGTGATGAGGTATCGCGGACCTGTGTCCATAATTCATCAACATTGCGAGGGATCGATCCGAGGCATGAAGTCGCCTGTCAATGACGTCCCACATGTTCTCTATTGGGGAGAAGTCTGGGTATCGTGTTGGTCAAGGCAGTACCTGGACATCTTGTAGGCACTGTCTGCTGATATTGGTAGTGTGTGGGTGGGCGTTATCGTGTTGAAACTATGCATCAGGGATACCATAGAGATATGGCAACAAAACGGGTACCTCATCACCGTATCGTAGTGCTGTCATTGGACCCACTATGTGTAAGAGCGGTAAACGGCTGTTGAAACTGATAGTCCCCACAAAACAATAACACCAGGCTGAGCTGTATGACGTTTACGGATGGCAGCAAGATCATCCTGGTGACCTCGTCGTCTCCAGACTCTCAATCGGCAATCATCGGCACTGAGACAGAAGCGAGACTCGTTACTGAATACGACATGGTTCCATTCGTCTTGCCATGCACGTCTGGTACGCAGCACTGACACCTTGTGCGATGATATGCTGCAATGAGTGGCAGTCGTCGCAATGGCTGGCGAAAGCGCAAATCTGCCTCAGCCAATCTGCGATTCACATTCCTTGTCGACAAGAAGATGTATTTCGCTGTCTACACCGCGAAGAATATCGTTCGCTGTGGATTGTGGGGCTGCTACGTCTTGCCGTCGAATGCGGCGATCGAGGCGTTTGGACGTCCCCCTACGTAAAACAGTCTCACTACGGCAACGCACATTACCTTCCTCCAAACACTGTCGCCAAATTCGGTCGACAGTTTTTGCATCCTGATGCGTTTACACCGCGATGCGACGCAGAGACCAACCAGCCATATGTAGACCTATGATGAAGCCTCTGATAAAGGTGTCCGTGTGATGGTAGGATTCCCGATGACATCGCCCAGGCATTCTCACTCCTTACACGTGCTTTCGCCACCGAGATCACTCCCATGCACTGGTCCACACCCTCAGGTTGGGTTGGGTTGTTTTACCTCTGAGCGGCACTTTTTTGCACACCATGGGCTAAATGGCCAGGTCACAGGGACCCCGAAGACTCAGAGAAGGTTGGGGGAGGGGACCCACTGGAACAGCTGTTGGGAGACAGATGGTAGCCTCCCGTCAAGGCCATCCAGCGTGTTCTTTAACGTGCACAGGGTATGGCTCTCCCGCACACGGGACCACGGCTTAACGTCCCATCCGACGGACGATGGCCTTTCTAAGCCCATCGGTGTCCCTTACTGACCGTAGGCAGGGCGGGGAATTTTGCGGAGCTAAATCTCAACGCTGACCCAGCTGGGACTCGAACCTGTTAACTGCAGATTACGAGCCAGGCGCGCTACCGACTGAGCCACCCCCGCCCCCCACATTCTCAGGTGAAGACGACCAAACTTAGCTACGTCTAGCCACTTTACCCTGTTACCTCCCTCACCTATCACGTGATTGGTTCGCAACTGCACTTATTTACATAACCCAACTGTTGACACATAACCCATTTATTAGCATGGCGTTGCGACAAATACTTAAGGTGTGGCATATGTCGAGCAGTGTAAAAACATATTACTGTTAAGTGTATTAAAGTATAGGCACGAAACGAAATATACAAAACTTTGAATTATTTTATTTCATGTGTGTGAAGATAAAGTAGAAGAAGTGATTGCGATAATGGAGGGTTGGTTTGGGCTGTTTAGCACTCAGAGTGGTGGCACATTTTTTGTTTTGGCACTCAGAGTGGTGGCACATTTTTTGTTTTGGCACTCAGAGTGGTGGCACATTTTTTTGTTTCGCCACTCAGAGTGGTGGCACATTTTTTGTTTCGCCACTCAGAGTGGTGGCACATTTTTTGTTTTGGCACTCAGAGTGGTGGCACATTTTTTGCTTTGGCACTCAGAGTGGTGGCACATTTTTTGTTTTGGCCCTCAGAGTGGTGGCACAGTTTTTGCTTTGGCCCTCAGAGTGGTGGCACAGTTTTTGCTTTGGCCCTCAGAGTGGTGGCACATTTTTTTTGTTTTGGCCCTCAGAGTGGTGGCACATTTTTTTTGTTTTGGCCCTCAGAGTGGTGGCACATTTTTTGCTTTGGCACTCAGAGTGGTGGCACATTTTTTGTTTTGGCACTCAGAGTGGTGGCACATTTTTTGTTTTGGCACTCAGAGTGGTGGCACATCTTTTGCACACCATGGTCTAAATGATCAAGTCACAAGGGCTCAGAATAAAGAATCCACTGGACAGCTGTTAGGAGACAGAGAGTAGCCTCTCATTAAGGGCATCTGGCATGTTCTCTAACGGGCACATGGTATAACTCTCCAGCACACTGGGCCTCGGTTTTACGTCCCATCATGTAGCCGGAAAAGCAATGAAACTTAAGCCCAAATGAAAGTTCATTAAAACATGTGACTCCGAGAAATACGATAATCTATGTGTGAGTTTGACGATAATTTTTCCCTGATCAGAAATGTTCTAGAATCTTCCCAAACCACAAAAGTTTCTGCATTACAAAATGTCGGACAACAGGAGTTCAACTGCATTGTTTATTCATTTACTTTTTCAAATTTGGTGGGGCGGGGGTGGCTCAGTCGGTAGCGCGTCAGGCTCGTAATCTGTAGTTCCCAGGTTCGAGTCCCAGCTGGATCAGCGTTGAGATTTATCTCCGCAAAATTCCCCGCCCTGCCCACGGTCAGTAGGGGACACCGATGGGCTTGGAAATGCCGCCGTCCGTCGGATGGGACGTTAAGCCGTGGCTTCAATGTGTGGGAGAGCCATACCCTGTGCACGTTAAAGAACACGCTGGATGGCCTTGACGGGAGGCTACCATCTGTCTCTCAACAGCTGTTCCAGTGGGTCCGCTCCCCCAACCTTCTCTGAGCCTTTGGGTCCATGTGACCAGGCCATTTAGCCCATGGTGTGCAAAAAAGTGCCGCTCAGAGGTAAAACAAAACAAAAGAAATCAAATTTGGTTATGTGTTTCTTAATTTTCACCAGTATTTATTAACAAATACCAACAAATGATTCGGTACGTAGAAGATATTTATTATTCGAAATCTTATACAGCCGCGACAAAAAAGGCTTCTCATCGTAAGTTTCATCCAAGCTGATCAACAACAGACATAATGAAGGCTGCAGCCTCACATGTTAAAAATGTTGCTACTGTAAAATCCGAAGTTTCTACCCCTAAATGTCAACGATGTCATAGACAGTTTACATCGACTACTTCTTAATAATATTCTACAACAGTTATCACAAATATGATGACCATGTAAACGTTAACAAACTGTCCAATTGGAGGAAATTCAGGGACAGATACATTCAAAATACGAAAATAATACATCGACCATAAATGAAAACAGAAAACTTTAAACTTCTCTCGAATATTTAAACATTGATTTATTAATATCACTTGGCGAAATACAATTACATGGTTTGTTTATTTATTAGCATTTTAATATTTTTATACGTAATCTACATTTTGCTTTTATGTAGAAAGATGATGTCCCTTTAAAACGTAATCAAATAATACTCTAGGAGAATTGAAATGTTGATTTTATCTAAAACAATACTTAAGAAAATTACAACGTGGATTTTACTCTGAAGCAATACTTGGCGATTATTAAAATGCCGAATTTTTCTCTGAAACAATATTTTAAAAGTATTAAAGGCGGATTTTGCTTTGAAATAATAATTTAAGATTATCAAAACGCATAATTCTTATCCTTAAAAATATTTTAAGAGTATTCAAAAGAGAATTTTATTATGAAACATATTTTTTAAAAATACTGGAACTCTGATTTTACTACGAAACCAAAGATCTTGGATGCGATTTATAGTTTTCTTCGAATTGAATATTCTGTTCAAAGATATATTCTTTCATTCGGTGAAGATTTAAAAATTTATTTTTTTCAAAATTTATATCTGCATAAGTATTTTGAAGGGACAGAATTTTGAACATCATATGTGTGAAATTTTCTCAACTACTCACCAATATTATAACCAGTGGAGGACGGTATTGAGTGTATTTGTTATTTTTGCTTCAGCAAAATATATACTTTTTCTAATTTCACAATTAGTGGTGAATTTGGATTCTTGTTTACATTGAAGCAAGATAATTGTTAAATTGCATCTGTGAAAATATTTTTGTCTCTTTCTTAAACTAATTTGCATGATAAATTACTGCAGTTTTCATTCTGCCAAGAATAACGGTTAATTTTAGTTTTGGCACATTATTTTAGAACGAAGAATATATATAAACGAAGAGTTTGTATACCGTGCGGTTTACTCAGGGGACTGAAATGTGTTGGAATAAAAAGGTATTGCTCATTAGAGTGTGTGAAAAAGTATATATTTAAGATATGTAAAGAAACTTGAAGTTTCAGAAGTTACAGCTACTGGCACCATTAAATAAGTTACTTAACTGTATTCCATAAACTGTAGAATACATTTATAAGTACGTAACACTAAATTTAGCTCGATATAAATTGGACATTAGTTTTTGTTTTAATTATATACAAATTCCTTATTTCATACAGAAATATTCATCACAAGCTCTGTATATTAAAAACAATATGTTTACATAAACCATTTAAGAAAGGTTGAATATGTACGTAGAAAATAATATAAGTAAAATACTTTGGGTATTATCTGGTAAATGTCTGGTAAATTATCAAAGAAATGCCTGTTTGCAGGGGGCGGGGGTGGCTCAGTCGGTAGCGCGCCAGGCTCGTAATCTGTAATTCCCAGGTTCGAGTCCCAGCTGGGTCAGCGTTGAGATTTATCTCCGCAAAATTCCCCGCCCTGCTCACGGTCAGTAGGGGACACCGATGGGCTCGTAAAGACCGCCGCCCGTCGGATGGGACGTTAAGCCGTGGTCCCGTGTGCGGGAGAGCCATACCCTGTGCACGTTAAAGAACACGCTGGATGGCCTTGACGGGAGGCTACCATCTGTCTCCCAACAGCTGTTCCAGTGAGTCCCCTCCCCCAACCTTCTCTGAGCCTTCGGGGTCCATGTGACCTGGCCATTTAGCCCATGGTGTGCAAAAAAGTGCCGCTCAGAGGTAAAACAACCCAACCCAAATCCTGTTTGCAGTCAGAAAAGAAGTATAGCCTCATTATACAAGAATATCCAGATTTCAAAGGGCTATATTTTATTAATTAATTAAAGAACAAACGTAATTTTGTGTGAAATATATCAAGAAACTCAATGTTTGTGGTTCACCAGACTTCAGTGTGGATACCATAGGTGGCGTAATATTGAACTTTCGTCCATACTCGGCTCAGCAGGTCTGCTGTAATACTTGTAACAGCTGCAATGATTCTTTCCTTTAAATGATGTAAATTGCGATTTATTTTGGGGAGAATAAACTATGCTTTTAATGTATTAAAAAAAATACCCCCTCAAGCAGCTGCTTGCCACAGAGGTCTGACAGGAGCCTGTCAGTTTATATGCCATAGTAGAAGATCTCAGAGGATGGCAGGCCCTCAGCAGAAAACAACACGAACATCCATGCCTTACCCGGGGCTCGAACCCAGGTCCCGTAGATCAGTAGCCAAGCGCTCTCCCCATCAAAAATATAATGTACCCCCTTCTGTCAAATCTGGACTTGTTTCGAGTGGGGGAGGGACGCACAAGATTTGCATTTTTTTTGGCTTAATTATTTAATAAAATATAAGACTTTAAAATATATGTAATCTGTTATGACATTTAGTAGTATAAAGAAAAATGCCCTTAATGAAGAAACAGCAAAACAGTAATAAAACGGTTTTTGAGTTTTTGAAAAAATGCATGTGAAAGTTCCAGTTTGTCACTGTTTCCAACTGAGAGAAAATATTGCTTAATATCGTAATCAACCAAAAAACAGAAAAGTTCATAATGAATAGTCAATTGTACCCATACCAGCTTTCGAAAATATGTCTATCATAGTGGATATTGCATATAATCTTCTTCAAATAACATATAATCTTCAATCAGCAGAAAACGTAAGTAGTACAAATCTTGCAATGATTATATATACAGTATATATATATATACACTATATATACAGTATAACGGTGATTTAGAATAGTGCTTCTTAAATTGTGGCTGCGGCTCCCCAGGGAGCTATGAAGCTTAAGTCAGGGTTGGGTTGTTTTACCTCTGAGCGGCGTTGAGATTTATCTCCGCAAAATTCCCCGCCCTGCCCACGGTCAGTAGGGGACACCGATGGGCTTGGAAAGGCAGCCGTCCGTCGGACGGGACGTTAAGCCGTGGCCCCGTGTGCGGGAGAGCCATACCCTGTGCACGTTAAAGAACACGCTGGATGGCCTTGACGGGAGGCTACCATCTGTCTCCCAACAGCTGTTCCAGTGGGTCCCCTCCCCCAACCTTCTCTGAACCTTCGGGGTCCATGTGACCTGGCCATTTAGCCCATGGTGTGCAAAAAAGTGCAGCTCAGAGGTAAAACAACCCAACCCAACCCTCTGAGCGGCACTTTTTTGCACACCATGGGCTAAATGGCCAGGTCACATGGACCCCGAAGGCTCAGAGAAGGTTGGGGTAGGGGACCCAATGGAATAGCTGTTGGGAGCCAGATGGTAGCCTCCTGTCAAGGCCATCCAGCGTGTTCTTTAACGTGTACAGGGTATGACTCTCCCGCACACGGGGCCACGGCTTAACGTCCCATCCGACGGACGGCGGCCTTTCCAAGCCCATCGGTGTCCCCTACTGACCGTGAGCAGGGCGGGGAATTTTGCGAAGATAAATCTTAACGCTGACCCATCTGGGACTCGAACCTGGGAACTACAGATTACGAGCCTGGCGCGCTACCGACTGAGCCACCCCCGCCCCTGTGGACCACATCTAGAGCCTGGTCTATCTATCCTGGGTCTCTCTAGCCGTGTGGAAAACATCTAGAGTATTCCACCATCATCGCTAGTCTTCTTGTCCCCTTCTTAGTTTACCAGAACTTTATGGTGCTGCAACGCATTTCTATTGTCTGGAATATTCTGTTGTGAGAATATTATTTACTGGATTCAGGTTACTTTCGTCAATGGTAAATGGATGTGCGGGAAAAATTCCATCAACGGTAAGGTGGGGGAGGCGCCACTGGAAAAGTTTGAGAATCACTTATTTAGAAGATATAAAAGCATTCCATTATGCTCTGGTATGTAATCGTGAAAATAATAAACTTTCCCCAACTTATAAGAAGCAAAGACAAAATCTAATAATTGACAATGGAATTGATGCACTGTACATCGCTATCAGAATCATTGTACTTCTATTGAAGTTATTTTGGCAGTGATGATTTTGGTTGGTTTATCAAACTAGGGTAATATTTTACGTCAGGCCCAGAGAGAAAGAGAGTGCCAGCAGGGCCATTTGTCCCAAGCCCCTGGGCTACGGAGCCTCAATATATGTATATAAATACACAGTAGTATCAGAACAATATGACCACCCACGGAATTATAGTGTACCCGCCCAGGCGCATCACAGAGTGCATATGATAAGGTCGACCACACCGAGATATAAGCGGCCGGCCAGGACAGATGAGTCACAGTGCGTAACGTGAGCACAATACCATTATTGGACAGTGGAAAAGTGGAAAAAAGTTGCCTTCTCCGACGAATCGAGGTTTTTACTCCACAGAAGTGACGGGCGGTGGCGGATACGGCGTCAGACACACGAGAACCAACACCCGGACAAGCTCGGACCAACACCCGGACAGGTCGGCGGTGTCAGTATGCATGTCTGGGAGATGTTTTCCTGGTATGACCTGGGATCGCTGATACCACTGGATGGGTCCCTGAACACCAATGGCTACCTGTCCATCACGCTGACCACATGCATCCCTTTATATTGGATGTTTACCCTGGTGGTGATGGTATCTACCAACAGGACAATGTGTCCTTCCATGTTGCAAAGGTGGTGTGTGACTGGTTCCAGGAACATGACAGTGATATCTCCGTTCTCTTGGCCGGCGAAATGTGCACCATTTGGATTGTCCAAACTTGTGGGACCATTTGATCGACAGGTTCGGCGTGCGAACCCACAACCACATCATCTCTGGAACCTCCGTGCTCTGTTGGTGTCCGAATGGGCACGTGTGCCTCTGACAACCTTCCAGGGCCTCATTGCGTCCATGAGCATGCCACGCAGTCTCGTCGCTGTCATCCAGGTTGGGGTGGGTTGTTTTACCTCTGAGCGGCACTTTTTTGCACACCATGGGCTAAATGGCCAGGTCACATGGACCCCGAAGGCTCAGAGAAGGTTGGGGGAGGGGACCCACTAGAACAGCTGTTGGGAGACAGATGGTAGCCTCCCGTCAAGACCATCCAGCGTGTTCTTTAACGTGCACAGGGTATGACTCTCCCGCACACTGGGCCACGGCTTAACGTCCCATCCGACGGACGGCGGCCTTTTCAAGCTCATCGGTGTCCCCTACTGACCGTGGGCAGGGCGGGGAATTTTGCAGAGATAAATCTCAACGCTGACCCAGCTGGGACTCGAACCTGGGAACTACAGATTACGAGCCTGGCGCGCTACCAACTGAGCCACCCCCGCCCCCCTGTCATCCAGGCCAAGGATGGTTATTCCATTATTAGGTAGGTGGTCATATTATTCTGATACGACTGTATATGTCACACAACTGTAATTAATATGTAAATTGTAAAACACTCTAAATCATTTCTATTCTATAATTTAAAATTTATTTTAATAAATTATAGAAAATCTGATTTTGCAAAGGTATTTACTAAATATATTTATATAGTTTCGGGTAGAATGAGGGACCCTATTTGTGACTGGCTCGGGTCCCATCTCACCTTTCGCAGGTTCTGCTTAATTTAATATAAATATAAAAATAAAAATAAATAAATACCCCCTCAAGGCGTTTTTGTTTTTGCTTTGAAAATTTTTAAAATTGATTAGGATGCCATTTTTAAAGTTGTGCGAACTTTGTAAAAGATTCTCACAATTTATACAGATAAATAAAATCAATTTCTATAATTTGCCTTTTCGCATTGTCACCTTCGATTAATTCTATTCATGAAAATTAAAACTTCCAATTAAACTTGTTTCAACTTGCCAATATGAAAGGGAAATAATTATTAACAGATGTTATCTTTAAAATACCGCTAATTCAATTAATAGTAAATCTTAGTTTTTGTTAACTCCGGGATTAAAATGATTTCTACGGATTTTATGCTACAAAAGAGGATATTAAATTTTTTGATGGATGCCGATAAAATGTTTTTTTCTAAATTTTGCCGCCTGTTATAAATATTTTTCTCTGTGCAAATAATATTGCACCCTATTTAATCTTTTTATTCAAGTTCTTTAAATTCACTGTAAGCTCTAAAATCGTTTCTATTTCATAATCCATTCCCCGAAAATGCAATTGAGAATTTTTAAGAATGGATATATGTAAAGAGTTTATAAACGAAGGATTCTTTTTCAAACTTTTTGTGCATATATTTTTTTTTTGGGGGTTTGTTTTTAACTTTAAAGCGAAGGTTTTAACAAAACCGTAATTTTTGGGGGGTTTGTTCAAAGCGAAGGTTTTGACAAAACCACTTTTTGGGGTTTTATTTTTAACTTCAAACAAAGGTTTTAACAAAACCATACTTCTGGGGGTTTGTTCAAAGCAAAGGTTTTGACAAAACGACTTTTTCGGGGTTTATTTTTAACTTCAAAGCAAAGGTTTTAACAAAACCATACTTTTGGGGGTTTGTTCAAATCAAAGGTTTTGACAAAACCACTTTTTTGGGGGTTTATTTTTAACTTCAAAGCAAAGATTTTAACAAAACCACACAAAGCATTTTTTCCAACGTATAAGTAACGAAATTAATTGTGTATAAAAAATGTCAAGAAACTGTCGAAACTTCGTTTCGTGTTCAACAGGCTTCAATGGGTGTCATTGGTGGTGAGATATTCATCATAGTCCATACTCGGTACAGAATGTATGGCTACAAAAGAGGAAATTAAAGAAACCACTGATGCTTTCTTTTAAATGCTGAAAATTAATAGTTTTTTTAAATGAAAGAAATTTTTATTGCACCCTCCATAAAAAGAATCTAATGGTATCAAATCAGGATTTGTCAAGTGGCGAAAAAATAGGTCCACTTCTATAAATCTAACGAATTTGAAATTGGCATTTAAAACATTACATGTGATACTATAGCACCACCATGTGATACTAATTCAACGCTACCACAACAACGTAATATGAGCTTCTAGATAATTTGGACACGTAATTCCTTCTGTTAATTATTTAACAAAATATAGCATCTTAAAATGGAAGATTCTTTTGTAGTGACCGTTTATTTTGAATAGTTACAGAAATACATGCCAAAATCTATTTGCAAAATTAGAATTTAATAAAGAACTGATCAATGTGATTATTTCCTGTAGTTGAATTAAAAAGAATTGTTGAGAGTGTGTGCTTCTTTTGGAAAATGGTTGGTTTACTGTCTGGGTTGGGTTGTTTAACCTCTGAGCGGCACTTTTTTGCACACCATGGGCTAAATGGCCAGGTCACATGGACCCCGAAGGCTCAGAGAAGGTTGGGGGAGGGGACCCACTGGAACAGCTGTTGGGAGACAGATGGTAGTCTCCCGTCAAGGCCATCCAGCATGTTCTTTAACGTGCACAGGGTATGGCTCTCCCACGCACGGGGCCACGGCTTAACGTCCCATCCGACGGACGGCGGCCTTTCCAAGCCCATCGGTGTCCCCTACTGACCGTAGGCAGGGCGGGGAATTTTGCGGAGATAAATCTCAACGCTGACCCAGCTGGGACTCGAACCTGGGAACTACAGATTACGAGCCTGGCGCTCTACCGACTGAGCCACCCCCGCCCCCAGTTTACTGTCTGGAGTTTAAAGGCAACACTATCGCTAAGAGAGTAGTGCCATTTTGGATATAGTACATTTAAAAAATTAAATGAGAAGATATGTACAGAAAAGATGTTTCATTTGATTTTGTTCAGTGAGAGAAAATAGATGGAAAATGTTATTTCTCTCTATATTCCAATAATTAATAAAATTTCTGCACATTTCTGATCTTTTGAAATGCTCCAAATGTCAACAGCAATTTTTGCCTAGATTGCTTTGTCGATTTTTGTTTTAATTTTCAATCCATTAAAGCGTCTAGAGTTCATAGCAAAGCCGAGCTTTCATTTACTATTTAAGTCCTTGATAATTTTCAAATCCAAATATCTCTCCCTGCTCTAATTGCAAAAGATTTATTTTTTCCATTTCACTTATGTGCACCAATCAACTACGTGGAAAGGAAAAGTTTATATATGAGACAATATAATGGAACTATAATATATCTAGGTAAAGCTGCCTTGATCGTGTATTTTGGAAAAGACAACTTTAATTCTAAAAAAAGCATTGCATAATACTTTTTTTTAGCTTGCATAATTCAAGCTGTACAAATAACTAAAATTACATTTGCCTTAAATCTTCAATATTAAACATCTTCAATATATTGCATGGTCTAAATTATTGTACTTACAACTTGATCTTTTAAGTATCAATGTGTCATCTTATAGCTATCACACAATATATCATAACAGAATATAATCAATTCAGTTATTTTCTATTTGTAAATATATTCATGGCCCTCATTTATAGGAATTAAAATCTATTACAGGAGTAATAGCAATCTAGATCAAGATCAAGCTGCATATGACTGGTTTAAATTTAGGACATCACATCTAATTGATTTTGGTCTGCAAAAGAGACAAAAGTGTGTATACTGTCTCTACACTTAATAGTATATTAAACAGGTGCAGTTAAGTATGTGACGAACATTCACTCCTAAACGTAGAGCCTGTTCTGAATAATATATACTTTATGTACACAATTTACGTCAGGAACAACATTGAGAAACATTTCCCCTTTAAAAAAGAAATAAAATTGTATGACACGCACGAGTAATTAAGTATTCACAAAGTCAAATAAATGATATACTAAAAATAATAAACATTAAAACATACAATTTTTCCTGCTTTCATAACATTAAAGATTATTCTAGCACACGTAATTCTTAAGTGGCAAGCAAATGAACTAACAACAGTGCAACGTACTAACTAACATCAGTGTTCCTTAAAATTCAGGGACCTGAAACGTAGAAACGGGGAAGTATTTTCACTCGTTTAGAACTACGATACACTTCCAACAGTTAACTAGATTTCAGTTCCAGTTTACTGTGCTTGAAAAAGTCTGTTTCATGTTAGTTACACTACTTCTAAATCAATATAAACTATGTGAACTAGCTAAATATGCTACAAAAATTTAAATTAAAGTGCATTACAAAATTAGATAAAACGTATAAGTATTAAGATGTATAATAAACTCCAGAATTGTTTGTCGTAACACTATTTAGCACACAGCACATAACACCTTCATTTCCATTCCACAGGAAGGAGCATTATGAACAGAGTTTGTGATTCATTCGTTTCACTTTTTCCCATCAAATGTTGATATGGCAAATGATCTATCAAAAGCTCTTTTGGTCTCAACTTATACATATATACGTACGTGATCAAAAGTAGATTTAGAAACTGTTACACTTGTTAGGGAACATGAAGTATAACTGCATGTTCTAGGTATAAATATAAAAATTCCTGATATCTAAATGCATAAGTTATTATAGATATACACAAACTATAAAAATTCCTGCTAGTGTGTGTATCAACAAATGATGTGATATCGAAATTAAGTAATGTGCACTTTACGTTGTAAAATATAAAACAAATCGCCATGCTTATTTATAGATTTGCATAACTTCAGGAAAATAACAGCTATCAGTATTTTAATACAAATGAAAAAACTTAACAATTTTAATTGGCGTAAATGGTTAAGCATATGTAAAATTCACTGGTAAACATAATAAAGGGTTAAATGCAAAAAAATAAGGGCTCATTTATGCCATATGTTCTTACTGCTCGATTTATTTGAAAAAATGTGAAACAATAATTTTTCTAACCCTGCTGTTTACATTTTGTATTCATTTGTACTTTTTGAATCATACCGAACTGATAATTTTTAGGTAAATTCTGGATCACTTTTTTCCCTAATTATTCTTACAACAAAATTTTTTATCTGACTCCCGACATCAGCTTTATCATCAGAACATAATATTCTGTAAATATTACAGAACTTTCGCGTGGCATGATTAGTCCAAATATGCGACGTACTAAACTTTCTTCCTATCATCAATATTTGAAATCTATAACAAAACTTTCAGTTGCGATTTTAATTGAGTAAATGATTATAAGCATTTGAATTTAATGTTTGTGATACTATGAGAGTAAATATATTACTGAGAAAATTTTAAAGCATCTTTTGACTGTTTTAATTGGACCAATTTTCAACATTTCGTATTTGAAATATCTCGATTTTATGCGAAACAAACAGTTTCGCTAAAGGTTATAGACTCGGTTTTACAAAATACATATTTAGATTTCTTCTTTAATATGTGTAGATATAATATATATTACGAATTAGCAGTGGCTTAGGATCAAGTGTTGGGTTGGTTGGGTTGTTTTACCTCTGAGCGGCACTTTTTGCACACCATGGGCTAAAAGGCCAGGTCACATGGACCCCGAAGGTTCAGAGAAGGTTGTGGGAGGGAACCCACTGGAACAGCTGTTGGGAGACAGATGGTAGCCTCCCGTCAAGGCCATCCAGCGTGTTCTTTAACGTGCACAGGGTATGGCTCTCCCGCACACGGGGCCACGGCTTAACGTCCCATCCGACGGACGGCGGCCTTTCCAAGCCCATCGGTGTCCCCTACTGACCGTGGGCAGGGCGGGGAATTTTGCGGAGATAAATCTCAACGCTGACCCAGGTGGGACTCGAACCTGGGAACTACAGATTACGAGCCTGGCGCGCTACCGACTGAGCCACCCCCGCCCCCAATTTAATCCGACTCCCGACTTCAGCTTTATCATCAAAACATAATACTCTGTAAATATTACGAAACTTTCGCGTGGCATGATTAGTCCAAATATGCGACGTACTAAACTTTCTTCCTTTCATCAATATTTGAAATCTATAACAAAACTTTCAGTTGCGATTTTAATTGAGTAAATGATTATAAGCATTTGAATTTAATTTTCTGTCTCCCAACAGCAAACAAACAGTTTCGCAAAAACAAACAGTTTCGCTAAAGGTTATAGACTCGGTTTTACAAAATACATATTTAGATTTCTTCTTTAATATGTGTAGATATAATATATATTACGAATTAGCAGTGGCTTAGCATCAAGTGTTGGGTTGGTTGGGTTGTTTTACCTCTGAGCGGCACTTTTTTGCACACCATGGGCTAAAAGGCCAGGTCACATGGACCCCGAAGGTTCAGAGAAGGTTGTGGGAGGGGACCCACTGGAAAAGATGTTGGGAGACAGATGGTAGCCTCCCGTCAAGGCCATCCAGCGTGTTCTTTAACGTGCACAGGGTATGGCTCTCCCGCACACGGGGCCACGGCTTAACGTCCCATCCGACGGACGGCGTCCTTTCCAAGCCCATCGGTGTCCCCTACTAACCGTGGGCAGGGCGGTGAATTTTGCGGAGATAAATCTTAACGCTGACCCAGCTGGGACTCGAACCTTAGGATTAAGGGAGATAATTAGATTGTCGCCTGAAAGTAAAAATCAACTAAATGGTTTTAATTGATATAATTTATTTTCACAACAAAGAGATAATAGTAAATATTTATAATAATAAAATCGTTCTCTGTAAGAATTTAGATACGTTAGCTAAAATTGTATTCGTGCCATTGTAACGCAGTCTGACTAAAGACATCGTAATGAATTAAGACCTATTTTGAATCGGCAGTTAGATCTGATCTAAATTTATTTTTTAGCCTACTAAAATTCCGCATTTTTTTCTCAATTTCAGCAGCAGGTTTAACTTTGTAGAGTATTATATAGAGAAATATACACTGAAATTTGAGAAAAAATATTTATAAATAAAACTTTCAATGTACATTTTATTAATAAGAGATTTTTTGGGGAACCTATCCCTCTTTTCTCCATAAGTTGTTGGTCTCGACGTGCACGTTTCGCTTTCCATGATAATTCCGCAACTATCTACCAATTAAAATCGATGGATTGTTGGGTTGTTTTACCTCTGAGCGGCACTTTTTTGCACACCATGGGCTAAATGGCCAGGTCACATGGACCCCGAAGGCTCAGAGAAGGTTGGGGGAGGGGACCCACTGGAACAGCTGTTGGGAGACAGATGGTAGCCCCCCGTCAAGGCCATCCAGCGTGTTCTTTAACGTGCACAGGTTATGGCTCTCCCGCACACGGGGCCACGGCTTAACGTCCCATCCGACGGACGGCGGCCTTTCAAAGCCCATCGGTGTCCCCTACTGACCGTGGGCAGGGCGGGGAATTTTGCGGAGATAAATCTCAACGCTGACCCAGCTGGGACTCGAACCTGGGAACTACAGATTACGAGCCTGGCGCGCTACCGACTGAGCCACCCCCGCCCCTAAAATCGATGGATGTGTTTGATTATTTTTTACTCCTGCTAATCATAATGCAAAAAAAACTAACTATGACTATACGAGTTTTAAAAAATCATATTTTTGTATGTTTTAAATAATTTTTATATTGTATGAACGCTTATCGTTAACGTGTTTTAGATAACTAAAAAATTCAGGAAAAAAGTTTAACCTCAGCTTCCATAATCTTTTACAGTGAAAAACTTATTCGTGTCTGATACATTTTCATAAAATCGAGCAACGTAAGAATATACGGTAATATATATATATATGTTACCGCTAAAGTGCAGAAATCAGTTATTCTACAGATTATCTAGGTATTGTGCAGATTAACTAGGGTGATCCGTTAATGTGGGGAAAATTGTTTCATTTCTAAAATTACCTAGGTAATCTGCAAATTACCTGGATAATCTGCACATTACCTACTAGGCACTCGTTAAAGTGAAAATAAGATCTTTGCTGGAACAACAGGAACGTTTCTGTACGCTTAAATTAACATAATGTTATTTATCTAGTGTCCGAGAGTAGAGTTGAAACCAGGGTCATCCCTCTGTCAACATGAATCAGTCGTCCGAATTATAAAAAACGCCTCCAAAATGAGCAGGCCAAGTGAGAACGAATCATTTTAGTGATTCGTTATCGAGAATGAATCACTTTACCGATTCGTTCTCACTTGGCCTCCGCTCATCCGGGGCGTTTTTTATAATGCGGACGAGTGAATCACGTGACACGAAGATTCATATTCAAGCTATTCACCACTATGAGAGAAACAAACTTTTGAACTTTAACGATACGGAAGCCGTTAATGTGCACATTACCTAGGTAAAATACGGAAAACTCTTGATTCCGCACGTTAACGGAGCAAATCAGTTAATCTGCAGATTAGCTAGGTAATGTGCACATTAACGACTTTCGGGCTTTAGCGGTAACATATGTTATATATATATATATGTTACCGTTCTATCTGTACATGTTTCAATACTACAAATGAGCCTGTTATAAATGCAATAAAACGTTTCATTTGCAACTCTAAAAACGGTTTGTCAGAATATAAAATGCTACAGTCATTCTGCCATATCATACACATGTCCTTTGCCTTTTTTCTTCAGTGAAGATGGCTTCTTTGGCAATGGTCTGTCTTTCATATGCTGAAAAAGATAGTACTTAACGTAAATATAAAAACAAGTTTATGAATTACAATGAAATGTGAAACTATCACGAAGAATACTCTTATGCAAACATCACCAATATCCAGTACTTCTTAACATCTTCGGATGCTATTTAATCACATTTTGTACCTGCCATGTACGTATTGAAAAGTGGAAATATGAAGCTAAATATGAATTTGAGAAGAATGTTTGACTATTTTTCGTATTGATGGAATTTTATTCTTATTTAATTAACATTAAATGTAACAAGGCCACTGAAGGAAACCTTCGAGACTGTGATGTAAATTAAATAGTATGTAAGTATTCTAAGCAAATATATATATACAGTGGACCCCCGATATAACGCGCATGTCGGGCGGGAAACAACACCCGCGTTATAAGGTGAACCGCGTTATACCGAGCGGCGCGGTGGCGACACAATAAATTTCACACTGTAAGCTTTTCTTTTACTCATCATGCACACAATAATTACACACTATTCAAAATACATGCAGGAACTCAATACATACACAATTACTCAATACGCAGTAACAATAAAATGCGATACTCACTAACGCCGCACGGACCTGTATAAACATGTTTGAACTTATCGCGAACATCGCCCGCGCTATAACCGAGTGCGCGGTATAGCGAGCAGCGCTATAACGAAGGTCCACTGTACTTAAATAAGACCCGAACAGATTCAGAAAGAGTGAAAAAAAAAATTGATCCTATCCTTAGCTAAAACCTCAAAAATAAATAAAGAAAAATAAAAAATTTGAAACCGTAACCGAATGAGATAAATTTCAATTCAGATACATGTTAAGAAAACAACGTTGAACTACCAGAATTACCGTTATTACACATGTTTAGTCGTATAAGTTTATTTTTTAATTTCTAACGTAATTCAAATCTATAGGTGATGATAGGTACATATCACTAAAATTCACTGCCTTTAAATTTAAAGGAAACTTAATAATAATATCGAAATAATTCAGAACGTCGTTAATGGAATTCAACCAAAATATTCTGAAAAAGATATGCAAAGTCGTTGAATATCATGATCACATGTAAATTAACACTCCACTGATGTGCACTGCATATCGCCGTATTTTGATAAATGCTCTCTAATCATCACTGCACCATTTGACCTTTGGTTACCATTATATTAATTGAATGCTGAATTATCAATTCGCTGCAAGCTGAATATCTGTTCTCTGAAAGGTAATTTTCGGGTGTATTGGAACATAGACATCTTTACATGTGGAATGTAGATATTTACCAGAAAGGCTGAGGAGGAGGGGGCGGGGGTGGCTCAGTCGGTAGCGCGCCAGGCTCGTAATCTGTAGTTCCCAGGTTCGAGTCCCAGCTGGGTCAGCGTTGAGATTTATCTCCGCAAAATTCCCCGCCCTGCCCACGGTCAGTAGGGGACACCGATGGGCTTGAAAAGGCCGCCGTCCGTCGGATGGGACGTTAAGCCGTGGCCCCGTGTGCGGGAGAGACATACCCTGTGAACGTTAAAGAACACGCTGGATGGCCTTGACGGGAGGCTACCACCTGTCTCCCAACAGCTGTTCCAGTGGGTCCACTCCCCCAACCTTCTCTGAGCCTTCGGGGTCCATGTGACCTGGCCATTTAGCCCATGATGTGCAAAGAAGTGCCGCTCAGAGGTAAAACAACCCAACAACAACAACTGAGGAGGAGAGCGACTGAATAAATTTAGGGAGAACAATCATAAGAGGTCGTGAGATGGCGCACTGTTAATCCTTCTGTAATGAACATACTATGAGATAGGTTTCAAGAGAAAATGTTCCCTAGGGTCATCAAGAACTTACCCTTTGTCTCTTTAAACCGCTGCCAAAGTGTATCAAGGAGTGCTCTGTACTGATGTGTACATAAGTTCAGTTGCACTCATTGGTCTTTACTGATGAATCCAGACGTTCAATTGCAATCGGTGGTCTTTACTGATGAATCCAGATGTTCAGTTGTACTCGGTGGTCTTTACTGATGAATCCAGACTTTCAATTGCACTCGGTGGTCTTTGCTGATGAATCCAGATGTTCAGTTGCACTCGGTGGTCTTTGCTGATGAATCCAGATGTTCAGTTGCACTCGGTGGTCTTTACTGATGAATCCAGATTTCAGTTGCACTCGGTGGTCTTTACTGATGGATCCAGATGTTCAATTGCACTCGGTGGTCTTTACTGATGAGTCCAGTTGTGGTCTTTACTAATGAGTCCAGTTGTGGTCTTTACTAATGAGTCCAGTTGTGGTCTTTACTAATGAGTCCAGTTGTGGTCTTTACTAATGAGTCCAGTTGTGGTCTTTACTAATGAGTCCAGTTGTGGTCTTTACTAATGAGTCCAGTTGTGGTCTTTACTAATGAGTCCAGTTGTGGTCTTTACTAATGAGTCCAGATGTGGTCTCTACTGATGAGTCCAGATGTGGTCTTTACTAACGAGTCCAGATATTCAATTGCGCTCAGTGGTCTTTATTGATGAGTCCAGATGTTCAATTGCACTCAGTGATCTTTGTTGATTAGTGCAGATGTTCAATTGCACTCAGTGATTTTACTCCTGAATCCAGTTTTGTCTGGTACAGCGATTCAAGACGGATGGTAATTTGGAGTCAACAAAGAGCACACCATCATCCATCAAATGCCGTCGGGAGAGACACTTCCAGAGGGTGCAATGGCATTTGTAGACAGGCATTTCACTGGATGCTCGCACAAATCTCTGTGTTGTTCATACCTTGTCGATGATGATTCAGGAATCCACTGATCAAGTCCTCGACCCCTATGTGTGATCTCATGTAGGTTCCACAGAGGACAATTTCATTTTGCAGAACGATAATGCCCTTCCTCACAAAGCTCGACTGGTGGATAATACCTGGAGACCATCTTAACTGACATACTGGTTAAAGACCTAGCTACTATTCCATCAGGAAAACTTTGTCTCTTGTGCTGGCTACTATTGCAGCAGGCTAACTTTGTTCGTAGTGCTGGCAACCATTCCAGCAGACAAACTTTTAATGTTTTGCTGGCTCTAACTGAAACAGTGATCAGCAGTGACTTCGGATTTAGCATAACAAGTCTTTTTATCTAAGAGTCTGTACAAACTGGCAGATTCTGAGAACTCTCTCTATTTTTATGCTGTATACACACTGCATGGCCAAATTAATATTAAAACACCAAAGTACCATGAAACGTGCAGGTACATACAATATTTGTCACTGACATTGCCTCTCTGTATCACTACGAAGTCCTATAAAAGCCACAAATGTCAAGTGGAACATTTGCAAAAAGGCTGATCTGACTGACTTCGAAAGGCTCCTGACCTTATTTTGTTGGAATGCGAGGGGTAGGAGTATCAGTAATGAAGGTGATAGAACTCATCAGTAATGAAGATGATGGAAAATCATGGGGCACAATATCCCAAGTGTATGGTCAATGGCAACAGTCTGAAAAATCGCCTGGGGGCGGGGGTGGCTCAGTTGGTAGCGCGCCAGGCTCGTAAACTGTAGTTCCCAGGTTCGAGTCCCAGCTGGGTCAGCGTTGAGATTTATCTCCTCAAAATTCCCCGCCCTGCCCACGGTCAGTAGGGGACACCGATGGGCTTGGAAAGGCCGCCGTCCGTCGGATGGGACGTTAAGCCGTGGCCCGTGTGCGGGAGAGCCATACCCTGTGCACGTTAAAGAACACGCTGGATGGCCTTGACGGGAGGCTACCATCTGTCTCCCAACAGCTCTTCCAGTGGGTCCCCTACCCCAACCTTCTCTGAGCCTTCGGGGTCCATGTGACCTGGCCATTTAGCCCATGGTGTGCAAAAAAGTGCCGCTCAGAGGTAAAACAACCCAACCCCAACCCAACCATGAACGCATACCTATTACACTTTAGGATAATCTCAAATAAAATATGGATCAAGATAACAGAATATAACAAAAGATAATAGAAGATTGCAAAAGTGCAATAGAACACATGAATAATAAAAAAAAAAAAAAAAAATCATCACTATCTCATACGTATTTCGGTAATTTTGGCGCATTTCCTGGGAATGTTTTAGCAGCCTGAAAAATTCGAAATTATTTTGTGCAATATACATAAGAAAACTGCAAAGAACTTTTTATGTAGTTATTCTTGTCGTTGAGTAATAAGAATTAATTATTAACTGAAGTACATCAGAAAATATTTTCAACATTTCATTAATTATAAATGTAATGAACAAAGAAGTGGTTAAATAAGTGAAACAAGTTTAGTGCTGATAATACTACAGGGTGAATCTAAAAAAGTGGGCAAAACTGTACGGGGTGGTAGAACGCAGCTAACGAGCAATATTCGTCAAAGAATGTATGGTCGGAACGCAAGCGGTGAGAAGTTAAAAGGTAGTTTTCCACTGTCACATTTAAAGAATGAACACAAGAAGGAGAGGAGATACTTCAGAAAACATTTTATTAACAGGAATGTAATTGAGGTACATGCTCAAAGAAATTGCTCAAAAGAGCCATTTCGTGGTTAGTATAACCAGCCATCCTTTCGGCAATCCACGGAAGAAATGCCGTTGGGTGCGAGGACCGACCCTTTTATACCATTTCCAACGCCACCTAGCGGCTCGCCGTTTGCGTCCCGCCCATACTTTCTATGACGAATATTGCTCGTATAGCTGCGTTCTACCACCCCGTAAAGTTTTGCCCACTTTTTCAGATTCACCCTGTATATACAACCAAATAGGTTTGTAAATCGCCAATGCGATTTAAGACTGTTTCTAACTTAAATATTTTTGTGTGTTATATTGCCTTTAAAAGCAGAGACTTGACTTTCTTTACTTGATGAGGGTAACAGAATAGTATGTAGAACCAACAACCAACACTCTTCTCCATTTCGTTTCCATTACTACGCAAACATCTTGAGCTGATGGTGAATTTCCTATTGAATATGCCATTGTAGATTCAGTTCTTCACCAGTTTATCAGAATTGGGCGATTCGTAAAAAACTGTACAGTCGCTCAAAAAAGTATCCGAACACTATGGTTGATTATAGAATTCAGAAAAAATATCTGGCAACGATTTTTTTTAGAAATTAGTGATCTGGCAACCTTGGTGTCACGTGACACGAAGGTTGTCAGATCGCTCATTTCTAAACCTGGATCGTGTGGGCTCACTCACGGAAATATTGAGCGTGTGCAGTTACCGTTCACAGCAAAATGGAGCATGTGCAGTAACTGCACACGCTCCAGTTTGCTGTGAACGGTAACTGGAGCGTGTACAGTTGCTGTACACGCTCCAGATATTTTTCCTGAATTCTGTAATCACATGACACGGTTGCCAGATCACTAATTTCTAAAAAAAATCTTTGCCAGATATTTTTTCTGAATTCTATAATCAACCATAGTGTTCGGATACTTTTTTGAGCGACTGTACTCCTAAAACTATTAAAGATTCTAAATATCTATACGCTACATAAATTACAAAGTTCTGAAGACATTATTATAATAGATATGAAAGGGGAAAGTAAGATTAAAGTAGCTTCTAGTTATGTATTGAAATCTGCAATTTATATCTATCTGTTTTATAAAAGATTGCCTTTGTTTTAGACCTGTCAAAATATGCAGCTATGTAGTTATCTCTCTTCATTTGCATGCCACAATCTTTTAATTTGTCCAATGTAGTCACTCGTATAAAAGTACCAACCAATTCGCTAAAATGCTGTTAAGTTTCTTTAATCTTGCTTCAAGGATTGAAAAGGATATTAGGAATTCAGAATTCAGACAAAAATACCTAACAAATAAGCTAAAAATACCGTATATGAAAATTTTGATCTGTGATTTTTAAATTAGGATTAAATACTTCCTTACTGAATTTAAAAAAAAAATAAAAATATTTGTTTAATGCTTAATTTTGTTAAATAAATAATTTTGCAAAGATTAGGTGATAAAAGGTTATGAAGTGATATATTTGGAATTTATTAACATTAAAGTTTTGGCCTCTATTAAGATTTACATAATTGATTAATTTCCCCTTTACTATATTACCTTATTTATTGAACAATATTTCAACTAGTCAATTTTATTCTAAATCCGTAAATAGCGATCGAACACAATAGTAATTATCAGCTGAGTCCAAAATCCCAGGGGCGGGGGTGGCTCAGTCGGTAGCGCGCCAGGCTCGTAATCTGTAGTTCCCAGGTTCGAGTCCCAGCTGGGTCAGCGTTGAGATTTATCTCCGCAAAATTCCCCGCCCTGCCCACGGTCAGTAGGGGACACCGATGGGCTTGGAAAGACCGCCGTCCGTCGGATCGGATGTTAAGCCGTTGCCCCGTGTGCGGGAGAGCCATACCCTGTGCACGTTAAAGAACACGCTGGGTGGCCTTGACAGGAGGCTACCATCTGTCTCCCAACAGCTGTTCCAGTGGGTCCCCTCCCCCAACATTCTCTGAGCCTTCGGGGTCCATGTGACCTGGCCATTTAGCCCATGGTGTGCAAAAAAGTGCCGCTCAGAGGTAAAACAACCCAACGTTAAAGAACACGCTGAATGGCCTTGACAGGAGGCTACCATCTGTCTCCCAACAGCTATTCCAGTGGGTCCCCTCACCCAACCTTCTCTGAGCCTTCGGGGTCCATGTGACCTGGCCATTTAGCCCATGGTGTGCAAAAAAGTGCCACTCAGAGGTAAAACAACCCAACGTTAAAGAACACGCTGGATGGCCTTGACGGGAGGCTACCATCTGTCTCCCAACAGCTGCTCCAGTGGGTCCCCTCCCCCAACATTCTCTGAGCCTTCGGGGTCCATGTGACCTGGCCATTCAGCCCATGGTGTGCAAAAAAGTGCCGCTCAGAGGTAAAAGAACCCAACCCAAAATCCCAGAGTAGTGGTAAAAAATTGATCCCTTTAAAGAGAGAAATTTAGTATCAAAATTTTTGAGTACTGTTATTCATGAACTCTTTGAAGGTATAAAAATAAAATGTATGTGATTAACTTTCAATGATATTTCACTTGTGCAAATTGCACATCTCAAACTGCATTTGATTAAGGATGTAATGGGAGAGCAAAAGAATTCTTTAATAAATCATAATGTTCAAAACCGTCCTGTAATGAAATTAAGTTTCAAAACTATATAATTTATATCATATCATTTAAAAAAAGTCAAAATGCTATTACAATAATAGGAAACTGGCAGCAAAAATGTGAGAAAAATTTGCGTGATTAAAAAGAGGTTACAATAATTTGAAATGACACAAAGAAACTGAATGTGCTTTTAAAATTAAGGAATAAAAACCGGTTTTGGGTACGAAAATTTTGCTACTCCATTCCAATTCTTATTTAAAAAGCAGAGATTCTGACGATTAGTAAAAAAACGAATTCTTGGTGACAAATCATTCTTTTATTGTTCAGTGAAATACGAGTTGGCATTGGTATCAGATCCAACATTGCTGAAACACGAACGATTTGCCTTTCGGCTTAATTCTTTGAAATTTTCAGGGATAAAATAAAAAACCGTATTCAAAAGTTGATTATTTGGTAAAGAAAAGATCATATATCGAATCACAAAAACAAGTTACATTTTAATACGAAAAACACTCGCTTAACAAACTGTCAGTCCTAACACCTTTGAAATTAAGTTGTGTCCACTGTACAGTAAGAAATGAAATTGTCTTCAAGACAGAGAATAATTAACAGAACCACATGACTCACAAAATTTAATCCGAGACAATTTAGTCTTGATTATAATGCTACTATGTAACAAACTATGTCATTGCTCATATCAAAATTTAATCAAGTTTTCTCTCCGTAATACTTAAGTCATTGAATAACTCACATAAGTATTGAGGATTGTTAAATTACGTTACAGATATGCTCCAATGAAAATTTCGTTCCAAACCTCTCCTGTTAGTTCCTATAGAACATCTGTGACCAACGTTTCTGAATTGTAGGAAAGCCTTTATTAATTTTGGTTAATAATAATGATAAGGAGATCAGATAAGTAAATACCAAGATCTCTTTTTCTCAGCGAAGGCGTTTTGTCTGAGTTCTAAAAACTGGGAAGAATGAAATTAATTCTCGTCTAAAACTATTTGCATATAAAACGAAAAAAATAATGCAGAATAATAAATAAAAAAAGAATTATTTACCGCACAGCTTGGCCACATCGGTTGTGTAGTAGGACCTGCAACATGTACTATAAGTCAAGCATGGTAACTATAGCACAGCAAAAAAAGTAATTAAAAAAAAGCTAATCTAGTAGCAATGACATAAAAAGTCGCTTGCTAACATAGAAAAGAATTATTTGGTGCCTAGCATAATCAAGTACTACATAAACAGTACCAAAGGAACATGGAAATGGGAAGGTGAAGTTGGATATAAAGTCAGTCTTAAATGATTTGTAGTATTAAACACATTTAATGTAAAAATCCATCTTCATAAACTATTTAAAGTATCTGAAGAGCGAAAATAATCTTAGCTTTCTTCTATGCTTTCTTTGGTTTCGATGACTACCTATAACTCTATTTCTCGATTTCTTACTCTGTTGTGACTTTCTGAATCTGAAGTTTGCTATTCTGATTTGTTAATTCTACCATTTTCGTATTAAAGGATAATCTTAAAACAGTTTTTTTTTCTCCCCATCTCTATCAGAAAAGCGTAAATATGAAAATATAAAGCAGATCTGAAATTTCATTTCAAAGGCATTTTTTACCCAGTGTCGTTTTTTTGTGCAAAAGAAATATCAAATTAATAATACTACCTATAACTCTATTTTTCGATGACTACCTATAACTCTACTTTTCGATTTCTTACACTGTTGTAACTTTCTGAATCTGAAGTGTACTATTCTGATTTGTTAATTCTACCATTTTCGTATTAAAGGATAATCTTAAAACAGGTTTTTTTTCTCCCCATCTCTATCAGAAAAGCGTAAATATGAAAATATAAAGCAGATCTGAAATTTCATTTCAAAGGCATTTTTTACCCAGTGTCGATTTTTTTGTGCAAAAGAAATATCAAAATTAATAATACTAATCAAGCAATACATTTTCAAAGAGAATTATTATTTCTTGTTTGACCAAATTTTTATTTTTATTATATAATTGAAATTTTTAATCTAAATTTTATGTTTTTTGACGAAGTGTTAATCACCAGGTTTGCAGATTCATAAACAAAGCTCAATTCCGTATAACTGATGTGACGTTATAACATACAAAATCATATTCTGACTTGAAACGAAGGAATATAGAGAATTTAGGATGATACCTATTTAACAATGGTTGACTACAATACAGAAAATGTCTCTTTTTGTTAGTAAAAATGAACGATAATATCAAAAATTGAGGACTTAACGTAGACCATACAGATTAAGATAAGACTTAAGATAGGTTTTGATATATTGGCCATATTTAAGACAATTTTGCAGTATTATAATTCAATATTAAAAGTATTTCTGGAGCGTGAATTAAAGCATGCAGAAATAGGAATTATTCCAGTTGTATCATCGTTCTTATCTTTAGAATCCTAGAAATGTGTAGAGATACAAAGCATCTACAAGCATATTTTGCTTTTGAAAGATCATAATTTTAGAAAAATTATAAAAATTTATTAAAAGTAAATGGTCAAATATCATGGTGTTTTCATTAACTAAAAATATACTAAGCCTTAGAGAATACAATTAATTAAATATCTCAATAAGACTTAGAGAAGTCATTATTCTTATTCGTCACTTTTTTGTAAATTAGAGGTAAAGAAACTTAAAATCGAATATCTGCATTATTTTAAATAAATTAGCATAATTATCAATGTAAACATGTGTTGATGCAATGATAAGTTAATTAAAGAGGAATAATGGCTTTTGCACAACATTATAGACCAATAGAATTACACACTAAGTGATAATTGAATTATGACCACTCCAGCCCCATGTTATGTAAAGGGGTGCAACTTGGAATCTCTATAACTTTTTAAAAAATCGTTTAATATGTTAATATGACTAGAGGTCGTTTAAAGATATCACTCCATTCTATCTAAATATTGATTTTTCTATAATATTCACTCAGTATTTAAAGAGTTACAGAAAGTTGAATATTTAACTATAACAATGCTAGTCGCAAAAATTGACTTCAGAAGTTCATTGAAACTTAGTAATAAATATTGTATCAAAGTGTTTAATAGACTAAATGTGTATTTTAGAAGTTTGTGTTAAGAATTATTTTATTATTCATTAGTTTTGTATAAGATTCTTAACAATTGGTATTTTTATACAGTGGACCCCCGATATAACGCGCATGTCGGGCGGGAAACAACACCCGCGTTATAAGGTGAACCACGTTATATCGAGCGGCGCAGTGGCGACACAATAAATTTCACACTGTAAGCTTTTCTTTTACTCATCATGCATACAATAATTAAACACTATTCAAAATACATGCAGGAACTCAATACATACACAATTACTCAATACGCAGTAACAATAAAATGCGATACTCACTAACGCCGCACGGACCTGTATAAACATGTTTGAACTTATCGTGAACATCGCCCGCGCTATAACCGAGTGCGCGGTATAGCGAGCAGCGCTATAACGAAGGTCCACTGTAGTTAAATATTCACGCTTCCATAACTCATTAAATATTGAACGGATATTGTCGAAAATCCAGATATTCTTATATTTAATGGGATCTTTATCTGCTGTCACATTCTTCAAAAGAAAAAAAAAAAACTTATTTTAGAAGTTAAAGAGCTTCGACGTTAGCGTCTCATTGACATATCATGGGGATGAGTGATTATAATTCAATGATCACCCAGTGTATATATAAATATATTTAGGAATGGTAATGTGACAAAACGAAACAAAAAATGTAAAACTAATTCATAAAAAAAAGTCAAAATGTGTATTCTAAGGGCTTCGACAAATTTATGAATCGATCATTTGAAATACAAAGAAAACTAAAAATGTTTTTTTTATATCTGACAATCCAGATTATACCAAAGAAAAATTTGATGCCAATTCATGAAGGAATGAAAGAGTAGAAAAGTTATTATCATTCGATAACCTGTAGAGATATGATAATAAAAGTGAAGAATTCTAACTCAACATTTTAAGAAACTGAAATATTTTTAAATAGAATACAATAAGTCTGCATTGCAAAACACACTAAAGATACTAGTATCATATATACATACAAGTGATAGACAAAAAAAAAACGATATGCTCAAACAAGAGAGAAACTTCAAGTGAAACACTATTCATCAACATGATGAAAAGGTAATGAATGACAGGAATTAAAAAAAAATGGATTAGAAATATTTTATTTACTCATTTGTTTGCTAATATATTACTGATAGAGATAAGTGGTTAGGTCTGTAAATGGTAGCTAGGCATAAACTGGAAGGAGAGCTATGTATCAATTCCCAGTGATGATGCACAAAACCGGCCAGGTCTAGCACCTAATGTCCGACCCGCCTTCTCGTGGTGCAGGTCGTTAGTACCTTTCAAAAGAGATGTTCTCTTTTGGAATGGAACGGAAGAGGGCTGAGTTCAGTGTGGCCTACTGATCTGGTCATCTATAGCCAGTGTTTTATTATTTTTTTTCAACCTTGCTGAGAAGTGGTCAACTGCACAGGGTCCTGGTACTGACCATTTAAACTCACTAGACGGGACTTGTTTATGGATTTGATCTTGATTATGGATCCTGGACTTGCTGCACTGGTGGGGCCTCACTTGAAGGAGAATCTGCCGCTCTGTTTTCTGTTTGCTTGTGGGTTGCCAGCCCTAAGTGAACAGAGGCACGGGAAACCTTATATCAGCTGGTGCATAATCCTGATAAGAGGCCATCTCAGGTACGTGAACCTCACTTAGCTAGTTGGGCATCGTCAACCCTAAACTGGAGTAATGTGTCTCAGGCAGGTCTATGGCTCTCGAAAAGGTCGACTTGAAAAGATGGTGCCTGAAGTTCCTACCAGCATGGTTGGCTTCAGTCTTTAGATGTGGGAGAACCTCAACCCTCACTTAGCTAGTTGGTCATGGCCAATCCTAAAACTGGAGTGCTGTGTCTCAGGCAAGTCATATGGCTTTTGAAATGGTCCACTTGAAAAGGTGGTGCCTGAAGTTCCTACCAGCATTGGTGACTTCAGCCTTTAGCGGAAGAGGAACAGGTCTTTGCTCCATGCCTGCGATAAGGGGGCTATTTAATATTGTTGGCCCTATCTCTCTCGATAAACCTAGTATCTTCAAAAATCCTACTAATCATTTTCTCTCTGCAGGTACGTGGAACGTGAGGACGTTATATATAGATTATTCTCTTGATGTCTTCACACAGGAATTCCAGCATTGTAACCTAGATATTCTAGGCTTGAAAGAGACCAGATGTACAGGTAAAGGTGAGATACTTAAAATAACTTATAATTTTTCTTTTGAGGCAGGAAGGATGGAAAGCTTCTCCAAGGTGTAGGTTTGCTTCTCAGAAGACACGTCAGTGATGCTCTTCTGGGATATGATTGCATTAATGAAAGATTTCTTACAGCAAAATTTAAAACAAAAATTAAAAACTTGAATGTCATCTGTTGTTATGCCTCCATAGAAGATTCTGATGAGAACGAGATGGATATGTTTTACAGCCAGCTTCAGGTGTTTTGAATTTTGTGAAGGAGATATTTCTCTTGTGCTAAGGTGACTTCAATACTAAAGTAGGTACTGACTCTAACATTTCAGCAGGAGTTTTAGGTATTGGCATTGGTAGTTCCAACGGCAATGGAGAACGTTTTCAACAGGTAAGTAAACTTAATGGTTTGCGAATATTATGTGTTAGTTATTCGCAAACCATTAAATTTACTTACCTGTAGGAGACGTTCCCCATTGCCGTTGGAACACATATTACAAACACCGTGACATTTATAAATATACATGGGTTTCACCTGATGGGTTGCACAGGAATATGATACATTATATTTTAATTAACAGCAAATAGGCTAGTTCAGTTAGGAATACCAGATCATACTGGGGAGATCAAACTAGGTCTCACCATTACCTGGTCAAAAGTGTCTTGTAGCTGAAGCTTAAAAAAAGTGTACATGGTTAAGAAAATTTCCTTTAACACTGCAGGTCTGAAAGATCCAGATATAGCTAAAGCATACCATGATAGGCTACTTAGTCATTGTGGCAATCATAGTTTGCTTACTGCTGAAGATGAGAAAGAATGGGATCAGTTTAAACATGCTTTTCTCGAAACCAAAAATACTCTTTTGGGTAAAAGGGAACAGAGAAACAAAATTATTTGAGTGATAAGGTTATGGAACTTATTTTTGAAGGAAGTTTAGGATTAATATGAATCAACACCCTACTAGTCCTAATAGAAGGTATTACAACAAGTTTCCTTACAGGTATTGAGGGAAACTTACAGGTATTGAGGGATAAACATGGCAAGGTGGTTGAAGGTGAGGATTCTGTGATGGCTAGGTGGGCTGAGCATTTCAGAGAAGTTCTAAATAATGTGATTACTTCTACTTCCATTGTTTTAAATATGGATAGGTGCATTACTGGCATTAATGATGGCCCTATATCACATTCCGAAGTCACTTTGGCTATCTCTAAATTAAAACTGCATTAATCCCCAGGGATGGATGAAATCACCACTGAAATGCATAGAGTTGGGAACATTTGTGTTGTCACATGGATGACTGACATTTTGAATATTTTTTATGATAAAGGTGTTGTTCCTAAGGATTTTAATGGAGCTATCATTATCCCGATTTTTAAAAAAGGTAATCGTAGTTCTTGTGATAATTATAGAAGAATTAGTTTACTTTCTGTTCCAGGTAAAATTCTTTGCCTGATTATACTTAATGAAATTAAGAGTTTGGTTGATGGACAACTGCGTAATGAACAATGTGGATTCAGAAGTGGTAGGGGATGTATTGATCAAATATTTTCACTTAGGCAGATTCTTGAGAAATACTTAGAGTTTCAGAAACCTGTGGTTGCTAGCTTTACAGATTTCAAAAAGGCTTTTGACTCTGTTGATCGACATAATTTGTGGTTGATTGTTAGATCATATGGTATACCAGACAAGTTAGTTAACATAATGAAAGTTCTCTATAGTAACACTAAATCACGTGTGGGAGTTGGTATATATTTCAACGATTTGTTTAGCATTGTAAGTGGAGTTAGACAAGGGTGCATTTTATCTCTTTTTCTATTTTGTTTTGGATGTTTTGTTTTGGATGGATGGGTGGATGGATGGATGGATGTAAGTGATTAAATATTAGAAATGTTAGAGGGTTGGGTTGGGTTGTTTTACCTCTGAGCGGCACTTTTTTGCACACCATGGGCTAAATGGCCAGGTCACATGGACCCCGAAGGCTCAGAGAAGGTTGGGGGAGGGGACCCACTGGAACAGCTGTTGGGAGACAGATGGTAGTCTCCCATCAAGGCCATCCAGCGTGTTCTTTAACGTGCACAGGGTATGTCTCTCCCACACATGGGGCCACGGCTTAACGTCCCATCCGACGGACGGCGGCCTTTCCAAGCCTATTGGTGTCCCCTACTGACCGTGGGCAGAACGGGGAATTTTGCGGAGATAAATCTCAACGCTGACCCAGCTGGGACTCGAACCTGGGAACTACAGATTACGAGCCTGGCACGCTACCAACTGAGCCACCCCCACCCCAGAAATGTTAGAAATGATAATCTTATTGAAAAATTAGAAATGATAATCTTATTGAAAAATTAGAAATGATAATCTTATTGATAAGTTGAAAGCATCTGCTTGATTGTGGGCTAGTCAAAGTTAATTTCTAAAAATAAAGTGAGTTAAAATGAAATATTCAAACTTATATTAAATACACTCTGACTTAGAGAAAGGTTATCTGATAACCATTCTCTAACTAGACTGCATCTCTTAATGAGAGGAAACTTTAAGTGTTACAAGGATCAACAGAGAATCTAGTTACCTTTTTTAACTGGTATACCCTTGTGTGCTGTGTTTCAACTCTGATACATCTGTTAAAAAAATGCCTACGGATACAACGTATATATCCTTGTACGAGAAACATACAAGGACAGAAAAATGGAAACATCCTCATCTAACGATAATGGAGAATCAAATTCGAAACTCTATAATTGGTTAAGTAAATTTTTATAGAAACATATGACTAAAGATAAATATAAGATGTCAATCAAACTGTCTAAATTTCGATTTTGAACCATATCTTTTCAGAACTTAAAGAGTTACAGAACTTTTATTATTAAATAACAGAGATGTCAATCATAAGATTTCACCTCAGAAATTAATTAAAACTTAAAAAAAATATTATTTCAAACTATTTCAAAATATTTGAGTATTATTATATATATATACACATTACTACACAAGTTTCTTCGGCCTGACTCTGCTGCTATTAAGTATACGCTTTACTGTTCTGAGTGTGAATATTCAAAATAAAATTAAACGAGTTCATTTTTTTCATTCGATCCATCCATTCCTCCTAATGTTCGTTTCCTACATCAATCACGTTCTCACTGCATATAATTCTCACTACACAATAGTTCAAGAAAGTCAGGTATTGTAAATAAATTTTAGAAACATAGTGAGATTTTAGCTACGAAATAATTGGGTGGTTTTGCTTCTGAGTGGCACTATTATTGGGTAACGTTTAAACACCAATGCCGAGTGATTATGTTTGTATTCCTTAAATCGAGATTTTATAAATCAATAAAATCTACTGGCAATACTTACACCTGGTACAAAAGATTTCATCTCTTGCCTCTGGGTGTCCAAGAGCTCATGTGAAGGTATGGTGGCATAGGAAGCAACTGTAGAAGCTGGAGTGCCTGGTTCAAGAGGAGGCCTTGTTTTATCGATGTCGATGTACCTCTGCGTTGAGCCAGAATATGCAAATGGCTTTCCACCTTGTAGTGCTATGAAAGGTGAAAAAGTTGGTAAATATGATTCCATGTCATTGCATTACAACAATACTAATGCCCTCCCCCAAACTCCGCTGAACCCCACCACACTTAAAACCAAAATAAAAATATGCAGCTAATTATTGTCTGCCTAAATGAATTAAAATAATTAGCCAATTATTGTCTGTCAAAACAAAAATACAGCCAATTATTTTCTGTCTAAATATTAAATAAATATACAGTCAATTATTTTCTGGCTAAACAAATAAAAATATTCAGCCAATTACTGTCTGTCTAAACAAATAAAAGTATGCAGTCGATTACTTCGGCTCTTGTTTGGATAGTTTTACCTCTGAGCAGCACTTTTTTGCACACCATGGGCTAAATGGCCAGGTCACATGGACCCCGAAGGCTCAGAGAAGGTTGGGGGAGGGGACCCACTGGAACAGCTGTTGGGAGACAGATGGTAGCCTCCCGTCAAGGCCATCCAGCGTGTTCTTTAACGTGCACAGGGTATGGCTCTACCGCACACGGGGCCACGGCTTAACGTCCCATCCGACGGACGGCGGCCTTTCCAAGCCCATCGGTGTCCCCTACTGACCGTGGGCAGGGCGGGCGATTACTTCGGCCGAAACAATTAGATATATGAAACCAATTATTTTCTGTCTAAACATTAAATAAATATGCAGTCAATTGTTTTATGCCTACACAAATAAAAATATGCAGCCAATTATTTTCTGCCATGCAGCTTCTAGAGAGGGTATTTATTTTTTATTTTAAACAAATAACAATATGCAGCCATTATTGCGTACTTAAACCAAGTAAAGCTTCAGTGCAAAATTTAATAACTGTAGAAACTCAGGTCTTTCCTACAATCAGGATCAGTCTGTGATACAATAATGATTATGTTCCCTATTGTAACACAACGATGAGTTGGGTTGTTTTACCTCTGAGCGGCACTTTTTTGCACACCATGGGTTAAATGGCCAGGTCACATGGACCCCGAAGGCTCAGAGAAGGTTGAGGGAGGGGACCCACTGGAACAGCTGTTGGGAGACAGGTGGTAGCTTCCCATCAAGGCCATCCAGCATGTTCTTTAACATGCACAGGGTATGTCTCTTCTGCACACGGGGCCACGGCTTAACGTCCCATCTGACGGACGGTGGTCTTTCCAAGCCCATCGGTGTCCCCTATGACCGTGGGCAGGGCGGGAAATTTTGCGGAGATAAATCTCAACGCTGACCCAGCTGGTACTCGAACCTGGGAACTACAGATTACGAGCCTGGTGCGCTACCAACTGAACCACCCCCTCCCCATGTGATTTGGTCAAGCAAGGGAAATTCTCCTTATACTTGAGTGATTTCTGCAGCTGTCTGTACATCACTTACGATTCGCTGAACACAGTAACGGATTCGCTGAACACAGTAACAGTAAAATTATATGTATACTGCTACTCTTCCAGATCAGATCAGCCATAGCCTACAAAACATCACACACACAAAAACGAACAAGCGAAAAGCCAAAGCCAGAAAACGACAGACTCACTTCGGACTGTTCTTCTGTTACTTGCAGCCGCAATGCGTTTCAACCTACATCTATTGCTCTGTGCTCTTGAAAAGTCTTTTGCCACGTATCATGTATTAATTCGTAAGCAGCTAATTATTTGTGATGGCAGTCCACAAATAAAATGATGCACAGAAAAAAATATACAAGAATAGTAAATTTGCATTACCTCTTTCTAAATTACTTCTTGCTTTAGACTTCCTTATGTATATAATGATGACAACAACTATAACTATGATAGCGAGTATGCAAGCTGCTACTGGAACAATTATAGACAGATCAACGTAAGGTACAGCACTTCCTATTCCGAAACCTAAGAAGGGCAACAAAAAAGTATTACCTGTGTTAGTAATTTATATGCTTACTATCTGTTATATATCTTACAATTACATAAACATAATAATTCTAGAATATATGTATAATAATAATAAATACCCCCTCAAGCAGCTGCTTGCCACAGAGGTCTGACAGGAGCCTGATCAGTTTATATGCCAAAGTAGAAGATCTGAGAGGATGGCAGGACCTCAGCAGAAAAACAACACATATAACCATGCCTTAATCCGGGGCTCGAACCCAGGTCCCTTAGATCAGTAGCCAAGGTAGCCAAGCGCGCTAACCACTCGGCCATGGGACAGCTAATTATATGTATAGGGACTATTTAAAAGAAAACTGGATAATTTCTGTATCTGGGTAATGGACTGAGAGATCTTTGTGCCATCACACTGGGAAACGGGTATACATAAGAAAAACTTATTAACCCTAGAATCAAGGGCAAGTATTGGCTTGAAAGTAATAGACCTTCTGTAGATTCCAGATAAACTTGGGGCTATGGTTGGCTCATAATCTGCGATATTTTTCTCTGCTAAACATCCACTCTGCCCTTGGTCAGAAAGGGAACAAATATGGGCGTGAAAAGGCACCATCAGTCAGACTGTGGATGTTAGGGTTGGGTTGGGTTGTTTTACCTCTGAGTGGCACTTTTTTGCACACCACTAAATGGCCAGGTCACATGGACCCTGAAGGCTCAGAGAAGGTTGGGGGAGGGGACCCACTGGAACAACTGTTGGGAGACAGATGGTAGCATCCTGTCAAGGCCATCCAGCATGTTCTTTAACGTGCACAGGGTATGGCTCTCCCAAACACGGAGCCACGGCTTAACGTCCCATCCGACGGACGGCGGCCTTTCCAAGCCCATCGGTGTCCCCTACTGACCGTGGGCAGGGCGGGGAATTTTGCGGAGATAAATCTCAACGCTGACCCAGCTGGGACTCGAACCTGGGAACTGCAGATTACGAGCCTGGCGCTGTGGATGTCAATGTGTGACTCCATGTACAGGAAAGCCATACTCTGTGGACATTAAAGAACATGCTGGATGGCCTTGACAGGATGCTATTGTCTGTCTCCTAACAGTTTTCCAGTTTCCCCCCATCCCCTTCTCTGAGCATTTGAAGTCCCCATGACCTTATTTGCTCAGAGAATGTATTTAGCACATTTTGGGTAAAAAAAAGTGCCATTTAGAGATAAAACAATCTAACCGAAGTCATGTGTTTAGAGTAACTCAATTCACTTAAGAAGAGTAAGACTTCAAAATATGTATTAGCGTAATAGTAACAACTTACATAAACACTTTTGTAAAGGTAAGGGTTAGTAGTAAATCCTTTAAACATTATTATATGAACCATTATAAAAAAAATAAGATAACAAAATCGGTAGTGAAAGAGTTAGAGCAAAACTGAATATCTAAAATACATTGTTCAGATAATATTTCCTGTAGTAGAGCACAAAAATGCGTTATCTTGAAACAGCGAAATTTTTTTAATTTTTCAGCAGTAAAAGTAGATGTTATTTACCTTTGAGTGAAGTTTGCACCGTTAAAATTTCGCTTGGATCGCCATTACCGAATTGATTCGATGCCGTGATGTACATGCGGTAAAACGTTGAACTATCCAGACCAGTCACAGTGAACTTGTTATTGCTTGATGCTATGATTGGAATGTGATACCAATCACCCGTATCCTTCTTGTAATGTAGCGTGTAGCCTGAAACAGATAACAAAGCAATACCATAAGAGGAAATATTTACACATATGAATCATAGCACATGAAATACTAACAGAAACTGTAACAGTTAAATATTCATTTGATATGATTGGATAGTTTTCCTTTTGATTAAATAAACATCATCTCTCTGGTATTAAAAAATAATTGTAAGAGGTATTAGCTACTTTACAGTCATAATTACTTTAAGCAATTATTTATTGCATTATTAAAAGTATGTTTTTATATACCGAAGAGCCAAAACATTATGACCAGCGCATCTTTATGCAAATAGAAGAAACTGCAGGTGAACGACAGTGCTTGTGAAGGTCATGAAATGGTATAAATAACACTTGATACTGAGCTCTGTTAATCAGTGTTATTCTTGGTCTTCAGATGGGAAAGGCAGAGGACTTAAGTGAGTTTGACAAAAGCCAAATTGTAATGGCCAGACAACTGGATCAGAGCATTTCCAAGATGGCAGGGCTTGTAGGTTGTTCACAGTCAGCCGTGGTTAGTACCTTCAAAAAGTAGTCCGAGGTGGGAAAAACCACGAAAACCGGGGAAGGTGTGGGCCGACCACGACTCATTGATGCTAGAGGTGAGTGAAGGCTATCCCATATGGCACGAGCCATCAGAAGGGATATTGTGGCGCAACTCGCCCATAATTTGAATGCTTGTGATGGGAGTAATGTGTCACAACACACAATACATCAAACCCTGCTGAAAATGGGACTGCATAGCCACAGGCCCCTCCGAGTGCTTATGCTAACCTCGGTTCACCATCGAAAGCATATACAATGGGCACGCGAGCATCAAAACTGGACCTTGAATGATTGGAAGAAGGTTGTCTGGTCAGATCAATCTCGTTTCCTGTTGCACCATGTGGATTGCCGGGTACACGTGCACCACGCAGTCCACATAGAAATGCAAAATCCTGCATTCTTACATCGTTTACCTTGGAAAATGCTGGCACCAGGATGCACCGTAGGATGAAAACAAGCCAGTGAAGGAAGTGTAATGCTTTGGGCAATGTTCTGCTGGGAAACCCTGGGTCCAGTCATTCATGCGCAGGATACTACCTACAATCCAATCATCATTGCAGACCAGGTACATCCTTTCATGGCAGTGGTATATCCCTCTAGTAGTGCCTTCTTTCAGCAGGATAATGTGCCATGCCACACTGCCTGGATTGTTCAAGAATGGTTTGCAGAATGTGCAGAAGACTTCCAGGCAGGGCTTAAATCCCTGGCCTCCAAATTCCCCAGACATGAGTCCAATCAAGCATCTGTGGTTTGTGTTGGAACAGCATATTCAGTCTGCACCATGTAACTTACAAGAGTTATAGGATCTTCTGGTAAGGAGTTGGTACCAGATACCACAAGACACCTTTAGAAATTTCTAGCATCCATGCTCGCCAGGTAAGAGTTGTTTTGACACCACATAGACCAACATCATATTAGGCAGGTGGTCATACTGTTTTGTCTCTTTGGTGTATATGACACTGGGGACATTTTTAACTGTCCCATGGCCGAGTAGTTAGCGCGCTTGGCTACTGATCTAAGGGCCCTGGGTTCGAGCCCCGGTTAAAGCATGGCTGTCTGTGTCGTTTTTCTGCTGAAGGCCTGCCATCCTCTCAGATCTTCTACTATGTCATATAAACTGACAGGCTCCTGTCAGACCTCTGTGGCAAGCAGCTGCTTGAGGGGGTATTTATTTTATTTTATTTACATTTATCTCCACAAAACCCATACCCTGTCCTCTTCATGCGAGTTCTATAGAGAAGCCATGAATTCTTGGGGAACAGTATAGAGCTACACAACACAGACCCTTTTTTGATCACACCTTGCTCTAGAGTCTCATGTGACCCAACATCTGGAGTCATGTGACAATATCAATAATGATAAAAAAGATACATTTATATAGAAGCAATTGAGACAATGAGAACTGTGATATCACTAGTTGATCTATGAGACCAATGGCTAATTAACAAGTAGGATAAAGTGACCTGTAGCTCAATTAACCAATGACCTATAAAAAGTCATTGGTCTCATTATCACTGTTACCGCTAAAGCTCGAAAGCCGTTAATGTGCACATTACCTAGCTAATCTGCAGATTAACTGATTTGCTCCGTTAACGTGCGGAATCAAGAGTTTTCCGCATTTTACCTAGGTAATGTGCACATTAACGGCTTCTGTATCATTAAAGTTCAAAAGTTTGTTTCTCTCATAGTGGTGAATCTCTTGAATATGAATCTTCATGTCACATGATTCACTCGTCCGCATTATAAAAAACGCCCCGGATGAGCGGAGGCCAAGTGAGAATGAATCGGTAAAGTGATTCATTCTTGATAACGAATCACTAAAATGATTCGTTCTCACTTGGCCTGCTCATTTTGGGGGCGTTTTTTATAATTCAGACGACTGATTCATGTTGACAGAGGGATGACCCTGGTTTCAACTCTACTCTCGGACACTAGATAAATAACATTATGTTAATTTAAGCGTACAGAAACGTTCCTGTTGTTCCAGCAAAGATCTTATTTTCACTTTAACGAGTGCCTAGTAGGTAATGTGCAGATTATCCAGGTAATTTGCAGATTACCTAGGTAATTTGAGAAATGAAACAATTTTCCGCACGTTAACGGATCACCCTAGTTAATCTGCACAATACCTAGATAATCTGTAGAATAACTGATTTCTGCACTTTAGCGGTAACATCACCATTGCTACCATTCAAATTCGTCGCTCATTATCCTAATAGTTTGATTTCAGTAATCAAATGTATGCTATTAACTCGTTTTTAAACTAAAACACTACTTAGTCATATATGTCCTAATATTTAATCATACAATTAATCTTATAATGTAATAAACAAATGATCTGATTACATTCATAACAAAATTCGCTGCTAAATCATGACAGGAATTCTTTCTAAAGCATCTTATTAAAATAACTCTCTTTAATTAAATTTTTAAATTTAGTTGATGTTACTTGATCAATTTATTTACACCAGTGTTTCCCAAATGTTCCATGGAACATCAGGAGTTCTGATAAGTGAAAAATAAGGGTTTTTACAAGAAATTTCCACTATAATATGAGAAATATTAAAATTCAAATATTTCTTCTTTCTTGTATATATGAAATGTGAGTTTTGGTTTTAATATATGTGCAACTAAATAATATTTGATCTAATATTCATGTTTAACATATATTTACGTTATCTTTATTTGTTTTTGGCCCAGGTTTTTAGCTTCATATACAAGAATTTTATTAAGGTTTTTGCAAAAATATTTAGAGTGTGAAAGGATTGAATGGTTCAAATTAAATTGGGAAATACTGATCTACATACATAGAACAATATTACTAAATAATATAATAAAAAAGCATCTCACCTGTAACAGGTATGGTCCGTGTTGGATTCTCACCCCACCTGAGACTAACTGCTGAATCAGAAGTTGCCACCAGCGCTAATGGTGGTGCATGAGGCACATCTAATCATGAAAAGAAGTAGTAATCACTCTAAAGATTCATCAACATCAAGAAAATAAGTATCGATAACTCTAGAGTATCATCATCATCAAGAAAATATAAGTATCAATAGCTCTAAAGAATCAAGAAGTGTGGATCACTGTAAAGAATCCTCAACATCAAGGGGGGAAAGGTATTAATCACTCTGAAGAATCAAGAACGAAGTAAAAGTCACTCTAAAAAATCATCAACATCAAGAAGGGAAGTATAATTCACTTTAAAGAGTCGTCAAGAAAAGAATCATAATTAAATTGAAACAATCATCTACATCAAGAAAAGACGTATCAGTCATTGTAAAGAATCATCTATATCAAGAAAATCAGCATCATTCACTATACAGAATCATTAAGAAAAGATGTATCATTCAAACTAAACAATCATCAACATCAAGAAAAGACGTATCATTCCATCTAAACAATCCTTTACATAAAGGAAAGAAGTGTAAGTTACTGTAAATATTGATCTACATCAAGAAAAGCAGTATCATTCACTATAAAGAATCATAAACATCAAGAAAAGAAGTACCAATCACTCCAAAGAATCGTCAACATCAAGAAAAGAAGTGTCAATCACTCTAAAGAATCATTAACATTAAAAAAAGATGTATCAATCACACTAAAGACTCATCTACATCAAGGAAAGAAGTATCATTCACTCTAAAGAATTTTCTACATCAAGAAAAGAGGTATCAATCCCTCTAAAAATCATCAACATCAAGAAAAGAAGTATCAATCACTCTAAAGATTCATCAACATCAAGAAAACAAGTATCGATAACTCTAGAGTATCATCATCATCAAGAAAATATAAGTATCAATAGCTCTAAAGAATCAAGAAGTATGGATCATTGTAAAGAATCCTCAACATCAAGGGAGGAAAAGGTATTAATCACTCTGAAGAATCAAGAACGAAGTAACAGTCACTCTAAAAAATCATCAACATCAAGAAGGGAAGTATAATTCACTATAAAGAGTCGTCAAGAAAAGAATCATAATTCAATTGAAACAATCATCTACATCAAGAAAAGACGTATCAGTCATTGTAAAGAATCATCTACATCAAGAAAATCAGCATCATTAAGAAAAGATGTATCATTCAAACTAAACAATCATCAACATCAAGAAAAGACGTATCATTCCATCTAAACAATCCTTTACATAAAGGAAAGAAGTGTAAGTTACTGTAAATATTGATCTACATCAAGAAAAGCAGTATCATTCACTATAAAGAATCATAAACATCAAGAAAAGAAATAGCAATCACTCCAAAGAATCGTCAACATCAAGAAAAGAAGTGTCAATCACTCTAAAGAATCATTAATATTAAAAAAAGAAGTATCAATCACACTAAAGACTCGTCTACATCAAGAAAAGAAGTATCATTCACTCAAAAGAATTTTCTACATCAAGAAAAGAGGTATCAATATCTCTAAAAATCATCAACATCAAGAAAAGAAGTATCATTCACTCTAAATAATCATCTACATCAAAGAAACAAACTTTAATCATAATAAAAAGGAAACCAGAAGAGCGCATATCGCCTCTGGCGCACATGGATATCGTTTTCAAAGTGAAGTTTTTCATTGTTACGTACTGTTTCACTCCGTAAAAATTTTATGCAAAATAATGGATAATTGGGAAAATGCAAGCAACAGTATTTCATTAGCACTTTTACAATATGAAAAGCATTTCTCATTTATTCCGTAAAATTAAAAAGTTACTTTTTTTCACGACTCTCTGAAGAAAATGGGAAAGGGGAGGGGGGAGGGCAGATTGTTGTTATCAGTGGAATATTTCTTGACACCCTACCACCAAAATTTAAATTTATACCATAAATTAATCACTTGCAATATCGTTAAACGTTTCGCCTTTTCCATATTTAGTGCCTCTAACAATGTAAATTGAAAATACTTAAAGTTTTGAAAAATTCGAATCATAATATTTCATTAGTACAAATAGAAACGAAAAAAAAGAATTTTCAAATTATCATTCACTCTAAGGAATCATCTACATCAAATTCAAGCTTAAATCATAATAAAAGGGGGAAAGCATCAACATATCTACTTATCAACAACTTATTCAAGGTTTATCACATTGATACTGGATTATTGTAATTTATTTATAGGAATGTTTCCATAATTGTTTGGGCAAGGGTTGGCTCAGTCGGTAGCCTCTAGGTAGCATGAAGAAGATGGAGGTCGTAATAGTGTTACACGGGGGGTGAGGAAGAAGTTGGAGGTAGGAGGTAGTGTTACATCACCTTAGATGGGTATAGGAGTGTCAGAGATGGTTTGCATAAAGTAGCATGACGACGATGGAGGTCGGAGATGGTGTTACATAATTTTACATGGGGGATAAGGAAGATGGAGGTCGGGGATGGTGTTGCATCATCTTAGGTGTGAGATGAGGGAGTCAGAGATGGTTTTACATCTGAAAAGGTGAATGAGATGGAAGTAGATATTGGTGTTACATCATCTTAGATGGGGATGTGGGAATCAGAGATGGTGTTACATCAGATAACATGGGGTAGATGGAGATCAGAGATAGTGTTACATCGGGAATGAAGGAGATGGAGGTCAGAGATAGTGTTACATCATCTAAGATGGGAGACAGTAGTGTCAGAAAAGTTTTTACATCAGGTAACATGAGGAGATGGAAATAGGATATGATGTTATGCCATTCAATATGAGGTACTGTGTCTGAGAGGAGATCAGACATTAGATAACTTGTGATGAGAAAGAGAGATGTTAGAAGTTGTATCCCTAAAACATGAAGAATATGTGTCAGAAGAATTATTTCATGATGTTAAATGGAAAAGATAATATCATAGGTGGCGTTTTTTTTATTCTGTTTTTAATTTTAAAATGATTATTTCCTTTTCTACTTTTTTACTATATTGTCTACTACATAGTATACACTTTTAAGTGTACAAACTGGCAATGGAATGGTTAGCACGCTTGACTACCAATCAAAGAGAGCTGGATTTGAACCCCAGGTAATCATGGATGAATGTGTTGCATTTTTGCTGAGGTCTCACAGATCATCTCTATGGTGTGTTAAACTAATAGGCTTCTGTGGCAAGCAGCTGCTTGAGGAGTTATTTATTTTTATACTATATAATATACCTTATTACGTGTATACGCTGTGTTGTGTAATTAGTATATTTTTATTGTTTCTTTTAATTTTTCTATGATAGTTGAGTGAAATAATGATTTTCTATGATAGTTGAGTGAAAGAAAACTAGTAGTGAATAAAAAAAGGTGAAAGAGAGAAAATGTTTACATGTAACACATATTTTATCCTTTATTATAAAGTGCAAAGTATATGAAACAGAAACTGTTCCCTAAACTCTTCTAACCTAATTTCCCTAAACTCTGCTAAAACTATTTCCCTAAAACTCTGCCAACCATTTTTAAAGGAACTTCAGCGAATTAAAAAAATTGTAAATATCTTTAAAGTGATTTCTCAGATATTATTCAGTCAACCCCATATAAGAAAATATGCTTAAAATCTTAATTTCAAAGTTATTAAAATAAATGTATAGAAGATAATTATTCATATATTGTTACATTTCATTTTTAAACATTTACTGGACACTTGGCTACTGATCTAAGGGACCTGGGTTCGAGCCCCGGGTAAGGCATGGATGTTCGTGTTGTTTTTCTGCTGAGGTCCTGCCATCCTCTCAGACCTTCTACTCTGGCATATAAACTGACAGGCTCCTGTCAGACCTCTGTGGCAAGCAGCTGCTTGAGGGGGTATTTATTTTTATTTATTTATACTGGACACTAATCCCTGCTGTTTTAAGGTGTGTAATAAATAGATTAGATGTATCTAGATGCATATCTTGCTTAGCATAAAACAAAGGGAAGCTCTCAATTAAATTGTCATGGAAATGTTTATTACTTGCATTTCAATGACATGTCTATTCTATTTGAAAATCTTCCCTAATCTGCTGATAAATTTATTTTAAATTTGATTTGTTGCCATCAGGGCTAGGATCTAGGAAGGAAGGCGACCAATCCTCATCTCACTTTTTCCAGATCCCGCCTCAATGGTTCCTTACATTTTAATAATTAAAATTATCCTATTTTGTTGTAGCTATTGCATATTTTGACATCTCGTCTTAGCCTTGTTTTATGGCATACCTAGTGCATTAATATATTACAGTATATTTATACTATATAATATAAAAAATATATATTTATACTATATAATATAAAAAAAATAAATGTATATTTATACTATATAATATAAAAGATTAGCTAAGTTAACCCAAAAATGATATATACACAGTCATATCAGAATAATATGACCACCTACAATGTATATGTATGGTAGGTGGTCATATTATTCTGATACGACTGTGTATATATTTTCTTTTACGTTGAATTTTTACACTTTTTTTTTTATATATGCACTATTATTATCATCATCATCATCATTATACCCATTATCTACCTTATTTGCGATATAGATATTTTAACGATTAAAATCTTGGAGCGAAATTTTGATCATAAGCTAATACATTTATTTTCAATCCCAAAATATAAATAAAACACCAATAAAGAAGTTGGAAAATATTTTTTTTTCTGTTTAGATCTTCCAGGAAATGATATTCCTCTTTTCGAAAAAGTTATGTTTTCGGGACAACAGATGGCGCAGCAGTAGACTGATAGAAAAAAAGATCACTTGTGACGTAGCCCCGTGCGTCATGAGGTTGGCATGAAGACGCCAGCTGCTCGTCTGGCGAATGAAAATGGAGGCCAAACTGTGAATGCAGCTGGAACAGGAAAACTGATGTCTAACCTGTTGCCTTACTTCTTGGTAATGAAAATAATGTTATTTTTATTTTATTCTTATTCTTATTTTAAATACACAACTTCAGTTATCTGTAATATCTTTCAAATCATTTACTTAATCAAAACAAAACATATAAACAATTAGACATTTTATATATGTACATTATAATGCCTAAAACTAAGGAAACGCATTGGTTTTCGGCGTCACTGAATCCTTATGTTAATAATTTGCAACCATTGCCAATAAACCTGTGAATAATTCAAAGCTACTATAGTAACAATGTACCTCGTAAAAATAACTGAAATAACAGCAATTTATATTGACCAATTCATTGTTTTAGAGCTTCGTTATTAGTGGTTAGCACGCTTGGCTACTGATCTAAGGGACCTGGGTTCGAGCCCCGGGTAAGCCATGGATGTGTGTGTGTGTTGTTTTTCTGTTGAGGTCCTGCCATCCTCACAGACCTTCTACTATGGCATATAAACTGACAGGCTCCTGTCAGACCTCTGTGGCAAGCAGCTGCTTGAAGGTTTTTTTTATTTTATTTTATTAATGAAACAGTATAAACAGTCAAACAATAAGTGTCAGAAAAGTCTAAAAAATAGACTTTAAACACAAAAGAGCAGACCATTTAAATGGACAGCGAGCCACGCCCTGTTAAAGAGCCCCTTTCTAAGAATCACTTAGAATAATTTCCTCATCAGTTTATGATCAATTTGAGCATTTTAAATCCACATATGTTTTTATTTACCGTGTAACTCTATCGGTATATTGTATTTATCATTGTTTGCTTTCTAAGAATATGTCACCCCTCGAGTAGTGAATGGGGCTAGCCCACTCACTTCCGTCGTCAGCTGCTCGGATCGTTAAAGGTCGCCGTACGGTGAGCAGTGACCTTCCTCACTAGCTGCGGTCACCGTTTTATAGTTTCGCCGCCCTTTATAACCATTACATCCTTAGCAATATCAATATAAATACTAACGATAATTTATGTCCCGGATCGGTCGTCTTTAAATAAATAAAAAAAATAAATAAATACCCCCTCAAGCAGCTGCTTGTCACAGAGGTCTGACAGGAGCCTGTCAGTTTATATGCCATAGTAGAAGGTCTGTGAGGATGGCAGGACCCCAGCAGAAAAACAACACACACATCTATGTCTTATCCGGGGCTCGAATGACGATAAATCCAATTTTAAACAATGCATAAAATGGAATTAAAAAAATTAAAGAATTGTCACATCTAGACGGATCTAGAAAAAAGTAATGGTGGGGGGGGGGCGTGTTTCGGGGGCAGGGTGGGGAGGGAGGAGCTAGATCAAGAAATGAACCGAAATGTAGTTCAGGTATAAACTTTTTCCTTCCGTTATTTTTGAAAAAGTATGGGTTAAAATTGTGTTTAATATTTTTTGTTTTGCCTCTGCTTCCTAGAAATCTCAGTGGGGGGAGAGTGGTTGCCCCCAGATTTCAGATTGCTAGGTTTGGGATGTTTTACCTCTGAGCTGCACTTTTTTTTTTCCGCCCAATGGACTAAATGGCCAGGTCACAAGGCCCCCGACGGCACAGGAAAGGCTGGGGGAAGGGAACCCACTGGACAACTGTTGAGAGACAGATGGTAGCCTCCCGTCAAGGACATCCAGCGTGTTCTTTAACTTGCACAGGGTATGACTCTCCCGCATACGTAGGCCATGGCTTAAAGTCCCATCCAACGGTCGGCATCCTTTTCAAACCCATTGGTGCCTCCTACTGACCTTGTGCAAGGAGTTTTGTGAAGATAAATCTCAATCTGGCCCAGGTGGGACTCGAACCTGGGAACTGCAGAAAACGAGCCTGGCGCACTACTGACTAACCACCCCTTCAGATTACCAGATGTATAAATATTTGTAGGTTGTAAACAGTGTAGATGAGTAAGCAATCATATTTGCATTTTTTTTTAGAAATCTCATGGACCCCGAAGGCTCAGAGAAGGTTGGGGGAGGGGACCCACTGGAACAGCTGTTGGGAGACAGATGGTAGCCTCCCGTCAAGGCCATCCAGCTTGTTCTTTAACGTGCACAGGGTATGGCTCTCCCGCACACGGGGCCACTGTTTAACGTCCCATCCGACCGACGGCGGCCTTTCCAAGCCCATCGGTGTCCCCTACTGACCGTGGGCAGGGCGGGGAATTGTTGCGGAGATAAATCTCAACGCTGACCCAGCTGGACTCGAACTTGTGAACTACAGATTACGAGCCTGGCGCGCTACCGACTGAGCCACCCCCGCCCCTCTCAAAGTTAGTGAATCACAGGTTGTTATTCCTGTTGCCTTGTCAACCAAAACCTCTTAAAAAACGTATCAAACGCTTTTTAACACTTTTGAACTCTAGTATGTAAAGCAATCAGTGAAAAACGTCTTTAAATTAAATGTAGACAATTTTCAACGGAATAAATGCTCGCCTTTCTGTCGTAAATGAATAAAAAATTCAAATTGTATTTTTTATTAATGTTAAATAGTATTTGAGAAACATTAGCAGATTCATCTATTTCGAAAATAAATAATGATCGAAAATGAATAGTGAAACGGTAATGACAGGCCCGGACCTAGAAAAAAATTATGGAGAGGGGCGGGGGGGCAGGATCTCAATCAAGTAGGAAATAATTAAATATGGGAGGAGACTGGATTTACATTATAGTATAACATTTCCCCCTTCAGTTTAGAGATCTTTAAAATTTTGTTGAAAAATGCATGAAATATTCAGAAGTTTAATAATTTTTTGTTCCTATTACTCTTACCAGCATTCTTGAAGAGTGTGGGGGCGGGGGTGGCTCAGTCGGTAGCGCGCCAGGCTCGTAATCTGTAGTTCCCAGGTTCGAGTCCCAGCTGGGTCAGCGTTGAGATTTATTTCCGCAAAATTCCCCGCCCTGCCCACGGTCAGTAGGGGACACCGATGGGCTTGGAAAAGCCGCCGTCCGTCGGATGGGACGTTAAGCCGTGGCCCCGTGTACGGGAGAGCCATACCCTGTGCACGTTAAAGAACACGCTGGATGGCCTTGACGATAGGCTACCATCTGTCTCCCAACAGCTGTTCCAGTGGGTCCCCTCCCCCAACCTTCTCTGAGCCTTCGGGATCCTTATGACCTGGGGGGGGGGGGCGGGGGGGCTCATTCGCTAGCGCGCCAGGCTCGTAATCTGTAGTTCCCAGGTTCGAGTCCCAGCTGGGTCAGCGTTGAAATTTATCTCCGCAAAATTCCCCGCCCTGCCCACGGTCAGTAGGGGACACCGATGGACTTGGAAAGGCCGCCGTCCGTCGGATGGGACGTTAAGGCGTGGCCCCATGTACGGGAGAGCCATACCCTGTGCACGTTAAAGAACACGCTGGATGGCCTTGACGGTAGGCTACCATCTGTCTCCCAACAGTTGTTCCAGTGGGTCCCCTCCCCCAACCTTCTCTGAGCCTTCGGGGTCCATGTGACCTGCCCATTTAGCCCATGGTGTGCAAAAAAAGTGCCGCTCAGAGGTAAAACAACCCAATCCATCTTAAATAGTGTGAGTACTGAAATATTAATCCTGCCATATTCTGTCTAAATTTTTAACTCAAGATAAAAATTTCTTCTATCGAAAAACGAAACTGAAATTTCAGTCAAAATTATTCATTAAATAGTGAGAGAACAAATGTAAATCTTCCACAGGGTGATTTCTGTGGTTTAATCCTGAACAAAAGTGGAAAAAATATTTAAGGTGTTATCTAAACGTCATTGGGATCAAAGAACTGTTTAAGTTAGTTTGTTTAATTCTTCTACTTTTATCAGAATCAGTGAATGTCGCGTGATAGTGTTTGTAGTGTAATATCAGCAGCAAAACTCAAGTTGCATTGATTGAAAATATATAAATATGATTCCATGAGCTTTAAATTATCATTATGACAGAAAATTTAATGTCGGAATTAATCCAATTTCATTTCAAGTTAGGTAATCAAAATTATGAAATAGTTTCAATTAAATCTGTTATCATTTCTAATCATTTTTCGCTTCAACTTCTACAGGAGCTTAAAAGCATATTTTATTAATAAATAGTTTTGTGTTTCCTTACAAAGGTCTGTCCTCTTTGATTAAGGAAACCGTCCCGGACGATGGACGGTACCCGCAAAGGGTACCGTCCTTCGGATAAGGTTGGGTTGTTTTACCTCTGAGCGGCACTTTTTTGCACACCATGGGCTAAATGGCCAGGTCATATGGACCCCGAAGGCTCAGAGAAGGTTGGGGGAGGGGACTCACTGGAACAGCTGTTGGGAGACAGATGGTAGCCTCCCGTCAAGGCCATCCAGCGTGTTCTTTAACGTTGGGTTGTTTTACCTCTGAGCGGCACTTTTTTGCACACCATGGGCTAAATGGCCAGGTCATATGGACCCCGAAGGCTCAGAGAAGGTTGGGGGAGGGGACCCACTGGAACAGCTGTTGGGAGACAGATGGTAGCCCCCCGTCAAGGCCATCCAGCGTGTTCTTTAACGTGCACAGGGTATGGCTCTCCCGCACACGGGGCCACGGCTTAACGTCCCATCCGACGGATGGCGGCCTTTCCAAGCCCATCGGTGTCCCCTACTGACCGTGGGCAGGGCGGGGAATTTTTGCGGAGATAAATCTCAACGCTGACCCAGCTGGGACTCGAACTTGGGAACTACAGATTACGAGCCTGGCGCGCTACCGACTGAGCCACCCCCGCCCCTCCTTCGGATAAGGATGTTAAGCCTTAGCCCTGTGTTCGACAGAGCCATACATACCCTGTGCACTTTAAAGAACATGCTGGATAGCCTAGACAGGAGTGCCTCCATTTGTTTCCTAGCAACTGTCCAGTGGGTTCCCTTTCCCCCAACATCCTCAGAACCCTCAAGGTCCTTGTGACTAAGCCATTTAGTCCACTGTGTGCAAAAAAAGTGGCGCTCAGAGGTAAAACAACCTAACACTATATACGTTTGCGAGTCCCAACCCTCTCAGCTTTGAGATTTATCTCCAACATCCCAACCCTGCTCTTGGTGAGAAAGGGGATGTTGATGGGCTTGGGGCCGTCTGTCAGATAGGACTTGAAGCCATGGTCTTGTGTGTATGGGAGCTATACTCTGTGCACATTTGGGCGGGGGTGGCTCAGTCGGTAGCGCGCCAGGCTCGTAATCTCTAGTTCCCAGGTTCGAGTCCCAGCTGGGTCAGCGTTGAGATTTATCTCCGTAAAATTACCCACCCTGCCCAAAGTCAGTAGGGGACACCGATGTGCTTGGAAAGGCCGCCGTCCGTCGGATGGAACGTTAAGCCGTGGCCCCGTGTGCGGGAGAGCCATACCCTATGCACGTTAAAGAACTCGCTGGATGGCCTTGACGGGAGGCTACCATCTGTCTCCCAACAGCTGTTCCAGTGGGTCCCCTCCCCCAACCTTCTCTGAGCCTTCGGGGTCCATGTGACCTGGCCATTTAGCCCATGGTGTGCAAAAAAAGTGCCGCTCTGAGGTAAAACAACCCAACCCAACAACAACTGTGCACATTAAAGAACACGCTGGATGGCCATAACAGGAGGCTTCCATCTGTCTCTTAACAGGTGTTCAGTGGTCCTCCTTCCTCTAATCTTCGCTGAGCTCTTGGAATCCTTGTGACCTGGCCATTTGTATGCAAAAAACGTGCCGCTCAGAGGACAGTTGATCTGAGGACAGAGTCAAGACACTGCTAAATCTAATACTTGTCTGGGGAGCTAAATTCTTAACGGGCTCACTTTTTTTAGCATTAGAATAATTTTTAGAATTTTGATGACTCTTAAATATTTAGAACTTGTTAAAATCGGGTTCCAGTAGATTCGAAATTAAATAGTTCATTGAATGTTAAACTGGAAATCAATGTAATATTTTGTGTGCGAACTGAAAATGTTGTCGAAATGTTGTCACAATCAGATATGTAACTCTCTCTCTGAAGGAAAAAACTGGAAAATATTTAATATTTTAGGATTGTTGTTGGGTTGTTTTACATCTGAGCGGCATTTTTGTGCGCACAATAGGCTAAAGGGCCAGGTTACAAGGACCCCGAAGGTTCAGAGAAGGGTGGGGATGCACTGGATAGTTGAAGATAGTTGGAAATTAAAAACTTTTACGATTTGAACTTCCAATATTATTTGTTGTCATCTGTCGAGGTCACCTCTGGATGACCTTGACGGGAAGTATTCCCGTCAAGGTCATCCAGACCTTGACGGGAAGTATTCCCGTCAAGGTCATCCAGAGGGTTATTTTACAAGCGTAAGATATGGATCTACTGCAATAGAGAGCATGACCCATCTGCTGGACGGGGGCCTTTCCGAACCCATTGGTGTCCCCTTTCTGACCGAGGGAAGTATGGAGGTGTAATGGAGATAAATCCCAGTGCTGGTTTAGGTTGGATTCGAACCTGGTTACTGCAGATTACGAGTCTGGAGCACTAACACCTGAGCCAACTCCCCGCCCCAACTCTTTAAGAATAAAAATCGTAAAAGTTTAGAAATCTTATTCAGGAATTGATATCAAAGAAAATGAAAGTATAATTGTCCAAATATTGTTTATGCAATAATATATTAAGAGGTTTTTTTAAACATTCCTTTTAATAAATATCACGAGTTAAAAAAGTGGGCAAAAAATATCAAAACTATATGCGCATTTTCACACGGAAATTCTGAAACAAATAAGGTCAATGATTCTGCCTAACTGAGCTTAAAAAATCACTCATGAACATTTTTCATGACCTTAGTTGGAAGTTGAAATCGTAAAAGTCTTAAATTACACACTCCTTTAATTATTAAATGATTTCTAACACGAAAAAATTGTCGCAATTTTCAAAGTTGCATTTTCAAGAACTCGTTGTTCTGGAAATGGAAAATGGTTAAAGTTCGCTCTAGCAAGCAGCATGTTACTAAGGAATTACACAGCCCAAAGAAACTGCTCAACAGCAGTATAAATAACTGAAGAAAAGAAATCAATAAATGGAGCTTGCGTTCGAGTGTGCGTCTAGCTGAATGAGGATTAACAGACTGTTTCTTCTGCTGCCTGGGGGAGGGTTGGGTTGTTTTACCTCTGAGCGGTCTTTTTTTGCACACCATGGGCTAAATGGCCAGGTCACATGGACCCCGAAGGCTCAGAGAAGGTTGGGGGAGGGGACCCACTGGAACAGCTGTTGGGAGACAGATGGTAGCCTCCCGTCAAGGCCATCCAGCGTGTTCTTTAACGTTGGATTGTTTTACCTATGAGCGGCACTTTTTTGCACACCATGGGCTAAATGGCCAGGTCACATGGACCCCGAAGGCTCAGAGAAGGTTGGGGGAGGGGACCCACTGGAACAGCTGTTGGGATTTTTTTTTCTGTTTTATATTATTATCTCCCTGTCCTATCGGCTTTCTCTATTAGTAACAACCAGGTCCTGATCTAAAAATAAATCGAGGGGAGAGGGAATAAAAAACACAATCGACCTGAAAAAAATGTAAAAGGGGCGCAAGAAATTGGTTTTCCAATGCAGTATTAACATTCCCTCCTCCTTTTTGCAGGTCTTAAAAAATTTATTGATTGAAAAATGCCTTAAATATAAATAAGTTAATATTTTCGCTCTATACCCTTACTACCCCCTCCGCCCTAGATCCAACTCTGCTAACAATTCAGTTGGGTTGTTAAACCTCTGAGCGGCACTTTTTTGCACACCTGGGCTAAATGGCCAGGTCACAAGGACCCCGAAGGCTCAGAGAAGGTTGGGGAGGGGACCCACTGGAACGGCTGTTGGGAGACAGATGGTAGCCTCCCGTCAAGGCCATCCAGCGTGTTCTTTAACGTTGGGTTGTTTTACCTCTGAGCTTCACTTTTTTGCACACCTGGGCTAAATGGCCAGGTCACAAGGACCCCGAAGGCTCAGAGAAGGTTGGGGGAGGGGACCCACTGGAACGGCTGTTGGGAGACAGATGGTAGCCTCCCGTCAAGGCCATCCAGGGTGTTCTTTAACGTGCACAGGGTATGGCTCTCCCGCACACGGGGCCACGGCTTAACGTCCCATCCGACGGACGGCGGCCTTTCCAAACCCATCGGTGTCCCCTACTGACCGTGGGCAGGGCGGGGAATTTTGCGGAGATAAATCTCAACGCTGACCCAGCTGGGACTCGAACCTGGGAACTACAGATTACGAGCCTGGCGCGCTACCGACTGAGCCACCCCCGCCCCAACAATTCAGTAGTTCAGTCACACTGATCTTGTAGTTCGAGAAAGAGAACAAGTAAGCAAATGACTCTTACCTCCATCCAATGTTTTAGAAATAAGTTCCTGAGATGGTGGACCTGTTCCAGCTCCATTGTAAGCCTTGACAACGATGTTATACTTGGTGGATTTCATGAGACCGGTAAGAAGATACTCGTGGCTATCGTTGACAGCATTGTCCACTGTTTTGAAAGAATAGGGATGAGACGAAGAGTCTGCCTCGTAGCCGATGAAATAGCCTCTCAATTCTCCATTCCAGTGCTCTCGTGGCGGAGGCTGAAGAGGAAGACAACTTATTAATGAACTGGAACTAAATATTTGCTGCACGAAGATATTTATAAAAGGTGTCGAAGTTGGTTCAGTCAGTACAGAAATGCTGTAAGTGTTCAAATTGTCGACGGGGCTACATTTGAAAAATTCGTGCTTGAATCTGATTAGAAATTAAATTAAAACTAGTTGAGACCACGCGCAATTGTTGGGGATTTTTTCAATAACTTTATAAACACGTGATTACTTTAAAAATTTACACAAAATTGTTCCAGTTTTTTATATAAAAGTTTAAGAAATCTTTCCATACAGGGTTGGTTTGTTACTGCACCAAATATTTTTCTAAAGTAACTGTTGTTGTGCTGTTTTACCTCTGAGCGGCACTTTCTTGCACAAAATGGGTTAAATGGCCAGGTCACAAAGGCCCCGAGCGCCAGGCTCGTAATCTGTAGTTCCCAGGTTCGAGTCCCAGCTGGGTCAGCGTTGAGATTTATCGCCGCAAAATTCCACGCCCTGCCCACGGTCAGTAGGGGACACCGATGGGCTTGGAAAGGCCGCCGTCCGTCGGATGGGACGTTAAGCCGTGGCCCCGTGTGCGGGAGAGCCATACCCTGTGTACGTTAAAGAACACGCTGGGTGGCCTTGACGGGAGGCTACCATCTGTCTCCCAACAGCCGTTCCAGTGGGTCCCCTCCCCCAACCTTCTCTGAGCCTTCGGGGTCCATGTGATCTGGCCATTTAGCCCATGGTGTGCAAAAAAGTGCCGCTCAGAGGTAAAACAACCCAACCCAACACAAACTGCTTTAAGTTGAAAGTCAAAATATATCGATCTGTGCTTAATAGGCTGAACAAACCAACTGATGTACCTCTACGACCTTCTTGAACCATCAAGCTACACAAAATCATGCTTCTTTTAACTTTACTCAGTTCTGAATGATTCGCCCAGAATGTGAACTAGGCCTATCGCTTGTTAGAAATATCTCAGCCTTTTGTGACAAAGAAAGAACACAAACTGCTTTAAGTTGAAAGTCAAAATATATCCATCTGTGCTTAATAGGCTGAACAAACCAACTGATGTACCTCTACGACCTTCTTGAACCATCAAGCTACACAAAATCATGCTTCTTTTAACTTTACTCAGTTCTGAATGATTCGCCCAGAATGTGAACTAGGCCTATCGCGTGTTAGAAATATCTCAGCCTTTTGTGACAAAGAAAGAACACAAACTGCTTTAAGTTGAAAGTCAAAATATATCCATCTGTGCTTAATAGGATGAACAAACCAACTGATGTACCTCTACGACCTTCTTGAACCATCAAGCTACACAAAATCATGCTTCTTTTAACTTTACTCAGTTCTGAATGATTCGCTCAGAATGTGAACTAGGCCTATCGCTTGTTAGAAATATCTCAGCCTTTTGTGACAAAGAAAGAACACAAACTGCTTTAAGTTGAAAGTCAAAATATATCCATCTGTGCTTAATAGGCTGAACAAACCAACTGATGTACCTCTACGACCTTCTTGAACCATCAAGCTACACAAAATCATGCTTCTTTTAACTTTACTCAGTTCTGAATGATTCGCCCAGAATGTGAACTAGGCCTATCGCTTGTTAGAAATATCTCAGCCTTTTGTGACAAAGAAAGAACACAAACTGCTTTAAGTTGAAAGTCAAAATATATCCATCTGTGCTTAATAGGCTGAACAAACCAACTGACGTACCTCTACGACCTTCTTGAACCATCAAGCTACACAAAATCTTGCTTCTTTTAACTTTACTCAGTTCTGAATGATTCGCCCAGAATGTGAACTAGCCCTATCGCTTGTTAGAAATATCTCAGCCTTTTGTGACAAAGAAAGAACACAAACTGCTTTAAGTTGAAAGTCAAAATATATCCATCTGTGCTTAATAGGCTGAACAAACCAACTGATGTACCTCTACGACCTTCTTGAACCATCAAGCTACACAAAATCATGCTTCTTTTAACTTTACTCAGTTCTGAATGATTCGCCCAGAATGTGAACTAGGCCTATCGCTTGTTAGAAATATCTCAGCCTTTTGTGACAAAGAAAGAACACAAACTGCTTTAAGTTGAAAGTCAAAATATATCCATCTGTGCTTAATAGGCTGAACAAACCAACTGATGTACCTCTACGACCTTCTTGAACCATCAAGCTACACAAAATCATGCTTCTTTTAACTTTACTCAGTTCTGAATGATTCGCCCAGAATGTGAGCTAGGCCTATCGCGTGTTAGAAATATCTCAGCCTTTTGTATCAAAGAAACAAGGAAGATCTTCTTCACGATTCCTGTATCCTGCTTTATAGATAATTTCTAAAGCAGTTTGAATGTAAAGCTAACTATTTGTGAATAATATCTTGACAAATACCTGTGCCAAATTGGAAAAAAATGCAACCATTGTTCAATTCACAAGTTAGATAGGTTCCAGAAAAATCACCTGTAAATCGAAACCAACAAGTTATGGGATATCTTGTAGTAAAAATCCTGATTACTAACAAATGGTACGTTGAAAGTTTTATTTTTTCGGATCAGCTGTAATATTAAATATTAATTAATATTTTCGGTGCGTTTCATTTCTCCTAATTCAGATATATCATAATTAACATTTTTTTATTTTTTATCACATGTCATAATTCACATTTATTATTTTTTATCGCACGTCATAATTCACATTTATTATTTTTAGTTAATTAGCATTGATATGTAAAGAAATAAATAATTTAAATCCAGAATTAAAGGTTTACATAAAACGAAGCAAAAATTTCACTGAAAATTTACGTACAAGGTTGTTAACAAAAAAACAAAAATTTCACTAAAATTTTAGCAAAAATGACATTATTAACCTTACGACACAGAATTTGAGTTAAATTTTGTTGAAAAAATAGTCGTTTTAAAATTGCTTCTGCATTTTTACTTTAGTACTGTCCTAAATGTATTTTGAAATTTACTCATCATGCATTGTTTTGGATTGTTTTACCTCTGAGCGGCACTTTTTTGCACACCATGGGCTAAATGGCCAGGTCACATGGACCCCGAAGGCTCAGAGAAGGTTGGGGGAGGGGACCCACTGGAACAGCTGTTGGGAGACAGATGGTAGCCTCCCGTCAAGGCCATACAGCGTGTTCTTTAACGTTGGGTTGTTTTACCTCTGAGCGGCACTTTTTTGCACACCATGGGCTAAATGGCCAGGTCACATGGACCCCGAAGGCTCAGAGAAGGTTGGGGGAGGGGACCCACTGGAACAGCTGTTGGGAGACAGATGGTAGCCTCCCGTCAAGGCCATCCAGCGTGTTCTTTAACGTTGGGTTGTTTTACCTCTGAGCGGCACTTTTTTGCACACCATGGGCTAAATGGCCAGGTCACATGGACCCCGAAGGCTCAGAGAAGGTTGGGGGAGGGGACCCACTGGAACAGCTGTTGGGAGACAGATGGTAGCCTCCCGTCAAGGCCATCCAGCGTGTTCTTTAACGTTGGGTTGTTTTACCTCTGAGCGGCACTTTTTTGCACACCATGGGCTAAATGGCCAGGTCACATGGACCCCGAAGGCTCAGAGAAGGTTGGGGGAGGGGACCCACTGGAACAGCTGTTGGGAGACAGATGGTAGCCTCCCGTCAAGGCCATCCAGCGTGTTCTTTAACGTTGGGTTGTTTTACCTCTGAGCGGCACTTTTTTGCACACCATGGGCTAAATGGCCAGGTCACATGGACCCCGAAGGCTCAGAGAAGGTTGGGGGAGGGGACCCTCTGGAACAGCTGTTGGGAGACAGATGGTAGCCTCCCGTCAAGGCCATCCAGCGTGTTCTTTAACGTTGGGTTGTTTTACCTCTGAGCGGCACTTTTTTGCACACCATGGGCTAAATGGCCAGGTCACATGGACCCCGAAGGCTCAGAGAAGGTTGGGGGAGGGGACCCTCTGGAACAGCTGTTGGGAGACAGATGGTAGCCTCCCGTCAAGGCCATCCAGCGTGTTCTTTAACGTTGGGTTGTTTTACCTCTGAGCGGCACTTTTTTGCACACCATGGGCTAAATGGCCAGGTCACATGGACCCCGAAGGCTCAGAGAAGGTTGGGGGAGGGGACCCACTGGAACAGCTGTTGGGAGACAGATGGTAGCCTCCCGTCAAGGCCATCCAGCGTGTTCTTTAACGTTGGGTTGTTTTACCTCTGAGCGGCACTTTTTTGCACACCATGGGCTAAATGGCCAGGTCACATGGACCCCGAAGGCTCAGAGAAGGTTGGGGGAGGGGACCCTCTGGAACAGCTGTTGGGAGACAGATGGTAGCCTCCCGTCAAGGCCATCCAGCGTGTTCTTTAACGTTGGGTTGTTTTACCTCTGAGCGGCACTTTTTTGCACACCATGGGCTAAATGGCCAGGTCACATGGACCCCGAAGGCTCAGAGAAGGTTGGGGGAGGGGACCCACTGGAATAGCTGTTGGGAGACAGATGGTAGCCTCCCGTCAAGGCCATCCAGCGTGTTCTTTAACGTTGGGTTGTTTTACCTCTGAGCGGCACTTTTTTGCACACCATGGGCTAAATGGCCAGGTCACATGGACCCCGAAGGCTCAGAGAAGGTTGGGGGAGGGGACCCTCTGGAACAGCTGTTGGGAGACAGATGGTAGCCTCCCGTCAAGGCCATCCAGCGTGTTCTTTAACGTTGGGTTGTTTTACCTCTGAGCGGCACTTTTTTGCACACCATGGGCTAAATGGCCAGGTCACATGGACCCCGAAGGCTCAGAGAAGGTTGGGGGAGGGGACCCACTGGAACAGCTGTTGGGAGACAGATGGTAGCCTCCCGTCAAGGCCATCCAGCGTGTTCTTTAACGTTGGGTTGTTTTACCTCTGAGCGGCACTTTTTTGCACACCATGGGCTAAATGGCCAGGTCACATGGACCCCGAAGGCTCAGAGAAGGTTGGGGGAGGGGACCCACTGGAACAGCTGTTGGGAGACAGATGGTAGCCTCCCGTCAAGGCCATCCAGCGTGTTCTTTAACGTTGGGTTGTTTTACCTCTGAGCGGCACTTTTTTGCACACCATGGGCTAAATGGCCAGGTCACATGGACCCCGAAGGCTCAGAGAAGGTTGGGGGAGGGGACCCACTGGAACAGCTGTTGGGAGACAGATGGTAGCCTCCCGTCAAGGCCATCCAGCGTGTTCTTTAACGTTGGGTTGTTTTACCTCTGAGCGGCACTTTTTTGCACACCATGGGCTAAATGGCCAGGTCACATGGACCCCGAAGGCTCAGAGAAGGTTGGGGGAGGGGACCCTCTGGAACAGCTGTTGGGAGACAGATGGTAGCCTCCCGTCAAGGCCATCCAGCGTGTTCTTTAACGTTGGGTTGTTTTACCTCTGAGCGGCACTTTTTTGCACACCATGGGCTAAATGGCCAGGTCACATGGACCCCGAAGGCTCAGAGAAGGTTGGGGGAGGGGACCCACTGGAACAGCTGTTGGGAGACAGATGGTAGCCTCCCGTCAAGGCCATCCAGCGTGTTCTTTAACGTTGGGTTGTTTTACCTCTGAGCGGCACTTTTTTGCACACCATGGGCTAAATGGCCAGGTCACATGGACCCCGAAGGCTCAGAGAAGGTTGGGGGAGGGGACCCTCTGGAACAGCTGTTGGGAGACAGATGGTAGCCTCCCGTCAAGGCCATCCAGCGTGTTCTTTAACGTTGGGTTGTTTTACCTCTGAGCGGCACTTTTTTGCACACCATGGGCTAAATGGCCAGGTCACATGGACCCCGAAGGCTCAGAGAAGGTTGGGGGAGGGGACCCACTGGAATAGCTGTTGGGAGACAGATGGTAGCCTCCCGTCAAGGCCATCCAGCGTGTTCTTTAACGTTGGGTTGTTTTACCTCTGAGCGGCACTTTTTTGCACACCATGGGCTAAATGTCCAGGTCACATGGACCCCGAAGGCTCAGAGAAGGTTGGGGGAGGGGACCCTCTGGAACAGCTGTTGGGAGACAGATGGTAGCCTCCCGTCAAGGCCATCCAGCATGTTCTTTAACGTTGGGTTGTTTTACCTCTGAGCGGCACTTTTTTGCACACCATGGGCTAAATGGCCAGGTCACATGGACCCCGAAGGCTCAGAGAAGGTTGGGGGAGGGGACCCACTGGAATAGCTGTTGGGAGACAGATGGTAGCCTCCCGTCAAGGCCATCCAGCGTGTTCTTTAACGTTGGGTTGTTTTACCTCTGAGCGGCACTTTTTTGCACACCATGGGCTAAATGGCCAGGTCACATGGACCCCGAAGGCTCAGAGAAGGTTGGGGGAGGGGACCCACTGGAACAGCTGTTGGGAGACAGATGGTAGCCTCCCGTCAATGCCATCCAGCGTGTTCTTTAACGTGCACAGGGTATGGCTCTCCCGCACACGGGGCCACGGCTTAACGTCCCATCCGACGGACGGCGGCCTTTCCAACCCCATCGGTGTCCCCTACTGACCGTGGGCAGGGCGGGGAAATACTTATCATGCAACAAAAAAAAACCGACTCAAAAAACCAATGTATATAACAGCACTCATCTTTTGCTTTGAAAATTATATGTTTGTACACATATTTGTATTACTTTTGTTGAATGCAATTTTTTCCCTACCTCATAATATGTAATACTATAACTACTCTGGGGCGGGGGTGGCTCAGTCGGTAGCGCGTCAGGCTCGTAATCTGTAGTTCCCAGGTTCGAGTTGGGTTGGGTTGTTTTACCTCTGAGCGGCACTTTTTTGCACACCATGGGCTAAATGGCCAGGTCACATGGACCCCGAAGGCTCAGAGAAGGTTGGGGGAGGGGACCCTCTGGAACAGCTGTTGGGAGACAGATGGTAGCCTCCCGTCAAGGCCATCCAGCGTGTTCTTTAACGTTGGGTTGTTTTACCTCTGAGCGGCACTTTTTTGCACACCATGGGCTAAATGGCCAGGTCACATGGACCCCGAAGGCTCAGAGAAGGTTGGGGGAGGGGACCCACTGGAACAGCTGTTGGGAGACAGATGGTAGCCTCCCGTCAAGGCCATCCAGCGTGTTCTTTAACGTTGGGTTGTTTTACCTCTGAGCGGCACTTTTTTGCACACCATGGGCTAAATGGCCAGGTCACATGGACCCCGAAGGCTCAGAGAAGGTTGGGGGAGGGGACCCACTGGAACAGCTGTTGGGAGACAGATGGTAGCCTCCCGTCAAGGCCATCCAGCGTGTTCTTTAACGTTGGGTTGTTTTACCTCTGAGCGGCACTTTTTTGCACACCATGGGCTAAATGGCCAGGTCACATGGACCCCGAAGGCTCAGAGAAGGTTGGGGGAGGGGACCCACTGGAACAGCTGTTGGGAGACAGATGGTAGCCTCCCGTCAAGGCCATCCAGCGTGTTCTTTAACGTTGGGTTGTTTTACCTCTGAGCGGCACTTTTTTGCACACCATGGGCTAAATGGCCAGGTCACATGGACCCCGAAGGCTCAGAGAAGGTTGGGGGAGGGGACCCTCTGGAACAGCTGTTGGGAGACAGATGGTAGCCTCCCGTCAAGGCCATCCAGCGTGTTCTTTAACGTTGGGTTGTTTTACCTCTGAGCGGCACTTTTTTGCACACCATGGGCTAAATGGCCAGGTCACATGGACCCCGAAGGCTCAGAGAAGGTTGGGGGAGGGGACCCACTGGAACAGCTGTTGGGAGACAGATGGTAGCCTCCCGTCAAGGCCATCCAGCGTGTTCTTTAACGTTGGGTTGTTTTACCTCTGAGCGGCACTTTTTTGCACACCATGGGCTAAATGGCCAGGTCACATGGACCCCGAAGGCTCAGAGAAGGTTGGGGGAGGGGACCCTCTGGAACAGCTGTTGGGAGACAGATGGTAGCCTCCCGTCAAGGCCATCCAGCGTGTTCTTTAACGTTGGGTTGTTTTACCTCTGAGCGGCACTTTTTTGCACACCATGGGCTAAATGGCCAGGTCACATGGACCCCGAAGGCTCAGAGAAGGTTGGGGGAGGGGACCCACTGGAACAGCTGTTGGGAGACAGATGGTAGCCTCCCGTCAAGGCCATCCAGCGTGTTCTTTAACGTTGGGTTGTTTTACCTCTGAGCGGCACTTTTTTGCACACCATGGGCTAAATGGCCAGGTCACATGGACCCCGAAGGCTCAGAGAAGGTTGGGGGAGGGGACCCACTGGAACAGCTGTTGGGAGACAGATGGTAGCCTCCCGTCAAGGCCATCCAGCGTGTTCTTTAACGTTGGGTTGTTTTACCTCTGAGCGGCACTTTTTTGCACACCATGGGCTAAATGGCCAGGTCACATGGACCCCGAAGGCTCAGAGAAGGTTGGGGGAGGGGACCCATTGGAACAGCTGTTGGGAGACAGATGGTAGCCTCCCGTCAAGGCCATCCAGCGTGTTCTTTAACGTTGGGTTGTTTTACCTCTGAGCGGCACTTTTTTGCACACCATGGGCTAAATGGCCAGGTCACATGGACCCCGAAGGCTCAGAGAAGGTTGGGGGAGGGGACCCTCTGGAACAGCTGTTGGGAGACAGATGGTAGCCTCCCGTCAAGGCCATCCAGCGTGTTCTTTAACGTTGGGTTGTTTTACCTCTGAGCGGCACTTTTTTGCACACCATGGGCTAAATGGCCAGGTCACATGGACCCCGAAGGCTCAGAGAAGGTTGGGGGAGGGGACCCACTGGAACAGCTGTTGGGAGACAGATGGTAGCCTCCCGTCAAGGCCATCCAGCGTGTTCTTTAACGTTGGGTTGTTTTACCTCTGAGCGGCACTTTTTTGCACACCATGGGCTAAATGGCCAGGTCACATGGACCCCGAAGGCTCAGAGAAGGTTGGGGGAGGGGACCCTCTGGAACAGCTGTTGGGAGACAGATGGTAGCCTCCCGTCAAGGCCATCCAGCGTGTTCTTTAACGTTGGGTTGTTTTACCTCTGAGCGGCACTTTTTTGCACACCATGGGCTAAATGGCCAGGTCACATGGACCCCGAAGGCTCAGAGAAGGTTGGGGGAGGGGACCCACTGGAATAGCTGTTGGGAGACAGATGGTAGCCTCCCGTCAAGGCCATCCAGCGTGTTCTTTAACGTTGGGTTGTTTTACCTCTGAGCGGCACTTTTTTGCACACCATGGGCTAAATGGCCAGGTCACATGGACCCCGAAGGCTCAGAGAAGGTTGGGGGAGGGGACCCACTGGAACAGCTGTTGGGAGACAGATGGTAGCCTCCCGTCAATGCCATCCAGCGTGTTCTTTAACGTGCACAGGGTATGGCTCTCCCGCACACGGGGCCACGGCTTAACGTCCCATCCGACGGACGGCGGCCTTTCCAACCCCATCGGTGTCCCCTACTGACCGTGGGCAGGGCGGGGAAATACTTATCATGCAACAAAAAAAAACCGACTCAAAAAACCAATGTATATAACAGCACTCATCTTTTGCTTTGAAAATTATATGTTTGTACACATATTTGTATTACTTTTGTTGAATGCAATTTTTTCCCTACCTCATAATATGTAATACTATAACTACTCTGGGGCGGGGGTGGCTCAGTCGGTAGCGCGTCAGGCTCGTAATCTGTAGTTCCCAGGTTCGAGTTGGGTTGGGTTGTTTTACCTCTGAGCGGCACTTTTTTGCACACCATGGGCTAAATGGCCAGGTCACATGGACCCCGAAGGCTCAGAGAAGGTTGGGGGAGGGGACCCTCTGGAACAGCTGTTGGGAGACAGATGGTAGCCTCCCGTCAAGGCCATCCAGCGTGTTCTTTAACGTTGGGTTGTTTTACCTCTGAGCGGCACTTTTTTGCACACCATGGGCTAAATGGCCAGGTCACATGGACCCCGAAGGCTCAGAGAAGGTTGGGGGAGGGGACCCACTGGAACAGCTGTTGGGAGACAGATGGTAGCCTCCCGTCAAGGCCATCCAGCGTGTTCTTTAACGTTGGGTTGTTTTACCTCTGAGCGGCACTTTTTTGCACACCATTTGCTAAATGGCCAGGTCACATGGACCCCGAAGGCTCAGAGAAGGTTGGGGGAGGGGACCCACTGGAACAGCTGTTGGGAGACAGATGGTAGCCTCCCGTCAAGGCCATCCAGCGTGTTCTTTAACGTTGGGTTGTTTTACCTCTGAGCGGCACTTTTTTGCACACCATGGGCTAAATGGCCAGGTCACATGGACCCCGAAGGCTCAGAGAAGGTTGGGGGAGGGGACCCACTGGAACAGCTGTTGGGAGACAGATGGTAGCCTCCCGTCAAGGCCATCCAGCGTGTTCTTTAACGTTGGGTTGTTTTACCTCTGAGCGGCACTTTTTTGCACACCATGGGCTAAATGGCCAGGTCACATGGACCCCGAAGGCTCAGAGAAGGTTGGGGGAGGGGACCCTCTGGAACAGCTGTTGGGAGACAGATGGTAGCCTCCCGTCAAGGCCATCCAGCGTGTTCTTTAACGTTGGGTTGTTTTACCTCTGAGCGGCACTTTTTTGCACACCATGGGCTAAATGGCCAGGTCACATGGACCCCGAAGGCTCAGAGAAGGTTGGGGGAGGGGACCCACTGGAACAGCTGTTGGGAGACAGATGGTAGCCTCCCGTCAAGGCCATCCAGCGTGTTCTTTAACGTTGGGTTGTTTTACCTCTGAGCGGCACTTTTTTGCACACCATGGGCTAAATGGCCAGGTCACATGGACCCCGAAGGCTCAGAGAAGGTTGGGGGAGGGGACCCTCTGGAACAGCTGTTGGGAGACAGATGGTAGCCTCCCGTCAAGGCCATCCAGCGTGTTCTTTAACGTTGGGTTGTTTTACCTCTGAGCGGCACTTTTTTGCACACCATGGGCTAAATGGCCAGGTCACATGGACCCCGAAGGCTCAGAGAAGGTTGGGGGAGGGGACCCACTGGAACAGCTGTTGGGAGACAGATGGTAGCCTCCCGTCAAGGCCATCCAGCGTGTTCTTTAACGTTGGGTTGTTTTACCTCTGAGCGGCACTTTTTTGCACACCATGGGCTAAATGGCCAGGTCACATGGACCCCGAAGGCTCAGAGAAGGTTGGGGGAGGGGACCCACTGGAACAGCTGTTGGGAGACAGATGGTAGCCTCCCGTCAAGGCCATCCAGCGTGTTCTTTAACGTTGGGTTGTTTTACCTCTGAGCGGCACTTTTTTGCACACCATGGGCTAAATGGCCAGGTCACATGGACCCCGAAGGCTCAGAGAAGGTTGGGGGAGGGGACCCACTGGAACAGCTGTTGGGAGACAGATGGTAGCCTCCCGTCAAGGCCATCCAGCGTGTTCTTTAACGTTGGGTTGTTTTACCTCTGAGCGGCACTTTTTTGCACACCATGGGCTAAATGGCCAGGTCACATGGACCCCGAAGGCTCAGAGAAGGTTGGGGGAGGGGACCCTCTGGAACAGCTGTTGGGAGACAGATGGTAGCCTCCCGTCAAGGCCATCCAGCGTGTTCTTTAACGTTGGGTTGTTTTACCTCTGAGCGGCACTTTTTTGCACACCATGGGCTAAATGGCCAGGTCACATGGACCCCGAAGGCTCAGAGAAGGTTGGGGGAGGGGACCCACTGGAACAGCTGTTGGGAGACAGATGGTAGCCTCCCGTCAAGGCCATCCAGCGTGTTCTTTAACGTTGGGTTGTTTTACCTCTGAGCGGCACTTTTTTGCACACCATGGGCTAAATGGCCAGGTCACATGGACCCCGAAGGCTCAGAGAAGGTTGGGGGAGGGGACCCTCTGGAACAGCTGTTGGGAGACAGATGGTAGCCTCCCGTCAAGGCCATCCAGCGTGTTCTTTAACGTTGGGTTGTTTTACCTCTGAGCGGCACTTTTTTGCACACCATGGGCTAAATGGCCAGGTCACATGGACCCCGAAGGCTCAGAGAAGGTTGGGGGAGGGGACCCACTGGAATAGCTGTTGGGAGACAGATGGTAGCCTCCCGTCAAGGCCATCCAGCGTGTTCTTTAACGTTGGGTTGTTTTACCTCTGAGCGGCACTTTTTTGCACACCATGGGCTAAATGTCCAGGTCACATGGACCCCGAAGGCTCAGAGAAGGTTGGGGGAGGGGACCCTCTGGAACAGCTGTTGGGAGACAGATGGTAGCCTCCCGTCAAGGCCATCCAGCATGTTCTTTAACGTTGGGTTGTTTTACCTCTGAGCGGCACTTTTTTGCACACCATGGGCTAAATGGCCAGGTCACATGGACCCCGAAGGCTCAGAGAAGGTTGGGGGAGGGGACCCACTGGAATAGCTGTTGGGAGACAGATGGTAGCCTCCCGTCAAGGCCATCCAGCGTGTTCTTTAACGTTGGGTTGTTTTACCTCTGAGCGGCACTTTTTTGCACACCATGGGCTAAATGGCCAGGTCACATGGACCCCGAAGGCTCAGAGAAGGTTGGGGGAGGGGACCCACTGGAACAGCTGTTGGGAGACAGATGGTAGCCTCCCGTCAATGCCATCCAGCGTGTTCTTTAACGTGCACAGGGTATGGCTCTCCCGCACACGGGGCCACGGCTTAACGTCCCATCCGACGGACGGCGGCCTTTCCAACCCCATCGGTGTCCCCTACTGACCGTGGGCAGGGCGGGGAAATACTTATCATGCAACAAAAAAAAACCGACTCAAAAAACCAATGTATATAACAGCACTCATCTTTTGCTTTGAAAATTATATGTTTGTACACATATTTGTATTACTTTTGTTGAATGCAATTTTTTCCCTACCTCATAATATGTAATACTATAACTACTCTGGGGCGGGGGTGGCTCAGTCGGTAGCGCGTCAGGCTCGTAATCTGTAGTTCCCAGGTTCGAGTTGGGTTGGGTTGTTTTACCTCTGAGCGGCACTTTTTTGCACACCATGGGCTAAATGGCCAGGTCACATGGACCCCGAAGGCTCAGAGAAGGTTGGGGGAGGGGACCCTCTGGAACAGCTGTTGGGAGACAGATGGTAGCCTCCCGTCAAGGCCATCCAGCGTGTTCTTTAACGTTGGGTTGTTTTACCTCTGAGCGGCACTTTTTTGCACACCATGGGCTAAATGGCCAGGTCACATGGACCCCGAAGGCTCAGAGAAGGTTGGGGGAGGGGACCCACTGGAACAGCTGTTGGGAGACAGATGGTAGCCTCCCGTCAAGGCCATCCAGCGTGTTCTTTAACGTTGGGTTGTTTTACCTCTGAGCGGCACTTTTTTGCACACCATGGGCTAAATGGCCAGGTCACATGGACCCCGAAGGCTCAGAGAAGGTTGGGGGAGGGGACCCACTGGAACAGCTGTTGGGAGACAGATGGTAGCCTCCCGTCAAGGCCATCCAGCGTGTTCTTTAACGTTGGGTTGTTTTACCTCTGAGCGGCACTTTTTTGCACACCATGGGCTAAATGGCCAGGTCACATGGACCCCGAAGGCTCAGAGAAGGTTGGGGGAGGGGACCCACTGGAACAGCTGTTGGGAGACAGATGGTAGCCTCCCGTCAAGGCCATCCAGCGTGTTCTTTAACGTTGGGTTGTTTTACCTCTGAGCGGCACTTTTTTGCACACCATGGGCTAAATGGCCAGGTCACATGGACCCCGAAGGCTCAGAGAAGGTTGGGGGAGGGGACCCTCTGGAACAGCTGTTGGGAGACAGATGGTAGCCTCCCGTCAAGGCCATCCAGCGTGTTCTTTAACGTTGGGTTGTTTTACCTCTGAGCGGCACTTTTTTGCACACCATGGGCTAAATGGCCAGGTCACATGGACCCCGAAGGCTCAGAGAAGGTTGGGGGAGGGGACCCACTGGAACAGCTGTTGGGAGACAGATGGTAGCCTCCCGTCAAGGCCATCCAGCGTGTTCTTTAACGTTGGGTTGTTTTACCTCTGAGCGGCACTTTTTTGCACACCATGGGCTAAATGGCCAGGTCACATGGACCCCGAAGGCTCAGAGAAGGTTGGGGGAGGGGACCCTCTGGAACAGCTGTTGGGAGACAGATGGTAGCCTCCCGTCAAGGCCATCCAGCGTGTTCTTTAACGTTGGGTTGTTTTACCTCTGAGCGGCACTTTTTTGCACACCATGGGCTAAATGGCCAGGTCACATGGACCCCGAAGGCTCAGAGAAGGTTGGGGGAGGGGACCCACTGGAACAGCTGTTGGGAGACAGATGGTAGCCTCCCGTCAAGGCCATCCAGCGTGTTCTTTAACGTTGGGTTGTTTTACCTCTGAGCGGCACTTTTTTGCACACCATGGGCTAAATGGCCAGGTCACATGGACCCCGAAGGCTCAGAGAAGGTTGGGGGAGGGGACCCACTGGAACAGCTGTTGGGAGACAGATGGTAGCCTCCCGTCAAGGCCATCCAGCGTGTTCTTTAACGTTGGGTTGTTTTACCTCTGAGCGGCACTTTTTTGCACACCATGGGCTAAATGGCCAGGTCACATGGACCCCGAAGGCTCAGAGAAGGTTGGGGGAGGGGACCCACTGGAACAGCTGTTGGGAGACAGATGGTAGCCTCCCGTCAAGGCCATCCAGCGTGTTCTTTAACGTTGGGTTGTTTTACCTCTGAGCGGCACTTTTTTGCACACCATGGGCTAAATGGCCAGGTCACATGGACCCCGAAGGCTCAGAGAAGGTTGGGGGAGGGGACCCTCTGGAACAGCTGTTGGGAGACAGATGGTAGCCTCCCGTCAAGGCCATCCAGCGTGTTCTTTAACGTTGGGTTGTTTTACCTCTGAGCGGCACTTTTTTGCACACCATGGGCTAAATGGCCAGGTCACATGGACCCCGAAGGCTCAGAGAAGGTTGGGGGAGGGGACCCACTGGAACAGCTGTTGGGAGACAGATGGTAGCCTCCCGTCAAGGCCATCCAGCGTGTTCTTTAACGTTGGGTTGTTTTACCTCTGAGCGGCACTTTTTTGCACACCATGGGCTAAATGGCCAGGTCACATGGACCCCGAAGGCTCAGAGAAGGTTGGGGGAGGGGACCCTCTGGAACAGCTGTTGGGAGACAGATGGTAGCCTCCCGTCAAGGCCATCCAGCGTGTTCTTTAACGTTGGGTTGTTTTACCTCTGAGCGGCACTTTTTTGCACACCATGGGCTAAATGGCCAGGTCACATGGACCCCGAAGGCTCAGAGAAGGTTGGGGGAGGGGACCCACTGGAATAGCTGTTGGGAGACAGATGGTAGCCTCCCGTCAAGGCCATCCAGCGTGTTCTTTAACGTTGGGTTGTTTTACCTCTGAGCGGCACTTTTTTGCACACCATGGGCTAAATGGCCAGGTCACATGGACCCCGAAGGCTCAGAGAAGGTTGGGGGAGGGGACCCACTGGAACAGCTGTTGGGAGACAGATGGTAGCCTCCCGTCAATGCCATCCAGCGTGTTCTTTAACGTGCACAGGGTATGGCTCTCCCGCACACGGGGCCACGGCTTAACGTCCCATCCGACGGACGGCGGCCTTTCCAACCCCATCGGTGTCCCCTACTGACCGTGGGCAGGGCGGGGAAATACTTATCATGCAACAAAAAAAAACCGACTCAAAAAACCAATGTATATAACAGCACTCATCTTTTGCTTTGAAAATTATATGTTTGTACACATATTTGTATTACTTTTGTTGAATGCAATTTTTTCCCTACCTCATAATATGTAATACTATAACTACTCTGGGGCGGGGGTGGCTCAGTCGGTAGCGCGTCAGGCTCGTAATCTGTAGTTCCCAGGTTCGAGTTGGGTTGGGTTGTTTTACCTCTGAGCGGCACTTTTTTGCACACCATGGGCTAAATGGCCAGGTCACATGGACCCCGAAGGCTCAGAGAAGGTTGGGGGAGGGGACCCTCTGGAACAGCTGTTGGGAGACAGATGGTAGCCTCCCGTCAAGGCCATCCAGCGTGTTCTTTAACGTTGGGTTGTTTTACCTCTGAGCGGCACTTTTTTGCACACCATGGGCTAAATGGCCAGGTCACATGGACCCCGAAGGCTCAGAGAAGGTTGGGGGAGGGGACCCACTGGAACAGCTGTTGGGAGACAGATGGTAGCCTCCCGTCAAGGCCATCCAGCGTGTTCTTTAACGTTGGGTTGTTTTACCTCTGAGCGGCACTTTTTTGCACACCATGGGCTAAATGGCCAGGTCACATGGACCCCGAAGGCTCAGAGAAGGTTGGGGGAGGGGACCCACTGGAACAGCTGTTGGGAGACAGATGGTAGCCTCCCGTCAAGGCCATCCAGCGTGTTCTTTAACGTTGGGTTGTTTTACCTCTGAGCGGCACTTTTTTGCACACCATGGGCTAAATGGCCAGGTCACATGGACCCCGAAGGCTCAGAGAAGGTTGGGGGAGGGGACCCACTGGAACAGCTGTTGGGAGACAGATGGTAGCCTCCCGTCAAGGCCATCCAGCGTGTTCTTTAACGTTGGGTTGTTTTACCTCTGAGCGGCACTTTTTTGCACACCATGGGCTAAATGGCCAGGTCACATGGACCCCGAAGGCTCAGAGAAGGTTGGGGGAGGGGACCCTCTGGAACAGCTGTTGGGAGACAGATGGTAGCCTCCCGTCAAGGCCATCCAGCGTGTTCTTTAACGTTGGGTTGTTTTACCTCTGAGCGGCACTTTTTTGCACACCATGGGCTAAATGGCCAGGTCACATGGACCCCGAAGGCTCAGAGAAGGTTGGGGGAGGGGACCCACTGGAACAGCTGTTGGGAGACAGATGGTAGCCTCCCGTCAAGGCCATCCAGCGTGTTCTTTAACGTTGGGTTGTTTTACCTCTGAGCGGCACTTTTTTGCACACCATGGGCTAAATGGCCAGGTCACATGGACCCCGAAGGCTCAGAGAAGGTTGGGGGAGGGGACCCTCTGGAACAGCTGTTGGGAGACAGATGGTAGCCTCCCGTCAAGGCCATCCAGCGTGTTCTTTAACGTTGGGTTGTTTTACCTCTGAGCGGCACTTTTTTGCACACCATGGGCTAAATGGCCAGGTCACATGGACCCCGAAGGCTCAGAGAAGGTTGGGGGAGGGGACCCACTGGAACAGCTGTTGGGAGACAGATGGTAGCCTCCCGTCAAGGCCATCCAGCGTGTTCTTTAACGTTGGGTTGTTTTACCTCTGAGCGGCACTTTTTTGCACACCATGGGCTAAATGGCCAGGTCACATGGACCCCGAAGGCTCAGAGAAGGTTGGGGGAGGGGACCCACTGGAACAGCTGTTGGGAGACAGATGGTAGCCTCCCGTCAAGGCCATCCAGCGTGTTCTTTAACGTTGGGTTGTTTTACCTCTGAGCGGCACTTTTTTGCACACCATGGGCTAAATGGCCAGGTCACATGGACCCCGAAGGCTCAGAGAAGGTTGGGGGAGGGGACCCACTGGAACAGCTGTTGGGAGACAGATGGTAGCCTCCCGTCAAGGCCATCCAGCGTGTTCTTTAACGTTGGGTTGTTTTACCTCTGAGCGGCACTTTTTTGCACACCATGGGCTAAATGGCCAGGTCACATGGACCCCGAAGGCTCAGAGAAGGTTGGGGGAGGGGACCCTCTGGAACAGCTGTTGGGAGACAGATGGTAGCCTCCCGTCAAGGCCATCCAGCGTGTTCTTTAACGTTGGGTTGTTTTACCTCTGAGCGGCACTTTTTTGCACACCATGGGCTAAATGGCCAGGTCACATGGACCCCGAAGGCTCAGAGAAGGTTGGGGGAGGGGACCCACTGGAACAGCTGTTGGGAGACAGATGGTAGCCTCCCGTCAAGGCCATCCAGCGTGTTCTTTAACGTTGGGTTGTTTTACCTCTGAGCGGCACTTTTTTGCACACCATGGGCTAAATGGCCAGGTCACATGGACCCCGAAGGCTCAGAGAAGGTTGGGGGAGGGGACCCTCTGGAACAGCTGTTGGGAGACAGATGGTAGCCTCCCGTCAAGGCCATCCAGCGTGTTCTTTAACGTTGGGTTGTTTTACCTCTGAGCGGCACTTTTTTGCACACCATGGGCTAAATGGCCAGGTCACATGGACCCCGAAGCCTCAGAGAAGGTTGGGGGAGGGGACCCACTGGAACAGCTGTTGGGAGACAGATGGTAGCCTCCCGTCAAGGCCATCCAGCGTGTTCTTTAACGTTGGGTTGTTTTACCTCTGAGCGGCACTTTTTTGCACACCATGGGCTAAATGGCCAGGTCACATGGACCCCGAAGGCTCAGAGAAGGTTGGGGGAGGGGACCCTCTGGAACAGCTGTTGGGAGACAGATGGTAGCCTCCCGTCAAGGCCATCCAGCGTGTTCTTTAACGTTGGGTTGTTTTACCTCTGAGCGGCACTTTTTTGCACACCATGGGCTAAATGGCCAGGTCACATGGACCCCGAAGGCTCAGAGAAGGTTGGGGGAGGGGACCCACTGGAACAGCTGTTGGGAGACAGATGGTAGCCTCCCGTCAAGGCCATCCAGCGTGTTCTTTAACGTTGGGTTGTTTTACCTCTGAGCGGCACTTTTTTGCACACCATGGGCTAAATGGCCAGGTCACATGGACCCCGAAGGCTCAGAGAAGGTTGGGGGAGGGGACCCTCTGGAACAGCTGTTGGGAGACAGATGGTAGCCTCCCGTCAAGGCCATCCAGCGTGTTCTTTAACGTTGGGTTGTTTTACCTCTGAGCGGCACTTTTTTGCACACCATGGGCTAAATGGCCAGGTCACATGGACCCCGAAGCCTCAGAGAAGGTTGGGGGAGGGGACCCACTGGAATAGCTGTTGGGAGACAGATGGTAGCCTCCCGTCAAGGCCATCCAGCGTGTTCTTTAACGTTGGGTTGTTTTACCTCTGAGCGGCACTTTTTTGCACACCATGGGCTAAATGGCCAGGTCACATGGACCCCGAAGGCTCAGAGAAGGTTGGGGGAGGGGACCCACTGGAACAGCTGTTGGGAGACAGATGGTAGCCTCCCGTCAATGCCATCCAGCGTGTTCTTTAACGTGCACAGGGTATGGCTCTCCCGCACACGGGGCCACGGCTTAACGTCCCATCCGACGGACGGCGGCCTTTCCAACCCCATCGGTGTCCCCTACTGACCGTGGGCAGGGCGGGGAAATACTTATCATGCAACAAAAAAAAACCGACTCAAAAAACCAATGTATATAACAGCACTCATCTTTTGCTTTGAAAATTATATGTTTGTACACATATTTGTATTACTTTTGTTGAATGCAATTTTTTCCCTACCTCATAATATGTAATACTATAACTACTCTGGGGCGGGGGTGGCTCAGTCGGTAGCGCGTCAGGCTCGTAATCTGTAGTTCCCAGGTTCGAGTTGGGTTGGGTTGTTTTACCTCTGAGCGGCACTTTTTAGCACACAATGGGCTAAATGGCCAGGTCACATTGACCCCGAAGGCTCAGAGAAGGTTGGGGGAGGGGACCCACTGGAACAGCTGTTGGGAGACAGATGGTAGCCTCCCGTCAAGGCCATCCAGCGTGTTATTTTACGTGCACAGGGTATGGCTCTCCCGCACACGGGGCCACGGCTTAACGTCCCATCCGACGGACGGCGGCCTTTCCAAGCCCATCGGTGTCCCCTGCTGACCGTGGGCAGGGCGGGGAATTTTGCGGAGATAAATCTCAACGCTGACCCAGCTGGGACTCGAACCTGGGAACTACAGATTACGAGCCTGGCGCGCTACCGACTGAGCCACCCCCGCCCCTCAGGTTCGAGTCCCAGCTGGGTCAGCGTTGAGATTTATCTCCGCAAAAATTCCCCGCCTTGCCCACGGTCAGTAGGGGACACCGATGGGCTTGGAAAGGCCGCCGTCCGTCGGATGGGACGTTAAGACGTGGCCCCGTGTGTGGGAGAGACATACCCTGTGCACGTTAAAGATCACATTGGATGGCCTTGACGGGAGGTTACCATCTGTCTCCCAACAGCTGTTCCAGTGGGTCCCCTCCCCCAACGTTCTCTGAGCCTTCGGGGTCCATGTGACCTAGCCATTTAGCCCATGGTGTGCAAAAAAGTGCCGCTCAGAGGTAAAACAACCCAACCCTATAACTACTGTCTGGCATTATTCGAGGCTTGATATAATGACTCAGGTCAGCAGGTGCATTCCAAAGAGTGTGTGGACACTCCTTGAGATCCGGAGTGACGTCACTGATGGAAGACGTTTTCGACTCCCCGTTATTTCGCAGGTACAGTCGCTCAAAAAAATATCCGAACACTATGGTTGATTACAGAATTCAGAAAAAATATCTGGCAACGATTTTTTTAGAAATTAGTGATCTGGCAGCCTTCGTGTCACATGTGCCCAGCACTACCATCATCTCACTGTTATGACACCCTTTGATATTATGATTTTCACTGCATTAAAGGTTAGTTTTGTGAACAACATCCCCTGTCTCCAACACCCCTTAGAACAGTTTGAACAAGTATATACGTACATTGCTTTTGCAATAAGAACGATTAAATACAGTGTTACCAACTTCAAGTGATGAAATCACTCCTAAACTTCAGAAAGTCACGACAGTGGATTATAAAATAATTACTCTTTTCCCTACGAATAGTATGGCGAATACTTTTGTTCTATTAAGCCTCCCCCCTCCTTTTGTAATTTCGACTTGAAACTGACCACTGCAACTTGAACAACAACCAGAAACACTATCAAATTTTTAAGCGTCGACAACGATTTCATGATGAGTTATGGCTACTGCAGATACTTATTTTTTCATTATTTTAAAAAGAAGAAGTTACATCCGTAATCATAGGGTCGGATATAACCTAGAAGATTTTGGCTTGTCCTGATTCTTCATGCAACATACAAACACTTACATAAGGACATACCAGATGGTCTTAGTAGTCAGGTATGCCAACTACCCCACCAGACTTAGACACAAATCTCCTTTTATTTCCACTGAGTTATAAGAAAAGGTAGTATTTACCTTCCATGTGACCAAAATAGAGCTTGAACCTTTAGACTCAATCCACACATCTGTTGGTGGTCCACTGGGCTCTGAAAAGACAAAATGCAATGCAATTTAGACATCACTTGCATGCATAAATTTTTTATTTCTATTAACCCTTTCACGACTAAGGGAAACATTTTCCCCATTTTAAAATTGGTGATTGTCGTATTTAATTATAACCTTATCTGCATCTTTATACAGAATGTCAAAATAGAACGTATGCCGAACGCAATTACGTAAACGGGAACGTTTAGTCCATGTCCATCTTTGCAATAATGTTGCATCTGTGCAATGTCTATCTTTGCTTCACAACCGAAAGAAATTGCTTCGAAGAATATCATAATTAGCACATCATTTTGTATAGTAATTTTATTTCATAATTTTGTATTATTTTAGTTAACATTTTGTTCTAATAAACCAATAAATAAAAGACATTGCATAATAAGCCTAACTATAATTTGTGATACCTTTATAGTCCATTGGGAAAAATATTTCCCATAAAATTCCAAAAAAACTACACATTATTATGCACTTTTCTTATGATTTTTATTTATTTTACGTCTAAACAAACTAAAATAAACAGTTACATACTAATATTTACTCTTAGAAACCTTATGGTCCTGAAAGGGTTAAGATCAATTCCACATTACACAGATCAGAGATTTTACCTTTACAAACATTTCCCCTAAACACATGAAGATTTTTGGGTTGTTTTACCTGTGAACAACACTTTTTTTGCACACAATAGACTACATGGCCAGGTCACAAGGACCCCAAGGGCTCAGAGAAGGTTGAGAAAGGGTATTCACTGGACAGGAGATAGATGGTAGCCTCCTGTCAAGGCCATCCAGAGTGTTCTTTAAGGTGCACAGGGTATGGCTCTCCTGCAAAAGGAGCCACTACTTAGCATCCCATCCAAAGGATTATAGCTTTTCCAAGTTCATGAATGCCTCCTATTGACCAAGGGCAGGGTGAGGGTTTTGCTGAGATAAATCTTCATGAGCTGGGACTCGAACCTAGGATCTGCAGAATACGAACCTGGCACACCACCGATTGAGCCATCCTCCCCCACATGAAATAATGTGCTCCTGATTCTATAATATATTTGCTGAGTGATTGAGGGACTGACTGATTTATAGAAGATCACGATAATTCTAATTATGATGCAGAAATGGTAAAGCTCTGAAAATTTGCCTCTAGAGGGTAATCCGGTCAGATCTCAGGAAAAATCTAATATTTGACCTCAGACAAGTCCTTTAATGTCAAACAAAGGTCACATAGAAGTCAAACCATGATCTACGATTGATGGAAACGGGAAAATTGGTGTCTAAGGGCTTTATCAGATCTTAGAAACGTAACTAAATTTCCAGTTTTAGCGAGTCCTTCGAGATTAAATGTCCAATTCTGATCTACGAGTCAGACAGAGTTAAAAATTGGATCCTAGGTGTATTTCAGGCTGTAGAACTGAGAAATGTTGCGAAATTTTCTATCCAATTTCTTTCTTGAGGTGAAAGATCAAATTTCTCTATTCCAGTGCTAGAGAGTAAAATTTGGTGTTGGGCTATTTCGGATAGTAGATATCAGAAATATTTAAAACAATTCATCCAGTGTCAAGTTCAAGATTAAATTGGAGTTGGAGTGATGGTTTAGAAACCAAGAGGCGCCAATTGTTTTCTATTTTATATATGTTTATATATATATTTATGTGTATTTGTTGTGTCACCAGTGAAAAATTTTCGTTTTGTTGCCTAAAGAGAAAAAAATCTCAGTAAAATCTTTAGCTCAAGTAACAAACTAACCGAAGTAATATACACTGCTGGACATTAAAAGTGCAACACCAAGAAGAACCCATCAGATCGTCCCTAAATATGCAAGATGGGTAGCCCATGGGAGAACATGTAAATGATTCAAAGAACAGCACATACGCACATCATGTGGGACAGTAACGCCTCCTGGAAGTGGTATAAGAGGAGATTACAAAGAGCTGGTGTAAAGCACTGGAATTGTGTTTGTGTGCAGTTTTTGCACACTAAAGTATCAAGTATGCCCGGTCGAAGAAAACAGCATTCATACAACCAGTTTTCTGACTTTGATTGAGGGAGAATTGTGGGATTACGGGAAGATGGATTATCGTACTGAGACATTGGTGCTTGTGTTGGACAGAATGCTGCCACAGTGATGAGAATATGGCGTCAGTGGGTAGAGGAGGAACGAACTCACCGACCTGAGGGATCTCAACGGCCCTGTCATACGAACAAACGAGAGGGCAGACATCTCGTGTGCATGACTTTTAATGGTCGTACAGCCACATCAAACACATTAGCTCAATAGTTAGGGTGTGTTGCACATCAACCAGTGTCTGCACATATGGTCATCTGCAGCATTGTGGCATCTTTGCTAGGCGGCTATTGCTTCGTCTACCATTGACTCCACAACACAGGTGTATGTGACTGCAATGGTGCCAAGAACGTTGTGCATGGATGTGCGAATGGCATCACATCGTCTTTTCAAACGAATCCCGTTTCAGTATGCAGCACCATGATGGACGAATCCGTATCTGGTGGTACAGTGGCGACAGGCTCAGTGAAACATGCATGATACAGCGCCATACAGGTCCAGCCATACAGGTCGTAGCAGTGTTATGGTATGGGGCGCCATTGTACTCCTACACAACCCATACTGCACACAACATGTATGCAATACCGGTACTTTGAACAGCAAGCGTTAAATCACTGAGGTGTTGGAACCTGTGGTCGTACCTTATCTTCAGGGGCTCTCTGGTTCCATTTACCAACAAGACAATGTCCGACCACATGTGGCATGCATCGTCCAACAATTCCTGGATAGCCATCATGTGACATTTCTTGCCATGGCCTACATGTTCACCGGATCTATCCCCAATTGAACATGTCTGGTCCATGATCTCACAACGACTAACACACCAGACACCAGCAGCTGCTACAACAGATGAACTTTGGCTACGTATCGAAACTGCATGGACTGACATTCCCCAAACACACATCTGACATCTCATCCTCTCAATGCTGGACCGTGTAGCAGCGGATATTGCCGCTCATGGTAGCTATGCAAGATACTGATTTTTTTGTATTCCACAAGTCTAATCGAGTTGTATTTGCAATCATTTGATCCTTGTAACATAAGCTATGTATTCTCAAAATATGGCTTTGTTATCTCTTGTCTTTCCTATTGTTGCACTTTTAATGTCCAGCTGTGTACATCTGGGGCTGCCCCATCAGCAGATGTCAGTACAAAGTAGTGTCAATAAGTGTCAGCAGTCATCACTGTTACACATATGTGCTGTGAGATGCAGACTCAGAACGAATATGGCGAATGTTTAGAAAAGAAAACTGGATATTTGAGCAGTAATTCGGTTTCTGCGAGCATAGGAAAACCAAGTGATGCAAATTCATTGATAACTTGTGACTGTGTATGGTTCATATGTCCTGTCAGGGTAACATGTGAGGAAATGCCATATGAAAATGGTCATGTGCTTGTAGTGGATGAGGAACTCTGTACCTGGTAAACTATATGGGCTCGCCCCACCATATAGTTTAGAGCTGGTGCCGTCTCACCTGTTTGGGAAGCTGATATCTCACCTGTTTGGGAAGCTGAAGGAGCAACTCCAAAAATAACACCTTACATTAAATAAATAATAAATAAATACCCCCTCAAACAGCTGCTTGCCACACAGGTCTGACAGGAGCCTGTCAGTTTATATGCCATAGTAGAAGGTCTGAGAGGATGGCAGGACCTCAGCAGAAAAACGACACAAACAGCCATGCCTTACCCGGGGCTCGAACCCAGGTCCCGTAGATCAGTAGCCAAGCGCGCTAACCACTCGGCCAATGGATGGATGTTGCTAATGAAAGAGATCATCATAACGAGGCTTCAAGAACAAGACATGACCTGTCCTCCACAGGAATTAAATAGAAAAACTACTTTCTAACTTCATACCTACTCAAAATTTTGGAAAATGTTTGCAAAATTTGAATATGTTAATTACAAAGATGACAAGCTTTTGGGAGCAAAAATAAAATTGTGGACAAATGGGTCTCCCACACCTAGTGAGACCATCAGTTTCACTATTTGTGAAAATCAGATATTTTAATGACTTATATTTAATTATATTATTTATATTACAGGATACTTTATAACAATACTTGGCAATAATCATATGATAATATTCCATTTTCTTTGAATTTTTTTTTATTTTCAACATCGGGTCAAATAATTTGTGAAAGAACATATGAAGCTACATGCAACTCTAATTCATAGATCACAAAAAATAAGGGATTTTATTGGTCACTAGCAGCTATAAGTATGCTAGAATAGAGTGCTAATTCATGCAAAAGAGCAAAGATAAAGTAATAATTAATCAAAACAAAAATGATGTCAGGAAAACTCAATATTATTGAAGAACAGAAAAATTATTTAAGAAATACAAGACAATATTTTTGAAAATTATGTGTTTGGAACGTCTATAATATGTGAACATTATTATCAAAAATCATACACTAAATAATGTCACTTAGATTCTTCAAAAATTTTTGGAGTGAAAAAAAAAAACTATGGTCTCTTGTTTGGTAGATTTTCAAAAGGCCTTTGATTTACATTTTCCATCATAATTTGTGCTTAATTGTGATCATGTGACATAAGATAAACAACGGAAACAGTAATCGACCCGAAATTTAGGCTACCAACAAAATTATGAAAAAGAAAGTCATAAGTAACAAATCTACTGCATGCATTTATTTTTTAATATTCAGACAGTGAATATAATTCATTAATATTTTGTTCCCAGGTTCGAGTCCCAGCTGGGTCAGCGTTGAGATTTATCTCCGCAAAATTCCCCGCCCTGCCCACGGTCAGTAGGGGACACCGATGGGCTTGGAAAGTCCGTCGGATGGGACGTTAAGCCGTGGCCCCGTGTGCGGGAGAGCCATACCCTGTGCACGTTAAAGAACACGCTGGATGGCCTTGACGGGAGACTACCATCTGTCTACCAACAGCTGTTCCAGTGGGTCCCCTCCCCCAACCTTCTCTGAGCCTTCGGGGTCCATGTGACCTGGCCATTTAGCCCATGGTGTGCAAAAAAGTGCCACTCAGAGGTAAAACAACCCAACGTTAAAGAACACGCTGGATGGCCTTGACGGGGGGGCTACCATCTGTCTCCCAACAGCTGTTCCAGTGGGTCCCCTCCCCCAATCTTCTCTGAGCCTTCGGGGTCCATGTGACCTGGCCATTTAGCCCATGGTGTGCAAAAAAGTGCCGCTCAGAGGTAAAACAACCCAACCCATTAATATTTAACAATGAACTTATTTCCACGATGATAAAGATATTTAGATGATAGATTCAGAAAGTATGTCAGTTTATAAATGTTAACATTCCCTAACTACCTTCCTCTCCAGTCTTTAGCTTCAGTATCTCAGAAGGCTGACCTTGTCCAATATCGTTCTCTCCCAGAACAGTCACTGCATATGGAGTTCCTGGCTGTAGATTCTTTAAAAGGAAGGTTGTCTGAGAGTTAGACACATTCTCTTCCAGAAGTCTATGGGGACCTCCTGAAAAAGGATAGTTTAATTCTAATCAATTATTCATTCCACTGATAATGTCAAGAAATAATATTTTTCTATAAAAATTCTCCTAAATTACTTTTATTCTTAAATCACTTAAATTATTTTTATTTTGCACACTTAACAAAGGCTACCAATTTCATCCATTAAATGTCATTTACGAAGTCTCTGCAAAATCTGGAGATAAATTAAAATTGTAAAAGAATTTGAATCTGCCTATAGAAACTACATATAATTGCTTAATGCTCATTAATGCACACTGCTCAACATTGAAATTGCACCACCCAGATGGACATGTCGTACAAGCGTGCAAATGGTTGAGCACTCTCCACATACTCATGTGCAGAGTGTTGCACGAGCAACAGTTACATCCGTTTCATCATCAGAGAGTCAAGACATTGCAACCTCAGGATTATCCTCTTCACGTGGAATTCGTGCACTGGTTTCTGCATAAGACCATGGTGCAGCCTGATTTTTCCAGCTCATGTGCTCTTCTCAGATGAGGTGTCTTTCACCCATTAAGGTGTGTTTAATGTACAAAATTCTCACGTTTGGGCGCATGGAAACCCACATGCCACAATGGTGCATGGTCATCAACAATGGTTCACCATCAATATTTGGATGGGTATCATCCATGACATTTTTGATTGGCCATACCTGTTGCCTCTCCGACTCAACAAGCAAATTTATTGGGTATTTCTTGACGAAACGTTTTCCAGGATTGCTAGAAGATGTTCCCGTGGCTATTCGCAGACGAATGTGGTTTCAACAAGATGGGACGCCAGAACACTTGAGCAATGCTGTGCGGGAAAAAAAGGCCACTTTTGGGGGGCCGATGAATAGGCTGGGATGGACCCACCATCCGGCCAACAAGATCGCCCGATTTAACTAACATGAATCGATTTCTTCCTCTGGGGACACATGAAGAACCTGGTATACGAGACTCCCATTGACTCAGACGAAGACCTCATCGGAAGAATCGCTGTCCCGCTGTAACTGTTTGCAAAATTCCGGGAATCTTTCAACATGTATGACAATCAATGCTTCGATGCTGTCATGCATGCAATGCTATTGTCGGTCGCAACTTTGAGCACCTTCTTTAAATAAACATTTCACACTTGCTTCCATTCATTTATGTACCAGCTCCGATATTTCTGTCAGCGCCCTCTAGCACCGAAGGGTTAAGTCAGTGGACATACATTCAAAGACGAAAAAGGTTTGCCTTGGTGTTCCCTATCTCCCATTGAAATTTGTACAGAGAGTTTTGAAACACCTTGTATATATTGACGATTGTGAGTGGTTGACTGATTGGCTGACTACGGATGACTGATTGACTGACTGACAAGGGATCACGCTAATTCTAACTATGATGTAGAAATGGTAAAGCTCAGAAAATTTGCACCAAGAGATAATCTGGATCATAGATCTGATAAATATGATCTCCGACGTGGCTTTCTAGGTGAAAAAGGTCACTTAAAGGTCACACCTTGATTTATGAATGCTAGAAACGTGAAATTTGATATCTGGGGGTGTTTCGGGTTATAAATCTCAGAAATGTTATGAAATTTCGGATTCAAGGGATCGTCCAAGGTCAAAGGTCAAATTAAATCTAGCAATATTAGAGCAATAAAAATTGGACACTGGGGATATTTTGGGTCATAGGTCTCAGAAATGTTGCGAAATCTGTGAAATCTTGAATGTGATGGGTCCTTCAAGGATAACGATGAAATATATATCTATCAGTGTTAGAGGATTACAAATTAGTACCTGGGGAGAGTTCGAATTGTAGATCTGTGAAATTATTTCAAATTTGGACGCAAGGGATCCTTTGAGATCGAAGGGGAAATTCTGATATAACCTTACTGGAGAGCTAAAAGTTGGTGAATAGGGTTATTTTGAGCAGTAGAACTCATAAATATTAAGATGTTCAGATCTGGTGTTGCTTTCAAGACCAAATGAGGGTCAAAATGAAGGGCTAAAAATCAAGCAGTTCCAAAGTCACCGATTGATTTTTGGCAAATTCAAGTCTTTTATATGCATGTAGATTACTTTTAATAATAAACACACAGATTAACCATTGACACAGAATTCAAGAAATGCTTTTCTGGAAGAAATTAGTTTCACCCATGAATGGAATTTGAGCCCATGCCTCCCATTTACATGCTAGGTGTAAAAAAATAAATAAATAAATACCCCCTCAAGCAGCTGCTTGACCACAGAGGTCTGACAGGAGCATGTCAGTTTATATGCCACAGTAGAAGATCTGTGAGGATGGCAGGATCTCAGCAGAAAACAACACGAACACCCATGACTTACCAGGGGCTCGAGCCCAGATCCCGTAGATCAGTAGCCAAGCGCTCTAACCACTCGGCCATACTAACCACTAAACTATCAGCAGCTCCGTCACTTATCTGCTGATTGTGACTTTTAATTCTTGTCACTCATGGCGCCATCTATGATCAGGAAAGGCAACTTTCTCATATTGTTCAGTATATACTTAAATAAGAGCGTCACTCACTTTAAAGCAGGGGGCGGGGGTGGCTCAGTCGGTAGCGCGCCAGGCTCGTAATCTGTAGTTCCCAGGTTCTGAGTCCCATCTGGGTCAGCGTTGAGATTTATCTCCGCAAAGTTTCCCCGCCCTGCCCACGGTCAGTAGGGGACACCGATGGGCTTGGAAAGGCCGCCGTCCATCGGATGAGACGTTAAGCCGCGGCTCCGTGTGCGGGAGAGCCATACCCTATGCACGTTAAAGAAAACGCTGGATGGCCTTGACGGGAGGCTACCATCTGTCTCCCAACAGCTGTTCCAGTGGGTCCCCTCCCCCAACTTTCTCTGAACCTTCGGGGTCCATGTGACCTGGCCATTTAGCCCATGGTGTGCAAAAAAGTGCCGCTCAGAGGTAAAACAATTCAATCCAATCCACTTTAAAGCATTTCAAGTCGAAGATGCAGTCAACGGTAAACACACAGATTACCTTTTGGCATAGAATTCAAGAAATACTTTTGTGAAAAATATTTGTCTTGCCAATAAGTGGGACTTTAAATCTACAGTTACTTGTCACGTGTCCGAAACATTAAACTGTCACCAGTTATACAATATTCTGACAGCGAATATATTTTATTGCTTTCTTTTGTAATATGATCACACTTGAATGCTTCATCAATTTTTTCAAGATGCGAATGCCCTATTGGAATCACGAAACAACTAGAATTACTTCATTGTTTTTATCTAATGGTAGACACGATCCTAGAAATTAAGTGTGAAAGAAGCAGTCAAGTGTAATGACATGTTGGCAATTATCATTAAATATTCAAGTTATTTGAATTCACAATAACTAAAGGAACGTATTGTAATAATCAATATATATTTTGAAAAAAAATGTTTTAGAAGTATTAATCATTTATCTATAGTGCTTCTGGTACAGTACATAACAATCTTTTAATCATTCGTACTTTCAAGCAATGTGGTTGTGTGTTCCTTATAATTGCAGACATCGACTGCTGCTGGTAAAATTCTTTCCTTACTATGATCAAAGAATTTAAAATTTGATTGATCAAGAAATCAATAAATGGGTAATCTATGTATTTACCATTGACTGCATCTTCGATTTGGAAAGCTTTAGCATGAATGACGCTCTCATTTAAGTCTATACTAAATAATAAACGGGGCGGGGGTGGCTCAGTCGGTAGCCATAATCTCTAGTTCCCAGGTTCGAGTCCCAGCTGGGTCAGCGTTGAGATTTATCTCCGCAAAATTCCCCGCCCTGCCCACGGTCAGTAGGGGACATCGATGGGCTTGGAAAGGCCGCCGTCCATCCCGTCGGATGGGACGTTAAGCCGTGGCCCCGTGTGCGGGAAGAGCCATACCCTGTGCACGTTAAAGAACACGCTGGATGGCCTTGATGGGAGGCTACCATCTGTCTCCCAAAAGCTGTTCCAGTGGGTCCCCTCCCCCAACCTTCTCTGAGCCTTCAGGTCCATGTGACCTGGCCATTTAGCCCATGGTGTGCAAAAGAGAATTATTAAGTGTTTTAAATTAATGAGGTGTGCTCAGAGGTAAAACAACCCAACCCAACCCTATACTAAATAATATGAGAAAGTTGCCTTTCCTGATCATAGATGACGCCATGAGTGACAAGAATTAAAAGTCACAATCAGCGGATAAGTGACGGAACTGGTGTTAGTTTAGTGGTTAGTACACCTGGCATGTAAATGGGAGGCATAAGCTCAAATTCCATTCATTGGTGAAACTCATTTCTTCCACAAAATATTTCAATAAGAGTAGGGACTGTATATATCTAATTTTTGTAAATATGTGAATTTAGAGCAATCAAACACTTTAGCAAATTAGCAGGGGAGTAATCGTTGGAGATTGGGGCCAACTGTGAAACAGAGGGAAAACTATTCAAAGTGGCAATTGCAGAGTCTCGTAGTCTCTTAAGTTTCACCATTGATAAATAAATAAATAAATAAATATAAATTGTTCCTGAAGCAGCTGCTTGCCAGAGATGAGACCATTCAGTGGCATATTAAACTGAGAGAGAACCTGTAAGTTTAATATGCAATTGAGAAGATCTGTGAGAAAGACAAGACTCAGCAGAAACACAACACAAGCAGCCAGGCTCAAATCCCTTTTATCAATATCCTAGCACATTAACATTCATCTAATGGAACTGAAAAAATTAAATTTTTCCTCAAACAACTATTTGCCACAGAGGTATGACAACAGCCTATCAGTTTAATACGCCATAGAGATCTGTGTGGAAGCATGACTTCTGGAGAGAGACAATGCAAACATCAATCCTTACCCAAGACTCAAATCCAGATCTTTTTGATCAATAGCCAAGCATGTTAACCACTGTGCCATTGAGACATAAATATTTTAAATTTGCTGAAAGCTAAAGAAAATTAGTGAAATCACAATTATTTATGTTTATTTTACCTCTGTCTCTCCAGTACTGGATAATATACTTGGTGATTGGGCTGTTGCCTGAATATGGTGCTGACCAACTGATACTAGCAGTCCGACTCCATACTTCTTTTGCTTTCACATCAAGTGGTTGAGCAGGCACCTCTGCACATAAGAAAGCATAAACTATATTTTATAATGACACATTATGATATACACTTCTGGTGAAAGCTTCTGACCATTATATATAAGATTTGTATCAACATTAAATTTTATTACATTACAAAAACAAAGACATATGATTAGTTTCATCAGAAATTCCTACTACTTAACATTTTCAAGTTCAATTATTCATTCAGTTATTCACTTCACTGATGTCTGGGTAAACTATATGTGAGTTTCAAACTCTATGATTCCTGCTGGACAAGGGGCGGGGGTGGCTCAGTCGGTAGCGCGCCAGGCTCGTAATCTGTAGTTCCCAGGTTTGAGTCCCAGCTGGGTCAGCGTTGAGATTTATCTCCGCAAAATTCCCCGCCCTGCCCATGGTCAGTAGGGGATACCGATGGGCTTGGAAAGGCCACCGTCCGTCGGATGGAACGTTAAGCCGTGTCACCGTGTGTGGGAGAGCCATACCCTGTGCACGTTAAAGAACACGCTGGATGGCCTTGACGGGAGGTTACCATCTGTCTCCCAACAGCTGTTCCAGTGGGTCCCCTCCCCCAACCTTCTCCGAGCCTTCGGGGTCCATGTGACCTGGCCATTTAGCCCATGGTGTGCAAAAAAGTGCCGCTCAGAGCTAAAACAACCCAACACAACCCAACTCTGCTGGACAAAGCAGCAGGATAATCATAGAGTTTGAAACTCACATACAGAACAGAAGTTATAGTTGAAGAAGATGTTATAGAGGAGAAAGAAGTTATATAGGAAGAAGAAAGAGGTGAAAATGGAAGATATGCTGTGAATATTTGCGAACTCTTCAGTTGATAATTATACTGTGATTAAAGAAGAATCTAATTCTCATGTAACTCATATATAATGGTGAGTTGTTTTCTAACAAATTTTTATGAATGTTGTAAATCCATTTTATATTACTTTCAAACTGTATCACGAGGGACAAATGTTGTTTAAAAAACTAGCACCTATTTTGTTACCATTTAAACAAAAAAAAAAAACATAAATATTTAAGAATACTAAAAAAGGGTTTGTAAAAGTAACATTATAACCCTCTCATATACTATCGGCTAATTTTATAATGTTTGGAATTCTAGAAAATCTCAAACTCTCTCTGCTTGCAATTTCAACAATCTCCTTGCACTATAGGAGTCAGCACTGGAAATTAGATATTAGGTATTTACTGGTTAGTTTCACTTTAGTGAAACTAAAGTGATGAAAATTGGTCAGGCAGGCTGTGATTCAGTTAATCTGAATGGTTGCAGGCTTGAGCAGGTGTCACAGTTTAATTATCTTGGGAGCTATGTAACAGATAATGGTGATGTGCGGCATGAGATTAACAGACGAATAGGGATTGCTGCCGGGACTTTTAAGAACCTATGGAGAGTGTGGAGAAATAGGCGTATACACCTATATTAAGACTAAAATTAGACTCTATAATAGTTTGGTTCTTTCTAGGGTTAGTTATGGTAGTGAAACTTGTAACAAAAACTTGTAAACAAGATAACAGGAAACTAGATGCTTTTGATTCCAGATGCTTACGCAGTATCTTGGGCATTAGGTGGTTCAACTTTGTAACTAATGATGAGATTAGGCAAAGGAGTTTGCAACCTCCTTTAAGCAGCATAATGTGCAGAGAGAGACTCTGTTGGTTTGGCCATGTTGCTCGTATGAATAATTATAGATTGGCGAATAGGGTTATGAACAGTGTGCCTAAAGGCCTCAGAAAGAAGGGGAGACCTAGGATGCGGTGGGCAGACAATGTCAAACAGGACCTTGTTAGAATTGGTGTGCAGTGGCCAGATACAGTAGATGTAGCTCAGGATAGACTTGCTTGGAGAACTAAATTGCACGGTCTGGTTGGACCTCCGTAGCCCATGGCTGCTTGAGGATGATGATGATGATTTACTGGTTAGTACTGCACTTTTTTCAAATCTTGTTCATCCTAAACGTAATTATCTGTAGGTTCCTGATTATTTGGAAGGGAGACAAACAAGCCATTTGGTAGTATATATTTGGTAGGGCAAGGTATGTACACATTATTCATCCTATAGCTACTGTATAAGGATCTTTCCATGGTTTCTCGAGCTTTGCTGATGATCCTCCTTTCTGTTGGGAGTTATAGAACCAGAGTCCTCCTCTTAAAATTAACTTCCTCTTGTGATACCTATTATTATGATGTGGTTCCAATTGCACTACGAGTCTGCAATGAAATTTCTCTACCATATATTGTAGAATGATAGATAGCATCTGTCCTATTGTTTCATGTATTTCTATTTAGCATGGAAGTAGAAAGAATAGTATGTGAAGATTCCAATAGCACTGGTAGACTGCAAGAGCTGATTAAACCTTTCTATCTGCCATCTGACTGAGGATGCAAATGAGTTGTTTTGGTTTTTCTAAATCCTAATACCTCTAACGCTCACATTCCCTGGTACAATGCTAGATTGAAAATTCCATGCTTAGTCCCTGTGGAGCCACAAGGCAACCATAAATCAGCTTATCAATTTGTCGTCAGCACTTCCAGCACAGCAATCTCCTCTTGGTCCTTAATGGTGTTGTTACGACAGATTAACATGCTACAATACGCTTATGGCAGATGTATCATGAACGCTTGCATATGCTTCAGTGTGACAATTACGTTATCAACTATTTAGAACGATAATGCTTTGAATAGTAAGAATTGTGGAAAGGAAACAAAAAGGTGTAGTGGAGTAGTGAAGAAATAAGGTTATATTGTGTTAAGTTAGTGTTGTGTGATACTACATAAGAAGACTGTTATCATTTGATTCAAGATGAGTCTGGTTGCGGTGGTGTAAGAGAATCAACAGTAAAATTACTTTTGAGTCCTCTATCAGGAGAGACGAACATTAGATATTTCGCATCTATAAAGTATAAAGCATTTTTAATGTAGTCCTCTAAAACAAATGAAATTCAATATAATTTAGTTTGTTTATTGGACGTTACAAAGTAGAAGATTCTATTTGTCATAGGAATTGAATATTGACAGCAAGTGTGGTTTAAGCATTGAGAATTAGTTAAACGTTGTAAATCGTCCTTTTATGGTTTGACTTTATACTAAGAAGAATAGAAATAATTGTGTTTAGATAAAATTGATTAATTTGTATAATATTTGTGCCTTTGAAATAAATTACTTCATTCATACTTTAGTTTAGTATACGTATATACTATTTTTGAACTCACGCTAAGTTTTCATCTCGTTGAATTCATATCAGTATATACTCAGATAACTTTGTGAAAGAGTGTATGGCCACTAAATGGTAGAAAATTCTTTCTTTGGTTCTAAGAATGGACCCATGATATATATAGCAACTCTTTTAACAATGCATTTCATCATCGTTCCATGACTCATAATTTTGAAGCCTTTTTAGCAGCAGTGTTCACATTGCTAACATCATTTCTCAACGTCATCACTACACTACAGCCAATATATACGTTTCTAGGCATTCACTAGTTTTTTTTACACTGAATCGTGCTGCAGCAGAACTATCATGGATTTCTTCCAACATACCCACAGCTGAGGAAGGATTATCTGCCCATATCCTACGGCCATATGTGCTCTCCCATTTCCTACACTATACCGTATCTCTGATAACCAGTAAGTCCCACTGAACTCAATAATTCTTCGTAAAAAATAAAAATAAATACCCCTTCAAGCAGCTGCTTGCCACAGAGATCTGACAGGAGCCTTTCAGTTTATATGCCATAGTAGAAGATCTGATAGGATGGCGGGACCTCAGAAGAAAAACGATATATACATTCGTGTGTTACCTTGAACTCGAAGTTGGGTTATATGATGCACTATCTCCCAACTAGGTCACCCAGAAACTGTCTCCATTCATTCCAATATGGGTTTCAGTTCCTCAACAGTTTGCAGAGCCTTTGTTGCATCCTCAGGACTCCCTATATCTGTGTACAGTTACAATTCTGTAGAAATGTCCTTTGTCTGATGGGAAAGTTTCCCATAACTCAATGCTTTATCCCTGCAGTAGGGCAGTCATTGCGATTTTCTGCATTCTTATGTGTGTTGCCATTATGATGCTCCACAACAAAATCATGCTCTTGTAAGCTCTGAATCCATGGGCAACTTCCCTTCAGTATGTCCGAAATTTAGTAGCCACCTCAGAGCTGCGTAATGAGTTCAAAGAAGGAACATTTATTTCATGTAGATAATGGCAGAAATGTTCTGTGAAATCACAAGAGCTAAGTACCTTTCTGATTACACAAAAAATTCCTTTCTGTTTCCCTTTTCCTTCCAGTTTGAGGTTTTAAGGAGCTGTCTTGATAAAATAAGCAATTTTCATTTAAATCCATATTATTTGTTTTGCTATCCAATACGTATTGCATGTTGGCATACAAATAGACTAACATGGAAAGCATTTTTTCCTTTTCTGAAAGGCAACTTCATACTCTTTTGTCCTCATGGACCACCAATCCTCCTCCATCAGGAATTGTAGAGGTTTTGTGATGCTGCTGAATTTTGGGATGAACCTTCTGTAGCAGAAATTCTTAACCAAGAGTGCCCACAACTCCAGGGGTTGCAGGAAAGTGGTCAATGAGGTGTGAACAGAATCACTAAAAATTAAACTTTTTTCCCATTTTATTGAGATTTAAAAATTAACCAATAATGAAGAAATAGATCTTTAAATAGGAGTGCCAGGTTTCCATATATTGTTGCAAGGAGTGTAGACCAGAAAAAGGTTAAGAACTTTATATGCACAATCTCAAGAAGCTTCTGAGTTGTTCTACATCCTTGAGATGTGGCTGGGTCTTAGGCTTCAAAGATTTCGTTAACAGTCTTGACTCTCACAGGTATGATGACATGTCCTAGCCAACATACTTCCCATTGAAACATCTTACACTTTGTTGGGCCCAGTTTGAGATTGACTGCCGTGAGTTTCTTGAACAGTTGGTGAAACTTCTGGGAAATTTAGTAAAAATTCCTACGCAGGATAATGATATTGTTCAAATATGCCAGAGAAGGCCCCTGAGTGAGCATACCAGAGAAAGCTCCTGAATATCAAGAAAAATTCTAGAGTGATGTCTCCATAAGTCTTTGGAATGTAGCAGATTCGTTACATAATTCAAATGACATCACTTTTAACTGACACAGTCGGCTTCCTGTAGGGAAGGTTGATTCTCACTGTCTTCAGGATGAATAGTTCTTTTCAGTAACCACTTTTCAAGTTCAGAACACAAAAACTTTACTATCAGAAAGAGAATGTAGGTTTTAATCAATTCTTAACAATGGAAAGTGGTGCTTTTCAGTGACATCACTGAGTCATCTACAGTCTACACATAATCGTTGGGTTGTTTTACCTCTGAGCGGCACTTTTTTGCACACCATGGGCTAAATAGCCAGGTCACAGGGACCCCGAAGGCTCAGAGAAGGTTGGGGGAGGGGACCCACTGGGACAGCTGTTGGGAGACAGATGGTAGCCTCCCGTCAAGGCCATCCAGCGTGTTCTTTAACATGCACAGGGTATGGCTTTCCCGCACCCGGGACCACGGCTTAACGTCCCATCCGACGGACGACGGCCTTTCCAAGCCCATCGGTGTCCCCTACTAAACGTGGGCAGGGCAGGGAATTTTGCGGAGTGACCCAGAATCGTGTTGAGCCATCTTTTTCCTTGAGTAGAACTACAGATGATATCCATTGACAGGATGCAATTAAATGCAAATTAGTAAGTTGGGTTGTTTTACCTCTGAGTGGCACTTTGCTGTACACAATAGGCTATGGGGCCAGGTCACAAGGACCCCAAAGGTTCATAGAAGGTTGTGGGAGGGGACCCACTGGAATAGTTGTTGGGACACAGATGTTAACCTCCCGGCAATCATGCTATCCAGAATGTTCTTTAATGTGCACAGAGTATGGCTCTCCCACAAACAGGACCACGCTTAACGTCCCATCCAATGGACGGCAGTCTTTCCAAGCGTATCAGTATCCCCTACTGACCATGGGCATGGCGAGGAGATTATGCAGAGATAAATATCATTGCTGGCCCAGCTGGGACTCGAACCAGGAAAGTGAAGATTGCGAACCTGGCACACCACCCACTGAGCCATCCCAACCCCACAAATTAATAAGTCTTGGGTACAAATGTTGGTTGGTTCTAGGGGAAATCGCTCATGTCTTGGCCCATAAGGTGAAGCCAATGATTTGCTGGTGAACGGAACTGTTGATAGAACCCTATGTTCTGTGCAACAAATACTTAGAAAATGAATAATTATTAGACATATAGGAAAGACACACTTACCCACAACAAGCAACTTGATATTCCTCTCATCTGTCCCGTATTCGTTCTTAGCCAAACAACTATACAGAGCACCGTCTTTTCTGTCTGCAGTTCGGATAATTAGTTCAGAGCTCAAACCTTTCTCCTGATCCCTATCAAATTTTTCCACCCTATATTAATATAATACTAAAATTAGAATTCAGTGCAGTGATAACAAAAATTATCTTGTGAAAATAATCACTAAGCTGATACTTGTTCGATAATGAGTGCACACTGTTTTGGTATGTTACTTATCCAGATTAAGTTATATGCTAAAAAATATTGAGAAAAGTGCTTTTCCTTAAAGTGAAAGGAATTGTTTAACGTGAACGTTATAATTTAATGAATCCAAATGTACTTATACTTTTCACTATACAGTTGGGTTGGGTTGTTTTACCTCTGAGCGGCACTTTTTTGCACACCATGGGCTAAATGGCCAGGTCACATGGACCCCGAAGGCTCAGAGAAGGTTGGGGGAGGGAACCCACTGGAACAGCTGTTGGGAGACAGATGGTAGCCTCCCGTCAAGGCCATCCAGCGTGTTCTTTAACGTTGGGTTGTTTTACCTCTGAGCGGCACTTTTTTGCACACCATTGGCTAAATGGCCAGTTCACAAGGACCCCAAAGGCTCAGAGAAGGTTGGGGGAGGGGACCCACTGGAATAGCTGTTGGGAGACAGATGGTAGCCTCCCGCGTGTTCTTTAACGTGCACAGGGTATGTCTCTCCCGCACACGGGTCCACGGCTTAACGTTCCATCCGACGAACGGCGGCCTTTCCAAGCCCATTGGTGTCCCCTACTGACCGTGGGCAGGGCGGAGAATTTTGCGGAGATAAATCTCAACGCTGACCCAGCTGGGACTCGAACCTGGGAACTACAGATTACGAGCCTGGAGCGCTACCGACTGAGCCGCCCCCACTAAACAGTAATTGACATTTCATTTTAGCATTCATCATAAAATTCATCGCGAATGTTTAACTTTTTTTGTAGAGAATAAAACTTTTTCCATTTCTACGCTTAGCACGAGTTCTTAATTAAGAATGTTAAATTAGAATGTAGTTTTTGTTCTGTAGAGCAAGGAAAGCAAAACCTTTTGTAGTCTGGTGCAAAATTTAATACATAAGTAATTTACCAATTGAAACGATGTAAAATATCTTTGATAGTTGAGTAATATGTTGATAGATTTTCAATGGAATTAAATCACTAACAGAATGACTGAGAGTGTTAACGTTATGGGCTTTTACATTGGCTTATAGCTTAGTGACTTCAATTGCTACTCTAGCAAAAGCCTAAATTTTTCTGGTGTTAGGAAGAATCTTACTTGGTGTCATCTTGTAGAGATGTCAATAGTTTAACATCACTACTGCAGGTGAAAGAGTTGGGTTGGGTTGTTTTATCTCTGAGCTGCACTTTTTTGCACACCATGGGCTAAATGGCCAGGTCACATGGACCCCGAAGGCTCAGAGAAGGTTGGGTGAGGGGACCCACTGGAACAGCTGTTGGGAGACAGATCGTAGCCTCCCATCAAGGCCATCCAGCGTGTTCTTTAACGTGCACAGGGTATGGCTCTCCTGCATACGGGGCGACGGCTTAACGTCCCATCCGATGGACGGCGGCCTTTCCAAGCCCATCGGTGTCCCCTACTGACCGTGGGCAGGGCGGGGAATTTTTGCGGAGATAAATCTCAACGCTGACCCAGCTGGGACTCGAACCTGGGAACTACAGATTACGAGCCTGGCGCGCTACCGACTGAGCCACCCCCGCCCCAAAATTTTCCTGGTGTTAGGAAGAATCTTACTTGGTGTCATCTTGTACAGATGTCAATAGTTTAACATCACTACTGCAGGTGAAAGAAATATAAAGTGCAAATAAAAAAGTGTTAAAAAGAAGATAAATACCACACATTGAGCCTATTTTTATATAAGGTTAAGTAAGTTAGGTTCCATATTTAATTTCTGTGGAGGGCAGGCAATTTTACCAAAACCTAATATGCAGGAAATTTCCCCAAATACATGTATTATTTTTCCATATAATCACCAAACTTATTGAGACATTTGTCATAGCGATCAATCAGCTTATCAAATCCCTGTCGATAGAAGGGTACATCCTGTTCCTAAGCCATTTTTGACTTCATCCAAGACACATCATCTAAGCGAAAATTTTGCCTTTACAGATGCTTCTTAAGCTCCTCAAGCAGATGAAAATCCGACAGCGTCAGATTTCGAATCTATCATGGGTAGCGAACAGCTCTCATCACCAGGTACTGAGAAGAGTTGAGTTATTTTACCTCTGATCAGCACTTTATTTCACACAATGAGCTAAATGACCAGGTCACAAGAACCCCCAGGGCTCAGAGAAAGTTTGGTGAGGGGAGCACACTGAAACAACTGTTGGAAGAGAAATGGTAGTCTCTCATCAAGGCCAGTCAGCATATTATTTAACGTGCACGTGGTGTGGCTCTCCCGCATACAGAGCATGGCTTAATGTCCATCTGATGGATGGTGACTTTTCCAAGCCCATCGGTGTCCCCTACTGACCGTGGGCAGGCGGGGGGGGGGGGGGGGGGTTGCGGAGATAAATCTCAAAGTTGGCCCAGCTAGGACTCGAACCTGGGAACTGCAGATTACGAGACCGGAGCACTACCGACTGAGCCACCCTCATCCACAGAGAAGGATATTGTGCAAAGAGCAGTTTGAGGGTAAAGGGGACCATACCCAAAAGGTTTAGCAAGAACAACTCGTAGATGTAATATTCGGCCACTATAAAGGTTGGGTTGTTTTACCTCTGAGCGGCACTTTTTTGCACACCATGGGCTAAATGGCCAGGTCACATGGACCCCGAAGGCTCAGAGAAGGTTGGGGGAGGAGACCCACTGGAACAGCTGTTGTGAGACAGATGGTAGCCTCCCGTCAAGGCCATCCAGCGTGTTCTTTAACGTGCACAGGGTATGGCTCTCCCGCATACGGGGCCACGGCTTAACGTCCCATCCGACGGACGGCGGCCTTTGCAAGCCCATCGGTGTCCCCTACTGACCGTAGGCAGAGCGAGGAATTTTGCGGAGATAAATCTCAACGCTGACCCAGCTGGGACTCGAACCTGGGAACTACAGATCACGAGCCTGGCGCGCTACCGACTGAGCCTCCCCCGCCCCTCGGCCACTATAAAGAGCTGCATATTTTATAAAAGAAATAAACACTTTTTAACATTAATTATTATTATATAGCGCGTATACAAATTAACAATTGAAAATTCTTTTTCTAATTTCGAAATATTGTAAAATACACGAAGAGGAATAATTTCTTTTGCACCATACAGAAGCTCTCTAACGAGTGGAGGACGGATACATTTTCAACTAAACATCTTTCTTTCATTGGGTTGGGTTCTTTTTCCTCTGAGCAGTACTTTTTTTACACTCACTGGGATAAATGGCCAGGTCACAAGGACCCCAGGGGCTCAGAGAAAGTTGGATGATGGGAACCCACTGGACAGCTTTAGGAGACAGATGATAGGTTCCAATCAAGGCCATCCATCTTGTTCTTTAACATGTTGTTTGGGTTGTTTTACCTCTGAGCGGCACTTTTTTTGCACACCATGGGCCAAGTCACATGGACCCCGAAGGCTCAGAGAAGGTTGGAGGAGGGGGGCCCACTGGAGCAGCTGTTGGGAGACAGATGGTAGCCTCCCGTCAAGGCCATCCAGCGCGTTCTTTAACGTGCACAGGGTACGGCTCTCCCGCACACGGGGCCACGGCTTAACGTCCCATCCGACGGACGGCGGTCTTTTCAAGCCCATCGGTGTCCCATACTGACGGTGGGCAGGGCGGGGAATTTTGCGGAGATAAATCTCAACGCTGACCCAGCTGGGACTCAAACCTGGGAACTACAGATTACGAGCCTGGCGCGCTACCGACTGAGCCACCCCCGCCCTCTTTAACATGTACAGAGTATTCTGTTGCACATGGTGCCAAGGCTTTATGTTCCATCTGCCGGAAAATGGGCTTTCCAAGCCTATTGGTGTCCTTTTTCTGACCAAGGAAACATTGAAATTTAGCGGAGATAAGTCTCAACACTGGCACGAGTGGGACTCCAACCTGGGACTTACACATAACAAGCCTGGCGTGCTACTAACTGAACCAACCCCACTTCTGCTTTACATTGGCTTTCGTGGTTAATATTACTACGCAACGACTGGATAAAAACTCTTTCATGAGGACTTGTCACTTCATTCTTCACGTGAAAGAGAATATAGTTGAAACGTTCTTTTTCTGTAGTTATGCCAACGCTATAAAAGTTACACCTTGACCACTAAGGCGTTTAATAGCCCACATTGATTGGGTTATTGGGTTGGGTTGTTTTACCTCTGAGCGGCACTTTTTTGCACACCATGGACTAAATGGCCAGGTCACAAGGACCCCGAAGGCTCAGAGAAGATTGGGGGAGGGGACTCACTGGAACAGCTGTTGGGAGACAGATGGTAGCCTCCCGTCAAGGCCATCCAGAGTGTTCTTTAACGTGCACAGGGTATGTCTCTCCCGCACACGGGGCCACGGCTTAACGTCCCATCCGACGGACGGTGATCTTTCCAAGTCCATCGGTGTCCCCTACTGACCGTGGGCAGGGCGGGGAGTTTTGCGGAGATAAATCTCAACGCTGACCCAGCTGGGACTCGAACCTGGAAACTACAGATTACGAGCCTGGCGCGCTACCGACTGAGCCACCCCCGCCCCACATTGATTGGATAAATTTCAGAACCAGATGGCATAAAAAAAACTTACCTCGTTTGTTTTTTGAAATCAAGTTCCTTTTTGTCTTTTGACCATACAATGGTAAGAGGTTTATCCCCAACAGCTTCACACTTCAAAGTAGCAGTTTCTCCTCTCCTCACATTCTCCACTACAAACTTCTCTTCAAATCGGGCGGGAACTAAGGAAAGAAAATCTTATATTACTCGAAAATCATTATATTTACTCCATAATTAAATTCACTCGATTTTTATGCAATTAATCACAAAGTAAATTTTGTGACTTTTAAAGCCTTCCTGATTTAGCAATCGATAATTCTTCTGAAATTAAATTGTACTCTTAAGAGGCAAGAAAGTTTCGGAAAACTAATTGCTAAAAGTATTCTTAATTTCAGATTGAAACGTTTTCAATTTTTCTCTTATTTCTTGGGATAAATTCTGTAGTAAATCTTTCACTTGGGAAGAGGAATCTGCGTTATAGCCTGGGGACCTAAGTGACTTCAACTTGACGAAGAAAGTTAAGAAATTCCGCTGCCTAAGTGCAAGATTTACTTAACTACTAGAGGAACATTTGAAGGAAGAAATTAATTAATCAATATCGAATGTACAACAGAAATAAGCAATACTTAATGAGTCGTAATTCGTGTTCACCAAGTATGTACGTGATTCTATATGCCAATCTACGGAAAATGGTTCCAGTGAAATTTTCAACTTACGACTTTCGGTAATGGATGTAAAACATCTGAAAGTTCGATGAATTCAACAGCTGATACGTCCAACGCATGCACGCCATATTGCTTCACGAGTAACCTCATTTGGGTCACTGGAGAGCTTTTCAAGTCACGTAGAATTATTTACTTAGTGGACCGAATTACGTCTCACCGTGTGTTTATTATGCGACTTTACAAGCAGGAAAGAAAAATGTTTCGAATTCCTTAAATACTTTTAGTTTCTTTTACAATACAGCTCAAGGGTTGTTGTTGGGTTGTTTTACCTCTGAGCGGCACTTTTTTGCACACCATGGGCTAAATGGCCAGGTCACATGGACCCCGAAGGCTCAGAGAAGGTTGTGGGAGGGGACCCACTGGAACAGCTGTTGGGAGACAGATGGTAGCCTCCCGTCAAGGCCATCCAGCGTGTTCTTTAAAGTTGGGTTGTTTTACCTCTGAGCGGCACTTTTTTGCACACCATGGGCTAAATGGCCAGGTCACATGGACCCCGAAGGCTCAGAGAAGGTTGTGGGAGGGGACCCACTGGAACAGCTGTTGGGAGACAGATGGTAGCCTCCCGTCAAGGCCATCCAGCGTGTTCTTTAAAGTTGGGTTGTTTTACCTCTGAGCGGCACTTTTTTGCACACCATTGGCTAAATGGCCAGGTCGCAAGGACCCCAAAGGCTCAGAGAAGGTTGGGGGAGGGGACCCACTGGAATAGCTGTTGGGAGACAGATGGTAGCCTCCCGCGTGTTCTTTAACGTGCACAGGCCATCCAGCGTGTACTTTAACGTGCACAGGCCATCCAGCGTGTACTTTAACGTGCACAGGGTATGGCTCTCCCGCACACGGGGCCACGGTTTAACGTCCCATCCGACGAACGGCGGCCTTTCCAAGCACATCGGTGTCCCCTACTGACCGTGGGCAGGGCGGAGAATTTTGCGGATATAAATCTCAACGCTGACCCAGCTGGAACCTGTGAACTACAGATTACGAGCCTGGCGCGCTACCGACTGAGCCACTCCCGCCCCATTCAGCTCAAGGAACAATAAGTTATATTGATGCCTAACTCTTGTCTCTTTGAAGTTCGTGAGGAATCCAAGATTTTGTGTGGTTTGGTTCAAGATGACAAACGAAGAGATATTACCGGCATTGGGATTCCACTTTAATGAAGTTTTCATGTTAAATTCCTCATCCAATTATATTAATAATTTTAGAGCGGAAAAAAAAAACATCAAAGATTTAAACTAATGATTTTGGAGAAAACTGGAGAAATATTGTGCAACATTCCACCAAAATTCGAAAATTCCGAACTGCTCATTATAACAGCAAATACAAAACATGTACACAATTTGACCTCATTTTCTATAGTACAGGCTGACCATTTGAGATCATGAGTGACTTGGAAACTGAGCTTTTAAAATTTAAATCTTAATATACCTGTCTATATTTCCCTGGTTTTTTTTATTTTTTACTCTAACCCTTGTAAAGAAAGGGAACACCAAACGGCTTGAAAAAGCCGACTTAGTTGGGTTATCTTATCTCTTAGAGGTACCTTTTTGCACAAAATGGATTAAATGGCCAGCTCACAAGGACCCCGAAAGCTCAGAGAATGGGATTCACTGGACAGCTGTTGATAGACAGATGGTAGTCTCCCGTCATGGCCATTCAGCGTGTTCTTTAACGTGCAGAGGATACGGCTCTCCCTCACTTGTGGATATGGCTTAAAGTTCCATTCAACAGACAGCGGACTTTCCAATCCACCGGCGTCACTACTGACCGAGGGTAAGGCGGGAATTTTACAGAGATAAATCTCAACGCTGGCTTACGAGAATAGCTCTCGAAACTGGGAATGATACTGGGAATGATTTTACTGGCTCTCGAAACTGGGAACTGCAGATTACGAACTTGGGTTGTGTTGGGTTGTTTTACCTCTGAGCGGCACTTTTTTGCACACCACGGGCTAAATGGCCAGGTCACATGGACCCCGAAGGCTCAGAGAAGGTTGGGGGAGGGGACCCACTGGAACAGCTGTTGGGAGACAGATGGTAGCCTCCCGTCAAGGCCATCCAGCGTGTTCTTTAACGTGCACAGGGTATGGCTCTCCCGCACACGGGGTCACGGCTTAACGTCCCATCCGACGGACGGCGGCCTTTCCAAGCCCATCGGTGTCCCCTACTGACCGTGGGCAGGGCGGGGAATTTTGCGGAGATAAATCTCAACGCTGACCCAGCTGGGACTCGAACCTGGGAACTACAGATTACGAGCCTGGCGCGCTACCGACTGAGCAACCTCGCCCCTGACTCAGACTGGGCATGATATGCAACCATGTTCACATGAAAAAAAACCTGTATGCGGTGCGCTTACAAGAATATGCCCCGACTAATAGCTAAAAATAATGTAGTCTGCGAAACTAACAGCATATTAAATCTGCTCTGGCATCATCTAGTTAACATTCTTGTCACATCTTATACTCAACCTAATGGTCTTGTTGACTTATAACAGGGATTGGCTCAGTCGAAAATGTACAGTCGCTCAAAAAAGTATCCGAACACTGTGGGTGATTAAAGAATTCAGAAAAAATATCTGGCAACGATTTTTTTTACAAATTAGTGATCTGGCAACCTTCGTGTCACGTGATTCCTTCGTGTCAGATTTCTAAAAAAAATCGTTGCCAGATATTTTTTTCTGAATTCTGTAATCACCCACAGTGTTGGGATACTTTTTTGAGCGACTGTACTGGGGTCTCAACCTGGTGTTTCCAGGTTGAAGACCCCCTGTGCTTATTTTGGGATTTTCTTGCTAATTGCAGCTCTGCTCTCCTTTACGAAAATCAATACCGATGGGTTTGAAAAAGTATTTCTTCTGATAAATGGAAAGTTGTGGTGTGTACACCTTTTCAGGAGAGTCACACCATGTACTTCTTAAAGGAAATTTTGGATTGCTTTATGAATCCTCAGGTGCCAATTCAGCGGATTGTGTACACCAAACTATCACATAAAGATAAAAAAAATCTTGTTGCAGAGCTATTTAGGCTCTTTCGCAGCCAATTTCAAGCCAATCCATCCTGATTATGTAGCTTGCTGTATATCGATTATGTTCATGATCCAAACCTTGTTAATTTTGAAATCAAAGTCAGATCGATCAGCATTTTGGTTGCAAATTTCAATTTTGACCTGAACCATATTTTTCAAAAAAGAATCCGGGACAATATGCACAAGATGACTATTGTACCAAACGGCATCTGTTGTTTTAAAAAATATTTTTTTTTATGAAAAACAGTCTTTAATAGACAATGAAGAATATTCTTCTTCCCTGCTTGTATACATAACTATGTATTTAATAAAAAAAACGCATTTCAATATAGAAGTCAAAATTTTTAAACTATTGATGCAATAAATATGGTAACTACAAATGCATTGCTACTTTTTATTTCAGCACAATGAATTATATTTCTTAAGTCTATCACATTTAATAATCACATTTATTTCGCTTATGTAATACAGGTGCATTTACTGCACTCTGTATCAAGAAAATACCATTTTTTGGATGACCTCAAGAGACTAATTTGCATATTATTTCACCCAATATTTAAAATGAAATATTAAAATGGATTTTTTTACACCTTCATCTTAAAAACTAATTGAGCTTTCATTATTTTTCTGATTGCTAACTAAAGTTTTTCCACTCCTTAATATAATAAATATCACCATCTAAATTACATTTGATGCTGTTTCAAAGTTTCATTAAAATTGTTATAGATGACCTGATAGGGCTAATTTGCATATTATTTCACCGAACACTTATTAAACAATTAGATAACATTATCCTTACTTAAGGTTACAACACAGTACTACCAATGTTCATAGTTTCATTATATATATATACTCATTTCGTAGATATTAAGAATTATGTTGCTTCAACCGCTGTCGTCAGTTAACAATGAACCTTATGGGGCTAATTTGCATATTATTCCACCGTCACTTATTAAACCATGGGAAAAACATTTTTTGATTTAAACATATAAACCAACAACACGAAATATCTTAAATATGTACTTCAATATAATTTCATCTTTTACATACATTATCATCAATGTCTCATCAGGTTTATACCTTGTTATAACTGTTATCATAGTTAGTCTTATAATAAATCATTGAACTGATTTGCATATTATTTCACTCAATACATCCTAAGTGCTACAAAAACATTTTTCGTTGATTTAATTTCGTTAAAAACACAAAAATATTATTGAAATCATCACACTCATTTTCATTTATTTGCCATCTAATTGATATCTACTAAATTAACACCCTTATTGAATTCCTTAATACTAATTTGTATATTATTGTAAGCAAGCACTAGTTAACTTATACACAAAACACACTATAACACACTATACACACTATAACACTCACGAAAATGTGACTAATATTAAATGAAGCTGTACATTAAATATAAAACGATCACTTTAACACATTCTGACAGATAAGATAAAAATGTTTTATTTTTGAATGACATCTGAGGCTAATTTGCATATTATTTCACCGGAACCAAAAAACACAAAAAACTTTTGAAACTAAAAGAATAGTTCATATGACATTTCAATGTTTATCAAATAAAACAATACGATTCAATCAAAGAGCAAATAATAGTTGATCTTAGACTAATTTCCATATTTATTCACCCAATAGACAAGCAAAAAGTGCCTTAAAGCTAAAACTAGATTGTAAGATTTTGAACTACTTTTATAAGAAATTCAAAAATCCTCATATTTTAGTATTTTTTTTAAATAAAAAAAAACATAAAAATATTTTTTCTAAGCAACCATAAAATATAAGTTGCATATTATTTCACTGGAAATATTTAAAAAATTACTAGACTATGAAAGAAATAATTTTAATACCATTATGTAAATTTTAAAAAAAATTAGTCATATTTCATTATTTTTCGTACTTTTGTATGCATAATGCTATTTATATTTTTTGTGACCAATGTTTCAAGACGTTAACTCTTTTCCAATATTTAAAAAAATTCTTCATTATATAATATTCTTATGTACTTTTATGAAAACCTGCAAACCAGAATTAAAAATATATTTACTTTACACTTGAATAAATGTAATGACTGGTAAATTATTCAATCCAATTGTTTTTTATTTACTGCAGAACATGAATCTAAATTACGTTGCATATCATTTCTGCATAATTCCTCTTAGTAAACAGGCATAATACCAGACACAGTATTTTAAGCAGATCTTCGTTCTACTTTATTTAATACAATCTGAAAAAAATAATGTAATTAATCGTTTTCAAAACTTTTTTTTCTAATTATAATTTTCTTATAACTAACTGTTATAAACAACTGCATTATCTTGATTCCTTCGTTATAAAAATAATACAGTGAAATTTGAAGATAATTTGTAGTATACAGTTAAATAATCAGTTTCTCAGTGAATATCTTAAGATATCTAATACTAAAAAGAAATACATATTCATCAAAACTTCCTCTGAATTATTCGAAACCTTATATTTTTAAAAATAACATGTTTCAACCACTGGCATACTAAAGAATGTTATAAAACTTTGTAACAACAATATATAAACATGTTATTTTAATTTTTTATATGTTTACTATAGTCATTAATTATTTATTATTAAAACACACTGCAAATATTTGACTGCACAGCAAAACCTGAGGGACCAGTCTCATTGAGCACTGTTCAAGAATCTTTGTTTTCCTGAATGAAAAATCAACATTTATTTCTTTTAACTTCTCACATAAAATTATCATTTTATTACTTTAATGAGATAAGCTTTTAAATTGCTTATACTAAAACAATTGTGTAAATTTCACTAGGCTTAATGGTTAAAAATGTTTAATTAGTGTGCTTGTGGGAGATAAAATTAAAATAGTAACTATTATTCACTTGTAAAATATGTTCACTTCTCAAGTTTCCACGCTAAACAAAGAAGTTTTAGAGACACGGTATTTCTTACCAATCACATTTAATAATACAACTTTACGAATTCCATTGCCTATACCATTACTGACAATGCAAACATAACGTCCTTCATCACTTTTGTTAACATCTAGAATGATCATGGTACCATTTGGCAGAATCTGAATTCTTTTACTTTGGGGAAACTGTCCAAACTCCTCTCTTTCTGAAAGAGAAAAAAAGGCTCAAAATTTAAACTCCACCAAATAAAATTAAGTTTCAAAAAGCGTGAATATTTAACGATTATTACGTGGTAGCTTTTACATTACCTTTGCTCCAAGTAACGTTTGGCTTGGGGAAACCGCTAGCCTGGCAGTGAAAGATAGCGGCTTGGTACTCTTGAAGGATTAGATCTTGAGGTTGATGAGTCAATCTTGGAGGAACTGTGGAAAATTGTGAATAATAAATGAATCAATATATGCTAAAGCGAAAAATATTACATATAATTCACTATGATGTAATGAATTAGAATACAGGGAGATTTTGCGACTGCGCAGTTGATGCTACAAGAGCTCTTATAAGATTGGATGGCTTTAATTGCCATGTTTGTTTATTAGATTGTCGCCAGATTTTGCGACTGCGCAGTTGATGCTACAAGAGCTCGTATGAGATTGGATGGCTTTAATTGCCATGTTTGTTTATTAGATTGTCGCCAAATTGGTAACAGTGTTAAGATTACTATTTTAGCCATTTGCTTTAGATGATGAATAAAAAAAATATTGAATACACTATTACTACTTCAAATGAATAAAACAACCAGTCCCCAACTAACGCGATAGAAGCGTTTTTTTTTTTCAAAAAATCCATGGAAATAGTGTTTGTCGGACCGAATTTCTCGTAGGAAATAAAGCAAATAGGAAAGATGTGTTACAGAATCTTAACTGATTGATATAATTTTGTTTTTATTTCTTTATTATTATTGACTGTCCCGTGGTCGAGTGTTTAGCACGCTTGGCTACTGATCTAAGGGACCTGGGTTCGAGCCCCGGGTAAGGCATGGATATATGTGTCGTTTTTCTGCTGAGGTCCTACCATCCTCTCAGACCTTCTACTCTGGCATATAAACCGACAGGCTCCTGTCAGACCTCTGTGGCAAGCAGCTGCTTGAGGGGGTATTTATTTTCTTTTTATTTTTATTATTATTATACTTTGATTAATAATTTGTGATTTTATTTTTTACGTATATTTCACACAACTAACATATTTTTTAAATGATAAAGATAGAAAAAAAAGGCTAAATGCAGTTTTATTTTAATACATGGCACGTAATAGATTGGGTTGGGTTGTTTTTCCCTCTGAGAGGCACTTTTTAGCACACCATGGGCTAAATGGCCAGGTCACATGGACCCCGAAGGCTCAGAGAAGGTTGGGGGAGGGGACCCACTGGAACAGCTGTTGGGAGACAGATGGTAGCCTCCCGTCAAGGCCATCCAGCGTGTTCTTTAACGTGCCGAGGGTATGGCTCTCCCGCACACGGTGCCACGGCTTAACGTCCCATCCGACGGACGGCGGCCTTTCCAAGCCCATCGGTGTCCCCTACTGACCGTGGGCAGGGCGGGGTTGGGTTGGGTTGTTTTACCTCTGAGCGGCACTTTTTTGCACACCATGGGCTAAATGGCCAGGTCACATGGACCCCGAAGGCTCAGAGAAGGTTGGGGGAGGGGACCCACTGGAACAGCTGTTGGGAGACAGATGGTAGCCTCCCGTCAAGGCCATCCAGCGTGTTCTTTAACGTGCACAGGGTATGGCTCTCCCGCACACGGGGCCACGGCTTAACGTCCCATCCGACGGACGGCGGCCTTTCCAAGCCCATCGGTGTCCCCTACTGACCGTGGGTAGGGCGGGGAATTTTTGCGGAGATAAATCTCACCGCTGACCCAGCTGGGACTCGAACCTGGGAACTACAGATTGCAGGGCGGGGAATTTTGCGGAGATAAATCTCAACGCTGACCCAGCTGGGACTCGAACCTGGGAACTACAGATTACGAGCCTGGCGCGCTACCGACTGGGCCACCCCCGTCCCTCACGTAATAGATAATTTTTGTGGAATGAAGACTAAAAATGAGAAATTATTTTTAAAATTACTGTCGAATGATGAAGATTAACTGTATAATTGCAAGAGTTTCTATTCTGCACGTGACAAATTACAATCTTTAACTAGAGCGAATTTGTATATGTATACATTATCATCAACAGTTCAAAATGAGCTTTATTGCTCACAAAATATATTGTGTTTTAGCTGTTTAAACAGGCTAATTTGTACATGTAAATATGAAAAATCTTTTTGGAAGCGCTGAAGTTATCAATAAATAATTAATTTGTATATATAAATTGTGAAGAATCTTTTTGGAAGCACTAAAGCTATCAATAATGGAAGTAATTTTCATATACAGGGTGAATCTGAAAAAGTGGGCAAAACTTTACGGGGTGGTAGAACGCAGCTATACGAGCAATATTCGTCATAGAAAGTATGGGCGGAACGCAAACGGCGAGCCGCTAGGTGGCGTTGGAAATGGTATAAAAGGGTCGGTCCTCGCACCCAACGGCATTTCTACCGTGGATTGCCGAGAGGATGGCTGGTTATACTAACCACGAAATGGCGGATATGCTCTTTTGAGCAATTTCTTTGAGCATGTACCTCAATTACATTCCTGTTAATAAAATGTTTTCTGAAGTATCTCCTCTCCTTCTTGTGTTCATTCTTTAAATGTGACAGTGGAAAACTACCTTTTAACTTCTCACCGCTTGCGTTCTGCCCATACTTTCTATGACGAATATTGCTCGTATAGCTGCGTTCTACCACCCCGTAAACTTTTGCCCACTTTTTCAGATTCACCCTGTATAATGTGAAAAATATTTTTGAAGTTTGAAAATTATCAATAAGGAACTAATTTGTAGATATAAATGTGAAGGAATCTTTTTAGAAGTGCCGAAGGCATCAATTGGGAAATAATTTGTATATATAAATGCGAAGTATCTTTTTGGAAGAGTCTGAAATTATCAGTAAGGATGGGTCAGATGATAATTGACACATGGGAAGGTTCCATTGTGTCTTCTTATGTAAAAAAATAAAATGACATAAACGGTCTTAGAGAAGTAGTTCAGGAACCGTTGTTTGGGTTGGGTTGTTTTACCTCTGAGCGGCACTTTTTTGCACACCTTGGGCTAAATGGCCAGGTCACATTGACCCCGAAGGCTCAGAGAAGGTTGGGGGAGGGGACCCACTGGAACAGCTGTTGGAAGACAGATGGTAGCCTCCCGTCAAGGCCATCCAGCGTGTTCTTTAACGTGCACAGGGTATGGCTCTCCCGCACACGGGGCCACGGCTTAACGTCCCATCCGACGGACGGCGGCCTTTCCAAGCCCATCGGTGTCCCCTACTGACCGTGGGCAGGGCGGGGAATTTTGCGGAGATAAATCTCAACGCTGACCGAGCTGGGACTCGAACCTGGGAACTACAGATTACGAGCCTGTCGCGAACAATGAAGAATATATGCAGTTAATGGACAATGAAAAATATATGCAAATAATAGACGAACAATGACGAATATATGCAATTAATGGGCGAACAATGAAGAATATATGCTGTTAGTGGTCAAACAATGAAGAATATATATGCAATTAGTGGACCAACAATAAAGGATATATATGGAACCTGTAGGTAAACAATAAACGATGCACCGATACGTTAAAGAAAGATTTTTGTGTTTGCGGTTGATTTGTATGCACGGAGCTTTTGAAGAGGTTTTATCACTGATTTACATACTCACAACACGATTTCACACAAGTAATTCAATTTCCGATTATAACAATATATTTCAAAATATTAAGGAACATTAATGTGTAACTTTTTCATTTTAGAATATAACAGGTTTTGTTTCAGTTTTTTTTTCTTCCGTTCAGACATGTCCATCTCTGTCAGAAAGTCAAATATTTAATATCACCGCATTTCTGTAGTGCCTTTGAAATGTTTCTATAAGCTTTTAAATGAATAGACAATCCTCTTTAACTTGACCACATTGTTTTCAAAACAGAAAACAGTTTCCCAAACTGTGCCCGCCCTGCCCACTGTCATTAGGGGACACCGTGGACTTAGAAAGACCGCCGTCCGTCGGATGGGAGGTTAAGCCGTGGCTCCGTGTGCGGGAGAGCCATACCCTGTGCACGTTAAAGAACACACTGTATGGCCTTGACGGGAGGCTACCATCTGTCTCGTAACAGCTGTTCCAGTGGGTTTTTCCCCCAACCTTCTCTGAGCCTTCGGGGTCATTGTGATCTGGCCATTTAGTCCATGGTGTGCAAAAAAGTGCCGCTCAGAGGTAAAACAACCCAAACTGTGGTCTCTGGAACCTTAGGTTTGCGAAGATAATAAGAGGGCTCTATTTTCCAGATATAGGAAAATATATATATATAAATATATATATTACTGGAATATACTGGATACTGGAAAATATATATATATAAATATATATTTTCCAGATATTTTTCCAATATTTCAGAAAGCTCCAGCAGAAAAATTACACTTACTGCTCTTACATAACCGCGTTTAATTGCTTTTGGTTGGAATTATGTCAATTCAGTGGGGGTGGGGGTGGCTCAGTCGGTAGCGCGCCAGGCTCGTAATCTGTAGTTCCCAGGTTGGAGTCCCAGCTGGGTCAGCGTTGAGATTTATTTCCGCAAAATTCCCCGCCCTGCCCACGGTCAGTAGGGGACACCGATGGGCTTGGAAAGTTCGCCGTCCGTCGGATGGGACGTTAAGCCGTGGCCCCGTGTGCAGGAGAGCCATACCCTGTGCACGTTAAAGAACCCGCTGGGTGGCCTTGACAGGAGGCTACCATCTGTCTCCCAACAGCTGTTCCAGTGGGTCCCCTCCCCCAACCTCCTCTGAGCCTTCGGGGTCCATGTGACCTGGCCATTTAGCCCATGGTGTGCAAAAAAGTGCCGCTCAGAGGTAAAACAACCCACAACCCTGTCAATTCAGTATGAGAAAAACTGGCCATCTGATTAATAGCAAATTACAAAGCGCCCCCTACAAGAGATTTGTAAGTTTGTTTGTATTTTCATTCGAATAGCCAATCTTTTTTATTCCTTAAAGGAATTAGCAGTATGGTGTTTAGTTAATAAAAAATCCTGTTTAAAAATCACAAGGAAACATGTTTTAGTCTGTCATAAAAAATCGTGAGGAAACGTGCCTAGTCTATCAATTAGACAATAAACCACGTTGGTTAATTATTATGGCGAGTGGGGTCAGAGCTTTGGGAAACTTTTCAGATCACAAACTCAAAGTAGATGCGCATGCAGTTGATAAGAAGATATGCTGACATTAATTGAAAATTAAGTAACTGGAAGCATGTATATCGTCTTTGGTGAATTTGAAATGATCGCTTTCAAAGAGAATTATTTTATTTTTTTCATATTCTGATTTTTCGCGTCATTATTTTATTTTCCAGGAAGGAAAACGACGCCCTTATCACCCCAAAAGAAAAAATGACAAGCTACTAAAAATGATCCGATTTCAAAATAATCTATTGAAAAAGGTTCCCTAGAGACTTGAGACTAATGATCGTACCTTTGTCTCATGCCCATCATAAGATAAAATGTTGATAAAATAAAATTTCTAGAGAATCGAATTTCTCCACTCAAATGTTTAGATTCCAATTATAAAATAGTCAATAAATGAAACAACTAGAAAACTACATATATATAATTCACTCTTCGGACTTTTAAGGATTCATCGTTCTGAGAGGCACTTTTTTGCACACCATGGGCTAAATGGCCAGGTCACATGGACCCCGAAGGCTCAGAGAAGGTTGGGAGAGGGAACCCACTGGAACAGCTGTTGGGAGACAGATGGTAGCCTCCCGTCAAGGCCATCCAGCGTGTTCTTTAACGTGCACAGGGTTATGTCTCTCCCGTACACGGGGCCACGGCTTAATGTCCCATCCGACCGACGGCGGCCTTTGCCAAGCCCATCGGTGTTCCCTATTGACCGTGGGCAGGGCGGGGAATTTTTGCGGAGATAAATCTCAACGCTGACCCAGCTGGGACTCGAACCTGGGAACTACAGATTACGAGTCTGGCGCGCTACCGACTGAGCCACCCCGCCCATCTTCGTTCTGAGAATCTATATTTCAGTAAAAATGTAACAGAAAACGATGGGAAGAGGTTCTGCTGAAAAAGTTATTCTTGGTACAGGGTTGCCAGAAATAATGACAATTCGTTCAGGGGGTTTATGGCTCTGAATAGGTTGGGAACAACTGCCGCAAAATAAAGGTTTCACTGCATTTTCAGCAGGAAAAAAGAGCTCATTTTCTCTAAAGGTTTGCTTTGGTAAAGAAATAAAAAAGGTACTGAAATACTGAACAAAAAAAAATACAAAGAAATTCTGCTCACACAATAGCCTAAATTGAATTAAAGTGCATGTGATCAGTCCGAATCTAACAAAAATAGGGCGATCAAGTTACATATTTAAGTCAGAAAAACTTAAGGGGGGGCGGGGCAACAGACTTGCTTCGATTTCCGTTGCAATTTAACATTTTGCCCTCCGTTTTATGGAATTTTAAAAAATATTATTGAAAAATGTGTGAAATATGCCTAGGTTTTATAATTTGTTGCCTCCATTATTCTTCCAAACATCCTCAAGGGGGAGAACATTGCCATCCCCTCCAGATGCGGCCCTGCAATGATTAATGCAAAATTACAAAGAAAAACATCTTTGCTTAGTACATTCTTGTTTTGGATTCGGTTGCTTTATCTCTTGGTGGCAATTTCTTTGACACAATGGACTAAATGGCAGGATTACGAGGTCCCAAAAACCTCAAAGAATGTTGGGGCAAGGGGCCCTCTTAAACAGCTCTTAGGAAGCTTAATTTTTTTTTTGATATGCGACATATAGGACAGAGAAGAATCCCAGAAGCTACTCCTAGCTTAATACAGGCCTTCTCATACAAGGACATGCCCTACTAAGACCGAAGTCACTGCTGACCACTGCCTTAGTTAGAGCTAACACAACACAAAGTTGCCTTGCTGGAACAGTCGCTAGCTGCCTAACCACTATGCCAGTTAAGGTTTATGCCAATTCTACATATATAACCTCAAGCAGCAAAGGGTTATGGAAGTCCAACGCCACACATTCTAACACTTCCAATATGTTTTACAACAATTTCTAAATATGTAATTTAGGAGTCCATGTACGTCTATCCTGAGCTACTGATTATTATACTTGGTCACTGCAGGCTAACTCTAACAAAGTTCTGTTTGTCATTTCCATCTGTAGCATTCTAGATATCTTATTCTTTTCTGAGGTCTTTAGGCACACTATTGATAAATTAATTCGATAATCTGTAGTTTAACATGAAGAAGGCTCTCAGGCCGGGCTTCACCAGGTGCCCGGGGCGGGGGTGGCTCAGTGGGTAGCGCGCCAGGCTCGTAATCTGTAGTTCCCAGGTTCGAGTCCCAGCTGGGTCAGCGTTGAGATTTATCTCCGCAAAATTCCCCGCCCACGGTCAGTAGGGGACACCGATGGGCTTGAAAAGGCCGCCGTCCTTCGGATGGGACGTTAAGCCGTGGCCCCGTGTACGGGAGAGCCATACCCTGTGCACGTTAAAGAACACGCTGGATGGCCTTGACGGGAGGCTACCATCTGTCTCCCAAACAGCTATTCCAGTGGGTCCCCTCCCCCAACATTCTCTGAGCCTTCGGGGTCCTTGAGACCTGGCCATTTAGCCCATGGTGTGCAAAAAAGTGTCGCTCAGAGGTAAAACAACCCAACTCATCAGGTGCCCTGACTAACGTCCCGTCCGACGAAGGTAGACATGTTCTTCATAATATACTACACATAACACGGTGAATAAAATCATGCTAATTAATATTAACAACTGAAGAAATTGTTAGAATAAATGTAAGATACGTACCATTAATCTTAAGTTCAGCAGTATACTGATCCGTTCCCAGGGAGTTTGTTATAACGCAAGAATAATTTCCTGCGTTTTCCAAGTTGAGCTCATTAATTAATAAAAGTGAATAATCTTCAGTGTTCTGAATTAAGATCCGAGTCGTTGATGTTAAGACCTGATTGTTTTTAAGCCAACGGAATTCAAAAGGACCAAGGCCTTCTAGAGCAGTGCACATGACTTTAGTTTTTTGGCCTGAAATGAGTCTTGAAGGGAAGTTGAAAGGTTGGATTTTTGGAGATCCTAAAATAGAAATTATAGTTAGTTTATAGAAAGTTGTATTTGAAAAATATTTTAAAATAAAATATTAGTTTATGATTTACGATAAGGGTAAAATAAATGCAATTATTATATAAAACTTAAAAATGGAATTGATGCACATACAAAAAAAAAATGGAAAAAAATTAATGCATAATGCTGTAGGAATTATAAAAATAAAAATTGCCTGAAGATTTTTATTAAATTAATATTAATTATAAACGGAACAATCGATTCGAGATATCGAAAAAAAAATAATATCTGGTTTTTCACAGTTTAATTTTTTTGTAATCGATTAAAAATCTGATTGATTCAAATTTAAAAACACTTATATTTACCAATAGTTTTATATTAATAATAATTTCGATTATTGCACGGATTTATTCCTTATTTCAAAGAAACCAAATATTAGATAATTTGCGGCCACTACATATTAAAATAGAAGAGTAAAATGACGTCGAAATGTGACCAATGACCACTTTAGGGCTTCTTCTTCAAAAGTAGGTTTTAGACAATTAGGAAAAATTGTGAACATTTGGACTGAAACAAATTGGAAAATGCAATTTAAACAATTTTTACACGAGTAACCTGCAGAATCAATCATTGAATCAGAGATTACTAATATAAACTAGCAGACAGTGGATTACACCAATCCAAGACAGAGATATGGAACTCTACTTGTCATCCAAGATACCTTGGTTCGAGTTCCATCCAAAATAATTTTACTATTTCTCTAATACTTTTATTTCATGAGAATGGAAACATGTTTAGTTTGTCAATCAGACAATAAACCGCGTTGGTTACATATTACGGCGAGTGGATTAGAGTTTTGGAAAACTTTGCAGATCACAATAGATGCGCATTCAGTAGGTAAGGAGATATGGTGACATTACTAACTGGAAGCATGTATAGCGTCTCTGGTGAATTTGAGATGATCGCTTTCAAAGAGAATTTTTTCTATTTTTTCATTTTCCGTTTTTTGAGCGTTCTTTTTTTTGCGACATATAGGACAGAGAAGAATCCTAGAAGCTACTCCTAGCTTAATACAGGCCTTCTCATACAAGGACATGCCCTACTAAGATCGAAGTCACTGCTGACCACTGCCTTAGTTAGAGCTAACACAACACACAAAGTTTGCCTTGCTGGAACAGTCGCTAGCTGCCTAACCACTATGCCAGTTAAGGCTGCATAGCACAGTAATTTGCACAGTAATTCGAACTAATTGATGATTGGAATTATCCAACCCAACATCAAAATACAAATATTTGCAATTTTTTTAATTGTGCAAAATCTGGCTGTTCCAAGCCCCTTTCTTTCTCACACAGAGTTTAGAGAAATAATATTATATATTTAGTAATATTCTTTATTCCTTCAAAATATTCTACTTCGTTCACGAAAATATATTTTTTATTGCTCCAAAAAATACAATTCCTTATCCGTGCATAATACTTTCCCTTGTTCTTCAAAATATATTTTTTCATTCATTAATTATTTTGCAAAAAAAAAAAATCCCATGCATGAACTAGATTCAATTTGATCACATACAAAACCTGCTCTCGACAATTTCAATAAGTGAAAAACTTAAATGAACATCACTTTTTTTCTTTAGCTGCCAACATATCACGTTCTTTTTCATATTAAAACTTATTATAGTCGCCAAAATGTTTCGTTGTAGTTCATTAGAAAGAAAATGAGATAGCGTTACGGTACGGAAGGTGATTTAAATCTTTCCCGAAGAAAGAATTTGCAGACAAACACCTGTATATACTTGGGGCGGGGGTGGCTCAGTCGATAGCGCGCCAGGCTCGTAATCTGTAGTTCCCAGGTTCGAGTCCCAGCTAGGTCAGCGTTGAGATTTATCTCTGCAAAAATTCCCCGCCCTGCCCACGGTCAGTAGCGGACACCGATGGGCTTGGAAAGGCCGCTGTCCGCTGGATGGGACGTTAAGCCGTGGCCCCGTGTGCGGAGAGCCATACCCTGTGCACGTTAACAACACGCTGGATGGCCTTGACGGGAGGCTACCATCTGTCTCCCAACAGCTGTTCCAGTGGGTCCCCTCCCCCAACCTTCTCTGAGCCTTCGGGGCCCATGTGACCTGGCCATTTAGCCCATGGTGTGCAAAAAAGTGCCGCTCAGAGGTAAAACAATCCAATCCAATCAGAAAAGAAAGTCCTCTTGCATTTTTACAGAATCCGAACCAGTCCCTTTTTAAGGAAATTTTTAATTTTCGGCCCATGAACCACTAGGAGTATAGTCATAATTTTAATTATCTAAAATGTCATTTATATCATATGGCTGAACATGTACAGGGTCGTGTCTAGACAATATTTCTCCCTAGACAAGCGATGGCATATTTAACAATAATTTATCTTGTACTACAAAAATTATTCATAATTGTCTAATATTGAAAACATCATTACACAAATTACTAAAATATGTTTTAATAAATGGTTTTAAACAATACTTATTATTTAAGTTTTAATTCATTTCTAAGGTAAATTCTTATGACGCATTAATGTTGTGAAACATTCCGTAACTCTTTAAATACCGAACGAACATTGTTGAATATCGAGATTTAAATATAGTTGAATAATATCTTTAATGGGGCGGAGGTGGCTCAGTCGGTAGCGCGCCAGGCTCGTAATCTGTAGTTCCCAGGTTCGAGTCCCAGTTGGGTCAGCGTTGAGATTTATCTCCGCAAAAATTCCCCGCCCCGCCCACGGTCAGTAGGGGACACCGATGGGCTTGGAAAGGCCGCCGTCCGTGGGGTGGAACGTTAAGCCGTGGCCCCGGGTGCGGGAGAGCCGTACCCTACGCACGTTAAAGAACACGCTGGATGGCCTTGACGGGAGGCTACCATCTGTCTCCCGACAGCTGTTCCAGTGGGTCCCCTCTCCCAACCTTCTCTGAGCCTTCGGGGTCCATGTGACCTGGCCATTTAGCCCATGGTGTGCAAAAAAGTGCCGCTCAGAGGTAAAACAACCCAACCCAATTATCTTTAATTTATCTTCAGTCACATTTTTCCATTAAATTTTAGTTGTTATAGAGTTTTGAAATTAGATTCCCATTGACATAACATGGAAATTCTCTAATAATTTGGTACAGCAGTATATGTACATAAAGATCAACTATAAACCTAAACAGAAATTTCCTTCGGTATAAAATAAAACTCTCCTTTTTTTTGGAGGGAGGAGGGGAAAGGATCGTTGCGTATCCCCATTAATCATGTTGCAGAAATTATACTTTTACAGCTTAAAAGTTTTCTTTATAAAATAATTTTTTTGTAAAACACAATTACTCCTAACTGAAACAAAGTTTCAGTTTAAATACATCCTACGTTAAGAAATCACTACGTATATTTATCGCTTAAATTTTACACAAATAAAGCACATATTCATTTCATAATGAGTAGAATATGACTTACCTGTGGTTCTCGATGTCAAGACAGTTGGCAGACACAGAAGAGATATCAGGAACAGGATCCCCGCAATTCGGCAAAATCCACGAGGTGCACTCATTGTTGATCGATTTTTCTCAATCTCAGCTCCCTTAATATTAGAAAATTCTGTGCAAGCTCCAGCACTGTAGAATTACGTTTGACTTACTTTTTCCTCTTTTTCAGAGAGTCGATATTTTCGCCGTTTGAAGACGAAAAACTGGGACTTGCAGTGGAATGTATCTTAAATGGCTGAATGTGAACGCGTCGGACACTCGTGTCGTAGTTTACCTCGTGCGAGCGTGCGTTTAAAGCGCCCCCTCAGTAAAAATATTCCGTAGCAATTGGCGGGAAACAAAAATTAGTCGATAAAGCTGATATGTTGATTTTGTAAGAAATAAATTTAATTAATTGAATTTATTTAAACACACACATAATGTAATAATTACGTGACAGATTATTTTTCAAAATGGTAGTGCAATATGAAAGTTATGAATATTTATTATTAATACAAAGGTAGTTAGTGTTAGATTGTATATATAATAACACTCTACTATAAGTTTTCCAATTATTTACAGCTTTAACAAATCAATAACCATTGTAAAGTAATTGTTTAATATTGATTATGGCGTTTGCTTTAATGAATGTCGGTATACTCAAAACAATGTCAATTATCACAACGCAATAATAAGCATTATTACGTGTATTTCTGTTTGTTATTAGTTATGATAATTAATATTTTTTAATTAAAATATTGAGATCACCAAAAGGGATCTTATTAATAGTTAAGTAGCAAATCTTGTGAAAGTCGAAGACATAGAAAATATTAGCAGATTAAAGCCTTTGAAAGGGGCCAGGATGTTTTGGATTTGATTAAACTTACAGTCAATATTTAGGCAAATAAATTAATTTTTTGTTTCAATACTCTAAATTTAATATCGGATTATCATCACACAGAAGTTCTCTTATCCCACGTTCCGTGTAAATGCTCTCTGATTATTCATAAAAGTCTCCTGATGATGTTTTTCCAGCCTTCGACTGTTTATGAAAATAAATGAGTCCTCAAATGAAACCTTCTAATGTTATTGGACTCAAAATTTATAAAAGCATTTTGTTAGGACCATAATAAAAGTCTATGTCCAAAATTTGAGGTCAATAAGATTAAAAGCCGTCCCATGGCCGAGTGGTTAGCGCGCTTGGCTACTGACTTAAGGGACCTGGGTTCGAGCCCCGGGTAAGGCATGGATGTTTGTGTCGTCTTTCTGCTGAGGTCCTGCCATCCTCTCAGACCTTCTACTCTGGCATATAAACTGACAGGCTCCTGTGAGACCTCTGTGGCAAGCAGCTGCTTGAGGGGGTATTTATTTTTGAGCCGTCCCGTGGCCGAGTGGTTAGCACGCTTGGCTACTGATCTAAGGGACCTGGGTTCGAGCCCCGGATTAGGCATGGATGTGTGTGTCGTTTTTCTGCTGAGGTCCTGCCATCCTCTCAGATCTCCTACTATGGCATATAAACCGACATGCTCCTGTCAGACCTCTGTGGCAAGCAGCTGCTTGAGGGGGTATTTATTTTTGAGCCGTCCCGTGGCCGAGTGGTTAGCACGCTTGGCTACTGACTTAAGGGACCTGGGTTCGAGCCCCGGGTAAGGCATGGATGTTTGTGTCGTCTTTCTACTGAGGTCCTGCCATCCTCTCAGACCTTCTACTCTGGCATATAAACTGACAGGCTCCTGTCAGACCTCTGTGGCAAGCAGCTGCTTGAGGGAGTATTTATTATTTTTTTTATAAGATTAAAAATGCTTGAGATGTAGAACAAATGATCAAAAGAGAGAATAAATAATTTAGTGGTACGATTAATCTATAAAGATGTTTTCCTAATGAATGTATGTGCTAACAGAATAGATATTTAGTAACGATAAGTAAGTAAAAATTACTTGGTCGTATTTTCCAAAGGAATCTTTGGTTAAACAATGTTTCTTACACCATTTTACAGCGCGTGTGATATCTCACATGACAAATTGATTTATCTGAAGAAAATATCGTACCAAGCACATTGATGTGAAAATAATGAGAAATTGAATCCCCAATGCCGTTGGAAGCTTCACACAAATATTTTCCTTGGTCAGATTTCGTCACCTGTAAAATTGTTAGCAAACCATTTTCTACCTGATTCACTCTTGGACTGACTGGAAGTTCAATGAGATTTTCTCGGCTGCCTATAGAAAGAGAAAAAAATACACTTAAAATTCGCTTATCACTAAATCTTATTTGAAAAAACAAAATATTACTTGAATATAAAATATATACACTGAGTGCTCACTGAATTATAACCATTTCCCTCTTGGGGCGGGGGTGGCTCAGTCGGTAGCGCGCCAGGCTCGTAATCTGTAGTTCCCAGGTTCGAGTCCAGCTGGGTCAGCGTTGAGATTTATCTCCGCAAAATTCCCCGCCCTGCCCACGGTCAGTAGGGGACACCGATGGGCTTGGAAAGGCAGCCGTCCGTCGAATGGGACGTTAAGCCGTGGCCCCGTGTGCGGGAGAGACATACCCTGTGCACATTAAAGAACACGCTGGATGGCCTTGACGGAAGGCTACCATCTGTCTCCCAACAGCTCTCCTGTGGGTCCCCTCCCCCAACCTTCTCTGAGCCTTCGGGGTCCATGTGAACTGGCTATTTAGCCCATGGTGTGCAAAAAAGTGCCGCTCAGAGGTAAAACAACCCAACCCAACCACTTCCCTCCATGTTTTATAAGTGTAAGCTAATTTCGAAGCTCTATAACTTTTAAATTAAGCGTTTTATGAAAACATGTAACAGAAGATAAATTAGAGATCGGAATCAAATCTATCTAAACCTCTATTTTCAATAATGTTCGCTTTGTACTTAAATAGTTATGGACTTTGAATATTAACAGCAATAATGAAAGTAAGGAAAATTGAAAAATATCGAAATATTATTTACATTAACTTTTCAAATACACATCTGTTGTATTAAATAGCATAAAATAGTATTTCTTATTCAAATTATAATTAACTTCTGAGTTAAATTCTAACGCTAGGCATTGCTGTTATTAAATATTTAAACTTCCATAAGTCTTTAAATACTAGAGGAATATTGTTGAAAATCGAGATTTAGATAGATTTAATTGAGATCTCTAATTCATCTTCAATCCCATTCTGTCACAGAACTCGTTTTTAAAAGTTATAGAGCAAAGTTAACTTACACTGACATAACATCATGGAATTTCGTGTTCTTTAATGTGCATAGTGTATGGCTCTCCCGCACACGGGACCACGGCTTAACGTCCCATCCGACGGACGGCGGCCTTTCCAAGCCCATCGGTGTCCCCTACTGACCGTGGGCAGGGCGAGGAATTTTCATCAGGAAGGTTGAGTTGGGTTGTTGTTTTACCTCTGAGCGGCACTTTTTTGCACACCATGGGCTAAATGGCCAGGTCACATGGACCCCGAAGACTCAGAGAAGGTTGGAGGAGGGGACCCACTGGAACAGCTGTTGGGAGACAGATGGTAGCCTCCCGTCAAGGCCATCCAGCGTGTTCTTTAACGTGCACAGGGTATGGCTCTCCCGCACACGGGGCCACGGCTTAACGTCCCATCCGACGGACGGCGGCCTTTCCAAGCCCATCGGTGTTCCCTACTGACCGTGGGCAGGGCGGGGAATTTTTGCGGAGATAAATCTCAACGCTGACCCAGCTGGGACTCGAACCTGGGAACTACAGATTACAAGCCTGGCGCGCTACCGACTGTGGAGGAAGGTGGTCATATTTCAGTGAATACTGAGTGTAGATATATAGGGTGATTGTAAACTCTTTCAACAACAAAGAGGGGTGATAGTAGACATCAAGACAAACAATTTTTGCAATGGAACCTAGGGTCGCATTTCACTCCTTCCGCCAGAAAAGAGTACTTTCGAAAAACGACACGCATGTACAAGTATTTACAACCGGTGCATGAAAAGCACAAGATGCAAATCAGGTGTGCTGAGCAAGTGCGTAGACGATTAAGAACAAACATTTAAAAACGCAGCCGAACCCATTCATCGACAAACATTTAAAAACGCAGCCGAACCCGTTCATCGACATTACCGTCATAACATCACATGATAAGTGACGTGTTCGTGAAGGACATAGAAGACTACAACATACAAGGAATTGGCAGATATGCATCTGATGTACGGCCAAGCAGGTGGTAATAGACGTGAAGCACAAAGATTGTACCGTGAGAGATTTCCGAATCGTCGTATTCCTTACCATTCGATCTTCGCCAGTGTTGATCGAAGACTGCGTGAAACTGGCTCGTTGGCTATCTCAATGAGTGATACTGGACGTTCGCGAAGTGTGCGGACACTGGAAATGGAAGAACGTGTCTTGCAGCGATTTGCAGAAGTTCCTTCCACAAGTACGCGAGTGGTGCCATCCAAAATGGGAGTTTGTCAAACCTCGGTGTGGAATGTCCTACATGAGGCACGGATTCATCCCTTCCACGTGCAGAAGGTCCAAGCTTTGAACGAAGATAACTATCTCCGCCGGGTAGAGTTTGTTAGATGGATGCTCCAGATGAACAATGTTGATCCGCAATTTCCCGCATTAGTGTTATTTAGTGATGAGGCCACGTTTACCAGGGAACGTATTTTCAACAATCACAACCAGCACGCTTGGGCTCAAGAAAATCCACACGTCACTGACCCTCGTAAACACCAGCAGAAATTTGGCGTCAACATCTGGGCAGGTATCCTGGGTGGATACCTGCCCAGATGTTGACGCCCAGTATCTGGTGGGACCTTACCTCTTGCCAGAATGACTGACCGGCGCAGCATACCATGTGTTTCTGGAGCAAGTGCTTCCCAGTCTGTTGCAGGGTGTTACGCTCACCACACAGAGGGACATGTGGTTTATGCATGATGGGGCCCCAGCACACTTTTCCATCGAGGTCCGCTACTTCCTAAATGCAACATATCCCGGGTGGTGGATTGGACGTGGTGGACCCGTGGCTTGACTTCCACGCTCCCGGGGGGGGGGGGGGGGGGGGGGGGCTCGTAATCTGTAGTTCCCAGGTTCGAGTCCCAGCTGGGTCAGCGTTGAGATTTATCTCCGCAAAATTCCCTGCCCTGCCAACGGTCAGTAGGGGACACCGATGGGCTTGGAAAGGTCGCCGTCCGTCGGATGGGACGTTAAACCGTGGCCCCGTGTGCTGGAGAGCCATACCCTGTGTACGTTAAAGAATTCGCTGGATGGTCTTGACGGGAGGCTACCATCTGTCACCCAACAGCTGTTCCAGTGGGTCCCCTCCCCCAACCTTCTCTGAGCCTTCGGGGTCCATGTGACCTGGCCATTTAGCCATTGTGTGCAAAAAAGTGCCGCTCAGAGGTAAAACAACCCAACCCCTCTTTTTTTTGTTGAAAGAGTTTACAATCACCTTGTATATACAAATATCTCATTATGCATGCATTTCTTAGCTAATAAGAGTTTGTTTTTGCCTTTGATTGGTACGTTATTGCTGCTTAATGAGCGAAACAATTTCTGAAGATAAGGATCAATTGTAGACACGGAAAGCGTTATTAGAGTACGTGTGCATAAATGCCCATCAAGTGTTGATGTTATCCAAAAGGCAATGCAATTGAGTCTTCACATTGTTAAAATGCAATGCACCTTTCCATGTTATGCGCATGTAATATTGCATTGTCAGTTGCGTAGATATAGGGGCGTGACAATGGGCAACCAGATCAAATGGCGGATAGCACAATAACGTTATTATGCAATTATCACGTAATATGTAATTATTGCTTAGTTCAGTTCTTTTATTTTTGTTTAGCAATTTTCAGATAATATGCTTAATTATTCTTTAGTTCATTTCTTGTTATTGCTTGGTTTCAATTCTTTTCGAATAATGGCATACCTAGTACTGGATCCATTTCGTCACATCACGCCTAGTACTGGATTCACTTTCCTCAGGCATGCTAGGTGCTGGATCCACTTCTTCCCGGCGTGCTAGGTTTGAATTCACTTCCTTTCGGCATGGTAGATGCTGTTGCTGAAACCATTCGTCACGGCGTGGTTAGTGCCACACATCACGGATGCCAAATGCTAGATCCGATAATCAGGGCATATCTATTGCTTGATCCTTTTCACCACAGCATGCCTAGTACTGGATCTACTCGTTGCAATACACGTAGTACTAAATTCACTTCGTTACAGCATGCCTAGTTCTGGATCCACATGTGGCAGAATGCAGTACTAAATTCTCTTCATTGCAGTATGCCTAGTTCTGGATCCACATCGTGGCAGAACACGTAGTACTAAATTCATTCGTTACAGCATGACTAGTTCTGGATCCACATCGTGGCAGAACACATAGCACTAAATTCACTTCGTTACAGCACGCATAGTTCTGGATCCACTTTGCAGCAGAACACGTAGTACTAAATTCACTTCGTTACAGCATGCCTAGTTCTGGATCCACATTGTGGCAGAACACATAGTACTAAATTCACTTCGTTACAGCACGCCTAGTTCTGGATCCACTTTGCATCAGAACACTTAGTACTAAATTCACTTCGTTACAGCATGCCTAGTTCTGGATTCACTTTGCAGCAGAAAACGTAGTACTAAATTCACTTCGTTACAACATGACTAGTTCTGGATCTACTTTGCAGCAGAACACGTAGTACTAAATTCACTTCGTTACAGCATGACTAGTTCTGGATCCACTTTGCAGCAGAACACGTAGTACTAAATTCACTTCGTTACAGCATGACTAGTTCTGGATCCACATCGTGGCAGAACACATAGTGCTAAATTCATTCGTTACAGCATGCCTAGTTCTGGATCCACATTGTGGCAGAACACATAGTACTAAATTAACTTCGTTACAGCACGCCTAGTTCTGGATTCACTTTGCAGCAGAACACGTAGTACTAAATTCACTTCATTACAGCATGCCTAGTTCTGGATCCACATCGTGGCAGAACATACAGTATTAAATTCATTCGTTACAGCATGCCTAGTTCTGGATCCACATCTTGGCAGAACACATATTACTAAATTCACTTCGTTACAGCACGCCTAGTTCTGGATTCACTATGCAGCAGAACACGTAGTATTAAATTCACTTCGTTACAGCATGACTAGTTCTGGATCCACATCGTGGCAGAATACATAGTACTAAATTCACTTCGTTACAGCACGCCTAGTTCTGGATTCACTTTGCAGCAGATCACGTAGTACTAAATTCGCTTCGTTACAGCACGCCTAGTTCTGGATCCACTTTGCAGCAGAACACGTAGTACTAAATTCACTTCGTTACAGCATGCTTAGTTCTGGATCCACATCGTGGCAGAACACATAGTACTAAATTCATTCGTTACAGCATGCCTAGTTCTGGATCCACAACATGGCAGAACACATAGTACTAAATTCACTACGTTACAGCACGCCTAGTTCTGGATTCACTTTGCAGCAGAACACGTAGTACTAAATTCACTTCGTTACAGCACTCCTAGTTCTGGATCCACTTTGCAGCAGAACACGTAGTACTAAATTCACTTCATTACAGCATGCCTAGTTCTGGATCCACATCGTGGCAGAACACATAGTACTAAATTCATTCATTACAGCATGCCTAGTTCTGGATCCACTTTGCAGCAGAACACGTAGTACTAAATTCACTTCGTTACAGCATGCTTAGTTCTGGATCCACATCGTGGCAGAACACATAGTACTAAATTCTTTGCGTTATGGAACAAATAGTACTGGAATCACCTCAGTCGGAAAGAACGTAGGGAAAGGGGTCGCATACGTAAAAGCATTTACATGCACACATTGCACTGCCATAAAATTATACTACAGATATGATAATTATAGTTGGGTTGGGTTGTTTTACCTCTGAGCGGCACTTTTTTGTACACCATGGGCTAAATGGCCAAGTCACATGGACCCCGAAGGCTCAGAGAATGTTGGGGGAGGGGACCCACTGGAACAGCTGTTGGGAGACAGATGGTAGCCTCCCGTCAAGGCCATCCAGCGTGTTCTTTAACGTGCACAGGGTATGGCTCTCCCGCACACAGGGCATGGCTTAACGTCCCATCCGACGGACGGTGGCCTTTCCAAGCCCATCGGTGTCCCCTACTGACCGTGGGCAGGGCGGGGAATTTTCCGGAGATAATTGTAGTACGATTGACAATAAATTGACAAAGAATAGATATCACCCATGCACATTGAGAGAACTATTTCGGATAATTCGAATAATTCCAATTTCGGATAAACTCGAACACGACAGCTACAAGGCGAATGTGTTCCAGTTTAGCTAAGTTGGGCCTTCGTAGAAGCAATACCAGGATGGTTAATATGAAAATTTATAAAGTCAGATTAACAGTTCTTATTTGGTTGTTGTTATCAGAAATATATAGGAAGTATTCTAGTTGAAGAATTAGGTAGTTAATGACTTTGTATTTCATTTAAAAGTTAAATTATTTCTTAATTAAGTAGATACTTTTTTTAAATAAAAATTAGTCGCCACTCAAATAATTCGGGTCGGCATTGGCGACCAAGCTACCGCATTTTTGGAGCACCTAAGATCATTATTATTATCTTTAGTGCTAATTAGCTAATATTGTGCCGTCGATGGCATTTGAAATTATAATGTCTATACAAGTAAATAGCGTATGCGCAGAGTAATTTTGCTATAGGTTGCTTTTACCTCTGAGTGGCACTTTTTTGCACACAATGGGCTAAATGATCAAGTCACAAGGACCAAAGGCTCAGAGAAAGTTAGAAAAGTGGCTGTACAGTTGTGAGGAGACTGGCATCAGAAGCTGAGTGGTAAGGGGCGATGAGCACTATAGCGTCCCGGGCCCTTAGTATCGCGAGCCTTGGAATTTCATAGGAGTAGGATTTTTTCTCCTATGAAAATGTTTTGAGAATTTTGAAAAATTATGAAAAATCTGTATGAAAAATATTCTCCTATCGAAAGCAATTTTCGTCTTCATTCTTATAACTGTTACAGAGAGAGTTAGGTTGTTTTACCTCTGAGCGGCACTTTTTTGCACACCATGGGCTAAATGGCCAGGTCACATGGACCCCGAAGGCTCAGAGAAGGTTGGGGGAGGTTGTTTCTCTTTTTCATTGTAATGCTTGTCATATAGAGATAAATGTTACTTACTTTCTGAAAAAACTTTCCACGCTACAGTAGGTTTAGGATACCCATCTGCTAGGCAGTTCAATTTCATATCACCACCCACAATGGTCTCTTGATCGCCTGAGACCGTTATCCATTTTGGAGGCTCTGAAATTAAAACAGAAAAGAAACTAAATTTCATAATATAAAAATTAAACGTTGAATAAGCAAATTGGATCTCAAGTGGTGTTTTCCGATCTTATGTTCTTAAAGTATGATATGGTAGTGAATCTTTGACACAGAAAAAATTACAGGGGCTTGATTATTCTGACGTAGACGTTTGCACTGCTTAAGAATAAGTTTTCTTATCTTTTGCTTGACTTCCCTCCCCCCCTCCAAACTTCCGACTAAATTGACACCGCCATAGGGGCGGTGGTGGCTCAGTCGGTAACGCGTCAGGCTCGTAATCTGTAGTTCACAGGTTCGAGTCCCAGCTGGGTCAGCGTTGAGATTTATCTCCGCAAAATTCCCCGCCCTGCCCACGGTCAGTAGGGGACACCGATGGGCTTCGAAAGGCCGCCGTCCGTCAGATGGGACGTTAAGCCGTGGCCCCGTGTGCAGGAGAGCCATACCCTGTGCACGTTAAAGAAAACGCTGGATGGCCTTGACGGGAGGCTACCATCTGTCTCCCAACAGCTGTTCCAGTGGGTCCCCTCCCCCAACCTTCTCTGAGCCTTCGGGGTCCTTGTGACCTGGCCATTTAGCCCACGGTGTGCAAAAAAGTGCCGCTCAGTGGTAAAACAACCCAAAACAACCCAACTCTATTGAAGTACTTTTCCACAAGTGTCAAAAGTTGGAGATAAATGCTTCAGCTTCCATTCATTCTTTAAATATTAAACGAATATTGCGAGAAATATATTTAGAGAGATTTGAGTGACATCTACAACTTTTCGACAATAACAGTTTTTGCGTAAAAAGTTAAATTTCAAACGTTAAGGAGCTTTGAAAATGGCTTTTCATTGTCATAACATGGAAGTGTACGGACACATTTTTTAACATAGTGTAGGTGATATAATTATGAGTGTAAAAATAAAGTAGACAAATAAGCTGTGAAAAAACTTCAATCGATATCCAATGAACTGGATTGCTTTGTCTCGTAGCAGCACTTTAAGGGGCGGGGGTGACTCAGTCGGTAGCGGGGCCAGGCTCGTAATCTGTAGTTCCCAGGTTCGAGTCCCAGCTGGGTCAGCGTTGAAATCTATCTCCGCAAAATTCCCCGCCCTGCCCACGGTCAGTAGGGGACACCGATGGGCTTGGAAAGGCCGCCGTCCGTCGGATGGGACGTTAAGCCGTGGCCCCATGTGCGGGAGAGCCATACCCTGTGCACGTTAATGAACACGCTGGATGGCCTTGACGGGAGACTACAATCTGCCTCCCAACAGCTGTTCCAGTGGGTCCCCTCCTCCAACCTTCTCTGAACATTCGGGGTCCATGTGACCTGGCCATTTAGCCCATGGTGTGCAAAAAAGTGCCGCTCAGAGGCAAAACAACTCACAACTCACAACGCAACACTTTAATGCGCACAATGGACCACAAGGACCCCAAGAGCTCAGAAAAGGTTCAGGAAAGGGGATTCTACTGGACAGCTTTTAAGAGGCAGATGAAAACTTCCCATCAAGGCCAACCAGTTTCTTTACCATGCTCAGAGTATAACTCCCAAGAACACGGCATCACAATTTAAAGTCAGAGTCGACGAACGGCGGCGCTCTTTCCAAGCCTACCAATGTCCCCTTTCTCAGAGGTAGGCAGGGTGGTGGTTAGCAAAGATAAATCTCAACAGGAACTGCAGACTACAAGACTGACTGAGTCAGTCTCTTCTTCCCTAAATGGAACACATTTAGGGTTGGGTTGTTTTATCTCTGAGCGGCACTTTTTTGCACACCATGGGCTAAATGGCCAGGTCACATGAACCCCGAAAGCTCAGAGAAGGTTGGGGGAGGGGACCCACTGGAACAGCTGTTGGGAGACAGATGGTAGCCTCCCGTCAAGGCCATCCAGCGTGTTCTTTAACGTTGGGTTGTTTTACCTCTGAGCGGCACTTTTTTGCACACCATGGGCTAAATGGCCAGGTCACATGGACCCCAAAGGCTCAGAGAAGGTTGGGGGAGGGGACCCACTGTAACAGCTGTTGGGAGACAGATGGTAACCTTCCGTCAAAGCCATGCAGCGTGTCCTTTAACGTGCACAGGGTATGGCTCTCCCGCACACGGAGCCACGGCTTAACGTCCCATCCCACGGACGGCGGCCTTTCCAAGCCCATCGGTGTCCCCTACTGACCGTGGGCAGGGCGGGAAGTTTTGCGGAGATAAATCTCAACGCTGACCCAGCTGGGACTCGAACCTGGGAACTACTGATTACGAGCCTGGCGCGCTACCGACTGAGCCACCCCCGCCCCACACATTTAGGGAAGAAGTAATGTACAGATGCTGTAGATTCCTCACTTTTAATTCATCGCTGCCTTTTCAATTTCATTTATTTTACTGATACATATATATATTCAAAGGCATATATTTTTCGAAAATGCAAACACCAGATGGCTTATCTTTTAAAAGTAAAAAAAGTGTTATATTTAAATATGCTGTTGAGTTCGGACGATTTACTCTCAGCTGCGTTTTTTTTTTGCACATTATGGGTTAAATGACCATTAGACAGCTGTTAGAGACAGATGTTAGCCCTCAGTCAAAGCCATCCAGTGTGTTCTTTCACATGCACAGGGTATGACTCTTCTGCACTCAGATCACGGCTAAACATACCATCTAACGAAAGGCAGCCTTTCCAAGCCCATCGGTATCCCTACTGATCGAGGCAATGCGGTGAGTTTTGTGCAGATAAATCTCAACGCTGCTCAAGGCGGGACTCGAACCTGGGAACTTCAGTTTACGAATCTAGCATACTACCGACTGAGACCCCACACATTTATATATATATGCAAATTATATGCGAATCACATAGCATGAATATAACTATAAGAAACACTATAAATTTGACATTGATAATCATTACAGCTAATAGATTTTTTGATTTTTAATTATTTCCTTCATCGCACCTATAGATTTTTTTCAGATAAAGTTTCAACAAATGGTAAAAAAAAAGGAAACACATTAAACATACTCAAAGTTTAGAAATCGAGTATATAACTAATGCATTAACAACTAATTGTATAAATTTCATGTACTAAGTAATATGCATCAAAGTTATTATTTTACGCTTTTATTAATGGCCCATGGCCGAGTGGTTAGCGCGCTTGGCTACTGATCTAAGGGACCTGGGTTCGAGCCCCGGGTAAGGATGGTTGTTTGTGTCGTTTTTCTGCTGAGGTCCTGCCATCCTCACAGACCTTCTACTATGGCATATAAACTGACAGGCTCCTGTCAGACCTCTGTGGCAAGCAGCTACTTGAGGGGGTTTTTAATTTTAGCCTTTCCATGGCCGAGTGGTTAGCGCGTTTTGCTACTGATTTAAGGGACCTGGGTTCGAGCCCCGGGTAAGGCATGGATGTTCGTGTTGTTTTTCTGCTGAGGTCCTGCCATCCTCACAGACCTTCTACTATGGCATATAAACTGACAGGCTCCTGTCAGACCTCTGTGGCAAGCAGCTGCTTGAGGGGGTTTTTAATTTTAGCCTTTCCATGGCCGAGTGGTTAGCGCGTTTTGCTACTGATTTAAGGGACCTGGGTTCGAGCCCCGGGTAAAACATGGATGTTCGTGTTGTTTTTCTGCTGAGGTCCTGCCATCCTCACAGACCTTCTACTATGGCATATAAACTGACAGGCTCCTGTCAGACCTCTGTGGCAAGCAGCTGCTTGAGGGGGTATTTATTTATTAATGGTTTATATCAATGTACAATGCGTATTTCCAAAGTACTTACCTACAACATTCAAGGATTCTGTATGAGAATCTGATCCATATTCGTTAGTGACTTTACAAGTGTAATTGCCGTTTGATGATAAAGATAGAGAGCTAATGATCAGCGATGAGAAATCTTTTAGCTGGTGTACCTCCGAAACAGAATCATCCGACAGATGTTGACCATTTTTCATCCACGTAAATGTAAATGGTGGAGTACCTGATCTTAAAGCACAGAACAATGTCACTGTTTCCCCTGCAGTGAAGTGATTCGCTAAACTGAATGGCTGGATTTTCGGTGGCCCTGAAAATAAGAATTGAAATATAAACACAAAACACATATGATTCTGCATGATTCTACTTCCATCCTAATTTTTTTGAAACACATATTTGCCATTCTTAGGTTGCTTAATATTAACGTTTTAAGCTCTCTCGATGTGAATAAATCGCAGAAAGCATTAAATGTTTTTGGATTAAACCAGACTTTGACGTTTGCAAGTTGATCAGTTGGGTTGGGTTGTTTTACCTCTGAGCGGCACTTTTTTGCACACCATGGGCTAAATGGCCAGGTCACATGGACCCCGAAGGCTCAGAGAAGGTTGGGGGAGGGGACCCAATGGAACAGTTGTTGGGAGACAGATGGTAGCCTCCTGTCAAGGCCATCCAGCGTGTTCTTTAACGTTGGGTTGTTTTACCTCTGAGCGGCACTTTTTTGCACACCATGGGCTAAATGACCTGGTCACATGGACCCCGAAGGCTCAGAGAAGGTTGGGGGAGGGGACCCAATGGAACAGTTGTTGGGAGACAGATGGTAGCCTCCTGTCAAGGCCATCCAGCGTGTTCTTTAACGTTGGGTTGTTTTACCTCTGAGCGGCACTTTTTTGCATACCATGGGCTAAATGGCCAGGTCACATGGACCCTGAAGGCTCAGAGAATGTTGGGGGAGGGGACCCACTGGAACAGATATTGGGAGACAGATGGTAGCCTCCCGTCAAGGCCATCCAGCGTGTTCTTTAACGTGCACAGGGTATGGCTCTCCCGCACACGGGGCCACAGCTTAACGTCCCATCCGACGGACGGCGGCCTTTCCAAGCCCATCGGTGTCCCCTACTGACCGTGGGCAGGGCGGGGAATTTTGCGGAGATAAATCTCAACGCTGACCCAGCTGGGACTCGAACCTGAGAACTACAGATTACGAGCCTGGCGCGCTACCGACTGAGCCACCCCCGCCCCACACAATAAGGTGAATCAACAAACTGAAGAAATTATTGAGTATATTTTCCTAATATATATTTCACGGCCTGAACTCTGTGAATTAATATATACTTGAATTAATTCCAAAAAATATAGGCATTTCAAGTTTGGTATTTTTTCTTCTTACAATCCCTATTGTAATTTTTTTTTAAAAATAAGAAAAGCATTCTTTTCAAAATGTTTTCGAAATTATATATGTTTCTAAATTTTTAAATTTAACAAAATATTAAAATCCTTACTCATTTAAGATAAAAAAAATTGATTTGTTTTTAAAACTAAATAATAAAGAAACAAAATTCGAATAAATGTTTTCAAGTAAACAAACGAATCTTGGTTGAAAGGTAATAAAACGGAAATAAATAAAAATTTAATTTCAATATATATTTTTCGTAAGATTTTTAGTACAGCCCATACAACATGTAGTGATATAACTTGTAATATCATATTTGCTCAATATTTCATTTTTATTTTGCCCGGAATCAAAAGAAAAATATTTTATGTTTACACAAGAATTATTCTAAAAGCATAAATTATAAGTGCATAATAATCGTTTTACCTTAAATATGATAAGAAATAATTATAAAACGTAAGAAAGCATATGAACTCTAAATATTAAAGAAATAAAATTGGAATAAAATAGGCTTACCGGAATCAGCCAATAACACTGAAATAAGCAACACTAGGATCTTCAGGTTATACGTCACAGCAGCTTCCATTTATCAGTAGTGTTGATGTCTCTTCGAAAAGAAAAATCCCTTCACTTGACACTGACACAAATATCGTTTTGGAATTTTATAAATGAGTAAAATCAATCGTAAGAGATAATTCGTTTGATGTTTCAAATGCAACCAGAAAAATAATATTATTTATTGCTTTATATCCCTTTTCTATAACACAACCATACACCACTCATTGCAAAGATTATAATGTTACACTAGCGAAACAAACCAACGATAAAACCTGCAGTAAGAAGAATGAAGCGCCGCATGGTGTCATTTCTTAACAACAGATCAATCATATTGCCACTGCGTTAGACAAAACTTTAAGTATGTTATTTAGGGAGAGAGCAAAATGTTTTATTTTAATGCAGAATAAATTACTGTAAGTAAACGCTAAAAAAATTAGGGTGATATTATTTACAAATAAACAGTATTTTAATTTAAACTAAAAGTTTTTTTATTTCAAAAGTGTCTGATCTGGTCCATTACTTTTCCTTTATAGTGTATTAATCAAACTTAAATCACTAGACATCTGATTTAATCATCATAACTTTCTGCATGATTATGAGTTATTAGGAAAAAAATACATTTTTTAAGAATGATACTCACCTCTTACTGTAAAAACATAATATAATAACGAATACTCGAAAAAGATTTATATATTAGAATTTCTTTTTCACATAGTCAATGTGCAGGAATTAGAAAAATTATACTAGAGTTTCAAGTGTATATAATTTCGTTTTCAACATTCCGCGTTTTAGAGTTCTTATTTTCAATATATAAAAATTTAATTCAAACACCAAGCTGTTAATTTGACATTAACCTATTGTTCAAAAATTCAAGTATTCCAAAAGCAAAAATTCTCAATTCCAAAATTATGCATTCAAATGACATATTTAACCACAGAACTGAATTAACATATATCATAAGTATTAAATATTCAGAATTACAATATATTTCATCTAAATTGGGCATTTTCATCTTAAGTTGACAGAAATGATATCTTGGTATTATTATAAGCAACATATTGGATAGGTTGTTGGAAAAAATATGAACTTTACCATATTACTATGCAAACATTTCATTACATAATTAACATACTTTATACTTCGTTTTGTACAAAATCACTCTTTCAAACCTATCATTTTCTTTAAAAGAATTGTTCATTTAAAGTCCGTATGTAGTATTGACTAACAGTCTATTTGCATTCAACTGAGCATTTATTTCAACGCAAATGTTAAAATTTACTCCTGAAATAAATATATTAATGTTATTATAGCAAACACTATTAGCATAAAAGCATGTAACAAGACTCAAAATTAGGACTCAAAACCAGCACTGTTTAGAACTTAGAATAATCTCAAAAAAACTGAATTTTAGTTAATACATTTCCTTCTATTCAAGCATTTTTAAAACTTAACCTTGCATTTTACGTTTAAAAACTCTAAAAGATTTTATAATAAATGCAACATTTGCTATGAATGGATTAAACACAAATAATTCTCTGAAACTAAACAAAATGATAATCATTCAACTTCTATAGTATACTTATTAGAAAAATGTTAAAAATAACATGACATTAACATTTGCAAAAATAGATTTACTCTTTATCGCAAAATAAAAATAATTTTCGGTTATTTATTTTTGCTACACAATGTCAACACAATATGTCAGCTAGTGCAAATTCTAGTAAAAATAATCATTTATAATGTGAGATTTGATATAAAAAATCTACGTTCAAACGTTTTTTCTCTGTTAGGAAATACATATTAAATAGTTAATGTATATATATTTACACATATGTCTCTTTAACATATTAACAGACAATATTAATTTTTTTACTAATCCGATAAAACTCTGCAGTTGCTACATTATATGCTTTGAAATTTGAATGCATTTTGAAGATTTCTTACACTGAAAAATAAAATATTTTATTTATCATTCATACTGGAAAAAACAAAGCTCATAAAGAACAAAATTCTCAATTGTTCTGAAAGTATAAAATGTGGATAAAAACTCTTGATATTTTATAACATAGCACTCTCTTACACAACAGCTACAGAAAACATTTATCGCAGCCTTAAAACCACACTACACACGAAAATATTTTCATTCATTATCAATGACATGAAACAAAAATACTAACAGATATTGCAAAAGTTTCATTACTTTCATTATTGATTAAAAGGAAACAAATTAAATATCGTAAAAACGAAAAAAAAAAAAGAACATTTTCGTTTTATTGAAGCTATTTGGACGACTAAAAGCTGAAAAATTACTAAGAAACTTTATTATACAATGCATCATTTAATTTAATACATTGCACTTAATTATTCTTACAGTTTAAAATTCTACTGTAAAAGGTACATTTCACCAGAATGCACTAGAAAAGACTAATAGACCAAAAAAACTGATTCTCATAAATAATAACGCAATTTTGTTCCATAATCACATTATTTTAAACCACAAACTTTCATAACTATATGTGGTAACATTCGCACAAAAAACAACACATTATTCCCAAAATTTCCATTAATACCACAAACTTTTTATGCTAAAAAAACCTCCTTTTGGAAAAACGCCATTATTTCTGTTCCACAGAGAACGTTTTTCTTTACCTTAATATATTCAGGTAAAGAGCGAAATATTAAAATTTCCCTTTCAGAGAAATAAAACACAGGCAACAAGTTTTTTTAAATGTACATTTATTGATGGAATCATTTATACGTGTCATTTTATAACATCACATTATTTGATAATAGTAGAAACCTTACCGCTGATGGTGAGGGCCATTTCCTTACTATTTATGGTTGCAATTCCATTATCTGCCACACACATGTAATAGCCAGCATCAGGCAATGATGCATGATGAAATGTAAGTTTACTTTTACCAGGAGATTGCTTTTGTGATTCGACATAATAAAGTCCAAGATTTCTTTCTGTAAAAATTAAACACATGAAGTGAAATTCATCGAGAAACAGACATGATATACAAATGTACTAAAAGGCAATAATAAAAGCTATTTATAAAGTCTTTAAGTATGAAGTCATTTTCACTCTTAAAATATCACAGCAGATTTCGTACTGCGGATAAATTTCCATACATTAGTTTCTATACTTTTAATAGAAAAAAGTAAATTTGGAAATCTAAATCCACGTTAATTGCCTATATGGTTCTTACGTAATGAAACCTAATTTACAAAATTAAACACAAATTTGGTAGTTTATTCAATGTGTCTTGCTTTTTAGGAAAATTTTACAATTCAATGATTTGCTACATTATAATAATATGATACAAAGTGTGATCAAAAATATGTATCTAATAATTTAATTTTATGTGATAATCTCCACCGAGTGGTTAGTGCACTTAGCTACTGATCAACAGGACCTGGGTTCAAGCCCTGGGTAAGGCATGGATGCTTGATTTGTCTTTCTGCTGAGGTCCCGCCATCCTCACAGATTTTATACTGTGGCAAATTAAACTAACAGACTCCTGTTAGACCTTTGTGACAAGCAGCTGCTTGAGGGAATATATATATATATTTATATATCAAGGCCATCCAGTGTGTTATTTAATGTGCCCCGGGTAAGCCACTGAAAACTTACCCACTCTATCTCGGCTTTCCGAAGGACGGAGATATTTCGAAATAATCGGTATTAACGTTCTCACTACCAAAGAGGTAAGTTCTGATATGCCTCTTTATTTTTTATGTTTTATAGCCTTTATATGTGTGATTATCTCTGCTACACAGTGTATAACGTCATCAAGTTATAAAGATTAATCTACAATTTAGCTGAAGTTGTGAATAAAATGTAATGTATAAATTTTAGAGGGAGATTGAGTTGTGGGTTGGGTTGTTTTACCTCTGAGCGGCATTTTTTGCACACCATGGGGTAAATGGCCAGGTCACATGGACCCCGAAGGCTCAGAGAAGGTTGGGGGAGGAAACCCACTGGAACAGCTGTTGGGAGACAGATAGTAGCCTCCCGTCAAGGCCATCCAGCGTGTTCTTTAACGTGCACAGGGTATGGCTCTCCCACACACGGGGCCACGGCTTAACGTCCCATCTGACGGACGGCGGTTTTTCCAAGCCCATCGGTGTCCCCTACTGACCGTGGGCAGGGCGGGGAATTTTGCGGAGATAAATCTCAACGCTGACCCAGCTGGGACTCGAACCTGGGAACTACAGATTACAATCCTGGCGCGCTACCGACTAAGCCACCCCTGCCCCTTAGAGGGAGATTGAAGCTTACGGTTAATTAATCTAGCTTGTTCTTCAAAGTGAAGATGATAGGATTAGACTGGGTTGTTTTACCCCTGAGAGGTATATATATATACAATCATTTTTGCAATACAATGGGCTAAATTGCCAAGTTACAAGGGCCTCCAGGACTCAAGGTTGGCGAACGGTACCTGCTGAATAGTAGTTGAGACAGATGGATGCCTTCTTTCAAAACCACCCAGTGTGTTATATAATATATTTATAATATTTATAATATTGTAACTAATGATGAGATTAGGCAAAGGAGTTTGCAACCTCCTTTAAGCAGCATATTGTGCAGAGAGAGACTCCGTTGGTTTGGCCATGTTGCCCGTATGAATAATTATAGATTGGCGAATAGGGTTATGAACAGTGTGCCTAAAGGCCTCAGAAAGAAGGGGAGACCTAGGATGCGGTGGGCAGACAATGTCAAACAGGACCTTGTTAGAATTGGTGTGCAGTGGCCAGATGCAGTAGATGTAGCTCAGGATAGACTTGCTTGGAGAACTAAATTGCACGGTCTGGTTGGACCTCCGTAGCCCATGGCTGCTTGAGGATGATGATGATGATGATGATGACACTCCTGCACATAGGGCAACGGTTTTACGTTCCATTCGAAACTGGGAACTACAGATTCGAGCTTGGCTCGATACCGACTGAGCCAACTCTGCTCCAAGGGTGAAATGTTGCTTCAGCACAATGTCTTAAGCTTAAAGTCTCATTTGCATTTCTCCAATAATTGACTTGAATTTGAAGAAGGTAGAGAAGATTAAAGAAAATCTGAAACTGAAAATTCACTGATTTAACCTGCTATGCAGGAGATGTTCTTCTGTGCCCTAAACAGAATTACAAAATCTTTCAGTTTTAATTCGACATCTCGAGCATAAAATAGCGTAAAATAAGAGACTGCACATTCTTTTATGCTTTCCTATAAAGCAACTTATAAACAGCTCCAACACAACAAAAAGTCATTGAGTTTCTTACATACTCTCTGAATTTCTCCTCCACGTAACGTTAGGAATAGGAAAGCCTGCAGCTTCACATTCTAGTGAAATGTTTTCTCCAGAGCGTAAATCAACATCGAAAGGTTCCTTTACCCATTTTGGTGGTTCTGAAGCATAAACATTAGGAAATAATACATTAACATGTTTAACTAACATTAATTACAATACGACATAAAAACTTTTGCTAATTCTATACAGAAAATTATCTATTTACAGAAATACATTTTTTTTAAATTTGTGTTTCTTAAATAAAGAAAAAGAGTATGTTTTTACTAGACAGGTAATGAAAACAAAATTATTTTAGCTAAAATTCTATAATAATTATTTGAAAATGCAAAATAATAATATTTTAATTCACCTATTTAATACTCTTTCCCCATATGTATATATGCAAAGATTTATACTCTCTAGCCACTTTATTATAACCAGACCAAGTACTGACAAATATAAGTGCAGGCGCTGACAAATATGGGTCTGAGTACTGACAAATATGAGTGCAGGTACTGACAAATATGGGTCTGAGTACTGACAAATATGAGTGCAGGTACTGACAAATATGGGTCTCAGTACTGACAAATATGAGTGCAGGTACTGACAAATATGGGTCTGAGTACTGACAAATATGAGTGCAGGTACTAACAAATATGGGTCTGAGTACTGACAAATATGAGTGCAGGTACTGACAAATATGGGTCTGAGTACTGACAAATATGAGTGCAGATACTAACAAATATGGGTCTGAGTACTGACAAATATGAGTGCAGGTACTGACAAATATGGGTCTGAATACTGACAAATATGAGTGCAGGTACTGACAAATATGGGTCTGAGTACTGACAAATATGAGTGCAGGTACTGACAAATATGGGTCTGAGTACTGACAAATATGAGTGCAGATACTAACAAATATGGGTCTGAGTACTGACAAATATGAGTGCAGGTACTGACAAATATGGGTCTGAGTACTGACAAATATGAGTGCAGGTACTAACAAATATGGGTCTGAGTACTGACAAATATGAGTGCAGGTACTGACAAATATGGGTCTGAGTACTGACAAATATGAGTGCAGATACTGACAAATATGGGTCTGAGTACTGACAAATATGAGTGCAGATACTAACAAATATGGGTCTGAGTACTGACAAATATGAGTGCAGGTACTGACAAATATGGGTCTGAGTACTGACAAATATGAGTGCAGATACTAACAAATATGGGTCTGAGTACTGACAAATATGAGTGCAGGTACTGACAAATATGGGTCTGAGTACTGACAAATATGAGTGCAGGTACTGACAAATATGGGTCTGAGTACTGACAAATATGAGTGCAGGTACTAACAAATATGGGTCTGAGTACTGACAAATATGAGTGCAGGTACTGACAAATATGGGTCTGAGTACTGACAAATATGAGTGCAGATACTGACAAATATGGGTCTGAGTACTGACAAATATGAGTGCAGGTACTAACAAATATGGGTCTGAGTACTGACAAATATGAGTGCAGGTACTGACAAATATGGGTCTGAGTACTGACAAATATGAGTGCAGGTACCAACAAATATGGGTCTGAGTACTGACAAATATGAGTGCAGGTACTGACAAATATGGGTCTGAGTACTGACAAATATGAGTGCAGATACTGACAAATATGGGTCTGAGTACTGACAAATATGAGTACAGATACTGACAAATATGGGTCTGAGTACTGACAAATATGAGTGCAGGTACTAACAAATATGGGTCTGAGTACTGACAAATATGAGTGCAGGTACTGACAAATATGGGTCTGAGTACTGACAAATATGAGTGCAGGTACTAACAAATATGGGTCTGAGTACTGACAAATATGAGTGCAGGTACTGACAAATATGGGTCTGAGTACTGACAAATATGAGTGCAGATACTGACAAATATGGGTCTGAGTACTGACAAATATGAGTGCAGGTACTAACAAATATGGGTCTGAGTACTGACAAATATGAGTGCAGGTACTGACAAATATGGGTCTGAGTACTGACAAATATGAGTGCAGGTACTAACAAATATGGGTCTGAGTACTGACAAATATGAGTGCAGGTACTGACAAATATGGGTCTGAGTACTGACAAATATGAGTGCAGGTACTGACAAATATGGGTCTGAGTACTGACAAATATGAGTGCAGATACTAACAAATATGGGTCTGAGTACTGACAAATATGAGTGCAGGTACTGACAAATATGGGTCTGAGTACTGACAAATATGAGTGCAGGTACTAACAAATATGGGTCTGAGTACTGACAAATATGAGTGCAGGTACTGACAAATATGGGTCTGAGTACTGACAAATATGAGTGCAGATACTGACAAATATGGGTCTGAGTACTGACAAATATGAGTGCAGGTACTAACAAATATGGGTCTGAGTATTGACAAATATGAGTGCAGGTACTAACAAATATGGGTCTGAGTACTGACAAATATGAGTGCAGGTACTAACAAATATGGGTCTGAGTACTGACAAATATGAGTGCAGGTACTGACAAATATGGGTCTGAGTACTGACAAATATGAGTGCAGGTACTGACAAATATGGGTCTGAGTACTGACAAATATGAGTGCAGATACTAACAAATATGGGTCTGAGTACTGACAAATATGAGTGCAGGTACTAACAAATATGGGTCTGAGTACTGACAAATATGAGTGCACGCACTGACAAATATGAGTTTACTATTGATAAATATGAGTGCTGATAAATATTGGTGTAACGGTGCTAACAAATGAAATCTTACCTTTTACCACAAGGAGAGCAGTGTACTGGTCAGATCCAGATGAACTTATTAATTCACACGTATAATTCCCTGAAGTACTGAGATCGACATCTTCTAGAAACAGAACCGAAAAATCACTTTGTGTCCTGACTGATATCTTCTGTTCTGATTTAATGGTATGTCCATTCTTTAACCAACGGAATTCCATGGGTGGTACTCCAGCTATTGCTGTACATGTAACACTAGTCTTTTGACCAGATACAACTTGTTCGAGAAAAGCAAATTTCTGAATTCGAGGTGGTTCTAGAAGAAGAAAAAAATAACGAAACATATTTATTCGAAAGAATGCTTTTTTTTTGGCATTTTTATTTGTTACATAAATACTCTCTTTGCTTTCGTAGTTTTTATTATAAATTGATCGTATAATTGGATTAAAATAATATTAAAATCACAGGTATTATTTTGGTTTTAATACGAATTAAAATAAATTTTGGAAAGAAAATTTACATTAACAAGATCAAAATTTTTTATATCACTTCTTAAAGTGCAAAGTATAAATTTAATCTGTTAGACACCCAAGATCTTGAGGGTGCAAAAAATTAACAATAAATCTAATCAAGAAATAAATAAAATAAAAGTTTACTTGCCATATTAGAACGAATTGGGTTGGGTTGTTTTACCTCGTGTACCTCCTTTTGCACACAATGGGCTAAATGGCCAGGTCACAAGGATCCCGAGGGCTCAAAGAAGACTGGTGGAAGGGGACACACTGTACAGCTTTTAGGAGAAAAATGGTAGCCTCACATCAAGGCCATCCAGTGTGTTCTTTAACTTGCATTGGCTATGGCTCTCCAGCATAAGAAGATACGATTTTCAAAAAATGATAAGAAAAATTCTATGGACGGCGCACTTTCCAAGCCCATCGGTGTCCCCTTTCTGACAGAAAGCAGGGTGGAGATTTAGCAGAGATAAATCTCAATGCTGGTCCAGGTGGGGCTCGAACCTGGGAACTACAGATTATGAGCCTGGCACCCTACCAACTAAGCAAACCCCATTTAAATGAAAAAAAAACTAATAATAATTTCAGTTTATCTGATTATGAAAAGTAATAATTCGGACAATTGAAGCTAGAAATTATTTGCATGAAAAAATAGCAGAACTTCCTTAAAAATGTTTCGAATATCAGTGATTTTAGATAACTACTATTATAAATTTACATATTACCTGTCTTCAGATATATGTACGGTTACCGTTCTTCATACATTTTAAAGGACAATACATATTTTAGGTCGTTGTCCTATATTTTTTGTCCCTTAAAAGTCCTACATTTTTCCAACCAAATAAAATTCATTCTATGTTGCCACTAATTTCGAAAAAAAAAGTTTTTATTATTGATGAAATGATTCGGGAATTAATAACAGAAACATAATATTTATAATTCTGGATCAGTTAATACTATTACGTTATTACATATTTGTAATAATAAACCTTCAACAAATTTAGTCATTGTATTGAAATGTTTGTACTTTTTTAAGTTTTTGAATAATTTTTTGCATTTTAAATAAAATTAGTGCATGCTTATCGTTTTTTTTATTTTAGAGCATTTTAGGATATTTATCACTTTCGAATATGACTTTGATAGATATAGCATAAAATGAATAATATTGTGGCAAAAAATAACGAACTAATAATATTAATGACTAAAATTAGCGAACCAATAGTATTAATGACAAAAAATACCAAAAAATATATTTTTCAATAAGGGTCTTACATTTCCCCCCCCCCCAAAAAAAATCGTCACCGTATATATATATATGTGTGTGTATGTGTGTATAAACATGTCATAAATATTAAAATTACAAAAAAGGTTATAAAATAGAAGCAAGAAGTTTATCTATCTTACCTGCTTTAAATGCTGTCCCAGTAGGCCACATGATTTCGCTTAGTACCATCGATATCATTATCTGAAAGCCTTCCATGATGAATTAATCCCAAAGAAAAATCTGGATAGTTTCTCTCTTTGGTTTATTATTTTCGTCAAAAAAATACAAAAAGAACTGTGGATATTAAAATATAAATATATTAAGGTTTTAATTTCGAAAAAATACAACCATTTCTTAGCAAGTAAATATCAGGAGAGAGAGTAACGCTCACATCCACCGTTCCTTTCCACTATGCAGGACGTGAAGCGCCACATATCGTCGAAAATAAGAATTAAAAATTTTTGTAATAAAGACATCTGGATATAAGACAATTTACTCTAAACCTGCGTTTTTTTCTGATAACACACTTTTACTCATTATCTTTGCACAACCATTATCATAATACAAAACATACATATAGAACACTGAATATTTTATATTCATTATGAAAACAGAAAAAGAAGTGTTTGCTTAAAAATATATTGTACCATTAATATTCATATATCACCACAGTACATCATCCTATATGAGGATACAGAGAAACTAAATTTAATGATTATAACTCACTTATATGCATTTACTTTCTAATTTCATTAAAATCTTGAGGTATTCCAAAACATTTTTTCTTACCACTTTCTGATTTTCTTCTAGTTCATGATCCGAATGAATAATAATTTTTATTTCATTGGTTCCGTCTTTTTTATACATGTACTTATCTTTGCACATAATTATGAATTTAATTACATTTTGACTTTTTAAATAACGCTTACATTCATAAACAAGTATTAATATTATTGTAATATATAAAATATCTGAGGAATATATTGCTTCTATTAATATATATATAGTTCGTAGCAATTGAAACGCAATGTATGTTTATTTTATTAATTTTCTTAGTCATTGTTATGCACTAAAAGGTCAATATAAATAATATTTAAAACTCATTCTATCAAACTATTACTTCGTTAATTATTTTTTAAAAAGTAACAAATTAGTTAAAACAACAGAAATTTCTGGAAATAGCTAAGAATTGTAATTAGCAAAATAACTTATAATGTTAAAAAAATGCTATAGAAAGTACTTCGAATGAAAGTTTGACATTATATTGTTTTTTTAAATATTTTGTATATTATTATTCTTTATTCACAAAAAGCCAAAAAGAGCCTTTCGGAGACGGGGTGTTTACGCTTTCTGTTGCGCAACAAAACATAGTAATAAAATATTACCAATGACTCTTAGAACAACTGTTTTTTCCAGGGCACTCCCTATGCCATTTGAGATTATGCAGCGGTAAAAACCTTCGTCTTTCTTCGAAATCGAAAGAATTCTTAGAGATCCATTTGGCGATATCACAATTTGATCATTTGAAGACAGATTCGTGAATTCTTTTCCATCGCTTCCTATTTAATAGAAAATGCAAATCGTCTTACTCCATTAAAACTTCTTTAAAAAGGTTATCTTTAATATAATTAATGTTAAATAAAATTAAAAATGCATTTGAAACAAACCGCAATCTATAATATTAAAAATCGTAAATATTCTTACTGGAAACCTTCCATTGGGTAATAGGCTCTGGCTTCCCTATGCTCTGGCAATGCAAAATTACCATGTCTCCAACTATAGCGTCTTGGTCAGATGGCTGTTGAATCCAGTTTGGAGGAACTGCATATTCAAGAAGTCAGATTAGATCAAAATTTAGGATTTCACACTTTGTGCTTCTTGTAAAGAATTATCATAGTACATCTTTTAGTAGAAATCAATAGGAAAAACAGGAAAATTATATTTTTAATAATTTCACAATTAATCTTAGATTTTTCTTATTCAAAATATGGAACGAATATTATAATATAAAGAAACGTTTAAAATAATATCGTCATGGTAACTGAGTGAGTAAAGATTATGGAAAAGAACCCAGGTTCGATTCCCCAAAAAAATTATGGACTTTTTTCTGCTATATTTCTATTGAAGTTTCACCTTCCTCACAAATCTTCTCTATGGTTCAATAATCTGACAGCCTCCTGCCATATCTCTGGGCAAGTAGCTGCCTGAAGGGTAATCAATTTGTTTTATTACATTAAAAAATAATTAAATTATCTGTTAATGTTCAAAAAATACACTGTAAACTGCTGATATAAAAGAATGAGATGTGTGCAATAACGGAGTAATTTCGCCCTCAATGCCAAGGAAATTTGTGTTAAAATACTACAAATTCCTTAAGCAGACACCTGAACACGTTGGAAGAACAACGAGTCCTCTAATTCACCACGTACCTCTCAATAACCTACTCTATCACACGTCTACAACTTAAGAAATCTCACTCATCGTTAATATCAGAATGCTGTGTGAAAAGGTAACTGCCATATTTTAATTCACGTCACTGAATTTGAAATGCATTTCTTGCCACTCGTAGTCAATGGTTGGTCCATAATTCTGATCATTGCGTACAGTTTTGCAGACCATTTGCTATTTTAATGGCTATTGAATACATCAAATTGTTATCCAAAAATCTCGTATTTTACCAGGGGCTGGAACCAAGGTCTCTTTGATCTGTAGCCAAGCACCAATAAGTATATCATACTATAATTACAGTCAGTAATGATAAAAAATATCGTATTGTAATTACAGTAAGAACTGATAAAAATTATGTTCTGTAGTTATAGTCAGCAATGATAAAAAATATCGTACTATATTTACAGTCAGTGTTGATAAAAAAAATATAATACTCTAATTACACTCAATCCGATAAAAATACTGTACTCTAATACTATTTGGATATAGTACCTTAAATTACGTCAATGCAGCTTCCCTGCATATACAAGAGCTCGTTGGTAAACAAACATTCAGGAACAATATTGCTCAATATTGAAATCTTAACTTACAATTTGTTCAATTAATCTAAATCTTGTTTAATATAATTAAAGAGTTAATAACAGTGTAGAACAGTTCAATTACATTTTCTAATATTTCTCACCGTAACTTCAACATTTCATTAAATTATTTTCGCTTCAAAATTAATTTTTGCATTATACCTGACACTTTTAGAAGAATTTCACATTAATTCTAAATTGAGAATGTGGATCAAACATCTATCGTTAGACGTATGGCCAAATGACAATTAACTTTATTATTGTTATAAGAATCTAGTAAACAGAATTTGTAGAAATTCAGATTAAATTTAAAGTTTTTAAAGTTAGCAGATTATTCAAATTTTTGTAGCATCAACATTGTTTCCGTTTATATTACAATATCAGATTTAATATTGAGCACGAATCTTGAAACTATTTTGTTTCAATGGAATATTTTTTAGCTTTAGACATTTGTTCTAAGATAACCTGCAGGAAAAATTATTTTGAATTTTCTGTTTGATTATTGGCCAAAAGACTTGTCTTGAAGTAATAATTTTAGGAACTGTAGCGATAGTTTTAATCATCTTATCATAAGGTAGCGTTGGTATTCTTTGTCCTTTCCAAATAATAGCAAAGTTTAATACGTAAAAATATTTTTAAGATTTAAAAAAGTATGTGTTGAACATTTATTTGACCCTGCAAATCTCTCCATCTTAAATATAATTAAAAACTGAACGTCTATCACATTTCAAAGTGTAGTTCAAATGACCAAATTAAATCTTATTGGCTTAAAAATATCACATGCTTTTCGTAACATTTGGATCTGTAACATGTTAATCTGTAACATTTGGATCTTTTTTTGCTTATTTTCTAAAACAAAATTAAATATTTATGAGTTGTTTATTTTGTAAAAATAATGCATGCAATTACCACACTAAATACCTTACCTTTAATAATGTAAAAGCTACCAAGAAATTGCTCATTTCACAAATTATAATTTTGTAATGTCATTAGCCATTTACTTTTACAATGAATATTTATTATTTAGAACAAGACGCACCACACTTTTATTTAGTTCAGTTTTATTCTTATTATTCTAATAATAATATAAAATAATAAGAATAAAATTAAACAGTGTATGACATACGTTTTATTGCATTTTAACTAAGAGTGCATGTGTATCGCGCTCGTTTAATATTTCAACAAAATGAAAAATACGCATGGAACGTCAAATTTAAAAAAAAAACTGATAGATCCTAAGCGTGCACTTACCAAGAACAGTGAGTGTAGCGCTGTAAGTATCTGATGTAAAATCAGATGTTACTACACAAGTGTAGTTTCCACTGTCTTCTTCTGTCACTGAATTTATCTGAATCATCGAAGAATCAGGATAAGATCGAATCTGAATAGTAGGACTATTTTCGATTCTCTGTCCATTTTTCATCCATTGGAATTGAAGCCCTTTTCCTGCTGTAGTTGCACACACTGTGGTCACTCTCGTACCAACCGAAACTTTGATCGGGAAAGAGAAAGGCTGTATTTTCCATTCATCTACAATGATTGATAAAGCAAAGTTAATATTTGATTTTTACTGATAAAATTACATTCTAAAATAAATGAGTAAATAAGAGACAATTAGTGGATTAAGTGACTCGAAAATATCATACTTCTTAATACAGGGGTTGCACCAGGCTTACATTCTGCAGTTTCCAATTTCGAGTCCCACCTGTGTTAGTGCTGAGATTTATCTCCTCTTATCACAACCTTACTCTCGGCAAGAAAGGAGATAGCAAAGGGCTTGGAAACACCGTTGTTCCTCCTATTGAATTAGGGTGGCCTGTTCTGCAGGAGAGCCATACTCTACGCACGTTAGGGGCGGGGGTGGTTCAGTCGGTAGCGCGCCAGGCTCGTAATCTGTAGTTCCCAGGTTCGAGTCCCAGCTGGGTCAGCGTTGAGATTTATCTCCGCAAAATTCCCCGCCCTGCCCACGGTCAGTAGGGGACACCGATGGGCTTGGAAAGGCCGCCGTCCGTCGGATGGGACGTCAAGCCGTGGCCCCGTGTGCGGGAGAGCCATACTCTGTGCACGTTAAAGAACACGCTGGATGGCCTTGACGGGAGGCTACCATCTGTCTCCCAACAGCTGTTCCAGTGGGTCCCCTCCCCCAACCTTCTCTGAGCCTTCGGGGTCCATGTGACCTGGCCATTTAGCCCATGGTGTGCAAAAAAAGTGCCGCTCAGAGGTAAAACAACCCAACAACCCAACCCTACGCACGTTAAAGAACACGCTGTATAGACCTGATGGAAGACTTCCATGTCTCCTAACAGATGTCCATTCCCTCCAACTTTCTCTGAGCCTTTCGGGTCCTTTTGACCTGACCATTTAGCCCATTGTGTACAAAAATGTGCTGCTCAGAGGTAAAACAAATTAAACCTCACTGTTTAGTCCAAAATATATATCCTGAACTGAATTCAATATTAAGAGAAATTTTTAAAAGCTTCCACTTTACACGAACAAAGTGTTTAAAAATTTAGCCCTGAATAGTTGCTACTGTACTTATTACTAACATAGTCATTTAAAAATAATCAGATTATTTGTTTTTCACACAATCTTCCAATTAGGCAGAGGGGCACTAAGTTTGCTACTTATTTTTAATACATCGGTTTCATGTATTCTTATCCTATTTCATATGATTTACAGCCTACAAATTAATATTATTAATAATTATTTTGATTTCTAGCATATCACATATTTATGTTGTCTACACACACATTTTATTTTCTAAACATCTGCTTTTAGAAAATCAACGTTAAACGTATATCAAATACTTTTAATGTAGTTCAAGACAGGGATAGGTTCTATAAAATCTTAAAAGAGAAGCTGATTAAATTTGCATGTAAATAAAGGAGTACTAAGTAACTAAGGCTCTAAGACTCTCCCTGCACGAAATGTGTATTAAATTAAACAAAATCACTAATTTATTTACTCTCCACCAAACGATGGAGATTGGGTTGGGTTGTTTTACCTCTGAGCGGCACTTTTTTGCACACAATGGGCTAAATGGCCAGGTCACATGGACCCCGAAGGCTCAGAGAAGGTTGGGGGAGGGGACCCTCTAGTACAGCTGTTGGGAGACAGATGGTAGCCTCTCGTCAAGGCCATCCAGCGTGTTTTTTAACGTGCACAGGGTATGTCTCTCCCGCACACGAGACCACGGCTTAACGTCCCATCCGACGGACGGCGGCCTTTCCAAGCCCATCGGTGTCCCCTACTGACCGTGGGCAGGGTGGAGAATTTTGCGGAGATAAATCTCAACACTGACCCAGCTGGGACTCGAACCTGGGAACTACAGATTACGAGCCTGGCGCGCTACCGACTGAGCCATCCCCGCCCCACGATGGAGATTAAACAAACTCTTTGAACATGCTAGCTATTAATTGTGAATATCATCTTTTGAAAATTGTGGTAATATCAGAAGCAATTTTCTTAAATTGAAGCATACAAGTGTTGAAAAAAATATTAACAATTTTAACATTGTTGAACAATGATAATGTGATACGTTCTAGCTCCTAATCTGATGATCTTAAGTTCGAGTCCCCACTATGAAAATGTCTTCTCTATTAGCCCCCACCTGACCTCAGTGATAAAGGGAACAACGACAGATTTAAGTAGGCCAACGTCCATCAAATGAGAGGTTAAGTCACTGTTCTGTGTGCAAGAGAGCCATATCCCTTGTATATTAATAACCACAATAGATAAATTTTGACAGGATTACATTTTCCTGTTAACACTTGTTCAGTTAAAATTGCCTTCCCTCTGTATCTCTGAGCTCATGGGTTTTTTGTGACCTGGCCATTCGGAACCTTTCATACACAAAAGTTACGATATGCCCAACAAAAGTTCTTTATCGGAATTATCTATATCCAAATTCCATCAAGCAAAAATCTTAAATATGTAAGTAATTTGTGGGTTGTTTTACCTCTGAGCGGCACTTTTTTGCACACCATGGGCTAAATGGCCAGGTCACATGGACCCCGAAGGCTCAAAGAAGGTTGGGGGAGGGGACCCACTGGAACAGCTGTTGGGAGACAGATGGTAGCCTCCCGTCAAGGCCATCCAGCGTGTTCTTTAACGTGCACAGGGTATGGCTCTCCCGCACACGGGCCACAGCTTAACGTCCCATCCGACGGACGGCGGCCTTTCCAAACCCATCGGTGTCCCCTACTGACCGTGGGCAGGGCGGGGAATTTTGCGGAGATAAATCTCAACGCTGACCCAGCTGGGAATGTAAGTAATCATTTTAAAGTTTTACTTATATTATTACTAAGGAAATAATATTTTATTTAGAAACATTATAATGGGGCGGGGGTGGCTAGGTCGGTAGCGCGCCAGGCTCGTAATCTGCAGTTCCCAGGTTCGAGTCCCAGCTGGGTCAGCGTTGAGATTTATCTCCGCTAAATTCCCCGCCCTGCCCACGGTCAGTAGGGGACACCGATGGGCCTGGAAAGGCCGCCGTCGGTCGGATGGGACGTTAAGCCGTGGCCCCGTGTGCGGGAGAGTCATACCCTGTGCACGTTAAAGAACACGCTGGATGGCCTTGACGGGAGGCTACCATCTGTCTCCCAACAGCTGTTCCAGTGGGTCCCCTCCCCCAACCTTCTCTGAGCCTTCGGGGTCCATGTGACCTGACCATTTAGCCCATGGTGTGCAAAAAAGTGCCGCTCAGAGGTAAAACAACCCAACCCAAATTCCATCAAGCAAAAATCTTAAATATGTAAGTAATAATTTTACAGTTTCACTTATATTATTACTAAGGAAATAAATATTTTATTTAGAAACATTATAAAAATTTTTAGTATGAATGCAACTAAAAATATTGCGTTGAAAGTTTAAATTATTTTAATAAATATCAACATTATTCAACAAATTTAAACACTGAAAATATCCAAAATATATACCACATATAGAAAAATATGTAACATTAATTATCAGTTATTCATATTTCAATATTAGACTACAGTAAAGTAAAAGTATTGCTTACCATGTTCAGTAAGGGCAGACAAGCAGTGGCTGTATGCAATGATCAGTAGTCCTAAGATAATCATGTCCTCAACAAAAAGACTTTCTTCTCTGAAACTTCTTAATTCTCAGCTGTGCATTAAGAAATGAGCGGCCAGTGTAATGACCATCAGACATTCACCACACTTCGAAAAAAAATGGCAAGTTGCATAACATATATTACAATCGACTGATACTGTCGCAGATAAATAGCCTTTCAACAACATCCATAATCTTGTAGCAGCGCAGCAAGCGCCACGTAGTGATGAAAATGATAACTATACACAGCCAGAAGCTTCCATTTGGAATGGAACACTTAAGGATAATAATCCCGAAGAAATTAAATTAATTAATTTATTTCTGTGAACAAACACTGCTGTTGAAATTGTTTCAATAACAAAAGGAATAAAAACAACTTGATAATAATACAGTAAATATATAAAGTATTCTAACTCTACATAACTTGAGTTTGTAATGTAATATAAAAACTGTTACATGAACGATCCATAGGAAATACTTTATAGAATTGCTTTCAATTTTATTAAAAGTTTCAAAAGTCTAAAAAGTGCTGAAATATATATATAGTGCACTTAATTAATGTTCAAAGCATGATTTACATATAATTTTGGAAACATTCACCAATATCTTTAGAAGTAATTTATAATTATTACCATTAAATCAAATAAAAATTCTCAATAGCTTTTTTCATAAAATATTTAAATTTCACATCAGTAATCAACCTTCTAATCTTTTTTTTCAGTGCGAATGAAGAATTAAACACGAATTTATAACGGAATTCATTCAATTGCATTTGCTCATTATCCTAATATTAGATGATTATCAGGATTTGTTATGATAACTACCACATGCAAATTATCTAAGTACGGGGTTTAGTAAAATGTATTCAAAGAAATAATATTTTTTCCTGGACATGGTATTAAAACAGAAAATCGCTTCGTATTTAAAATGCATGGGTCTATAAAAATACTAACAAACTTATGACAAACTCTCACCAATGACTCTAATGTTAATCAACTTCTGAAGAGGGTTTCCAACACTATTCGATACTTCACATTGATATAAACCCTCATCAGTTTTCTGCACTTCGTTTATGATGATCGATCCGTTTTTCAAAAACAAATGAGCATCATCCGAGTGAAGGCTGACGAATTCCCCATTAGCACCTGTAAGGAATATAAATATGAAACCGTTATTCAGATACAATAAGATCTGGGACTACTTATGTTACTTTGCAGGAAAAAAAAAAGGGTTTATCACTCACCGTTCGCTTTTTCCCACATTACCGTAGGTTTCGGTTTTCCAGATGCTGTGCATGCCAAGTGCACAGAATCTCCTGAATGCACTTCTTTATCGGAAGGGCTGTGGGTCCATTCTGGAGGTACTATTAAAAGAAAGTAATTTAATGATACTGATCTGGATTCAAATAGATGAAAACTCAGCGTGAGATCAAAAATAACAACTAGTAACAATAAATATAAAATAATGTAATTTAATGCAAAAGTATGGATAAAAACATTCATATAAATTAAAGTCAATCAACTCAAATCATTTATGTGAATGAACCTGCAATATCTCGAGAATAACCTTAAAATAAAATAATAAAAAAATAAATACCCCCTCAAGCAGCTGCTTGCCACAGAGGTCTGACAGGAGCCTGTCAGTTTATATGCCACAGTAGAAGGTCTGAGAGGATGGCAGGACCTCAGCAGAAAGACTACACAAACAGCCATGCCTTAACCCGGGGCTCGAACCCAGGTCCCTTAGATCAGTAGCCAAGGGAGCTAACCACTCGGCTATGGGACGGCAGAATAACCTTACCAATTACTAAATAACTATACATCAAATGACTTCCTAAGGTTTTAGACTTCAAGTACTCTAAAACTGCAGCTAAGTGTACTGATGTCTCAGAACCAATTCTTTTCAGACGTTGATCAACAAGCACAAGGCGACGATTCTTCTTTTTCTTTACCATCTTAACAACACGATTCATACCAATAAACTAATCAACCTTATCCGCACTCACCATATAAAAATACTCCTTCCCTTTGTACACGGAGCGGGGGTGGCTCAGTCGGTAGCGCGCCAGGCTCGTGATCTGTAGTTCCCAGGTTCGAGTCCCAGCTGGGTCAGCGTTGAGATTTATCTCCGCAAAATTCCCCGCCCTGCGCACGGTCAGTAGGGGACACCGATGGGCTTGGAAAGGCCGCCGTCCGTCGGATGGGACGTTAAGCCGTGGTCCCGTGTGTGGGAGAGCCATACCCTGTGCACGTTAAAGAACACGCTGGATGCCATTGACGGGAGGCTACCATCTGTCTCCCAACAGCTGTTCCAATGGGTCCCCTCCCCCAACCTTCTCTGAGCCTTCGGGGTCCATGTGACCTGGCGATTTAGGCCATGGTGTACAAAAAAGTGCCGCTCAGAGGTAAAACAACCCAACCCTTTGTACACCCGTCATGCACATACTGAAACTAATTTTCCCTCCTTTCGGGTATCCCACAGCAACATTTTATTTTTTTCAGATAGGTTCTGTGTTCCAATTCGTTGGTTACATAATTTTCACGCAGAAGCATACACGAGCGTTCATGACAAGTCTATCTTAAATTCACTGTAGCACGTTCATCTGTCGTAACAATATTAGCATCAGTTGCAAAAATGACAATGACACTTAATCTTCGCCTTTTTGGTGCAATCAGTGAGCATAAAAATATAAATTACGTCTGAGGCAACTGCTTAAACAGGGGTCTAAATGCATGAGCCTATAGAATTACTAATAAAAACATGAGAATGCTAATTTTGGATGGAATGTATGACGTATTATACTGAGAGGTTCCTATCACTTAAATACTCCATAGAAGAGATTTGTCAGCAAGGACAAATATTCAGAAAAAATGATAGCACAAGAACATTCATATTCATATCTTGTCTGATGCTCAAACCCTGGTCCCTATGATCCACAGCCAAGCATACCAACCGCTCGACCTACAGAGACACTATTAGCATACGTAAAAGAGATAAATGTCATCTGCAGATCGTTAAAATTAATTGAAGTTTACTTTCTGAATTATGGCTTTTCCAAATTTCTGCTTTATATTCCGAGCCCCAGGTAAGGCATGCTGTTTGTGTCGTTTTTCTGCTGAGGGCCTGCCATCCTCACAGACCTTCTACTCTGGCATATAAACTGACATGCTCCTGTCAGACCTCTGTGGCAAGCAGCTGCTTGAGGAGGTATTTATTTTTATTTATTTTATTTAGCATCAGAAGCCACATAGCAAAAGATCGGATGTTTCACATTTAACGAATATTTTTTTTTTGCACACATTGAACTAAATGGCCAGGTCACAGGGACCCCAAGGGCTCAAAGAAGGTTGGGGGGAAACTATCCACTAGATAACATTTAGGTGACAAATGGAAGCCGCCTGTCATTTAGCGTTTTCTCTAACTGTATAGGGTATTGCTCTCCTGCACACGGAGTTATTGCTTTAACGTCCCATCAGATAGAAGGCATTCTTTTCCAAGCCCACTGATGTTCCTTTTCAGAACGGGGTCAGGACGGGGATTTTGCAGAGATAAATCTCAACGCGTTGAATAGAATCAAATATTAAAATCAAAGCTTATATAGATTCAATTAATTTAACCAAATTTGCAATTTAATATTTGACACAAAGAGCACAAATGAAGAATTCGAACTACAGTTCCTAAATATTTTAAACGCTTTACCAACTGTTTTGAAGGATATTTCGCTTTTAGTAATTATTATTTGCTTTAATTTTCTTGCTAAACATACATAGGTTAACTAAAACATAGGAAGACAATGAAAAGCTTCTTTAATAAAGCTCTGAATATTTGTTGTTTAAACGAACTTTGTGTCTTTTCGCTATGGAACCAATGCATATATACTGCAAAAGATCCAAAATAGTTGTTATCAATGCTTCATAATATTTTAAGTAACTACAGCAAACTTTATCTAAACCTTGAACCAAAATTAATTATTTTCCTTACCTAGAACCACAAGAGATGTGCTATATGTGTCTGTGATTCCTTCTGAGTTCGCTACACAGGTATAATTCCCACTATCACTTTCACTCACAGGTTCAATTATTATCGTTGATACGTCAGAAAATGCACCAATCTTAATACGAGGAGAATCACGAATCTCTTCTCCGTCTTTAAGCCACTCAAATTTAACTCTTTTTCCACCAGTTGTTGTACAAGTTGTAACTACTCTCTGTCCTACAACTGAATTGCTGGGGAAAATAAACGGTTGAACTTTCCATACACCTGCAAACAACAAAATATCAGTTTTTTGGGGCCAATGTTCATAAAAAGCGAACAATTATAAAAGTCCTTTAAATATTAAAATATTTTGTTCAGCAGTTGTCTGACACGTTTTAATCATCGTACTATTTTATTAAAATGTATCGAGATTAAACATTATTATCGTGTATTCTCTCTCTCATATGTTATAGTTCAATTAGTAACGGAAAAATGCAGTATATAGCATCTGACTTACCAAGGGCTTTGTATCCATACATAGCTAATAGCATCCATGAAAATAGGTAGCAAAATGAATATTTCATTCTCACTGGGAGTTCAATACTGGTCAAAAGGCACAAATACTATGCAAATATTTCACTCGTGTTTAGGACAACGTTAGTGCTGAATACTTTATCATCAGCTGCTAAAACTGTTAAACTCTGGTTAAATGCAGTCTTACAGTCCTTACGCCAACACATTAGAGACAATATTTAGCTAGAAGTTCGTTTCCAATAGTAGTGAATTCAGACATTATCAGAAGGGCATTGCAACGCCCCCTGGTGGAACGTACAGTGAGTTTTAATATTTTTGATTTGCTGATTCCTCACGTTTTTTTTTACACATCTTACTGTGTATCAACATTTTTTATTTTGCTGTAAAACCTCATTGCAAATTTTTACCAATAACTGATTTTAATACCTATCTTACATAACATATGTATTCACATACTTTTCCAGCATGATCGTTTCGAAAAAAAAAATTAATAGTACCATTTACGGAATTCCCCGCCCTGCCCACGGTCAGTAGGGGACACCGATGGGCTTGGAAAGGCCGCCGTCCGTCGGATGGGACGTTAAGCCGTGGCCCCGTGTGCGGGAGAGCCATACCCTGTGCACGTAAAAGAACACGCTGGATGGCCTTGACGGGAGGCTACCATCTGTCTCCCAACAGCTGTTCCAGTGGGTCCCCTCCCCCAACCTTCTCTGAGCCTTCGGGGTCCATGTGACCTGGCCATTTAGCCCATGGTGTGCAAAAAAGTGCCGCTCAGAGGTAAAACAACCCAACCCTTCCGGCTCGATTACGTCACTTGGCGACTATCTTTATATTTTTCTATATACGGGTCTAGTCCAAAAAATCTAATCCATTACCTAATTATCGTTCATAGACCAATGGGCTATCCTTGATATTTGCAAGGGATAAAGTGCGTGCCAGCTCTTCAGTACAAGTGACCCATAGCAGAGTATTTTTTTTTCTGCTTCCATCACATTGTGTCTATAGGCATACAGGTTTTTTCAATGCTCTCGCAGATATCTTTTCGACTTGTAATTAGGCTATAACCCATAAACTTTTCTTTTATAGTCTTTCGCAGCAGTAACGCAAATTTGTCTCTGTAGGATTTAGATTTTTGCTGTTTTCATTTCGAAATCGGTTTATTGGCTTTAAGCATGTCTGTCGTTAATGAGATTTGCTTTTCGTTTAGGTTTTAAAAGAACGTTCGGCACGTCTTGCATTCAAATAATTGTCAAGTTGTTTGTTGGGTTGGGTTATTTTACCTCTGAGCTGCATTTTTTTGCACACCATGGGCTAAAGGCCAGGTCACATGGACCCCGAAGGCTCAGAGAAGGTTGGGGGAGGGGACCCACTGGAACAGCTGTTGGGAGACAGATGGTAGCCTCGCGTCAAGGCCATCAGCGTGTTCTTTAACGTTGGGTTGTTTTACCTCTGAGCGGCACTTTTTTGCACACCATGGGCTAAATGGCCAGGTCACATGGACCCCGAAGGCTCAGAGAAGGTTGACCCACTGGAACAGCTGTTGGGAGACAGATGGTAGCCTACCGTCAAGGCCATCCAGCGTGTTCTTTAACGTGCACAGGGTATGGCTCTCCCGCACACGGGGCCATGGCTTAACGTCCCATCCGACGGACGGCGGCCTTTCCAAGCCCATCGGTGTCCCCTACTGACCGTGGGCAGGGCGGGGAATTTTGCGGAGAAAAATCTCAACGCTGACCCAGCTGGGACTCGAACCTGGGAACTACAGATTACGAGCCTGGCGCGCTACCGACTGAGCCACCCCCGCCCCAAGTTGTTTGTTGACTAGCATCTCTGGATTCCAAGTGAATGTGGAAATTATTTGTTTGTTTGCCCCACTTTGAAATATTTTAGGTTCGATTTCAGATGCCTTGGAATCCGTTTCCTTTATTTAGTACAATTGATACATTAAAAGTTAAGCAGACACTTTACTATACGTGAGAAAAGTAAACTAGTCTTTAAATATAAGGTGCTACTGATTGGTCAGTAATTTGAATTAAAAATAATAAACCTTTATAATCTTGATTTTTACTGCTTAGCTGGAAAAAGCACTGTTTAGCAACTAATATATCATCCAAAATCATTGCATCAATAATAAAAATAATCAAATATCTGTTACAATAATATAATGAACCACATTTATTACAATAACTTAATGTTACAATAAACTGCACTTCATCAAAATAGAGTATTACAATCTAATCACATTTTAAAATATACTTACAGTTTAAGGCTTGAGGTTTTCTAGTTATTCTAGTTTCTCCTACTGGCTACTTGAATGACAATAAATGTTTTCTGAAAGCTAGATTTTTTTTTAAAAAGAAAGTAGGAAAATGAAAACACTGCAGAGTTTCATGAACGAATAAAAATATTCAAACCATTTTGACAAGCGAAATGATGCATATTTGAAATTTCCATTTTTACGATCATTTCATTCATTTAATTCTTCTTTTCTGTATCTGACATAATCGTGCAATATGGAATGTTTAGGAAGAACAATTATGTGAAATTATACAAAAAATGTAACACAACTTTTGGATTAGCATTCATTAGTCTTCTGTTAGGGTAATTGTGTGCTTCTTCGGATTATTGCGAAAAAGTAGCTTATACAAAATGATAATTCAGTTTGTTGATTTGTTTTACCTTCCATATTAAACGTTTATTTCAATAAGGATTTAATATTGATTAAATTTTAAATATTAAGAAAACTTATTATTTCTCTTTAGATATTTAGACAGATCAAACACATACTATATTAAAAAAAAACTCGTGTATTCAAAATAGTAAATGTGATCAACATTTTAATGCATTTAACGTAGTTTTTGCAACTACTGCTCATCTTCCATACTGTTTACAAATACACAGTTTTGATCTCTAAAACGAAATTGCATATATATGAAAAACAGTCATCATCAAACTGAACCAAGTCATTTACATTATGAAGAACTCTTAATTCTTTTATTATGACTGTACACAATTTAGAAGCAATTATAGTAACTCTAAAATTATATTAAAACTTCCTATGGTAAGCAGCACAAAACTCTTATTAAATAAACCAAGTGTTAAAAATGGAAATCCACTCGGTAAAAACGTATCTTATAAAATAAAAAATATTACTTATCGAAATTATGAAACTGCTTTGAAATTGTTTCAAACACTAATTCACACAAATGCAAATTCCTATTTTTTTTCAGTAATATAAAATGCCGAATACGAAATGTAAAATGTGTAAAATGGTAAACATTTATAATGAAACTATTTTCACATAGGACACTTTTCTCAAGCAAGATTTTAACACATTTAACGAAAGAGTGTAACATCTCATTTCTGTTTCATTATCCACTAAATTTGTTTATTACATATGCAAGAAAGATTACTTTTCAATATTATAAAAGTTGTTAATATACTTCAGATATTTTTCTTATAAGTATCCATTTTTAAAAGCCGTATCACAATACATAATATCTTAAGTAAGCGTTAAGTATAGAATTCAGACCGCACAACTGAAGTGTTCATTCTTTGATATTAAGTCTGTGTGCTTAAAATACACTTACCAATGACTCGTATATTTATAGTTTTTTCCAGTCCGTCACCTATTCCATTCGACACGAGACACTGATAAAAGCCTTCGTCTTCTTTTTGTATAATAGAGAGAATTAATGTCCCATTTTTAAATATTAATAAACGTTGAGAAATTTCTACAGGATTAAATTTTGAAGTAACACCTGAAAAAAGTAAACGGAATTAATACAAAAATACATTATAACAAATATAGTTTTCTTATTACGGTCTTTTAAGAGGATCACTTAGATGTTTCTTTAATTTTAACTTACCCGACGATTTGGTCCATTTTATAACTGGTTCAGGCTTTCCAGTTCCGAGGCAGTTGACAGTAACTGTCTCACCTGTTATTACATCCAGGTCTTGAGGTTTCATCTTCCAGCTTGGTGGGACTATAGCGCGATATTAAAAAAACAATGTTTTGTTTTAGATAAAAATGCATATTGTAATTAATATACAAAAATTAATTATTTCTTCAATTCATTAAAAAATACATATTTTTCCATTTCACTTTAAATATTAATTGCAGGAAACTTACATATTTTTAATAAATACGTACAAATTAAACATATATATATATGTGTTTAATATTTTCTGAAAGCTAGATTTTTTTTAAAAGAAAGTAGTAAAATGAAAACACTGCAGAGTTTTATGAACGAATAAATATATTTGAACCACTAATGATATTCGATATATTTAATTCTCCAACTTTGAAGTCGGTTTGGTTTTTTTTTTCTACCTCTGAAAGGCATTCTTTGGCACACATTGAGCAAAATGGCCAGGTGATAAGGACACCAAGATATCGGAGCTGGGTATGGGAGGAGGGTTGGATCGGTATTAATCGAAGCATCACTTTTGATTATGAGTCTAGCATCCTCAGTCGGAAGCAAGGCAGACTCGTAATCTGCAGTTCTAAGGTTCGAGTCCCATTGGGCCAGCATTGAGATTTATCTCCGCAAAACTCCCCGCCCTTCCCACAGTCAGTAGGGGACACCGATAGGCTTGAAAAGGCACCTTATATCGGATGGGATGTTAAGTTATGGTTCCCCGTGTAAAGGGGAACCATACCCTGCGCATGATACAGAAATACTGGATAACTTTGATACGAGGCTACCATCTGTCTCCTAACAACTGTCCACTGGGTTCCTCCCCCAACCTTATCTGAGGCCTCAGGGTCCTCAGGGTCGCTATGGCCTGGCCATTTAGCTCATTGTGTGCAAAAAAGTGCTGTTCATCAGTAAAACAACCCAATACACAATGGACTAGATGCCAGGTCACAAGCACCCTAAAGGCACAGAAAACTTTGCAGAACGAAATCCATTGGACAGCTATCAGGATACAGACAGAAGTTTCTTGTCAAAGCCATCTTTACTATACATACAAAATCCACATGCAGTCATGGGCTACGGAAGTCCTACCAGACTGTATAATTTTGCTCTCCACACCTGTCTATCCTGAGCAACAGCTGTTGCATTTGACCACCGTAGGCCAATTCAGCAAGGTCCTATTTGGCATTGCATCCTAGGTCTCCCCCTTTTCCTGCAGTCTTTAGGCACACTGCTCATAATCCTATTTGCCAATCTGCAACTGTACATACGAGCAACATGGCCAAACCAACGCAGTCTTTCTCTGCAGAAAATGCGGCTCAAAAAAGGTTGCTGACTCCTTTTTATACCCTTAAACCACCTAATACCCAAGATACTGCGCAAGTATTTAGAATCAAAGACATAAAGTTTCTTGTTTTCCTCCTTACAAAGAGTCCATTTTTAACTACCATACCTAACCTTAGAGACTTTTATACAGTCTAATTTCAGTCTTTAAGGGCTTTAATATACACTTAATGTACAATTCTTAATCAATATGGAACAGAATCTGAACAGTACCAATTAATGCATACCCCCATCTTTTCAGTTTCCAAGAGTAATCTCATTTAGGAAATGAACACTAATTCTACCAACAAAAACATATATGTTGTGCTCTTTAAGAAATTATTTTGCGTTCAAGTAAATAAAATATAATAAGGGAGGAACAATGATTGCCTAACTGTAATTAGACTTCACATCCTTCTTCTTCATGATTGCTTCCAAGAAGAAGAGTTTGTTATCACTGTAGTCATACTATCTTCCTGGACCAATTACACTAGACAGCAAATTGAAATTTTTTTATAACATTGGTCAAGTAGGATGTATTTAACTAATTTTGGTGTGCTGAATCCAAATATGGCTGTGAAAAATTTGCAGCACGTAGTTTGTTTTTAAATTACAGATTGATGCATTTCAAATTTCGATGAATAGGCATATTTGGGAAATGAAAATAAATGTGACTATTTATTAAATTTCAACTTAAAACTCATTCATTTATTACATGATTACAGTGGAAAAAATTGGAAATATCATAGTTATAGACCACTGAATATAAAGTAAAAAATGAAATAATATTGAAAAGCAAGATAAGAAAACATGGGTAAGGATCTTTTATATTTACAAGAAGTTCATTTTTGTTTTTTATCTTCTGAGGTATCGTTCTTCTGCAAGAACCATCAGTAGTCGCCCATCATTGCTGGGTCCCACATGCCTTGGTAACTCTCCTCCATGGTTCGGATATCCTGGTGAAATCTTTCCACTTGCTCATCACTGACAGCTTTTAAGTTCCTGGGAAAGAAGTCGAGATGCGAGTGCAAGAAATGGATCTTCAAAGACATTCGACAGTCAAGATTTTCATAGTTTTTGAGAAGATCTTGAATGAAATGGTTCCCATATGCCTTGGTAACTCTCCTCCATGGTTCGGATATCCTGGTGAAATCTTTCCACTTGCTCATCACTGACAGCTTTTAAGTTCCTGGGAAAGAGGTCGAGATGCAAGTGCAAGAAATGGATCTTCAAAGACATTCGACAGCCAAGATTTTCATAGTTTTTGAGAAGATCTTGAATGAACTGATGATAGTTTTCCTCTTTATGATTCCCCAGAAAAACCTGGACCAGAGATATGCAGTGCACTCCTTCATATTCAGCTTTAATTCGGAGCCAGTATCATTCAATAGCTTCCTGATCTGAGGACCAACAAAGATCCCTTCTTTGAGTTTGACATCACTTAGTTTTGGAAATGTTTCCTTCAAGTGCATAAACCCCTTTACCAGTTTTGTCTGTAGCCTTTACAAATTTTTTCATAAGCCCCAGTTTGATGTGTAGTGGTGGGAGCAGAACATCAGAGGGGTCAACTAGAGGCTTATACCTCACATTTTACTTTCCAGGGATAAAAACATTTCTTTTGGGACACTCTTTTTTTGTTTTGTAGTGTTCCTTTCTGGTCCTACTGTTCCACAAACACAGAAAACAGCAAATTTTTGTGAAACCACCTTGAAGCCCGAGCAAGAGAGATATGACTTTTAGGTCACCACATATTGTCCACTTAAACTGGTCATATCTTATAACAGTGAGTATTTTTTTCATGCTTTCATAAGTTTCCTTCATTCTCACAGCGTGTGTTACTGGAATGGAAGGTTTTTGGCTTCCTTTATGCAAAAAGACAGCTTTTAAGCTGAATTTTGACGAATCTATAAATAGATACCATTCCTTAGGGTCGTGAGTTGTTCCAATTTCTTCCATCAGCCCTGAAATATCTGTGCAGAAGCACAAACCATTTTGCATTTCATAATAAGCAGATCAAGCCAAATTTCTCTTTCTCAACAAAGAAACTCTGGTACACTTGGAAGATTCCACTTTTGAAGTCTTAAATCTAAAACTTCAGTTTGTTGTTTGGAAAGTCCTAGTTGTCGAACAAGATCATTTAGTTCATTCTGCTAAATCAGATGAGGCTTGTCTAACTTTTTATGGGTGTATGTAGGATTAGAATCTGTATTTACCTCAAAGTCATCCTCTGATGAATATGAATCCATCTCAATCCCAGTTGGTTAGAGGTGTTGGTATAGGAAGATTTTCTCCCATGAGAAACTGGCTTTATGGCTGAAGGCACATTTGGATATTTTATTTTGCTTTTGTTCTTTTTTGAAAAGCCTGGTACTTTAGTTAAACAAAAATAGCAATCATGCAAGTGACTAGTTGGCTCACGCCATACCATTGGAACTACAAAGAACATAGATATTATCTTACCTTTCAACCATTCACTCAGGCCAACAAAGCACGAAATGCAGCACATGTGTGGGGTCCGTGTTTTGTCCTGATCTCCAACATGACATCCAAAATACAAGTTGTAGGCTTTCTTCACAATTTTTGTCAAAGAACGACACTGGGATTTTAAAATATAATTTCCACACATATAACAAAACTTATCTGGCACATTAACACATCCGCGATGCTGCCTTTGTGCCATTTAAACACCAAAATTCACTTTTCAACGTACAGCACATGTTTCTTATACAATGAAAACAACAAGAATGGCGGTCTGAGGTTAGGTTACTGTTACATGTTTTCTCGCACTTGGCAATCAGTGTTGCCAGCCACAAAAAGGAAAATATCTAGCATCCTCCCAGTTGCCTGAAGGTGTTGGTGTAGGAAAAACGTAATAGGTTGGGTTGGGTTGTTTTACCTCTGAGCGGCACTTTTTTGCACACCATGGGCTAAATGACCAGGTCACATGGACCCCGAAGGCTCAGAGAAGGTTGGGGGAGAGGACCCACTGGAACAGCTGTTGGGAGACAGATGGTAGCCTCCCGTCAAGGCCATCCAGTGTGTTCTTTAACGTGCACAGGGTATGACTCTCCCGCACACGGGACCACGGCTTCACGTCCCATCCGACGGACGGCGGCCTTTCCAAGCCCATCAGTGTCCTCTATTGACCGTGTGCAGGGCGGGGAGTTTTGCGGAGATAAATCTCAACGCTGACCCAGCTGGGACTCGAACCTGGGAACTACAGATTACGAGTCTGGCGCGCTACCGACTGAGCCACCCCCGCCCCAAAACGTAATAGGAGTCAAAATGAAAGTAACATAAAAACGTGACGTGCTAGCCGTTTTTTAAGGCCAGGTCTGAAATCTGCACCTAAAAAATAGTTGAAGGCCACTACAATTGTTCATGTTATAAAAGCCTTGTAAACCAGTGTTATTAAAAGCTGTTTCCCACAGTGGTCTGAGAGCAGCTTATCTGTGAGGAAGACACGACCTCATCAGAAGGACAACAGGTAAAACGAAACATCCACATCTTATCTGGGGCCCGAATCCCAGTCCTTTTAATCAGTAGCCGAGCACAATAACCACTTGGTCACCAGGATGGTGTTATTACAAGGCATTAAACATATTTAGTCACTCTCTCTCATATCACTTCAAAAATTCAAATCTTGTAGGTCCATTTGTCTCACTTTAACCCTCACATTAGGGCTTTGCAGAGTTGTAAGCAAACTGTCATTGAGAAGGAAGTAGACACGCTTCTAAAATAAATGTTTCACTGAAAGAAGTTTTGCTTTCCGTATACAAAATGAAATTGACAAATTTCTGAAAGGATGTGTAAATGGTTCTCTGGATACATTTTCATTTGCGGCAATTTAAACAAACTTAAAATTTTATTCTTGATGGTTTTTCGAATATAGTATATTAGTATATATTTCGATTTCTTTGGTACACAAATCAAGAGTTCTCATTCGGTAGCGCACCAGTTCCCTGTTTTGAGAACCAAAGTTACGATTTATCTACCCTACTACCAGTTCTTCGCTTGGTGAGAAAGCCGACACGATTGTGTTGGAAAGGCCGTCCATCAAAAAGTACATTACTCTATGACCCCACGTGCATGAAAACCATACCCTGTGCATGATAAAGAACGTTCTGGAGGGTCTTGATGAGAAAGTTGGGTGAACAGCTATTAGGATACTATCTGTATCCTAATAGCTGTTCACCCAACTTTCTCTGAGCCGTTGGTGCCCTTTTGAACAGGGGGTGTAGCTCATTATGTGCAAAAAAGTGTCGTTCAGATTCAAAATAACCCAATGCAACTCTTAATTATACAATAACATTTGTAACTTTCTGTATCCAAAGCACGAGGGAGCCATGCCCATAACCCAGAAGTCTGAGACTTTACATATTTAAAAAAATACGAATTCACAACACATAAAGACCAAAAAAATGTATAAGTTATTAATCTGCTGTAGAAAATACAGTTGACTTACACTACTAATTGATTTTAAAAATAAAAATAAATATTTTATCTATTCTGTGCTTATATTTCATTATACAAGAAATGGTATAACTGTTGCTATCGTGTACTCAAAACTAGGCAAAAATCTTAAATATCAAAATCTGAATAAATATCATGACATTTGGCGAAATACTTACTTAAAACATTGAGAATTGTAGTGTAGCTATCAGACATATCTCTGGATGTCACGAAACAAGTATAATTTCCACTGTCTTCTTCAGATAATGGATCGATTATTAAATTCGATAATTCAGGGAAAGATATTATCTGTAAGCGATTTGATTTTATTATATCCACAGAGTTCTTCAGCCACCGAAATTCCATTTTCTCAACTGCAGTGTTAGTTGCACACATCGTACTTGCTCTCTGACCAATGATGGCAGAAATTGGGAAAATGAAAGGCTGAATCTTAAGCACCTTACCACCTGGAAAGCGAAATAAGCATGTATTTAAGAGATTTTACTCACACATATATTTCTGTGATTTGCACACATATGGCACTGTGCACGTTTTGTCACGTAGAAAGAGCTTTTAGGAATGGATTTAATTTCAGCATATAAAAGCAAATGAACTGATTAACTTCCAAAATATTTTGCTGACATTCTTTAGTGAACTGGTGACTATATTAATATCATTTAAAAATATTATGATATGTTTTAACCATAAATATAGGTATACATTATAATAATATAAAATAATAAATATTCCCTCAAGCAGCTGCTTGACACAGAGGTCTGACAGGAGTCTGTCAGTTTATATGTCATAATAGAAAGTCTGTGAGGATGGTGGGACCTCAGCAGAAAAACGCCAACAACATCCATACCTCAATTTGGCTCGAACTCAGATCCACCAAGCTCACTAACCACTGGATGGCTTACTATATTATGATATGTTCATTAATATTAAGTAGGTGTATAATAAGTAAATAACGACGTTTTATATTGTATTTTATATAATGTTTCGTCCCCACAGAAAAGAAAAAAATTAATACCTAGGAGTTCGTTTTCTAATCTTTGAACATATGAGATATCCATGATAGATGATGAATATGAGATATCCATGATAGATGAAAATCTATCATGGATATCTCATATTCATTTAAGAGTAATAATTTATAATTAATATGTAAAAAATAAAATTAATGTTACAGTAATTCGTTATTTCCTAACTTTATGATTTAATAGTTTAGTTAACTATTATTTGTTATATATAAAAAGTATAATTACATATGGAGAGCACTGAAAATTATCCTAGTTTATTAATTTCATTATTCTGTGGTATATTAGTAAAAATCTTAGTATAAATTAGCTTAAGGCATAATATGCCAAGAGAATTAAATCTAATAATCTTGCCCACTTCGTATTTTCATTCTTGTAAATTATGGTTAAAAATATTTTGTTGCATTATTAGTTATGTTATGATAAATTTATGACTGTTAAAACTTTCCTCAAAGCTTCATTAATTCAATTTTGAAATTTAAAAATCTCTATAAAAATAATAAATTCAAAATTTAACTCATGACAAAATACAATTTTTTGTTATTTTTGTAACATAATGCATTTATATATATATTCATAATTCGCTTTTCTTTGATATCGCGATTTTAGACAGTTCAACAACATTTGATTTTAAAACTTAGGATATAAGATAACACACAGTTTAACAGAATAGGAGAATCAGACTCACCACTTCCTTTTCCTTTGCAGTGCTGTACAAAATTCAGATCTACGAACAGTGCGCAGAGAATGAAGCTGCAGCTGTAGAACTTCATCTTCAGGTTTATTGTCCAACGTCAAAGTTAGTTGTTTCAAACATAAAACGATATTCCTGCAGATTAGTTTGGCTCAAGTATCACAAATGTTATTTTTCGCCAAAACATTCAGAAACACTCTTCTTGCGCGAACTTCAGATGATATTCCTTGGCTATGTTTCCATTACAGAATACAGAATGGCGATAGATTTAGTCTTGCTTATGGTTCACAAAGCACAAGGGATGCAGCGCCCTCAGTGTGCAACCTTAACAACTAAATTATGTGTTTTATTAAACAGCCAAAAAATAGAAAGATCTGCACACTAAAAACTTCCACTTTCAAACCACTTAGCCAACTCTATTAAGAATATTATTAAAAATATATGAAATTGTAAGATCTTATCAATATTAAACATACTAATTTTACTCATTTTTTAAAACGGTTCAGTGACCATATACATCCAAAATTAAAACGATCAGATAAAAATATTTTCACTGCTTTCTTTTTCGAATAGCAGACAATCACAGGTACAGTCGCTCAAAAAAGTATCCGAACGCTATGGTTGATTACAAAATTCAGAAGAAATATCTGGCAACGATTTTTTTTTTAGAAATTAGTAAACTGGCAGCCTTCGAATGCGTACACGAAGGTTGCCAGATCATTAATTTCTAAAAAAATCGTTGCCAGATATTTTTTCTGAATTCTGTAATCAACCGTAGCATTCGGATACTTTTTTGAGCGACTGTACATGACATTGTTTTATTTGTCCAAATCTCATATTTTTCGTGATAACCTTTGTAAACAATATTCTGAAACTTTCAACTTAAGGTTTCTTTACTAGGTGTAGATTTTAGCAAAGAAATAAAATTTTGGAATAAGATCATAGTCTCATAAATTTAAATAATGATATATATGTTTTAAATTGCTGCTTACAGAAGATAGAAAATATTGTTGAGCTGCAATTTTCTTTATGATGAAGCAAGTTCATTTCTGTGCAGTTATACGGCAATAAAGATATTCTTCATTAATCACTTAACGGAATTATAGCGTCAAGTTGATGTAATCTCTAATCAGTATATGAAATATTTTTGTATATGGTTATGTATACAACACAGTCATTGTCTATGTTAGGATATGGTCGTATCTGTCATTCAGATTCCTAAAAATACATATGAAGTATATATTGAACTCACTATACTGTAAATCAAAACTACTAAACGCTATAAATATTAAATCAAACAATTGAAATAAATTCCGTAATATGTAGCTTTTATGAAAGACAAAATTATTACAATATCTAACTACGGACAAAAATTTCTACTTGAATATCTAAGTAAGAAAGGTTAGGAAATATGGATTTATATTAAAAACCTCTCATAAAATACCGAGAATTTCCCAATTCCACGCATGAATATCCCTTTCCAAATTGTACCACTTACCAATTACTCGAACACTTATGCTTTTCTGCAATCCATCACCAACTCCATTCGAAATTTGACACTGATAAAGTCCTTCAACTTCTTTTTGGACATTAGTGAGGACCAACGTTCCATTATTGAATAATACTAAATTTTGAGAAGTTTCTAAAGGACTAAACTTCAAATTCCCACCTGAAAATTAAAATTTAGAAACGTTAAAATATTGTATTAAACTACACTGTTATTATTTTTTCCTCTCATAATTTTATTGCACAAATAATGTCGTTAAAATGTGGCATTTTGTTTTCCTTACCAGACTCTTTGGACCACCTTATAATTGGTTGAGGTTTTCCAGATCCAAGGCAATTGATAACAATCATATCACCTGTGATTACGTCCAGGTCTTGAGGTTTCGTTTTCCAAGATGGCGGAACTATGTATGGTGACAATTTAAAAATAAAAATAAAAAAAAAGTCAAACAAAATTTTGAGTACCTATAAATAACGAAATAATGTAAAAATTAAGCATTAATATCGATATACAAATGTAGAAATAAATAAATATTCTAAATTCTATAAATGACTATTTCAATATACTATTATTCTGCATCCTGTCTTGCAGCTGATTAAATATGGTAGTATATTAAGAAACTAACTAAGTAATATTTCTACTCTTGTTTCCTGTTTACTGAAAACATATACTGTATATATATACAGGGTGAATCTGAAAAAGTGGGCAAAACTTTACGGGGTGGTAGAACGCAGCTATACGAGCAATATTCGTCATAGAAAGTATGGGCGGAACGCAAACGGCGAGCCGCTAGGTGGCGTTGGAAATGGTATAAAAGGGTCGGTCCTCGCACCCAACGGCATTTCTACCGTGAATTGCCGAGAGGATGGCTGGTTATACTAACCACGAAATGGCGGATATGCACTTTGTGTACGGTGCGGCGGACGGGGAATGCAAGTGAGGCACAGAGTATTTCCTCTCCTTCTTGTGTTCATTCTTTAAATGTGACAGTGGAAAACTACCTTTTAACTTCTCACCGCTTGTGTTCCGACCATACATTCTATGACGAATATTGCTCGTATAGCTGCGTTCTACCACCCCGTAAAGTTTTGCCCACTTTTTCAGATTCACCCTGTATATACACACATACTTGTTTTTAAAATTCACTTAACGGTGTATATTTCTAGTTTCTTATTATGATAATATGCATGTTAAGGGAATTTTGCATGTTAAATGAAAAATTTCATAAGGGAACATTATTAGGAACAACATTTTAAGCAACTGTAATAAACATTTTGCAAATACTCACTCAAAACATTGAGAAATGTAGTGTAGCTGTCAGTCATTCCTCTAGCCGTTACTGTGCAAGTGTAATTCCCACTGTCTAGTTCATTTAATGGGTCAATTATTATAGTTGAAAGCTCAGGAAAGGACATTATCTGTATTCGTCCAGAGCTGGATATGGCTATGTCATTTTTAAACCAGCGAAATTCCATTTTGTCAACAGCAGAAATTGTTGCACACATTGCACTTGCTCGCTGTCCAATAACAGCAGAATTTGGAAAATTAAAAGGCTGGATTTTAAGCATCTTTCCATCTGTGAAACGAAATTCAGTTTTAAAAAATCATTTAGATCAATGCACAGCAAAACCTCCACTATATTCAAGTATTAAATATCAAACATATTTTATTTGAATTTTAATATTTTAAGAAAGACATGTCTTTTTTTCTTTCAATGACATTACGCTTATGGACATAAACTAAAAATATTTGTTTAATAATACTAATAAAAATTCTTCTGGAACAAAAATTAATTTTGTTTTTCAGATATTGTATTATTATGAGATTAAAGTATAAGAGTATATAATCAAATTTATAACTATTTTGCTAATTTCTTTTTTAATATAATTATGTTTAGGAAATTAAAGGATGTATGAATATTCATTTGAGATGTATTCAAAGCAAAATTTTAAATTCCAGCTGCCAAAAGTGAAATATGAGTAGCAAATGAAACCATGCATATACAGTCGCTCAAAAAATATCCGAACACTATGGTTGATTTCAGAATTAAGAAAAAATATATGGCAACGATTTTTTTTAAATTAGTGATCTGGCAACCTTCGTGTCACGTGACACGAAGGGTGCCAGATCATTAATTTCTAAAAAAATCGTTGGCAGATATTTTTTTCTTAATTCTGTAATGAACCATAGCGTTCGGATACTTTTTTGAGCGACTGTAGGTGGTCATATTATTTTGATACTAGATCGTGTGGGCTCACTCACGGAAATATTGAGCGTGTGCAGTTACCGTTCACAGCAAACTGGAGCGTGTGCAGTAACTGCACACGCTCCAGTTTGCTGTGAACGGTAACTGGGGCGTGTACAGTTGCTGTACACGCTCCAGATATTTTTCCTGAATTCTGTTATCACGTGACACGAAGGTTGCCAGATCACTAATTTCTAAAAAAATCGTTGCCAGATATTTTTTCTGAATTCTGTAATCAACCGTATTGTTCGGATACTTTTTTGAGTGACTACTCTGTCAGACGGAGTTTTAAAATATAGTCGATGTGTGCAGGAAAGCCACATCTTTGTGCATGCTAAAATCGAGTTGAAAAGCTTGGAAGAGAGGCTTTTATCGTTTTTATTACCTTATCCTATTTTGTCTCAATACTTCACATCCTCATGACCTTGTGAAGCAAATAGGGAAATTCCTGAAATGTCCCTGTACTGCCCAATACATTTTCAATCGATTTTTAAACTTTCTTCTCCACTCGGTAGAACATCTTATCACCCTCATCTTTTTTTTTCCTTAAAAAATATTTTCTTTTTTGGAAAAAAAGATAGAATTTTTTTTAAAAGCCTTAAACGAAAATTGCAATTTTTCTTTCGTGTCTACTTGTAATAAACTCGGTATATTCATATTCCCTGCTGAGGAGTGGTTAACCACACAGGGTCCTGGTGCTGACCATATATACCAACCTGAACGAAATTATGGCTCTGAGCTTGATTATGGATCCTGATTTTGCTGCACTGGTGAGCTTCTGTGGAGGGAAAATCTTCCGCTGTGTTTTCTGTTTGTGGGTCGACAGCCTCAAATGAATAGATTCACAAGATATGTTTATCAGCTGGTGGATAATCCTGAGCAGAGGTCATCGCAGGCACCTGAACTCTTTGCTTCTATTGGCATCGTCAAATTCTACATTGGAGGAAGTCTTCCAGTGTAGATGGTTTCAGCCTTTAGTGGTGGGGGAACGGGTCTTTGCCCCATGTCTGCGATTAGGGGACTGTTTGATATTGTCGGCATTCCCTCTCTCAATAAACATAGTTTCTTTAAACATCCCACTAACCATTTTCTCTCCATAGGTAGTTGTAATGTGAGGACTCTGCACAGAGCTTTTTCTCTTGATGTCCTCACACAAGAATTCCACCATTATAATTTAGATATTCTCGGCTTGCAAGAGACCAGATGGACAGATAAAGGTCAGATTCTTAAAAGTAATTTTAAATTTCTCTTTTCAGGGAGGGACGACAATAAGCGTCACCAAGGCGTGGGTCTGATGCTCAGCAGACACGCTAGTGATGCTCTTCTACGATATGAGTGCATTAATGAAAGGTTTCTTACAGGAAAATTTTAGACAAGCGTTAAAGACTTGAATGTTATCTGCTGTTATGCCCCCACTGAGGATGCCGATGAGGATGAGAAGGATAGGTTTTACGGACAACATCAGGATATTTTGAATTCTGTCAAGAAATGAGATATTACCTTGTTCTTGGTGACTTCAATGCCAAAGTTGGTACTGACTCTGACCTTTGGGGAGGAGTAATAGGCCCTTTTGGTATTGATAGCTGCAATGGCAATGGGCAACGTCTCCTACAGGTAAGTAAACTCAATGGATTCAGAATAACTAACACTTATTACAAACACCGCGACATACATAAGTACACATGGGTTTCACCCGATGGGCTGCATAAGAATATGATTGATTATATATTAATTAACAGCAAATGGGTTAGTTCTGTTAGGAATACCAAGTCATATAGAGGAGCTGAAATTGGATCTGATCATTACCTTGTTAAAAGTGTCTTGCAACTTAAACTTAAAAAGTGTTGTGCTGGGATTAAAAAATTTACTTTTAATACTGAAGCTCTGAAAGACCCAGTTATAGCTATAGCTTACCGTGATAGGTTACTTAGTCATTACGATAGTCGTGGTTTGCTTAATACTGAAGTTGAGGAAGAATGGGGCCGTTTTAAACAGGCTCTTTTGGAAATTAACTGTACTCTTTTAGGAAAAAAGGAGCAGAGGAGACAGAATTATTTGAGTGATAAGGCACTTGAGCTTATTTCGGAAAGAAAGAACTGCAGGAATGTCCTTAATCAATAACCTACTAGTCCTAATAGGAAGCATTACAGAGAACTTAATAAACGTGTAAAAGATCAGTTAGCTGCTGATAAGAATCTTTGGCTTGATGGTTTGGCTGACAAAGCCAAGGAAGCAGTTAGACAGCACAACAGCAGAGAGCTGTACCAGATAGTTAATGTTTTGTGTGGTAGAAAACGGACAGGTATACAGAGATTGAAGGATAAACAAGGTAAGGTTATAGAAGGTGAGTATTCTGCCATGGCTAGGTGGGCTGAGAATTTCAGTGATGTTCTAAACAATGTGGTTAGTTCTATTCCCATTGTTTGCAATGATGATAGATGCATTGGTGGCTTTAACGTTGGTCCTATAACACAATCTGAAGTTAGTTTGGCTATTTCTAAACTTAAACTTCATAAATCCCCAGGGACAGATGAAATTACTACGGAATTGATTAGAGCTGGAAATGTTTCGGTTACCATTTGGATGACTGAAATTCTGAATATCTTTTATGATAAAGGCATGGTTCCTAAGGATTTTACCAGAGCAATTATTATTATCCTTATTTTCAAAAAAGGTGATCGCAGTTCTTGTGATAACTATAGGGGTATCAGCCTACTCTCTGTTCCAGGTAAAGTTCTTTGCATGATTGTGCTTAATAGAATTAAGAATCTGGTTGACAGGCAATTGCGTGATGAGCAATGTGGATTCAGAAGTGGTAGGGGATGTACATATCAGATATTTTCACTTAGGCAGATTCTTGAGAAATGTTTAGAGTTTCAGAAACCTTTGGTTGCCAGCTTTGTTGATTTCAAAAAGGCTTTCGACTCTGTTGATCGTCATAATTTGTGGTTGATTGTGAAATCATAAGGTATACCAGACAAGTTAGTTAACATAATGAAAGCTCTCTATAATAACACTGAATCGTGTGTGAGAGTTGGTAAGGCTTGTGGCAATTGGTTTAGCATTACTTCTGGTGTTCGACAAGGGTGCATTTTGTCTCCTTTTCTCTTTAGTTTGGTGATTGATTATGTTATGCGAAATTCACTTCAAGGGAAAGATTTTGGCCTTAAATAGACTGGAGATACGAAAATTTCTGATTTAGATTATGCTGATGATTTAGCCCTTTTGGCAAATGATGTTGATGAGATGAACTCTTTCATTCGAGCTGTTGATGAGACTGGTAGTACAGTAGGTTTGGTTATAAACAGAGAGAAAACTAAAGTGATGAAAATTGGTCAGGCAGGTTGTGATTCAGTTAATCTGAATGGTTGCAGTCTTGAGCAGGTGTCACAGTTTAATTATCTTGGGAGCTATGTAACAGATAATGGTGATGTGCGGCATGAGATTAACAGACGAATAGGGATTGCGGCCGGGACTTTAAAGAATCTATGGAGAGTGTGAACAAATAGGCATATACACCTAAAGACTAAAATTAGGCTGCATAATAGTTTGGTTCTTTCTAAGGCTAGTTATGATAGCAAAACATGGACCCTTTGTAAGCTGGATAACAAGAAACTTGATGCCTTTGATTCTAGATGCTTATGCAGTATCTTGGGCATTAGATGGTTTTGACTTTGTAAGTAATGATGAGGTTAGGCAAAAGAGTTTGCAACCTCCTTTAAGCAGCATATTGTGCAGAGAGAGACTCCGTTGGTTTGGCCATGTTACCCATATGAATAATTATAGATTGGCGAATAGGGTTATTAACAGTGTGCCTAAAGGACTCAGAAAGAGGGGGAGACCTAGGATGCGGTGGGCAGACAATGTCAAACAGGATCTTGTTAGAATTGGTGTGCAATGGCCAGATGCAGTAGATGTAGCTCAGGACAGACTTGCTTGAAGAACTAAATTGCACGGTCTGGTTGGACCTCCGTAGCCCATGGCTGCTTGATGATGATGATGATGATGATGATGATGATGATGATGATGATGATGATGATTCATAATATAACATTAGAAGTTACATATCACCTACGACCCAGGAGGGCAGAGGCTGGCTCATGATCTGCAGTCCCAGATTCAAGTCCCAGCTGAGACAGATTGAGATTTATCTCCACTAAACTCCACCCCTGCGCTCAATAAGAAAAGGAACACCGATGAGCTTGGAAAAGTCGCCGTCCCTCAAATGAAATGTTATACCATGGACCCGTTTTCTGAAATCACGCTGGACAGCCTTTACAGGAGGCTCTCATCTGTCTTCAAACAGCTGGCCACTGGATCTCTTTCCCCAACCTTCTCTGAACCCTTGGGGTTCTTGTGACCTTTCCGTTTAGTCGATTTGTGCAGAGTGCCGCACAGAGATCAAACAACCTAATAACTTACTACCCAGATTATCTAACTAAATGTAACAAAATATACATCCTTAACATTCTATAGATAATCCCTTAAATATAAGACAAATCACAAATAGCTAATTAACTGCTTTTTGTAAGCTTTCTAGAGAAGCATAACCATCTTGTACTGAAATCTAAGATATATATATATATCTGTATCTAAATATATAAAAGTAAATTACCCCTCAAACACATGCTTGCCACAGAAGTCTGAGAACAGCTTGCCAATAATATATCGTAGAAAAGATCTGAAAGCAAGGCGAAACCTCAGCAGAAAGACAACACAAGAAAGAAAACATCCATGTCTTATCCGAGGTTCGAATCCAGGTACCATTAATCAATAGCCAAGTACGCTAACCAATCGTCCACAGGATGGTCACTTGATATACAATGCATATGAAATAATATAGTGTATTTGCTTTCATAAATACATTGGCTGTCAATGCCTGCCGAATAAGATTCATTAATATCTACAGTTCAAAGCATTTTAATTAATAATTATTTTTAAGTAGCATTAAACATATTACATTTTATTTGTGTAATTTACACAAACATATTCATATATTCGCCTATATGTATAAACATACAGTCAGTCGCGTATTGTTTTTCTTCTTTTGAAACAATTAGCAACTATTAAGCATTGGTGCAAAATATACCACTTGTTTTCATTTACTTATTAGGTTTTAGTTTAATTTATGTATTGATTACATAAGTTTCAATCTTTTAAAACAATCAACTCCCCATCCAAACATATTTTCAAAATACGCTACTGTATATAGTAGTTGAATATGGGGTGTTTTGCTATAATTAATCTACTTATTTACTTCAATTTACCACAATAACAAAATAAATGAATACAGCAAAATTATAGAAATCGTGAACTTACCGATTCCTTTGCTCTGCTGCAAGAAACTCAGAATCCCGAACGTTGATAAAAGGATCATTTTTGGGAGGCAGATAATCATCATAAGCTTTCGATCCAGAACAGCTTTTGCAGTCGATAAGAACGACTCTCAATTGAAACTAAAAATGATGTATAAAAATGTAGATCAGATAATGAAAATAAAAAATTCAAATAATCTTCTCAGATAAGATGAACAGCTCGTCCCTTCTTGTTTGTAGGCTGGTGAACATGAAATGGCGATATTTCTTTTGCATAGACGAACTCACAGAGCAGATAGGGAGGTAGCGCCCTCAATGTACGATCCCAATAACTAAGCATTATAGACAAAACTTCGCAGCATTTTCTTGTTTTCGTGATACTTCCTGAAAGCACTTTTGTCTGTGGAAATATGTAAGTATAAAAGTATTCGTGGCAAATCCTTTGTCTGATCTGATCCAAGTATGAATATGCAATAATAAACATAATAACGCAATCTTTCAAATTTATCAAAAAGGAACATTACATTCTAGAAAAACCACAGAAAAGAAATACATATATTTATTGAGGAAGTGCGGAAATATTGTGTGCATTACAATCGTGATTACTCATAGGTTCAACCTGATTTTAAAAAAAAAATATTTTCAGCTAAAATGAAAAGTTTGTTAATTTTCTTTCTAGAAAAAATAATTTATCTTCTATGAATTTCAAGAAAAGTCGCCCTAATATCCTAAATATTCTAATATAAACTTTACACAGTTTTTCCATTTTACCAAATTCGTCAGGAAGAGAAAGTATATGCTAAACATTTTAAGAGATTACAATCAAGTATTTATTCAGATGACGGTGAAGTATTCTAAGTAATGCAAGATGCAATTAAGTAATAAATACACTCAGGGATTTCTTTTTATACTTTTATGAACACCAAATATTTTCACTTTAAACAACATGAGGAATACACATATTTCTGTCCTATTATACACAACCTGCGATAATTAATAGATTCTAATAATCTGTGGAGAAAACTGAATGAGGTAATTTTATTTCATTTGTGTATGACTATTTTATTCAGAAAATTACATTTTAACAAATGATGGCTAAGTATATAGAACGAATATTTATCCAAATATTTACCATTTACACGAAAAATCCTAAGAAAGTACTTAAATATAATTCAGTGCACACTAATTATACTGACTGAAATAATTTTTAGTTGTTAGTTTAAAAATGATGGCTTAAAATAGTTTACAAATTTCACTAAAAACAACTACGATAAACTACTGCTATGAAAAAGTAAGAAATTACTTTTTCAACATTTTGTGAAAATGTGTGTGGCTGAGAGAGTAACTAGAGTTAAAATTATAACACCCACAATCATATAAAAATGTAATACTTTATACAGAGTCATTTTACCGAATAAAACAACAGAAAAAACTACACTATTTAAAAAAAATGCTTTTTCGTTTTTCAATTATTACGTACTGAAAGAAACTCTTTTATATAGTAAAGTATAGTATAGTCCCATCAGACGAATTTAACTTCCATACCTATAACTCTTACAATAACTGTTTTCAGAAGAGCAGTTCCAATTCCATTTGAAACTTTGCATTGATACATTCCTTCATTTTCTTTTCCTATACTAGTTATAACTAAACTTCCATTCGGTTCCAAGGTTGATCGAAGTGAACCAATTAACGGTTTGAATTCGGAATCAGCACCTAAAATGATATAGATATTCAATCTGGCATATTTCAACATTTATTTACAAACAATTCTATGTTAGTTAAAAAAAAATGTGCAAAGGAGATTACCACAGTGCAATGGGGCCGGGGTGGCTCAGTCGCTAGCGCGCCAGGCTCGTAATCTGCACTTCCCAGGTTCGAGTCCCAACTGGGTCAGCGTTGAGATTTATCTCAGCGTAATTCCCCGCTCTGCCCACGGTCAGAAGGGGACACCGATGGGTTTGGAAAGGCCGCCGTCCGTCGGATGGGACGTTAAGCCGTGGCCCCGTGTGATGGAGAGCCATACCCTGTGCACGTTAAAGAACACACTGGATGGCCTTGACGGGAGCCTACCATCTGTCTCCCAACTGCTGTTCCAGTGGGTCCCCTCCCCCAACCTTCTCCGAGCCTTCGGGGTCCAATGTGACCTGTCCATTTAGCCCATGGTGTGCAAAAAAGTGCTGCTCAGAGGTAAAACAACCCAACCCAAAGCCTATGGTCAGTAAGGGACACCGATGGGCTTGGAAAGGCCGCCGTCCGTCGGATGGGACGTTAAGCCATGGCCCCGTGTGCGGGAGAGCCATACCCTGTGCACGTTAAAGAACACGCTGCATGGCCTTGACGGGAGGCTACCATCTGTCTCCCAACAGCTGTTCCAGTGGGTCCCCTCCCCTAACCTTCTCTGAGCCTTTGGGGTCCATGTGACCTGGCCATTTAGCCCATGGTGTGCAAAAAAGTGCCGCTCAGTGGTAAAACAACCCAACCCAGCCACAGTGCAAAACAAGAAAGATGAAAACCATTTACCAAACGTTCTTGTCCATAAAGCAATAGGCTCGGGTTTACCAATTCCTTGGCAAGCGAGCATTATCGTATCGCCACTGACCACATCATAATCCTTTGGAAAACTCTTCCATGTAGGTGGCACTAGAAAAAATATCATTAAAAATATGTTAAGAATGAACATTGAAATACCTCATTAATTTACATAGATTTTAAGACAGAGACGTTGATTCGGATACAATTAAGTCGCCATTTTAAAAATAATGCATATCAAGTATTTAAAAAATTATCCTCCACTGCCATCATTCTTCTGAAAATTGTTATGTTGAATTCGATTAATATATTTATTTGCCTTAGAATGTAAAATGTGATATGAGATAAACAGGAAAATAGTGATTTCCGTTGGAACTTTAAAAAACTTTAGGGTTTTTTGAGTCTCTGAGTAGGGTTTTTTGATCTCTGAGTGGCACTTTTTTGCACACAATGGCTAAATGTACTCCGAGGGCTCAGAGAAAGTTGGTGGGAGGGGGCCTACTGGACGGCTGTTGGGAGAGAAATGGTAGTCTCCCATCAAGGCTATCCAGCATGTTCTTTAACGTGAGCAGAGTATGGTTCTCCTTCCCATGGGGCCACAGTTTAACGTCCCATCCGACGAATGGCGGACGGCTGCCTTTCCGAGCCCATTGGTCTCTCCTACTGCCCAAGAACAGGGCGAGGAGTTTTGCTGAGATAAATCTCGCCACTGACCCAGACGAGACTCGAACCTGGGAACTGCAGATTACGAGTCTGGCATGCTACCAAGTCGGTAGCGGGCCAGGCTCATCTCTTAAAAATCTTTAAACACATCAGAAAAATTGATTAAAGCTTATGAAGATAGCTTTGAAATACAGTCGGCCCTCGACTTTCGCGGATTTGATTATTCGCGAGTTTTCCATCAAGAATTAAATGGAAATATTTTTGGAGTTTTGCGGCCTACTGCTGAAAATCGCAGACGGCGCGCGTGAACTAGAAAATGTAAAGTAAACTAAAAAAAGCTCAGTAAGTCATAAATGCATCAAATATATGCATTATTAATCTATTTTATCATTTACTACCATAAATATATACACAAAAAGTTAAATTTTGAAAAACGTTTCAGTACGCTAAAACAACTGCGATGACTATTTTTATGACATCAACTCGTCTATAGTACGGGTTGGGTTGTTTTACCTCTGAGCGGCACTTTTTTGCACACCATGGGCTAAATGGCCAGGTCACATGGACCCCGAAGGCTCAGAAAAGGTTGGGGGAGGGGACCCACTGGAACAGCTGTTGGGAGACAGATGGTAGCCTCCCGTCAAGGCCATCCAGCGTGTTCTTTAACGTGCACAGGGTATGACTCTCCCACACACGGGGCCACGGCTTAACGTCCCATCCGACGGACGGCGGTCTTTCCAAGCCCATCGGTGTCCCCTACTGACCGTGGGCAGGACGGGAAATTTTTCGGAGATAAATCTCAATGCTGACCCAGCTGGGACTCGAACCTGGGAACTACAGATTACGAGCCTGGCGCGCTACCGACTGAGCCACCCCCGTCTATGATACGTTCCTTGAAGTTGAAGAAATTGGTAGAAGAGGCATTGTCTATGTACACCAACATTTTTAAAGGAATGAAGAGACAAAAAAGCCAAACTGAAATCACAATGTATTTCAAGAAGATAACACTGAGTATCCCTGTCTCCCCTTCTACCCCTTCCACTTCCACTGCTCGAATAAATGACAATAATGCATCACAGTTACAATAAATATTGTTTGACTGTGTGTGCGTTTGTGTGTACTGTAAGTCTCATAATGTACAGCAAGAACTGTGTGTCAGAAGCGTTTGTATTTCATCATCATCTGTACATAGTCATCGCTAGTCATCGTGTGAAAGACGAAGAAAATTTTAAAAGCATAAAATTATTAAAGTTTATAAAACACAATACTGTATTGTACATAACTGTGGTTTATAAACTTTAATAATTTTACTGCTATCTCAATACTGTACACGTATTGCATCGCATACTGTAAGTATATTGTGTTACTTCTCTCTCAAGGGGCGGGGGTGGCTCAGTCGGTAGCGCGCCAGGCTCGTAATCTGTAGTTCCCAGGTTCGAGTCCAGCTGGGTCAGCGTTGAGACTTATCTCCGCAAAATTCCCCGCCTTGCCCACAGTCAGTAGGGGACACCGATGGGCTTCAATACTGTACACGTATTGCATCGCATACTGTAAGTATATTGTGTTACTTCTCTCTCAAGGGGCGGGGGTGGCTCAGTCGGTAGAGCGCCAGGCTCGTAATCTGTAGTTCCCAGGTTCGAGTCCAGCTGGGTCAGCGTTGAGACTTATCTCCGCAAAATTCCCCGCCTTGCCCACAGTCAGTAGGGGACACCGATGGGCTTGGAAAGGCCACCGTCCGTCGGATGGGATGTTAAGCCGTAGCCCCGTGTGGGAGAGACATACCCTGTGCACGTTAAAGAACACACTGGATGGCCTTGACGGCAGGCTACCATCTGTCTCCCAACAGCTGCTCCAGTGGGCCCCCTTCCTCCAACCTTCTCTGAGGCTTCGGGGTCCATGTGACCTGACCATTTAGCCCATGGTGTGCAAAAAAGTGCCGCTCAGATTTAAAACAACCCACAACTTCTCTCTCACTATCTCTCTCTCTGTGTGTTAGCCTACATTGTTCATACTGTAATTTTAAATTTATGAAACATGCTGTTGCAGTGCAGTGTATTGTTTTACCTTTTTTGTGTTAAATATGGTTAACAGTATTAGGAGTTAAGGTTTGGGTGGGCCCAGAGATATTCGCAGTTTTTCCACATTCGCGGCGGTCCTGCGCCCCTAACCACGCGAATGTTGAGGGCCGACTATAGTTTGAATTCCCAAACGCTCAGAGAAAGTTGGATGAAGAAGGATCTACTGAATAGCTGTTAGTAAGCAGATGATAGACTCTTATCAGAGCTATCCAACATGTCCTTTAAGATGTACAGGGTATGGTTTATCCTAAACACGGAGTAACAGCTTTGTGCCCTATCCTATGATGGACAGTAGCCTTTCCAAGAAATCTTTCCAAGTAAAGAATCTTTCCAAGCCCATCGATGTCCCTTTTCTCACCGAGGGCATGGTTGAGTTAAAGCGTAGATAACTCTGAACTCTAGCACGGGTGAGACTCGAACGTAGGAACTACATATTACGAGTTTGGTGTGCTACCAACTGAGCCAACTCCTACCCCTGTTGGAACATCTGAAGTAGGAAAATACCAGAATGGCTAGATGTATTTTAAAAACTAATGACATATGTAAATAATCTGTGTTTTAATCAGTGACTCTCACTGAAGACCGATTTTTAGGCCAAATCGATCATTGACTGCATACACCGAACGTTACTTCCAAATTACTATTTTTTTTTAATATTTTATTTCCAAAAATTAGTCTTTTTCATTACTTTTAATATAGCCTTAATGCAAAATTTACGTAAGTAAATGAAAATATCATTGAGAGAATTTTTTTTATGAATTATCCGAAAAGATGACACCAATCTAAATAGCCTAGGAGTGCCAGATGTCTAAACCAGCATTAAGAATTTAACCGTTTTACTTCCATGGGTTGGGTTGGGTTGTTTTACCTCTGAGCGGCACTTTTTTGCACACTATGGGCTAAATGGCCAGGTCACATGGGCCCCGAAGGTTGGAGGAGGGGACCCACTGGAACAGCTGTTGGGAGACAGATGGTAGCCTCCCGTCCGACGGACGGCGGCCTTTCCAAGCCCATCGGTGTCCCCTACTGACCGTGGGCAGGCCGGGGAATTTTGCGGAAATAAATCTCAATGCTGATCCCGCTGGGACTCGAACCTGGGACCGTTTTACTTCCATATGCTGTGAATTACGACATGCAACTGGTATCTAAAGAATGACATTTTTAACAGGCTTTGGATACTTTAAGAGTTAAATGTATATTGAAATAAAACTGCTGTAAGAGTTGTGCATTTTATGTAAAACATTTTGCAGGATAAATATAAAAACTTATCACATTTTAAAATTGGGGGTGGGGATGGCTCAGTCGGTAGCGCGCCAGGCTTGTAATCTGTAGTTCGCAGGTTCGAGTCCCAGCTGGGTCAGCGTTTAGATTTATCTCCGCAAAAATTCCCCGCCCTGCCCACGGTCAGTAGGGGACACCGATGGGCTTGGAAAGGCCGCCGTCCGTCGGATGGGACGTTAACCGTGGCCCCGTGTGCGGGAGAGCCATACCCTGTGCACGTTAAAGAACACGCTGGATGGCCTTGACGGGAGGCTACCATCTATCTCCCAACAGCTGTTCCAGTGGGTCCCCGCCCCCAACCTTCTCTGAGCCTTCGGGGTCCATGTGACCTGGCCATTTAGCCCATTGTGTGCAAAAAAGTGCCGCTCAGAGGTAAAACAACCCAACCCATTTTAAAATTAATGCAAATATGAACTTAATCTTACCTAGTACTTCAAGCTTTGTAGTATAGCTTTCAGAAACCCCTCTTGCAGTGATCATACAAGTATAATTGCCGCTATCTTCCTCTGTCAATGGGTCTATTATTAAGTTAGACAATTCTGGAAATGATCTTATCTGTATGTGGTGAACCTTTGTTATCTCGTTTCCGTTTTTAAGCCAACGAAATTCCATTTTTTCTCCAGTTGTAGTTGCACATGTTACAATTACTCTTTTGCCAATGATGGACGAACTTGGAAAGGAAAAAGGCTGAATCCTTAATGTGTCATCACCTAAAATATTGAGGAAAAGAAAAAAATGTTGCTTTAAACAGAAGAATTAAAACATTTATATTTTATTCTTAACTATTCAACACATTCACTGATAGAAACGAGGATTAGTTCAGTAAATAATTCACAAGGCTCGTAATCTTAGGTGGGACGGGGGTGGCTCAGTCGGTAGCGCGCCAGGCTCGTAATCTGTAGTTCCCAGGTTCGAGTCCCAGCTGGGTCAGCGTTGAGATTTATCTCCGCAAAATTCCCTGCCCTGCCCACGGTCAGTAGGGGACACCGATGGGCTTGGAAAGGCCGCCGTTCGTCGGATGGGACGTTAAGCCGTGGCCCCGTGTGCGGGAGAGCCATACCCTGTGCACGTTAAAGAACACGCTGGATGGCCTTGACGGGAGGCTACCATCTGTCTCCCAACAGCTGTTCCAGTGGGTCCCCTCCCCCAACCTTCTCTGAGCCTTCGGGGTCCATGTGACCTGGCTATTTAGCCCATGGTGTGCAAAAAAGTGCCGCTCAGAGGTAAAACAACCCAACCCAACGTAATCTTAGGTTCTCCAGGTTCGAGTCCCAACTATGACAGCGTTTAAATTCACTCATGCTTAATAACTATTTCATCTTCATTAACAAAAAGAGACATAGTTCAGCTTAATAAAGTCACTGAACGTCAAATGGGACATTAAGCCACGGCATTATGAACAGGAAAGCAATATGAACCTATGAACATTAAAGAACATGCTGGTTGGACTTAACAAAAGGTTTCCTTGTATTTTCGTTCAAGTTAACAAGTGTTTCCTCTCCACTACCTACAAAGACCTCTGAGCCCCAGAGGTCTTTGTGACCTGGCCTTTTAGCCATTGTGTACAAAAAGTTCTGCTCAGAGGTAAAACAACACAGTTATCCATTAATATTAAAAAAACTGTTGGTTAGAGTGCTTGGGAACTGACCAAATGGACCTGGGTTCAAGCCACAGGTAATGTATAGATGTTTGTGTAACCAACTCTGATTTACAGAAGTCTTTGTGACCTGGCTTTCTTTAGCCCATTTTACGCACAATAACCGCCGCTCAAAGGTCAAACAGTCCACTCATCCATTAATATTAAAAAACTGCTGATTAGGGTGTTTGGCTACTGATCAAAAGGACCTGGGTTTGAGCTCCGGATAAGGCATGGATATTTGTGTTATCTTTCTGCTGAAGTCCCACCATCCTCACAGATCTTTTTATGTGTATTAAACTGACAGGCTCAAGCAGATGTTTGAGGGGGTATTCATTTATTTGTTATTAAGGTAAAATCACTAACATGTTCCAAAAGTAGTTAAATCATGTTAAATGTTGCTTTTAAAATGTTCTATAAAAACACTAGCAAACAAACACTAGCATTCTATAAAAACACTAGCAAACAAACACTAGCATTCTATAAAAACACTAGCAAACAAACACTAGCATTCTATAAAAACACTAGCAAACAAACACTAGCATTCTATAAAAACACTAGCAAACAAACACTAGCATTCTATAAAAACACTAGCAAACAAACACTAGCATTCGATAAAAACACTAGCATGGAACTTTTAATTTGCTTCAAATAGATATAGATTTGAAATTAATTCTTTATGATGACACCAAATCATTCAAGATTGGAAACCAATGTCCTTCAAGAAACCAGTGATTTAGTTTAACTGTCCATGATACGCTTTCTTGTCTATCAACACCTTCCAAGTTGATCTGCTAAAACAAATAAAACAAATAAGGTGTATTTCCAATAAGGGAGAAATAAAAGCACCAATAAAGAAAAGAATTGTTTGAAAGATTTGAAATCAAAAGGATCGAAAATGATCTCTGCCTATCAGCTTCAAAAAGAGATAAAAATCATTCAATAAGCAGGAAAATGTCACTCTTCCGGGTAAGTTTGGGTTGTTGGGTTGTTTTACCTCTGAGCGGCACTTTTTTGCACACCATGGGCTTAATGGCCAGGTCACATGGACCCCGAAGGCTCAGAGAAGGTTGGGGGAGGGGACCCACTGGAACAGCTGTTGGGAGACAGATGGTAGCCTCCCGTCAAAGCCATCCAGCGTGTTCTTTAACGTGCACAGGGTATGGCTTTCCCGCACACGGGGCCACGGCTTAACGTCCCATCAGACGGACGGCGGCCTTTCCAAGCCCATCGGTGTCCCCTACTGACCGTGGGCAGGGGTGGGGGGGAATTTTGCGGAGATAAATCTCAACGCTGACCCAGCTGGGACTCGAACCTGGGAACTACAGATTACGAGACTGGCGCGCTACCGACTGAGCCACCCCCGCCCTTCTTCTGGGTAAGAAAAGCATTACACGTATCAGGAAATATTTTTTTCCTTTATAATTGAAAACTGACATTTTAAGACGAATTCATCCATTTAATTTTTAAAATATACGCCTCTTCACCTATATGAAAATAAAACTTAAGAAAAAAAAATCAGAGGCACAAAAAAGGATGAATTTATTGATAATAAATTTAATAAAGCTGATGTTACTTTAAACGAAATGCATGTAAAGTTTATAAATCAAATTTTTAAGAAAAAAAAAACACTGACAATATATTACTTTCGACCATGCATTTCTCAAAACCTCACAAGTATAAAATGTATAAATAGAAATAAAATTCTCCTCCAGTAGTCACGTGCCATTGAAGACTAGAGACCTGGAAGTATGAATCTCATTTGAACATATATATATATGATCATAGCTGAACATGAATAGAATGCTAACGTATCCGTTTTAACTAGGACTCGAACCCAGATACATTAGCTCCATAGTGAACACATGAACCACTGGTTCGTAACTTGTTTGATATTTCATAGAATTATTGAAATTATGGTAAAAATGCTTAATTAATGTCCAAGGGTTGGGTTGTTTTACCTCTGAGCGGCACTTTTTGCACACCATGGCCAGGTCACATGAACCCCGAAGGCTCAGAGAAGGTTGGGGGAGGGGACCCACTGGAACAGCTGTTGGGAGACAGATGGTAGCCTCCCGTCAAGGCCATCCAGCGTGTTCTTTAACGTGCACAGGGTATGGCTCTCCCACACACGGGGCCACGGCTTAACGTCCCATCCGACGGACGGCGGCCTTTCCAAGCCCATCGGTGTCCCCTACTGACCGTGGGCAGGGCGGGGAATTTTGCGGAGATAAATCTCAACGCTGACCCAGCTGGGACTCGAACCTGGGAACTACAGATTAGGAGCCTGGCGCGCTACCGACTGAGCAACCCCCGCCCCAATGTCCAAGGGACTGTGTACATCCAAATTCACCAACAATTCGGGAAAAAATGAACTCTGCTACATGATTTCTTTGGGTTTCTATTCTCCAAAGGTTCATTTAGTTTAAAACAGTCTCATAAATTAGCAAACATGCATGCAAATTCCCTAGAATTATCAACATTCAGTGTAGTGTGGGATTAATACAATTGCATGATAACGTTAACAACATGCTAGTTAAATTATTAAAATTCAATAAAACTGGTACTTACTAAGAGCTTGAGAAATCCTTGGTGACTGAAATATTCCTGCAATTACTAGGAAACCAACGGTGATACTTGCCATCATTAACTGCAATAAAATATAAATTTCTCTTCTTTTCAGTTATTCATTAAACTGTTGGAACTCTCTGTGTAGGAAGAAGCGTATATTTAACTATTTCACAGCATATAAAACCACCTATGCGATAATAGATATAGATTCACTAAATGCAGATGTTTTCAGCACAACCTTTGTATCGAGAATGGCGCTAGGACTCTCATGCTTACACTCTGGAGAGAACAGGACATAAGCGCCACCACTATTTCATTTCTTGAACTAAAAAAGCTTATATATTTGTTTGCATTGATACTGAGCTTATAATTATTTAACGTAATAAATAATAACGTATAATAAATTACAGTTATTTAACGTAATAAATAATAACGTATAATAAATTTCAGTTATTTAACGTAATAAATAGTTTATTGATACCTTACCAATTTTTGTATGAAATCTGTAGGAAGATTATTCTTTTTTTAGTGCCTTTTCATTATTATTTTCTATCTTCGTCAATCGCACTCATATACTTATGTTACACAATGTACATACATTTTTTTAATCAAAAGACCTACATTTTAGAAGAATTTGTGGTTGGAATTATTTCATTATAAAACTTATAACACATGGAACAATTAAAAACAATGTGATAAAATGTTGTTCGTTACTCAACCAGTCCTGAAAAATTCTTGTAGGTATTTTTAAACAATGAATCCAAATTCTTCATAAACCAGCAAAATTCAATGAGTATCATAAAATATCACACCTGACCCTTAAAAAAACAAAAACATCGTTTTCATATTAATTTGTTTAATATTTAAAATTTTACTGTAATAATATAATCGCATTATTCATTGCAATAATAATACCTCAATTTGCACAAAATAAATCAGCATAACACTGAAATTATTCCAGAAACTATGGCTGTAAAGTTGATGCTTTTTCATAGCTTCAAGTTGTAGAGTAGTTTACGATAAATACAAATTTGTAGCACTGCGATTATATAAAAAGTTATAAACAATATATATATTATTATAGAATGTACGAGTGTATTAAAACGATCAAAATCTTGTGGTTTATTAAGCTGATGAAAACGATAAAATTTTGGCGACTGCTACCTTAAACTTGAAATATTCAACATAATGAATGCATTTCGTATAAACAGTGTGAAACCCTTACCAATAACACTAAGGCTGATGGATTTAACAACACTTTTCCCGATTCCATTTGAAGCTTCGCACTGGTATACACCTTCATCTTGTTTCTCAGCAGAATTCAGAGTCAAAGTCGAAAAGTCCGTTGCCATAGTAATACGTCCACTATTTTCAGAAGTGAGCACTTCAGTTTGGCCACTCCCTGAAAAATTCAGAGATGTTATCTATGTGTTAGAAAAATAAAACGAGTAGTGAAACTAAATCGTTAGAGAATGAGATAATTCCCTTACCTTTCATTTTTTTCCATTTAACTGATGGAAATGGTTTGCCTGTAGCTTCACAAGTAAAAATCACTGTTGTACCCATAAAAACTTCTTGGTCACTAGATGTTGTTTTCCAGGTTGGTGGTACTATGGACGAAATACATTTTATAATACTTATATTAACTGAAAAATTATGAATATTAGAAAACAATTCGCATTATGCCCCTAACTGGAGGCTGTATCAATATCAGATATTAGATAAAAAGCGTTGTGGGAAATATTTTGGACAGACAACTCTCAATTTTTTTTTCGCCTGTAGTTCATTAATTTTTTTTGCAAAACTACTAATAAAATATTTGTCCTTTTCCTGGGTGTTGAAATATAAAAAATATTTAACAATGCTGACAATGAGCCATAATCATACTTTCCTACCAAAAAAAGATAATATTCCGAAGTAGATATTTCACTTTTCTTGCCCTATACCTAACAGTTTATTTTAGGTAAACGTCTTAAATATCATGAATTTCGCACTTAATTACAGTTAGCAATAGAACAAATTAAAAAAAAATACCCCTGAAGCAGCTGCTTTCCATAAAGATCTGGCAGGTGCCTGCCAGTTTAATACACATAGAAACTGTGAGGAGCTTCACCAGAAAGACAACATCCATAGGCTCGAACCCAGGGCTCGAACCTAGGTCCCTTTGATCAGTAACAAAGTGCGTTGACCACTCTGTTGGAGGATAAATCTATTTCACCTGCTGCTGTTTATTCTAATCATCAGAAGTTTGCAAGATTAGTTATTTAAAAATAATGTTTAACATAATGTGCATTACATAATCTACATAGCGTTTAACATAATGTATATAGTGTGTAACATAATGTACTTAGTGTGTAACATAATGTACATAGTGTGTAACATAATGTACACAGTGTTTAACACAATGTGTTCATGAAACATAATGTACAGTGTTTAACATAATGTGCATAGAGTTTAGTGTGCATAATGTGCATAGAGTTTAGTGTGCATAATGTGCATAGAGTTTAGTGTGCATAATGTGCATAGAGTTTAGTGTGCATAATGTGCATAGAGTTTAGTGTGCATAATGTGCATAGAGTTTAGTGTGCATAATGTGCATAGAGTTTAGTGTGCATAATGTTTAGTGTGCATAATGTGCATAGTGTTTAGTGTGCATAATGTGCATAGTGTTTAGTGTGCATAATGTGCAGTGTTTAGCACACATAATGTTTAGCATAATGTGTATAGTGTGTAGCATAATGTGTGTAGTGTTTAGCATAAGGCATACAATGCTTAGCAGAATGTGCTTAGCAGATTGCACTTATGTTTAGTACAGTGCACATAGTGTTTAGTGCAATGCACATAATGTTTAGTGCAATGTTTAACATATTCAAATAACTTAATATCTTTAAGTAGCAAACGTGAGTATCTGGCAAAAACTATACTTTTGATTTTCCAACTATGCATCGGTTGAACTTCATCCTTTAAAATGCCTGAAGACATTTTAATGTCTTATGAAACTAGGCCAATCTTCCTTTTTCCTTTAAGAACAAATATTTTAAAAATATATAGTTCAGAATAAAATTATCTTTTATTTGATATATAAAATGAACTATTTATTTTAGCTAAGTTTGCTAATTATAATTTAAAAACTGCTTAATTTTAATCTGTTAACTGTTTTGTATATTTATTGAATATAACTCATTAATAACAGCCAATTTACTTGCTTTGATATTAGCAAATATTGCATGTATGCTTCAAATACTCAGCATCTTCTGTATTCATTTTCGTCCAGTATTAAATTTACGTTTCTTAAGTGGGAAAAATTAATTTAGCAACAAAATATTTATCATTCTTTATTGCTACACATCAGAAACAAAAATCGAAATCGAATTTTTTTCCACTTACTTAGAACAATCAAGGGAGCTGTAAAACTATCGGATAATCCATCAACTTTAACTACACACGTGTAGTTTCCAATGTCTTCCTCTGTTACAGGATCAATGATGATGGTTGATACTCCAGAAAACGAATGAATCTGTATACTTGGGCTGCTGACAATTTCTTTGCTGTTTTTAAGCCACTGAAATTTGAAATCTTCTACTGATGACGACGTCGTTGAACATATTGTGCTTAATTTCTCACCCACACTTGCAGGTGGCAAAATAAATGGCCTGATCTTTAACTGACCTGAAAGAGTTTTTGTAGTGTTTTAGTTGGAAAAATTATGCAGAATGAAAGTTAATATTAAATTAAATAATTCAGACTCAAAATAATTTTTCCATTATATGCACATTACTTTTTTAGTTAGGCTCAGTTAATAACTGTAAACATCTTTGCTACAGTGGAATAAACGGTCATGTCACAACGGGAAAATATGTTCATGTCACAACGGGAAAATATGTTCATGTCACAACTGGAAAACATGTTCATATCGCCACGGGAAAGTATGTTCATGTCACAACTGGAAAACATGTTCATATCGCCACGGGAAAGTATGTTCATGTCACAACTGGAAAACATGTTCATATCGCCACGGGAAAGTATGTTCATGTCACAACGAGAAAACATGTTCATATCGCCACGGGAAAGTATGTTCATGTCACAACGAGAAAATATGTTCATGTCACAACGAGAAAATATGTTCATGTCACAACGAGAAAACATGTTCATGTCACAACGGGAAAATATGTTCGTGTCACAAAGAGAAAATATGTTCATGTCACAACGGGAAAATATGTTCATGTCGCCACGGGAAAGTATGTTCATGTCACAACGGGAAAATATGCTTATGTCACAATGAGTATATGGCCATATCACAACGTAAAATATGACCATTCACAACGAAAAATATAGTCATGTCACAATGCATTAAAGAATCATGTCACCACGAATAAAGGATCATGCCTCAATGCATTAAAGAATCATGTCACCATGAATAAAGGATCATGCCTCAATGCATTAAAGAATCATGTCACCATGAATAAAGAATCATGCCACAATGCATTAAAGAATCATGTCACCATGAATAAAGAATCATGTCACCATGAGGAAAATGGATCATGTCACAATGGGAAAAATGGATCATGTCACAATGGGAAAAATGGATCATGTCATAGTGGGAAAAGTGGTCATATCACATTTGTTAAAAATGATTTTGCCACGGAACAAGTTCACAAAGGAAAATAAAGTCATATCATCATGGAACAGAGGGTCGTGTCACAGTGCAATAAATGGTTGTGTCACAGTATGATAAATGGTCACGTCACAATGCGATAAATGGTCACATCACAATGCGATAAATGGTTGTGTCACAATGCAATAAATTTTTTTGTCACATTTATGAAAATTTTTTGTCATATTTAGAAAAAAAAATCTTGCCACATTTGAAAGAATGATGATCACACAATGATGATGTCACATTTAAAAAAAATGGTCGTGTGAACTTTGGAAAAAAATGGTCGTGTGAACTTTGGAAAAAAATGGTCGTGTCAACTCTGGAAAATAATGGTCATGTCACATTTGGAACATAATGGTGGTGTCATATTTGAAAAATAGTGATGGTGTTACATTTGAAAAAAATTGTCGCATCACATTTAGAAAAAATGGTCATGTCACATTTGGAACAAATAGTGATGTCTACATGAAAAAAAATATCCCAAATAGGTGAATATAAAAAAAAATCCTTGATACGGGAAAATTTTCCCGTTAAAAAAAATACCTTTGACAGGTAGTGATATCATCATTGTGTGATCATCAGGGTTTCCAGGTGTCCAGTTTCAATCTATGCAGGCCAGTTTTTGTAGCGTCAATCCGAGTTTAAAATAAAGAAAATAACAGGGCAAATGCATGTCCTGTTTATGTTTTTGTGTGGTTTAATACATAAAAAACGAATATTATGCCACAAACACATGAAATTGACTCAACTCCTCTGGATGTACTCTATGATGAAGTAATTGCTTTCGAGTGAGTTTTGCCATCACTGGAAGGGACCTCACTTGGAATAGAGTTGGGTTGGGTTGTTTTACCTCTGAGCGGCACTTTTTTGCACACCATGGGCTAAATGGCCAGGTCACATGGACCCCGAAGGCTCAGAGAAGGTTGGGAGAGGGGACCCACTGGAACAGCTGTTGGGAGACAGATGGTAGCCTCCCGTCAAGGCCATCCAGCGTGTTCTTTAACGTGCACAGGGTATGGCTCTCCCACACACGGGGCCACGGCTTAGCGTCCCATCCGACGGACGGCGGCTTTTCCAAGCCCATCGGTATCCCCTACTGACCGTGGGCAGGGCGGGGAATTTTGCGGAGATAAATCTCAACGCTGACCCAGCTGGGACTCGAACCTGGGAACTACAGATTACGAGCCTGGAGCGCTACCGACTGAGCCACCCCCGCCCCTTTTGGAATAGAGAGAAAAGGGCTAAATCTTTCATTATTAAGTCTGCTCCAAACATACTTAAAATTGTACAATATGTCATGTATATTACGATTTTGAATGCATTTGTCGAGAGAGTGTTTAGTGTGATGGAGGATGTATAGACTGATGAGAGGAAGAGGTTAAGTGTAGAATCTAAAAAAAAAAAGAGTTATGTGTGTTTTCAATATTTTCAATAATCCATACACAATATGGAATTTCAGGATGCCTTTTCTACAAATAAAAATTGTTAAACTGCTGCCTCTAAAATAAATACCAGAAATAGGGAAAAAAAAAGGTTTTCATCATATTTGCACAGATCGTGTAAACGAAGGGATATGTGCGATCAAACAAGATGTCCGAGTTTTTTTTTATGTTTTTTTTTTCAGAATTAGCGTTATTAAAATTTAAAGAGAATTTAAATGTATTAGCAAGAATTTAAAGCAATAGTTGCATATCATGCATCACATGTGTACAGATTTTGGTGACATAAATTTAATTAATACGTGTAACCAATTTAAAATGTTTCAATAACTAATAGAATATATAAAATTAAAATTTATTCAAGTATCTATATATCCTTGAGCAGAAAATTGAAAATATAAGTGCGAAATTCTAAACATCTGCTTAGAGTTTCGTTGCGAAACACACGGAAATTAGATATTGAAACATTTCAAAGTGTATGAAAATCAAATTGTTAATGTTTAGTTAGAAGAAAAGTACTTACCGAGTACTGGAAGTGGACCGGCAGCTGACAGGAAGAGCAGTACTAACTTCAACAGCAGTGTATTCGACTTTTCAGTTTGGGAGACACAGAAATCCATGAAGAATGGTTTCGTTTCAAGAGCAGAAGAATTTAGACTGTGTGATGTATTTCAACTATTATCGTGAAGTTTGATTAGTATGCACAACACACAGTTTCAATAATCGCAAAAGGCGCATTATTTACCAACAATAGTACATCACACAACAAAACATTACCCAACATACGACTGTCGTCTTCCCAACAATCTGACGAAACATGGCGATAATTATCGGCCACGAGAGGACGCTACGAATTCGTAAACAACAGTATCATAGCGCCCTCAATCGAGGAGTTTCTCAATGCACTTTTTAAAAAAGCCTTCAATGAGATTCTAACCTCTTATGCCCATGATTTTAATAATAAAAACATTAAGTATAACTCTAACATAAATACAAATACTTATAAAAATATAGTAAATGATTACAGCGTCTCAAATATGCACTTTAATGCAACTTAATGCAAGTTGAAAAATTGTTTAGTGGCATTGTCTTTTCTTTTACAACTTATAGTTACTTCTCTCTCACCATGTATGGTGATAACGATGCCCTTAGTAAGAGAAGCTCCCACTCCATTGCTTGCTTCACATTCGTACATTCCTTCGTCGCTTTCTGTAGCTTTGATCAAGGCCAACGTACTTCTTCCAGAAGTTTTCTTTTGAGAGTTCAATTCCCGTCCAACTCCACCCTCCTGAACTGTAAGAGTAATATAATACATTAAAGATTAGAACAGTGATAAGTATATCAATACAGGTTTTCATTTATGTCAGGCCTGGCAAACCCATGGATCATAAAGAAATCAGTATATAAAACACATTTCATTTCTTCCAATTTTTACACCAAACATTTTTAGGTGCAAACTAAATGATTTTGCCAATTCCCTACTACTCATTAAAAATGTATATATTTTGTTTTTTACTCAAGGTATATTCTTTATTTCTTAAAAATATTTTTGTCCAGTCATCATCAGAGATGAATGTTTTAGTTTTTAAGAAATTTTTCTTGGTTCCAAGATAGCTGCAACCTCCTCGAAGACGATCCCAGCCAGGGGTCGAAATATTAGGAAAGTTACTCACGAGTAAGTGAATCCTAGTCTTAAGGTTTTAAATTATAATACACTAACTATTCTAAGACAGCCATGAATACAATTATTTATATATTTGTATCGAAAAATATGACAATAAAAAAGGAAAATTTTACTCGTGATAAATCTCAATTTAGAATAATGTTCGCTTGATATTTAAAAAAGTTATTAATGCTTAGCAAAGTGGCTATTTCTACAAAAGTCTTTTCAAAGTGATGGACACTAAAATAATCATTGCTAAATCTTTTAGAAATACTTCTACAATTTTAGTAAAGTTTAACGATCAATAATTTCTTTTGTTTTAATCAGACATCAATGCTATTAAACATCACAGCTTTCAAAACGATTTAAATTTTGAAGCAATATTGTTCAAAATCGAGTTTACATAGATTTGGTTAAGATCTTTATTTATGTTCAGTAATATTTTTCCATGAACAGCTTATTTAGGAAGTTTATTATTATTTATCTTTATTATTATTTTATTGTTTATCTGTTCATAATGTAATTGCCATTAAGTATAATGCACATATTGCACATACGATCATTATTTTCAAAACTTGAATATGTAGTTTATGACAAAACTTGTGTTTAAATGTTCTCCAAAACCTTTTAATACTGCAGTTAAGATTTTACATTACTCTGAGTAAACTACACTGCCTGGCCAAAAAGTTACAAACTCTGCTCTATTTGCCATAATGACGACGAATATATAGTTATGGACAGAGAATGTCACAGTTTACAGTATCCCTGAGTTGCCTTTAAATACAAGAAGCACAACCATAACAGATTCGACCAATTGTATGGTTTCAGAATTTTCCTTTTAGGCGCCTCTGACTACCAGAAATCAATCATACATAAATTAATAAAGAATGCTAGTAATACTGATTTACGCTAAGTAAAGTTAATTTTAAACCATTCTTTTTTAAGACACTTGTATATCTGTTAATACTCGAAAGAAAAATGTTGAAGTTCTAGTTCATGTTTGTCAATTTAGAAATGTGTCTTAAATTTGTTACATTGTTATTAATTTTAAAGATTTTATAAGTTTGAAAATATATTAAAATCCATTTAAAATCCAACTAGACCTCAGCAGCTAAAGGGGGCACCTTTATTTTTTAGGGGGGGTTCCTTAGGCATTCCTCCTAGACCCGTACCATAATCCTGCCCAGAGTACAGCCACTGGCAACTATCGACCACTGGTGGGGAATACATAAAGACTTGATTTGAAAATCATAACCTAATTCTTCTGCAAACATAGCCAAATACGGAAATCATAGGACTGTCCAACATATCATTTCTAAAGTGCATACAAAATGGTTAGCAGAGAGTCTCGATGTCTGACAGTAAGAATTGGGGCAGACATCAGATACTACAGGAAAGGGAACATAGAGCATTGCACTGACATGTGAGATAAAATTGAGCTTGACTGTGCATTAAAGAATGGCTGCATTCAACTGTTACAGACATGTAACAGTCTTCCTGAGCAGTTGTACCCCTGGGACGACTTTGTCCTGGTCTATCACAGATCTCCTATTTTCTTGAAATTTTCACCATAGTTTTGAGAGGGCAATTTTTGATACATTTAAGGCTCTGAATACCTCTGTTTAGAATTGATATGATCTCATTCTACGTATCCCTCTCCCAGGCAAAGATCACCATACAGCATCTTTGCGACATAATGAAATCAAATATTTATTCAAATTAACACCATGCTAGCTGAAACGATAATGAATAGCAATACAGCCATATATTACAGTCATGTTCGTGTTTATGTTACTCATTTATTTAGATCACGTAGCAATAAAATATCAAGTTAATATTTCAGGATAATACTAAAATAATGTGTGCATTTCTAAAGAGCATGATGTCTTATTCATGAGCCATAATTTGGTTTCTGGACAATAGAATAATTGACCATGTGTCAATAAACCCAGAATAATCATGTAGGGGAATAACTCAGTGGACATAAGAGATAGACAATAACCTCTCCATAATAATTTCACTTTAATTTCCAAGTATGGTTCCCAGGCATACTGAACCATGGCTCAACTTTCCTGATAGAAGGATGGTAGTCTTTAAGTAACCACCAAGTTCACGTGTCTCACCAACAGCAGATCATGAAACAAGTGCACAAAATCTGGATGCTGATACACTTGAGAACAGAGTATAATATATTATGCAATTAAATGTAAAATGTTCCAAACCTGAGACAATTTTCCATGTAACCAGAGGTGGTGGAAGACCTTCAGCCTGACAGTCTAAAGTGAAATTATCTCCCACAAGCAGATCGATATCCTCAGTCAAATGAATCCAGCGAGGAGGAGCTGAAAATGTATTCATCCAATTTACATAGGTAAAAAACATTTTATGAAACGTAAACTGTGTTAATTGCTATTATGAAACAAGTAGCAGCAAGTCATGTTTACGTAGTATATGTATCATGCTTTCAAATACCATCTACATGATGCAAACTGATTCAAACTTACCTTGAATATCTAAAGAAGCACTGAATGACGTGGAAGTTGAAGAAGTTTTTAAAATGCAGGAGTAATTTCCAGCATCATCTGCTTCTACACTTTCAATCAGAATAACAGAATAATCTTTATAGGATTGAATCGAATGTTTGGAAGATGTCGACACGGGAATGCTATTCTTCATCCACTGAAATATCAGAGGTGGGCTCCCTGATATTGCTGTGCATATTGCACTCACTTTTTGGCCAATAACTACTTGCTTAGGAAAATTAAACGGCTGTATTTGAGGACGTCCTGAAAATATGATAATATTTCTTTTGGCATTGCTGATAAAACTAAGTATATTGATGCACAATAAAAATACATATACGGTTATTAAATATGTATTGAATTCTATTTCACCAAATAATTTTAATATTTATTATGAATAGGATATAGTTTTAAATTTCTGTTCTTCAAAATTCTTTTCAAAATTTTCTTTTCAAAATTCAAAATTCTTCAAAATTCTTTTGACTAAGTGTGAATTACACTTCATTGCAGAATAAAAAATCTCTTATAAAAGATATAAAAAAGAATATTTTGTAGATAACTTGAATTATTTAAAGTTTAAACTTTTTTTTCAATCACTCTAATCATTTACGATTTATGAAGCAAAGCATCGCACAAATCTAGCACCTTTAAGGAGTATGTTCCAAACCTGAGACAATTGTCTCAGGTTATGAACAAATCTAGCACCTTTTACATAAGGATTGGTAAAATAACGACAAAATGACAGATTTAAATTAAATTAACCAAGTGATTTAACAAATGAAACTGCTTACAAAAATTGTACAAAAAAAATCACATTTACATACCTGGAGACCAAGAAGCATTAGCTGTTTCTGTAAAAATGAAGACCGTACAACTCAGTCTTATTATCAGCATGAAGAAGCAAGGCATAATTTTCATGAAAGCTTTGCAGATCATAGTCACGATATTTTCTCTCTGCTCAATGAGAAATACTGGCCTTAATGTTTTCACAAATTTCACACCAACTTCTTTCCACCTAAATAGCTTTAATAAACACAGAAAGGGTTATTTTTCATGTTATTTTTTTTAAATCTCTGGCTATGTAGTCTTGTGATCACTGCTAAACAGATATCATGATAGCGAACACTAAGCTCGGCTTTAAAACTGGTCATATCCGATACAAGAGCGCCACGTAGTGTCTGAATATCGAAACACAATTTGTTAAAGTAGAATATTATTAGAATGGAAGAATAAACACTAACAAAGTTAACTTCACATCTTAACTGCAAAAATCGTTATTACCTAAAAACTAATATTTTTATCATTTCCTGCGGAATCGCTTTATTAGTACAGAAAATATTGCAATAGTATATGTCAATGTAATCATATCGTTTCCTTTCAACATTAATAATAAGCAATATTTCTTCTACTAATTATTGATAGTACAAAGTTTGATTACATATGATTTATCATCAATTAATATATTAAATAAACTTAACCAGTAATTGAGTAAATGAAAAAAATACATTTTCGTTTTAAACAATTAAGCATTCAAACTTTTCGGTTATCCTCGTTAAAGGCTTTTCCAGAAATGAACCATTTTTCTGAGGAAATATTTCATCTCGCCCCAAATGGAATTGCGATATTATTTCTTTTTGCTCAATCAACGTGTCTTTTATATTAAGTACAGTCGCTCAAAAAAGTATCCGAACACTATGGTTGATTAGAGAATTCAGAAAAAATATCTGGCAACGATTTTTTTACAAATTAGTGATCTGGCAACCTTCGTGTCATGTGATACGAAGGTTGCCAGATCACTAATTTCTAAAAAAAATCGTTGCCAGATATTTTTTCTGAATTCTCTAATCAACCATAGTGTTCGGATACTTTTTTGAGCGACTGTACAACAAAACATTATTACTTTTTCCTTTTATTTATATAGTCATTAACCAGATGGAGAACCAATAAAATTACGTCTACAGGTACTCTCTTCCAAGAGGATTTATAATTTTTTACAAGTGTTATATTTTTCTTAATTATAAAACTTTTGTTTTAATATTTTGAACATCATAACTTGATGTAAATCAACATTTTGAGGGATTTACTTGTGCCGTAGAAATATATTTCTCATTACGATTCAAAAGAGCAAACGCTTTATAAATGGCTTGATATATCTAATGTCACTTTATATCATATTTCAATAACTCACTATAGAGAAAAATACATCAGAAAAAATCATTTTGATGCACTTTAAAGGATTGCACATTTCATACAACAGATTGTGTGTCTTAGAAAAATGTTCAATAGTAAAATAGCACATTAGTGTTGGAGGAACAAGTTCACAAATAATAAGGAAAACTAATGTCGGTAAGATTCAGCTTTCTGGGTTTTAATCAGTAAAAAAACCAATAGCATATTAAAATAATCAAAATTATTTACCATTTGCTTAATACCAAGTTTACTAATTTCTTTTCCTGCTGTGTACGAATCTTACATTTTTCCCTAATAATTGTTTTCTATCTTACCTAGTACTCGAATGGAAATTATCTTCTTCAATGATTTTCCAACTGAATTTGAAACTTCACATTGATAAATCCCCTCGTCTGTCTTATCCACCGAAAAAATCGTAAAAGAACCGTTAGATGGCAGCACTAGGCGATCGGTGGCGCTGATAGCTTGAAACGGTAGATTTTCATTACCTGTAATGAGCAATGAATTTTAAAAAATGCGTTATACCTTTTACCTTTTTTCAAAAAGCAGTTCTGTTTTATTGTATGCGATGTATCCAACTAAACCAAGCTGCACAACAAAACACGATATTCAATATTTGACATTTTCATATTAAAGCAATATTTTTCAGCTCATAGTTCAAATAATTGTTTTATTCCTTAGCAGCACTTTTTTACACACAATAGACTAAACAGCCAGGTCACAAGAGCCTCAAGGGCTCGGAGAAAGATACAGAAAGAGGACCTGCTTGACAGCTGTTAGGAGACAGATCGAAGACTCCTTGAATACCATCCAGCATATTCTTTAACGTTTACAAGTTGTTAATAAATGTAAAGTTTACAAGATATAATCTCTTCTCTTTCACACGGACCAATACTTTATACCCACCTGGCAGATGGGACTTTTCCAAGCCCATCGGTGTTCCCTTCTGACTGGTAGTTAACAATCTCAACCCTGGAACTGGTGGGGACAATGTTTGCCCCCCCCCCCCGATGGGACCTTTACAAGCCCATCGGTGTCCCTTTCTGACTGGGAGTTTAACAATCTCAACCATGGAACTGGAGGGACAACGTTTAGCCCCCCCCACCCACCCAGATGGGACATTTAAAAGCCCATCGGTGTCCCTTTCTGACTGGGAGTTTAACAATCTCAACCCTGGAACTGGGGGGACAATGTTTAGCCCCCCCCCCCAGTTGGGACCTTTCCAAGCCCATCGGTGTCACTTTCTGACTGGGAGTTTAACAATCTCAACCCTGGGACTGGGGGGGCAATGTTTACCCCCCCCCCCAGTTGGGACCTTTACAAGCCCATCGGTGTCACTTTCTGACTGCGAGTTTAACAATCTCAACCCTGGAACTGGGGGGGAATGTTTACCCCCCCCCCAGTTGGGACCTTTCCAAGCCCATCGGTGTCACTTTCTGACTGGGAGTTTAACATCTCAACCCTGGAACTGGGGGACAATGTTTAGCCCCCCCCTCCAGTTGGGACTTTTCCAAGCCCATCGGTGTCACTTTCTGATTGGGAGTTTAACAATCTCAACCCTAGGACTGGGGGACAATGTTTAGCCACCCCCCTCTCCCCATAAGTTCAGATTGTTGTTTAATACTATTATCATGTCGTGTAGTATAAAGCATTCAGTTTCTACTTATTGCTGGCATGCTGGGCCTTCAATATTGTAGTCCAAGATTTATTTATATAAACTTAATCAATTAACATTTAATAGTACTTAAAAACTTCTTTTCAAGTACTATTAAATGTGTTTGTACTCCTCTCTGTTATATACTACAAAGGATTAAACCCAGGTAGTTACAAATAAACTTTGGTCTGTAATACTGAAGCCTAGAATACCGTTGTTTTGGGTTGGGTTGTTTTACCTCTGAGCGGCACTTTTTTGCACACCATGGGCTAAATGGCCAGGTCACATGGACCCCGAAGGCTCAGAGAAGATTGGGGGAGGGGACCCACTGGAACAGCTGTTGGGAGACAGATAGTAGCATCCCGTCAAGGCCATCCAGCGTGTTCTTTAACGTGCACAGGGTATGGCTCTCCCACACACGGGGCCACGGCTTAACGTCCCATCCGACGGACGGCGGCCTTTCCAAGCCCATCGGTGTCCCCTACTGACCGTGGGCAGGGCGGGGAATTTTTGCGGAGATAAATCTCAACGCTGACCCAGGTGGGACTCGAACCTGGGAACTACAGATTACGAGCCTGGCGCGCTACCGACTGAGCCACCCCCGCCCCACCTAGAATACCATCAATAGGTGGAAACTAAATATTTTATGTTTCACAAGAAGATAATATTGGAGTTTTAAACATCGTTTTCATATCAGCATACAAACTTCTGAACTAATCAAAACTATGATGTTTATTGAAACTATGATTTGCAAAATACAATATTAATGGCGAATATACTAAAGGTTAAGCAGAATTAACACTGCAAGATTTTAAGGTTATCTTTTTTAAAAGAAACTCATATATTGAGATTATATTTTTAATTTTTTAAACATTTAGATAGATTTATCAGCTTCTAGTTTAAGATTTGATTGTTTCTATTCTCTTGTGTTTCCCCCAAGTATTTCTTTTTTGGAAGCAAAAACGAATTAGTATTATTATTTTTGTAATTTTTATAAAACCATATTAAAAAAAATATTCAAGAGTTTTTAATAATAAGAGGTTAGATGTTCAGTTGGGTTGTTTTACCTCTGAGCGGCACTTTTTTGCACACCATGGGCTAAATGGCCAGGTCACATGGACCCCGAAGGCTCAGAGAAGGTTGGGGGAGGGGACCCACTGGAATAGCTGTTGGGAGACAGATGGTAGCCTCCCGTCAAGGCCATCCAGCGTGTTCTTTAACGTGCACAAGGTATGGCTCTCCCGCACACGGGGCCACGGCTTAACGTCCCATCCGACGGACGGCGGCCTTTCCAAGCCCATCGGTGTCCCCTACTGACCGTGGGCAGGGCGGGGAGTTTTGCGGAGATATCTCTCAACGCTGACCCAGCTGGGACTCGAACCTGGGAACTACAGATTACGAGCCTGGCGCGCTACCGACTGAGCCACCCCCGCCCCTTAGATGTTCAGAGTGTTCCACTTTTTTTGTAAAAATGAAAAAATATATATATATAAATATTCTTCATTCCTAATTAAAGATCATTTTAACTGAATCTATAAAGAAATAGACCTCAATAAAAATTAATATATTAGTTTTAATTCGCATTTGAGATTCAGTATTGTTGTTGCAATTAGAAATGCAAAATCCTATGTCGAAGGTATGATTTAAAACTTTGCCAATCATAATGAATTCATTTCGTTTTCAGTATGTAATACTAATCATGCAGTTTAAGTATAATCGTATTATGTTTAAGAATTAATATTTTTATTTTGTACTAAAAGTATTTAAAAAAAATTAAATGGTTCCAGTTTTTGGTAGATGACAAATCAGATAACAGATTTCTCTGACTATTTACAGAATCTGTAAGACAAACTTCAGTTTTTATGCAACTAGGGTTCATGCTTTAGCTGTTTCAAATACGAATTAAAATTTCATAATTAACTATATCACAAGTTTAAATTAGAAACTAAACTGTCGAGAGCTCATATTAAATTTCTGTGGGAAACAGTCGGTTTCAAAAGTAACGTTTTAAGATCAAAAAGCATTATTCTTTAAAAACTTCATTGAGACTCAATATTAAACTAACCTTTTGATTTTCTCCAGATTATGAGTGGTGGAGGTTTTCCAGAAGCTGAGCAATTAAGAGTAATAGTTCTTCCAGCATGAGTGTCTTTATCAGAAGGAATGTTTCGCCATTGAGGAGGAACTATAATTTAATAATAAAATAATATGACTTTGAATGAGATCTAAAAGTGTAAACAAATAAAAGCAACAACATACAAATGAGAACTATCAAAAACAATACTTAGTTATAAATGGAATTTTAGTCTATTTTTATTAAATTGGCTGAGATATATGGACTGGGTTATATGGATTGTCTCCATGACTAAGAGGGTTGGTTTTTTACCTCTGAGCGGAACTTTTTTTGCACATAATGAGATAAATATCCAGGTCACAAGGATCCCTGATGCCTCAGAGAAGGTTCGGGGAAAGGAACCCACTGTACAACTCATAAGAGACAGATGGTATCCTTCCGTCAAGGCCATCCAGAGTGTTCCAAAATGTCCACATGACTCAGCTTCTCTTCCACACAAGGGGCTACAGAGTTACGTTCCATCCAACGGATGGAACGTAACTCTGTAGCCCCTTGTGTGGAAGATATAATGGTATAATTGTTTTCATAATCGTTGGATGGATAAATCTGTTGGATGGTCCAAGCCCATCGGTGTCCCCTGCTGACTGAGGGCAGTTGGAGGCTTTACGGAGATAAATCTCAACGATGGTCCAAGTGGGATTTGAGCCACCCTCGTCTCCTGAGATTAAGAGAGACACTTAAAATATCAAAAATGCCTTAATCTACCCTACAAGACAAAATCTCCGAGTTGAAACTTAAAAACATATTTTTTTTTTGATTTGCCAGCATTTTAATAGTTTACACCACTATATATTATATGATTTACTCTTACATCTTCAATAAAATTTTCTAGTTCGCCAATGTGTACTGTAATATAGATATGTCTCTAGATATATTTTTCTTTACTCGAAAAAAAGTATTTTTAATCTACTATATAAATATCTTTGATGATATTAAGGTACAAAGCATAGTTATGAACGAAAAATAGTTAAAGATTCAACTCTTGTTATAATACTGCCAGAGAAAAAGCATAGAACTCATTCCTCTCATTTAAAACATATTTATGTAATATTTAGAGAATGAGGTCACAAAAAAATTCTAAGCTACTAAAGCAATCAGATTTCTCACTACAATCAGATTTCAAACAATTTAAGACTGAAATTATCGCTTTGATTACTAAAATAATAAACATGTAGATTTATAAGTAAATATTGTAATGAGTATCTCAATTTCAAATTCAACCATTTGCTCTATTTAAATTTTTTACTGTTCTGAAACTCGTCGCCCAGTGGTTACCATGTGTGGCTACTGATCAAAGGAACCTGAGTTTAAGCCGCAAATAAGGCATGGATATTTGAATTGCTTTTCTGCCGAGGTCTCACCTTCCTCACTGATCTTCTGTATGTCATATTAAACTTACAAACTTCTGTAAGACCTCTGTGGCAAGAAACTGCTTAAAGGGGCGTTTTTTTAAATTTTTCCAGAGATATTCAAAGAGTCAGAGCCATTTCAAAGACCGTTTCGTTTCCCAATGCTCGGAAATGCTTACTGCAATGGTTAACCTTTTCTTATTGATGGGATGGATGAATATTTTTCAGAGTGTTGCAGGCCAGAATTTAAATTATTGCATAAAACACTCTAACCCCGATCCGCCTACATACACACTACCCATTCTAATGTAGTACTATACATATATTTTCATAATCAAGATTATTATAAATATCGATTTTAAACGTAAAAAATAAATAGTTCAAGTTGCATATATACGTACTTATTACGAAACGGAAAACTAGTATTAAATGCAGATAAAAAATACACTGCCTTTCGAAGAAAAATTTTCACAAGCTGCTTTTTGAATTAAAAAAAAAATGGGAATGATTTGCAAGGGAAATAGCCAGAGGGCATTTGAAAACTGCAAGCTGGCCAGATGTGGTATAGTACGAACATACATAGTATTTTCGTAAGGTTGTTTCACTGCATAACTATCTATCATGCTGGGCAATTGTATTACAGGCGCAATACCATTTGAATAAATAACAAAAGGGTGGGTTATAGTGGTTAGCGCGCTTGGCTACTGATCTAAGGGACCTGGGTTCGAGCCCCGGAAAAGGCATGGCTGTTTGTGTCGTTTTTCTGCTGAGGGCCTGCCATCCTCTCAGACCTTCTACTCATCATCATCATCCTCAAGCAGCCATGGGCTACGGAGGTCCAACAAGACCGTGCAATTTAGTTCTCTAAGCAAGTCTATCCTGAGCTACATCTACTGCATCTGGCCACTGCACACCAATTCTAACAAGGTCCTGTTTGACATTGTCTGCCCACCGCATCCTAGGTCTCCCCTTCTTTCTGAGGCCTTTAGGCACACTGTTAATAACCCTATTCGCCAATCTATAATTATTCATACGGGCAAAATGGCCAAACCAACGGAGTCTCTCTCTGCACAATAAGCTGCTTAAAGGAGGTTGCAAACTCCTTTGCCTAATCTCATCATTAGTTACAAGGTTGAACCACCTAATGCCCAAGATACTGCGTAAGCATCTGGAATCAAAAGCATCTAGTTCCTGTTATCTTGTTTACAAAGTGTCCAAGTTTCACTGCCATAACTAACCCTAGAAAGAACCAAACTATTATACAGTCTAATTTTAGTCTTTAGGTGTATACGCATATTTCTCCACACTCTCCATAGATTCTTAAAAGTCCCGGTAGCAATCCCTATTCGTCTGTTAATCTCATGCCGCACATCACCATTATCTGTTACATAGCTCCCAAGATAATTAAACTGTGACACCTGTTCAAGACTGCAACCATTCAGATTAACTGAATCACAGCCTGCCTGACCAATTTTCATCACTTTAGTTTTCTCTCTGTTTATAACCAAACCTACTCTACTACCAGTCTCATCAACAGCTCGAATGAAAGAGTTCATCTCATCAACATCATTTGCCAAAAGGGCTAAATCATCAGCATAATCTAAATCAGAAATTTTCGTATCTCCAGTCCATTTAAGGCCAAAATCTTTCCCTTGAAGTGAATTTCGCATAACATAATCAATAACCAAGCTAAAGAGAAAAGGAGACAAAATTCACCCTTGTCGAACACCAGAAGTAATGCTAAACCAATTGCTACAAGCCTTACCAACTCTCACACACGACTCAGTGTTATTATAGAGAGCTTTCATTATGTTAACTAACTTGTCAGGTATACCATATGATTTCACAATCAACCACAAATTATGACGATCAACAGAGTCGAAAGCCTTTTTGAAATCAACAAAGCTAGCAACCAAAGGTTTCTGAAACTCTAAACATTACTCAAGAATCTGCCTAAGTGAAAATATCTGATCCACACATCACCTACCGCTTCTGAATCCACATTGCTCATCACGCAATTGACTGTCAACCAGATTCTTAATTCTATAAAGCACAATCATGGAAAGAACTTTACCTGGAGCAGAGAGTAGGCTGATACCCCTATAGTTATCACAAGAACTGCGATCACCTTTTTTGAAAATAGGGATCACAATAGCAATGGTAAAATCCTTAGGAACCATGCCTTTATCATAAAAGATATTCAGAATTTCAGTCATCCAAGTGGTAACCGAAACATTCCCAGCTCTAAGCATTTCCGTAGTAATTTCATCTACCCCTGGGGATTTATGAAGTTTAAGTTTAGAAACAGCCAAAATAACTTCAGATTGTGTTATAGGACCAACATTAAAGCCACCAATGCATCTATCATCATTGCAAACAATGGGAATAGAACTAACCACATTCTTTAGAACATCACTGAAATGCTCAGCCTACCTAGCCATGACAGAATCCTCACCTTCTATAACCTTACCTTGTTTATCCTTCAATCCCTGTATACCTGTTCGTTTTCTACCACACAAAACATTAACTATCTGGTACAGCTCTCTGCTGTTGTGCTGTCTAACTGCTTCCTCGGCTTTGTCAGCCAAGCCATCAAGCCAAAGTTTCTTATCAGCAGCTAACTGATCTTTTACATGTTTATTAAGTTCTCTGTAATGCTTTCTATTAGGACTAGTAGGGTATTGATTAAGGACATTCCTGCAGTTCTTTCTTTCTGAAATAACCTCAAGTGCCTTATCACTTAAATAATTCTGTCTCCTCTGCTCCTTTTTTCCTAAAAGAGTACTGTTAGTTTCCAAAAAAGCCTGTTTAAAATGGCCCCATTTTTCCTCAACTTCAGTAGTAAGCAAACCATGACTATCATAATGACTAAGTAACCTATCATGGTAAGCTATAGCTATAACTGGGTCTTTCAGAGCTTCAGTATTAAAAGTAAATATTTTAATCCCAGCACAACACTTTTTAAGTTTTAGTTGCAAGGCACTTTTAAAAAGGTAATGGTCAGATTCAATTTCAGCTCCCCTATATGACGTGGTATTCCTAACAGAACTAACCCATTTGCTGTTAATTAATATATAATCAATCATATTCTTATGCAGCCCATCGGGTGAAACCCATGTGTACTTTTATGTATGTCGCGGTGTTTGTAATAAGTGTTAGTTATTCTGAATCCATTGAGTTTACTTACCTGTAGGAGATGTTGCCCATTGCCATTGCAGCTACCAATACCAAAAGGGCCTATCACCCTTAGAGGTCAGAGTCAGTACCAAGTTTGGCATTGAAGTCACCAAGAACAAGGGTAATATCTCCTTTCTTGACAGAATTCAGAATATCTTTAAGTTGTCCGTAAAACCTATCCTTCTCATCCTCATCGGCATCCTCAGTGGGGGCATAACAGCAGATAACATTCAAGTCTTTAATGCTTGTCTGAAATTTTGTTGTAAGAAACCTTTCATTAATGCACTCATATAGTAGAAGTGCATCACTAGCGTTTCTGCTGAGAAGCAGACCCACGCCGTGGTGATGCTTATTATCGTCCCTCCCTGAAAAGAGAAATTTAAGATTATTTTTCAGAATCTGACCTTTATCTATCCATCTGGTCTCTTGCAAGCCGAGAATATCTAAATTATAATGGTGGAATTCTTGTGCGAGGACATCAAGAGAAAAAGCTCTGTGCAGAGTCCTCACATTCCAACTACCTATGGAGACAAAATGGTTAGTGGGATGTTTAAAGAAACTATGTTTATTGAGAGAGGGAATGCCGACAATATCAAACAGCCCCCTAATCGCAGACATGGGGCAAAGACCCGTTCCACCACCACTAAAGGCTGAAGCCATCTTCACTGGAAGACTTCCTCCAATGTAGAATTTGACGATGCCAATAGAAGCAAAGAGTTCAGGTGCCTGCGATGACTTCTGCTCAGATATTTGAGTGCTCAGGATTATCTGCAGGATATTTGAGTGCTCAGGATTATCCACCAGCTGATAAACATATCCTGTGAATCTATTCACTTGGGGCTGTCCACCCACAAACAAACAGAAAACACAGCGGAAGATTTTCCCTCCACAGAAGCCCAGCAGTGTAGCAAAATCAGGATCCATAATCAAGCTCAGAGCCATATATCTGTCCAGTCCAGTGGGTTTATATGGTCAGAACCAGGACCCTGTGTGGTTGACCACTCCTCAGCAGGGGTAGAAAAAAAAGAAAAGTAGCCATAGTTGTCCAGATCAGTAGGCCACACTAATCTGGCAGCCCTCCCCTTCCGTTCACTTCCACAAGAGAGTATCTCTTTTAAAAGGTACTAACGGTCTGCACCACGAGAAGGCGGGATCGGACATTAGGTGCTAGGCATGGCCGGTTCTATGCATCATCACAGGGGATTGGTGCATAGCTCTCCTTCCAGTGACTACCTAGCTACCATTTACCTTCTACTATGGCATATAAACTAACAGTCTCCTGTCAGACCTTTGTGGCAAGCAGCTGCTTGAGGGGGTATTTATTTATTTTTTATATATAAAGATCATGACTATTGAATAATATTTTCATGCATGCCCAACTTTTTGATTTCTTTTTTTAACTTAAGGTCTCTTTCGGGCCAAAATTAAAGACGTGTAGAGAGAAAGGTTGAAGACAGAGAAAAAAAGACAAAAATGCCTTTACATACTTCATCTTTTTAACTTTTAGTTTATTTGCTTTCTATATTTACTTTTACGGAAGCAAAACCATTTGTTTTTACGAAAACAAAAACATTTCTTGTTACACTTTCTTTTCTGTACTTTAATTAAATTTTCTGCTCATCAAACCAAAAAGATGTAAGTTCCTTTAAAGTCAGCAGAATAAAAAGACGTAAGTTTCCCATAAAGACATCAAAATATAAAGATGTAAGTTCCTTTCAAGTCATCATAATATAAAGATATAAGTTCTGCTCAAGTCATCAAAATATAAAGTAAATAATACTTAAAGTCATCGAATCCGAAAGATGTAAGCGACAATTTTTAATTAGATTCTCCTATTTATAATTTTTAAGATGTACAGTCGCTCAAAAAAATCCGAACACTATGGTTGATTACAGAATTCGGAGAAAATATCTTCAAAATTCTGAAATCATAATTCAGAGAAAATATGGCAGCGATTTTTTTTTAGAAATGAGTGATCTGGCAACCTTCGTGTCACGTGACACGAAGGTTGCCAGATCACTCATTTCTAAAAAAAATCGTTGCCAGATATTTTCTCTGAATTCTGTAATCAACCGTAGTGTTCGGATATTTTTTAATATATATAATGCGTATGAATTTATAATGCAATGAATATGGAGCGTGTGCAGTTACCGTTCACAGCAAACTGGAGCGGTTGCAGTTAATGTTCACAGCACATTGGATCGTGTGAGCTCACAAAGACCTGGATCGTGTGGGCTCACTCACGGAAATATTGAGCGTGTGCAGTTACCGTTCACAGCAAACTGGAGCGTGTGCAGTAACTGCACACGCTCCAGTTTGCTGTGAACGGTAACTGGAGCTTGTACAGTTGCTGTACACGCTCCAGATATTTTTTCTGAATTCTGTAATCACATGACACGAAGGTTGCCAGATCACTAATTTCTAAAAAAAAAATTGTTGCCAGATATTTTCTCTGAATTCTGTAATCAACCATAGTGTTCAGATATTTTTTTGAGCGACTGTGCATAAATTATATCAGTTACATAGCTCTTTAGGCAATTAAATTGAGGAGCATGTCCCAAAGATAAGCTATTCAAAAAAACATATATCATGGTCACATGGCCAACGGTGAGTTTAGTGCAAAAACAATAATAATTGCAATGATCGCAAATATATCATTTCAATTCATAAGACAACACATTAGGCATTTTCTTGTATAAGAATACGATGAATTTGCTAATAAATAAACCCAATGCTTGGCTTTCTAACTTACCTCCTCCACTGAGATTCATGCAAGACAGTGATAACTCTAATATGTTTTCCCATTCTTGCTGGGGCGGGGTTGGCTCAGTCGGTAGCGCGCCAGGCTCGTAATCTGTAGTTCCCAGGTTCGAGTCCCAGCTGGGTCAGCGTTGAGATTTATCTCCGCAAAATTCCCCGCCCTGCCCACGGTCAGTAGGGGACACCGATGGGCTTGGAAAGGCCGCCGTCCGTCGGATGGGACGTTAAGCCGTGGTTCCGTGTGCGGGAGAGCCATACCCTGTGCACGTTAAAGAACACGCTGGATGGCCTTGACGGGAGGCTACCATCTGTCTCCCAACAGCTGTTCCAGTGGGTACCCTCCCCTAACCTTCTCTGAGCCTTCGGGGTCCATGTGACCTGGCCATTTAGCCCATGGTGTGCAAAAAAGTGCCGCTCAGAGGTAAAACAACCCAACCCATTCTTGCTCTAAAAGTGTCCATTCTTTCGGAAAAATACAAATAGTAACACATGGAAGTTTTTAACAATTTGTTTTTGGGGAACTCGATTACTTCGAAGCTATTAGAATGCAGTTTGTCTATTACTTCATTTGCACTTTCACTTTTGATATTTTGCAACGAACCTTCACCAACATATGCCAATAAGTTACCCTTAAAGTCATCAGAATAGAAAGATGTAAATTTTCCTTAAAGGCATCAAAATATACAGATGTAAATTCTTCTCATTATCATCAAAATCTGAAGATGCAATTTATACTTGAAATCATCGAAACAGAAAGATGTAAGTTCCCTTAAACTCATCAGAATGTAAAATGTAAAGCCTCCTTAACGTCATCAAAATATAAAGATGTATGTATCCCTTAAATTCATCAGAATATAAAATGTAACAACCTTTAAGCCATCAAAATGTAAAGATCTATGTTCTCTTTAGAATATGTTCCCTATAAAGATACATGCTCCACTTAAACTTGTCAAACTATAACGATGCAAGATCCCTTAAAGCCATAAGAAGTTTGTTCACCAAGAATATATAATGCAACTCCCCCTTAAAGTCATCAGAATATAAAGATGTACGTTCCCCTGAAGTCTTAAAAATATAAGGTCGTAAGTTGCTTTAAAAATTCATCAAAATATAAAGATGTATGCACCTCTTAAAGTCCTTGAAATATAAAAATTTAAGTTGTTCTTAAAGTCATCAAACTATAAAAGATGAATGTTCCTCTTAAAGTCACCAGAAAATAAAAATGTAATTCACCATTAAACCATCCGAATATAAAACCGTAAGTTCCTCTTTTTTCGTCATCTTATATTTTATTATCTACTCTAGTAATATATGGAAATGATGCTTGTCGAAAAAGTCTTAATATACTGAAGTGTTAAGATATTTACAAAAAATCAGATTAACGCCCCTCTTTTGGATTCTCTGTTTTAAAATGTAACCCTCCTATTAAATTTAAATATTCATTATAGCCAACCAATACAAAATATCTAAGGACCAATGCACTAAACAAAGAAAATATTTTATATATATATCGTAAATAAATAAAAAAAATAAATATCCCCTCAAGCAGCTACATGCCACAGAGGTCTGACAGGAGCCTGTCAGTTTATATGCCACAGTAGGAGATCTGAGAGGATAATGTTATGTAAAACATAAAATGAATATTTAAAATAACTGAACAAATATCCAGATCTTGTAACGACGACATTCATTTAATTTGTGGCATATATTATTAGCCGTCCCGTGGCCGAGTGGTTAGCACGCTTGGCTACTGATCTAAGGGACCTGGGTTCGAGCCCCGGTATTAGGCATGGATGTGTGTGTCGTTTTTCTGCTGTCTTGCCATCCTCTCAGATCTCCTACTGTGGCATATAAACTGACAGGCTCCTGTCAGACCTCTGTGGCAAACAGCTGCTTGAGGGGGTATTTATTTATTTATTTTATATATTATTTGCTAATAACTACTTACCTAAAACCGATAAAGTAGAAGTGAAACTGTCCGTCATCCCTCCACTGCTAACTACACACGTATAATTGCCACTGTCTTCCTCTGAAACTGGATCTATTACGATGTTGGAAAAGTCTGGATAAGAGCGAATCTGAATTTGTGAGGTACCCATGATTTCTTTGCCATCTTTAAGCCAATGGAAACTGAATTTTTCGCCTGTTTTCGTACCGGATTTAGATGTGCATCCTGTCATTACCCGTTCCCCTTCAGCAGGGGAATTTGGAAATACAAACGGTCGGATCTTTAATTGGTCTATATAAGAAAAGAAGATATAGATGATAAAACTTCAAGTATTTACATAATATTGTTATTCTAACAATCGCTGTGTAAAAATAGGTTTTGTTATAAAGAACAAAACATATTTTAAGTATAAAAAAATGTTTATTTACTACCTATTATATCATTATATATTATTTTTTCCTATTTACATATTACATCATAACGTATAAACTACGTATTAAGTGTGATTCCAATACAATGATAATTATATATCATATCTGCCTATATAGCATAATGATAATTTTAATATTAATTCTATTATTTCAGGTGATATTTATGGATATATTACACTGACATAGCTATTGAATTTAAAAATTCCTTCTTTCCTTAAATATTAATGGAAATTTATCTTTTACATTACAGTAATCGGTATATTCAACAATACTCTTAAGTTACAGTGAAATGGAAGGAATGCATGCATAAATTATAACAATTTATTTAAATTCTGATTATTTATATATAGAAAACATCTTGCAAACACTCACCTCTACATTCATAAACCTTGGACACGAGTAATATATCCAAAAGGAGAGAAGTTCCCAAGGTCCATTGCTGGCGTCTGTATCCAGATAGAAATACTACAGCAAAGTAAAACTCCAACATCGCATATCAAACAATTACTTTATGACTTTAAGAATACTTTATAGAAATACAAATGCTACGATTATTTGGAAATGGTTTTACAACTTAACACACTTCAAAACCACAACCCGTGTAGCTACTTTACGTTCCCAGCCACCAATGATGCTATGGCGGTGCATTAAGCATCGAAAGGTTTTACTTTTGTTCAGCCATAGAGCGCCACATGACGGCGAAAATGGGAAAAAATAAATATATATCGCAATCTTAACTAAAATAAAAAAATATACTTTTCTAATAATGAAATGCAATAGTATCACTTTTAAGAGTACAAAATATTACTAATAATAAAAAGTCTAAATAAAATATTTTGGTAGAGTTTGTAATAATTGATTCACAATATATATATACACACTTATAATGAGCATAAAATACCAAGTATTACAATACTTTGGAACATTCGCATTCTTTTAAATTTATAAACAAGGCACCTAAGAAGCAGAAGCTTTTAAAAAAATGCATAATGCGAAAATAAATGATATTATAGGCATATATAACACATGAAATGCAAAACATTGATTATAAATGCTTTTTTAGTAATCTTGTTGAAATTTGTCGAATAATTGTGAGATAAAATAATTTAAAAATCCTGTGACATATTTCGTTCACAGATTACACAGAGTATAAGTAATATATGAAGTAAGGTCTTTCCCAAATATATTATTTCTTATTTATAAAACATGTTTAGAAACTGATGCATTGCATTGCAGTCATTTGATTTATCACATGAAATCGATGACACAGAATTACAACTTTAACAACTTACACACAGAATTAACAACTTTAATACCTTTCTACACAGAATTAACAACCTTAATAACTTACACAGAGAAATAACAACTTTAATATCTTTCTACACAGAATTAACAACTTTAATACCTTTCTACACAGAATTAACAACTTTAACAACTACACTCGCGAATTTTGATGAGAACATCATTGTATTTTTAAAAGCTTATACTGTATTCTACTTTTAACTCTAGTTTTTTTGTATTTCTAAGACCTCAGTAATTGTGAAAAGATGTTATTATTTCCTTTCATGAGATTGTCACTTGAATGTAGTACAAGAGTTGTTTACTACTTGTTACTGGTATTCGTTCGAGTTTTGTGACAATATGCAGTTCATTCCATTTAGGTGTCAAACGAGCTCCATAAAGCTAGTAACCTTTCCCTCCAAATTGTAGTTTTTACTCAAATGCTGACAAAAGTAGCTTGAAAGGTAATTTTTAAAAAATACTTTATTTCTGTTGTCGAGTAACGCAATGGATTTTACAATCCTGATTTTCTAATGAAAACTTCCATTAGTACGCTTTTACAGTCTTGATTTTAAAAATACGATTTTTAACATATCTGAAAGGTAAATAGATATTGTTATTTCATAAAATAAATAGATAAATTTACTTACCTATAACTGTAAGAGAAACAGTTCTCGTCAACCCTTTTCCTACTCCATTGGATACCTGGCATTGATAATTACCTTCATCAACTTTGGTGACTGAAGGTATGGTCAAAGAACCATTTGGGTGAACAAGGATTCGACTGGAATCATGAATGATTGTGTAGTCTCCATTACTGTCTATTGAACCAAAGAATCTATATAGCATACTGATTTAACGAATTGATTTACAATTAATTATTTTATTAAAAATACTAATTTACATTCTAGACCAACTTTAGTTTCAATTTGACATATTTCTAGATTGTAATTCATATATAAGATATATTATAAATATATTTTTAAAGTTATCCGTTTTACATTGCACTTTATATTTTGTAACATTTTGCTAACTTTGCCAAACTGGTGGCATAAATGTACACGTATTTTTAAATTGCAGATATTAAGCTCAACAGTATTTCTAACTGTCTAACAGCTCAATATATATATATAGGACAGCTCAATATATATATAGGACATCTCAATATGCATATATAGGACAGCTCAATATATATATATAGGACAGCTCAATGTAGGACGGAGTATGTTTTATGGAGCAAGGGAAACTGAGGCCATGCTGTTCCAAACATGGGTTGTTTGGGTTGGGTTGTTTTACCTCTGAACGGCACTTTTTTGCTCACCATGGGCTAAATGGCCAGGTCACATGGACCCCGAAGGCTCAGAGAAGGTTGTGGGAGGGGACCCACTGGAATAGCTATTGGGAGACAGATGGTAGCCTCCCGTCAAGGCCATCCAGCGTGTTCTTTAACGTGCACAGGGTATGGCTCTCCCGCACACGGGGCACGGCTTAACGTCCCATCCGACGGACGGCGGCCTTTCCAAGCCCATCGGTGTCCCCTACTGACCGTGGGCAGGGCGGGGAATTTTGCGGATATAAATATCAACGCTGACCCAGCTGGGACTCGAACCTGGGAACTACAGATTACGAGCCTGGCGCGCTACCGACTGAGCCACCCCCGCCCCTTTTCTTCCAAACATGATAAACAGCAAAAGGTAAAGAGATGAAAGTCAAATGCACTATCAAACAAAAGTTAAAAAAAAGATTAATTTCAAAAAGATGTAAAACAACAAATAACAAATGTAGAAATAATAAAATGCAAAAACAATAGGCAATAGAAAAATAAAACCAATGCATGTTTAAAAGACCCATGTCAGATAGAATAAATTTAAACAAAACCATAAAAACAGATTCAATTAATATAAATCAAGTAAAAACAAAATATCCAGTAAAACTTAGAAAGGCAAAAGCAGAAGCTAAAAAGGACTCATCAGATAAAAGATGTCCGAGTTTTAAGTTTAAAGGCTCGAACTTAAAATTGTTAAAGTTTAAAACAGCATACGCCGTTCATAGTTAAAAAGCGAACAAGAAATTAAAATATGTTTCATGGTTAAAAATGTGTCACAGATTATTCGCCAATTTTTGCAGCTAATTCAACATGTATTAGTACTCTACCGTTAAGCACCTACCTTTTTGTACATTAAATATGAACACGCAGTTCCGGTAGGTTGTTTTATCTATGAGCCGCACGTTTTTTGAACACAATGGATTAAACCATCAACAAAGACACTAAAGGCTCAGAGAAGGTTGGGGGAGGAGGTTTACTAGAAAATACTTTCTTATAGAAAACATTGTTACATATAGGACAGAATGCAATCTATTTGCAACATATAGGACAGAGTAGGATCTATGTATTTGTTACATGTAGCCCAGAGTACCATCTATTTGTTACACCTAGGACAGAGTATGATTTATTTGCTACATATAGCGCAGAGTACGATCTATTTGCTATATATACATAGAGCAGAGTACGATCTAGTTGCTACATATAGAACAGAATAGGATATATTTGGTATATATAGGGCAAAGTAGGAGCTATTTTCTACATATAGGACACATTATGATTCTTGAAGGGTATCTTCTAGTGTCCTATTGTACACTATATGTAGCAAATAAAGAAACGAGAAGTAAGCAAAGGTTGGGTTGGGTTGTTTTACCTCTGAACGGCACTTTTTTGCACACCATGGGCTAAATGGCCAGGTCACATGGACCCCGAAGGCTCAGAGAAGGTTGGAGGAGGGGACAATCCACTGGAACAGCTGTTGGGAGACAGATGGTAGTCTCCCATCAAGGCCATCCAGCGTGTTCTTTAACGTGCACAGGGTATAGCTCTCCAACACACGGGGCCACGGCTTAACGTCCCATCCGACGGACGGCGGCCTTTCCAAGCCCATCGGTGTCTCCTACTGACCGTGGGCAGGGCGTGGAATTTTGTGGAGATAAATCTCAACGCTGACCCAGCTGGGACTCGAACCTGGGAACTACAGATTACGAGCCTGGCGCGCTACAGACTGAGCCACCCCCGCCCCAGAAGCAAGCAAAGAATATATCAAGAACACCAAAAGGGCAAACGTTTCTAACGTGGGCTAAGTCAAATATTCACTGTCCTAGCGGAACGCTAAGATCTTTTTTTTATTTGAAGAAACATATTTTCAACCTTTGTCAAGAACTTTCACCATTGTTTTCCACTTTACCCTACTTAAAACATCACACACTTTATTTAGCTGAGCTCAGTTTCTGAACAACGTATTCACCTACTTATTTTCTTCCAAATAATTGAAGGCGAAGGTCTTCCACTGCTCTGGCAAGGAAAGATGACCCACTCCCCTAAAAAGAATTCTTTGTTATTCGGATGCAGAAGCCACACAGGAGGAACTGTTAAAGAAACAATAAATGAAAGAAAATAATTTATTAATACAAAAACATCAAAACAATGCATTTTTGCATATTAGTGAAGAAAAGAATATCAGTTTTCAGAAAACAAATTAGATTACTAATCTGTACACTAAATTATGGTTGGGTTGTTTTATCTCTGAGCGGCACTTTTTTGCACACCATGGGCTAAATGGCCAGGTCACATGGACCCCAAAGGCTCAGAGAAGGTTGGGGGAGGGGACCCACTGGAACAGCTGTTGGGAGACAGATGGTAGCCTCCTGTCAAGGCCATCCAGCGTGTTCTTTAACGTGCACAGGGTATGGCTCTCCCGCACACGGGGCCACGGCTTAACGTCCCATCCGACGGACGGCGGCTTTTCCAAGCCCATCGGTGTCCCCTACTGACCGTGGGCAGGGCGGGGAATTTTGGGAGATAAATCTCAATGCTGACCCAGCTGGGACTCGAACCTGGGAACTACAGTTACGAGCCTGGCGCTCTACCGACTGAGCCACCCCCGCCCCACTAATCTGTGCACTAAATTATGTTCTCATAGAATGATGACATCTTACTTCCAGTGACTTTTTTCCATTATCTGATTATCACGGATTAATTTCTAAAATTTTAACTGATTAAATAAAATTTAAGCACTTAATTCCCAGTAATTCCAGTCCTAAACAACCTTGCATACTGTATTAGAGCAAAAGTATTCTTCAAAAGTAGATTTTGGATTGGATTATTTGGCCAGGTCACAAGAACCCCAATGGCTAAGAAAAGGCTGGGGGAAGCGGATCCACTGGAACGCTCTTAGGAGGCAGATGGTACAGTCTCTCAAAAAAGTATCCGAACACTATGGTTAATTACAGAATTCAGAAAAATATCTGGCAAAGATTTTTTTAGAAATTAGTGATCTGGCAACCTTCGTGTCACGTGACATGAAGGTTGCCAGATCACTATTTTCTAAAAAAAAATCGTTGCCAGATATTTTTCCTGAATTCTGTAATCAACCATAGTGTTCGGATACTTTTTTGAGCGACAGTACACGAAGGTTGCCAGATCATTAATTTCTAAAAAAAAATCGTTGCCAGATATTTTTCCTGAATTCTGTTATCAACCATAGTGTTGGATACTTTTTTGAGCGACTGCAGCCACCCGTCAAATCTATCCAGCGTGTTTTTTACCTGAACAGAGTATGACTTCCGCACAGAGCAACGGCTTAATGTCCCATACGACGGACGGCGGCCCTTCCAAGCCCATCGGTGTCCTCTGCTGACGGAGAAGGGCAAGGAGTTTTGAGGAGGTAAATATTAATGCTGGCCAGGCTGGAATCGAACTGGGAACTGCAGATTACGAGCCTGGAGCTTCCGCTTCCTCTTTAGAATGATAATAAAGGTAAGGGGGAGAAAATATTATTAAAATTACGTTTGTGTTGTTTTTCTGCTGAGGTCCTGCCATCCTCACAGACCTTCTACTATGGCATATAAACTGACAGGCTCCTGTCAGACCTCTGTGGTAAGCAGCTGCTTGAGGGGGTATTTATTTTTATATATCATGCAGCCGTCCCGTGGCCGAGTGGTTAGCGCGCTTGGCTACTGATCCAAGGGACCTGGGTTCGAGCCCCAGATAAGGCATGGATGTCTGTATCGTTTTTCTGCTGAGGTCCTGCCATCCTCTCAGATCTTCTACTATGGCATATAAACTGACAGGCTCCTGTCAGACCTCTTGGCAAGCACCTGCTTGAGGGGGTATTTATTCTTTTTTTTATTTATATATCATGCATTTTCAAGAACGTTTAACTTCTAAAACAGAGGGGAAAATGTTATAGACTGCACTGGAATTCTAATATCTTGCCTCTAAGACCCCCCCCCCCCCCCCCCACCACCACCACCATTATTTTGTTTCTAAATCGAGTCTTAATTCTTATTCTAACCTGTTAAAACCCTCACATTAATGAACGTTTATTACAACTAGCTATATCTCTCCAGGGTGGGGAAAGTTCAGTATAGCGAGTTATTATTAGATTATTATTAGGTGTTTTTAAAGTATACTTTCAACTTAAATTATAATATACTTTTGTAAGATATATTCACCTAGGACAGAGAGCGAACTACTGAAATTCTCCGTGAATCTCCCAGATGTAACGACACATGTATAATTCCCAGTATCTTCTTCTTTCAGGGATGCTATTGTCATTATTGATACATCGGGAAATGCACGAATTTGTATGTTATCCGATTTGAGGATTTCCTCTCCATTCTTTAACCATTTAAACTGCAAGCTGTCTCCGGATTTTACCGTGCAGGTTGTTGTGATTTTCTCTCCCACAACATTGTTTGCCCGGAAACTGAAATACGGACGTAGCTGCTGAATATCTGCAAAAAGAAAAAAATCGTGTAAAGATATTTTTCTACATTTAATGTAAAATGTTCTCCAATTTTTTTTTTCAAATAAGATTATTTATAACTGGCATGTTTATCCTGCGTTGCTCAGGTGTTAAACTCTAAAATATATAGTTGATGACACACCCTGCATTGCAAAATATCATTTCAAATAAAATTCATTACGATAGACTTTCATGAGATTTTCATTTTTATTTTGTGGAGGGAAATAGAAAGAAGGGTTTGGTTTTTTTGCCTCTGATTTTTTACCTCTGAGCGGCAAATATTTGCACACAATGGGCAGGTCACAAGGACCCTCAGTGCCCAGAGAAGGTTCAGGGGAGGGTACCTACTGAGCAGCTGTTATGAGACAGACGGTAGCCTCCATTCAAGGCCATCCAGCGTGTTCTTTAACGTGCTCAGAGTACGCTCTCCTGCACACGGGGCCACGGCTTTACGTCCATTCCAACGGATGACGGCATTTCAAAGCCCATCCTTGTCCCTTACTGACCAAGGGCAGGATGGGGAGTTTTGCAGAAATAAATCTCAACTTTGGCCCAGGTGGGACTCGAACCTGGTAACTGCAGATTACGAGCCTCGCGTGCTACGGACTGAGTCGCTACCGCCCTATAGAAAGAAGTGGATATAATTTGAAGGAGCTTATGATACTCCCTCCATCAATACCACAATACCTTCCATTTTGGGTATAAATCGTTAATCCTGCAAATATAGGGTGTGCACACCGATTATCGGAACATTGTGTATATGTAAATCGTCTCATAAGTATATATGAAACAAAAACTCTCAAAATATATATATATGCTAATATGAATATAAACTGTGTTATAAAAGAAATACCACACACCAGCCGACTACCTGCAGCTAAGTTGTTGCTTGTCGAAGGTAATTTCAAACTGCGAACCGTAGACCATTATTTTTGTATTAGGTAATAGACCATTACCTAATACAATTGATGCGTTTTGTTTAAAAATTGAATCTTAACCCCTTCAGACCCCAATTTTTGTTTACAGAACAAACAAAATTACCATTTAAATGTGCTTTATTTGTGGCAAAAGGACAAAAATCAAAAAATAATTTTTAACATCATTTCAGTGAAAATCCACATCTACTTTGTAATGTAAAAATCCTCTCAAAAGTTGCAAAATTCTGAACTCTCAAAAAGCAGTAAAAAGGAACATATAATAATTGCAAATTATATTACTTTTATCCTGATAAACACATCAAATGAATGAATCCTCTAAAATGTATCAAAACGGTTCTTGTTTGCATATCAGACGCAGTTATCTTCAAAGTCATTGTACAGTCGCTCAAAAAAGTATCTGAACGCTACGGTTGATTACAGAATTCAGAAAAAATATCTGGCAACGATTTTTTTAGAAATTAATAATCTGGCAACCTTCGTGTTCGAAGGCTGCCAGTTTACTAATTACTAAAAAATCTTTGCGAGATATTTCTTCTGAATTTTGTAATGAACCATAGCATTCGAATACTTTTCTGAGCGACTGTACGTACTTTCTATTATATCCATAAATGGCACCCAATTCTACTCCCTGCATACTAAAGACTGGTCTTCAATTTGCAATCATTATTGCAAGACCACAGTTACCTATTCCTGGGTTTAAACAAATTCTAAACGGTAATATATGTTGCAATGTACACAGTGTCTAAAGCAGTTACAAAATATTATGGAAAAGTATGAATAACATATACACAGTCGTATCATAATAATATGACCACCTACCATAGTATGTATATGGTAGGTGGTCATATTATTCTGATACGACCGTGTACATAAATCGCTACTGATTTTTCTTTCTCTCATTTAATGCTTCTCCATTCCAACATTTTCCTACATTTCGCATAATTACTAGTGTAATATGGATATTTCCTACTGAATACAAAATACGCATAAATATCCATTTGAAAAATGATATAGCTAATCTCACTACAAATTCCTATTCCTATATTCTAAATTCTTTAGTCTACAACATTTATGGCATGATTAGTTTAGGTTTTCAATTTTTAAAAGGGAAAGAAGGTACTGCCCTACACAAAGGACAAAGATAACAGAAGAAAGTTGTAGAAACTTTATCTTTGTTGTCCTAGTTACTCACTTTGTACATGTACACAAGGACACAAAAACACATAAAGAACACACCCGCTGGCTTAGCAGTCAGGTACGCTAACCACTGTACCAAGTAGGTTTATTTCAGGAATTAATATTCTTACTGTTGTTGTTGTTGTTTTACCTCTGAGCGGCACTTTTTTGCACACCATGGGCTAAATGGCCAGGTCACATGGACCCCGAAGGCTCAGAGAAGGTTGGAGGAGGGGACCCACTGGAACAGCTGTTGGGAGACAGATGGTAGCCTCCCGTCAAGGCCATCCAGCGTGTTCTTTAACGTGCACAGGGTATGGCTCCGTCGCACACGGGGCCACGGCTTAACGTCCCATCCGACGGACGGCGGCCTTTCCAAGCCCATCGGTGCCCCCTACTGACCGTGGGCAGGGCGGGGAATTTTGCGGAGATAAATCTCAACGCTGACACAGCTGGGACTCGAACCTGGGAACTACAGAGTATGAGCCTGGCGCGCTACCGACTGAGCCACCCCCGCCCCAATATTCTTACTGAGTTGCAATATTGTGTAACATAAGCATGGCGTTTTTGTGCATATTTGCATTATTTATGATTAAACCAAATTCTGGTAATAGTTTAAATGCGTAATACATTCTGGAATTAACTAAAAATACGAATAAATTTCGTTTTCATCTTTTCCCTATTCTACAGTATTTCGAAAAATCAAATCAACCCATTTTCATCGATTTCATACGTTTTTATTTCACAAACAAAAAGTCGAAACGATTACCGTTTCAACACTAGAATTAATGGTAAAATTACGTTAAAAATTACTCACCTTCCCCAGAACAATAAGTCCAACGTAGAAACATCCCCAAAGTGAACCAGATGATAGAATGCATCTCGAGGACACTGCGACGAAGATTTTGATACTAAAATACTACCAATCCAACTTTCTTCTACACGACTGATGAAATCTGTTTTCGTTTACCCTATGGCAAGAAATATCTTCGAATCTTCTTCACAAAATGACTTCCAGGTGACATATGGAATATTTTAAATCACAATATTAAGTTTTACTGCATTTAACAGATACATCATCGGAACATTCTCTGACTACACATACCTTTCTGACTGTCCTGTACTTTGTAAATGGCGAACAAGAGTAGTAATGCTAAGCAAAAGAGAATACAGCGCCACGTAGTGATAATAAAGTAAATTATAATATAATGGACTTTACTTACATTTGAATATTACTGGCTTTCTTTTCAGATGTAAAACAAATCAACACAGTATATGTAGCAACATGTGTAGAACAAATTTACTTATCAATAAATTAGTCGTCCAAGCCTTAGTGAAACTGAAACAAAGAGTACTGTGATAGTAGCATGAAAATAAATCATTAGGTTATTTTTTACTTCCTTGATGTTTCTCAGTTCTGTATTCGTTTAGATTTAGAAATAAAATTACAATAACTGCAAAAAATATACGATATCAATTACCATTCTTAACATTCATTATTATTGGTCTTAATTGATGACTGTGAAACGTTGGATTTTCTACGTTAATAAGGGAAACATATTTAAACACTTCCATTAAACTACACTATTTGCAAACTGTGTGCAAACTTGGTGATATATGTATTTTGTTTTGGGGTATATTAACCTAAAGTATAATCATCATTATATTGAACATTGAAGTATGAATTTCATTTCGGCGAGTTCCCAACTACAACACATATTTATAATAAACCAATGGGCCGTAATGTATGTGAATTATACTTATACAATTCAGTTAATAGTTCATCTTATAATAGCACTCTTTTCTCGCCATGTATGTTGAAGAGAATACAGAAAAAAACCGATTATTGATATTCCAAAGTCCTTGGTTATTGCGAAAATCCTTCATTTTATTTTAGCAAGACTTCAACTCTTAACTAGATAGCTTCTGCTAAAGAATAAAATGAGCGAGATTGTTTTAATTATTGTTACAGATATATATATATGTGTGTATGGTATAATAGCAAATACAATATATATTGTATCTATACGTTTGGAGTCCTGAAAGACACACATTTCTACGAAATATTTGGCTATTATGGAGTAATTAATATTATTCCAAAGCATTTAAGTACCAAATTACGGAATCATTCTTTCTTTTTACCCTAAAAGATATTATATTTGTGAAAATTATTACATTTGATTATTTAATTAATAGCAATACAAACACTCATATTATTAAATTAACAATTTTATTATAATAATTACATTAAGAAAAACTCAAGTAACACTTAGATTAGAGAACTTTTAGATCAATAATACCTGTCGCAAAGAACTTTTTCACTTTAATTTCAAATATTTAAAGAATATTTTTTTCAACGTCAGATGTCTGCTATATCACCCAGTGTAAAAAATAAATATATTTAAGACCTTATCAAAAATATCAAGTGTATAAAAATATGCATATAGTTTGGGAAGAAAGCAAATATTTTGCATTTCTTATCAATAGGTACTTCGGAACTCCCTGATAAATGTGTTTTAACCTGCATAAATAAAACTTTCACCAGCTATATGATTCTAACATTTCTCTCAGGTGTTTGCTCGTATTGTAAATCGTAAACAGTATTTTTCCTCCTCTGAATACCTAGGATAAATGTTTTAGGAAAGAACATGTAAAACAATTCAAATAAAATAATCAAACTCAAGTTCTGAAAACCAAAGTATACTTTACCTTAATGTGTATTATGGTAAAAGTATTGTATACTTCAAATCGTATCAACAATTTGAATATATTCTTCCTAATAAAACTGCAGTCCGTGCTTTACAATGAAAGAATAAATTTCAGCAATTTCTATTTTTAAAGTTTTCACCAATAATCATTCATTTTATAAATAAAAATATATTCCTAAAAGGAATTATGTATATAAAGTCAGATTCTTTCGTCTGAAATGTTTTTTTTACTTGAATCAATTTAAACTTTGTTTCAAATTCACTTATTTGATTTTGAATATACAAATGTGTTTAAGCAAATGCAGTTTGTTATACTCCAGATTTTTATTTATTTTCAGCATTGAAAAAATTAGTTCTCTGTTAGGTATGTTTACTTCAATAGTAAATGCCATTATATTCATCGTAGAATTCATTTTTTGGTTTTTTTCCATGTAAGAACGGATATCAGGACTAAAGTATAGAAGAGGTCTTACCTAACACTCTAATAGCGATTATTTTTTGCAATGGTTTTCCAACAGCATTGGATGCCTCACACTTATAAATTCCTTCCTCTGTTTTATCCACGTTGTATAGAATAAGAGAGCCGTTAGATGGCAGCACTATCCTGTCAGAGGGGCTGATTGATTGGAATTGTTCTCCATCTTTTCCTGCGGAGAAAAAGTAAATACAAATACTTTCAATTAAAAGTTACACTTAAGAAATCATTCCATTTATTATTTTACTCACTTTTATTTTTCTGCATTGAACTTCATTTTAAAGGTCAATTGATTTCAATGAAATAAAAATAAATAAATTCTGAAGGAATATTGTAGCAATATTCCAATGGTGAATAATACTTGTTCACAAAAAAAATTTATTTGTGACTATAGCACTTTTATGTAGCTCATAAACATTAATATAAGACTTAAAGCATAGCATTCAACGTTCTTATTGGTATTAAATATGGAGGTACGCATATAGGAAAAATTTTTAATTATGAATAAAGTTTCTAAATTCTAAACCTTTTAATACACTTAAATGATACAAAAATATTAGAAATGACAAGCACATGGTTACTTTTATTACGAGATTTAATTTCTTTACATTGGCGCATTAAATAATCTGCTTAATAAACGTAGCATTCTTTAAATTGAATGCCATATTTGAATCTCTCTAACTTCTAAAATATACATTGAAAAGAAAAATGGGACTGGAGATAAATTAAAGATCGTAATCAAATCTGTCTAAATTTCGATTTTCAACAATATTCGTTCAGTCGTTACAGAATTATGAAAGCTGGAATATTTCACAAGGGTAGTACTGTCGCTCAAAAAAGTATCTGGTAACGATACTTTTTTGGGCCGAAGTATCGGCCCAGAAAAAATATCTGGCAACGATTTTTTTTAGAAATTAGTGATCTGGCAACCTTCGTGTCACGTGACACGAAGGTTGCCAGATCACTAATCTCTAAAAAAATCTTTGCCAGATATTTTTTATGAATTTTGTAATCAACCGTAGTGTTCGGATACTTTTTGAGCTACTGTACGTCATAAGAATTTATTTCAGAAATTAATCAAATCATAAAAAGGTTTTTTAAACCATTTAATAAAGTAAATGTACATTTAAGTGGTTTACGCAATTATTATTTCAGTATTAGGCACTTATCAATTATTTTTATAAAACTATTGTTATTAATTATTTATATAATCTATTGTTAAATATTTCAGCTTCCATAACTTTAAATACTGAAAAAATATTGTTGAAAAAAGAGATTTAAATAAATTTGATTATGGTCTTTAATTTATTTTCAGTCACATTTTGCTATAAATTATATATTTTAGACGTTTTGGAGATTCGAAGTTGAATTCTCATTGACATAACATGGAAATTATCTAATATTTTGGTAGGACAATGTAGTTTTCTTGATTTAATATTTAAATTCTGTCAAATGGATTTTTTAGAAATTCTATAGGTGCAGTTTATGTTTTTAATACAGTTCCCATTAATCCTTTTTCATCGTTTTAATGGGAAAAAAACTTACCTTTAGCTTTAGTCCAGTGGATGGTCGGAGTTGGTTTTCCTGAAGCAGAGCACTCGATATGTACTGAATCCCCTGCATGGCTATCTTTATCATATGGGATGTGAATCCATTGAGCAGGAACTAGCAAAGATCAAAATGAAACATTTGCATTTGAGAAGAACTTTATCAAAACAAAACTAAATAAAGTCGTTAAAATTTCCTTTTATTATTAATTCTTTCGCGTTTTGCATTTTTCTATATATCTGTTCAAGCTCACTATAAGCATTCGGAATTAGAAAGGTAAATATTACTGATGACATAACAAAATCCTGTTGGATTGTTTTACTTCTGAGTGGCACTTATTTTGTACACAATAGGCTAAATGGCCAGGTCACAAAAACTCCAAAGGCTCAAAGAATGTTGTTGGAAGGGGAATTACTGAACGGCGTTAGGATACAGATGGAAACCTTACTTCAAAGCCATCCAGTGTGTTATATAATGCACACTTGCTGCAGCTCTCCTACACTTGGGGTCATGAACATGCTCATTCAGAATATCGTTCATGAAAAACTGGTTATGGAAAACTGGCATTGTTATGAAAAACTGGCATTGTTATGGTTATGAACGTTTCATCCGACAAACGGCGGTCGCCCCAAGCCATTCGGTCTCCTCTTTCTAACCGAGGGCACGGTGGGGAATGACAATTGGAATAATTAATTAAAGATCGTAATTGCCAAGATTCAAGTTCCAATTGCCAAGGAAATTGGGACTCGAACCTTGGAAATGCAAATTACGAGCCTGGTGCATTACTGGCTAAGCCATCCCTGCCTGCATAAAAGCATGTAAAAGGAAATCACTGAATTAATATTTTATGTCACATAAAAATTATATTTCTGATATGCAATATTTTTAATCACAATTAATAACCACTCGACCTAGAGAAACAGATAGCACTGGCTGAAAAATACTGATGTACAGGAATTGGGTTGGGTTGTTTTACCTCTGAGCGGTACTTTTTTGCACACCATGGGCTAAATGACCAGGTCACATGGACCCCGAAGGCTCAGAGAAGGTTGGGGGAGGGGACCCATTGTAACAGCTGTTGGAAGACAGATGGTATCCTCCTGTCAAGGCCATGCAACGTGTTCTTTAACGTGCACAGTGTATGGCTCTCCTGCATACGGGGCCACGGCTTAACGTCCCATCTCACGGACGGCAGCCTTTCCAAGTCCAGCGGTGTCCACTACTGACCGTGGGCAGGGCAGGGAATTTTGCGGAGATAAATCTCAATGCTGACCCAGCTGGGACTCGAACCTGAGAACTACAGATTACGAGCCTGGCGCGCTACCGACTGAGCCCCCCCCCCCCCCCCCCCCCTACACACACTGCTGTACAGTAATGCACGCACATGAAGTTAATTTGAAAAATGTACATTGGAGATGCATGCTACTTATTAGATACCTTGAGTCAATACAATAAAATATTTACCTAATACAGTTAATAAACTGCTATAATGCTTTGTAACTCCTGATGAGATTACTACACATGTATAATTTCCGCTGTCTTCTTCTTTGAGGGGACCGATAGTTATAACAGAAAAATCCGGATATGCTCGGACATGTACACTATCAGATTTGGAAATTTCTTCTCCATTTTTCATCCATTTAAAAAGCAAATTTTCTCCAGATTTTGTAGAACAAGTAGTCGTTATTTTATCTCCAACCGAATTGTTTGCAGGGAAACTGAAGTATGGCTGTATTTTCTGGCTCTCTGCAGAAACAAAAAAGAAAATAAAAATAGCTTCTATCTTTAATATGTTTATTTTTCACTAATAATCAACAATAAACATTTCTGTTGCATATATTTATTTACCATTTCTTCAATTAATTAAGAGTTCCGAATTAATCTTTCTATACGAACATTCACTTACAACATTTGTTTTTGTTAGTAAATAAATGATAAAAACATGGTTGTTTAAAGCGAAACTTACGATATACTCATCATATTTAAAACACTTAATATTTTTAAAAGGCTTGTTATTTCTTAAAATGAAACCTAATCCAGTTTGAGTATTGAATGTTTGCTAAATGAATTATTTAATATTATACTTAAATCTTATATCAGTTTCAATTTCATTTATTTCATCTCATATATAAATCAATTCAAATGCTTAATATATTAATAGTTTTACAAATCCTTCAATCACTAACCTTCTCCTGAGCACATACGACAGAAAAGGAAGATCATCCACGACAGTCATGACGTTATTTTCATGTTGCACTAGGGTAGCCAGAGAGATCAGATAGACACACTAATTGTAAAACAGACTTGGTTAAAACTATCACAAAACACGAATAACCATTGTAATGTATAATTTTCGTTACAAAACTCAAAATACTATAAGCTACTCAAATTACTATAAACAAGTGTACCTTTATCCTTTCATGTGAGATTGGCGTTAAAAAGGATAAACATATCCTCAAAAGCAGCACTTTCTGGTCAATCGCCTCTCCTACAATGGCGAACATAGAGCAAAAGCAGATAGCAGCGCCACATGTTGATGAAATTTGAAACAAACCAATTGTTTATAGCTTAAAATATTGTTTTGTTCCACTTTAATAAGCATTCCCCATTACAGATTTTTTTAAATTTAATTATACATATTTTAGAAATAGTATAACTGTACTCAACATATTTATAATATTTTACATTCAACAGAAGGTTCTATAACATAATGTGTTTATAATTATATTGGGAAATACTTCGTAATAATCCTAAAGAAAATCTTTTATAACAACTACTCAAAAATACATAACGCAAACTAAAAAAAATTATCGTTGAAAGTTTATGATTTCGTCTTTTCATATATAAAATGTTTTACCTTGAAAGAAAGCATAGATGATTTGAATTTTAATTCGTTAATCAAACTGTTGTCATTAATGCAAAATAAACTAAATGCATTGTAGATTCTGAAAGAAAATTATAATTACAATATGTATGTTTCTTATAAAGAAAAATGCATTAAAACATCCCGAAATGAAATGAATAAATGAAACTTACACTAATATGATACAATGCAAATAATTCTAGAATGTGTGCAAAAGCAATAATCATCTTATGCATTTATAATGTGAAACCTTTATCATTTTAAATAAATAATAATCTTCAACAGTGACCTTTCTCAAAATAATTCCTCAGGCTCTGCGTTCTAAGTTTAACTGCTCCCGATTTCATTGTAAGTTCATCAAATATAATAATATTTATATCTTATTTACCTAATCCTATATATTTTGGGAAGTATATTTTATCTTGCAATATATTAAGTATGTATTACTTTGAGAAACAAAAATGCAAATAAAGGAACCTCGAATATATTTTGAAAAATCTTCAACATTAATTAATAAATCTACAGCTCACCTTTCTTTAAAATGCTTACAATCGTCATTATATTATCAACCATTTTGATTGAATTTTTTTGTATGTTATAATAATTGTATAATAAATTAGATGATAAATTTAAAAACATAACTAAAATGCAAAAATACAAGACGTTTTCTTTATATATGAAATATACCTTTCAATAAGATTCTGAACAGCAATTATTACCGTAAAATTCAGTTGCGACTGAATTAATTTATAAATTGACATCACTATATAAAATTTGTCGGGTAATGAAACATTGCATGTCATTGTTCATATATAATTTCTTATTTCATTAATCTGAACTACGACACTTTCTTGCCTGTTTAGCAAGGAACTTGTTTGCATAACATAACACAATTGCTTACAATATGCTTTGACAATATAGCTTTCGACCTTAATTTGAAATGTCATATGTAAGGTTAAATGGTTAGTACTGAATGGAACTTCACATCTGTTTTATCATTAGCTCTTATTATTCCAACTTCTTTATTAATAAACTTTAACATATATTTATGTCATTAACACTTATGAAAGAAAATGCAATATAGATTGTTTAGATATTATAGAACGTTTGAAGTAAATGAACAATCAAGAAATTTTAAATACCTATATAGCTGAAGTGACATTTTAATGATGAGTTCATAAAAAGGAATGCTACACAATCGGTTCCCAGTTACATCACTTCACTAACTCGTATTACTTAATGAAACAAAACTACATTACCTAAAACTCTGATAGCAATTATTTTCTGAAGAGGTTTTCCGATAGAATTAGAAGCTTCACATTGATAAACCCCTTCGTCAGATTTAGCCACATTGTGGATGACAAGAGAACCGTTAGGTGGCAGCACCAGTCCCTCGGAGGAGCTCAACACTTGGAACTGATCTCCTTCGTTTGCTGTGGAAGGAATAAATCATACATTCACAACTGAAACAAAAATTTGGAAAATAATAACTTTAAAATTTAGAATGTTAGATTTTCTAATATTTAACAATTTGAGGGAAATGGGCTTTTTTTTGCTTTTACAGATTTATTATATTTTTAGAATTTTTTTGAGATTATGCCTCAAATACTTCAATTTTATTTAGTGCTTTTATCTTTCTACCCATATAGTAAGATTGGTAACGCACAGCTTTTGAATATTCGGATTCTAATTGAACTTGGAAGTTTAAACCACAAACAACTTATGAATTGGCGAATTTAGTACTTTGTAAAAGGATATTTTGCAATATTAAATTACTATTTTACTTTTTTGAAATAGTGTAAAATCAGAGCAGAGAGTCTAATTTGTTTATTTGTTTTCCATCACACCCCATTAATAGCAATGTCAAACTAACTAATACATAGGCAAAGTAAGATTTTAGTTAAAAAGTCATAACTCCTACTCTTTAATTATTGGCCACATTCTATAATATATCGAAAATATTCAGAAATAAGAAACTTTTCTAACGAAATATGTATTTATGCAAATATTCGGGAATTCAAATTCCATTCATTTGAATTGAAATTATTTCATTTCATTTGAAATTCCATTCATTTGAATATTGCTACTGGGAGAAATATTTTTCGAAAGAAACTATTCCATTCACTTATATCAAATTCCATTCATTTGAATATTGCTACTGGGAGAAATATTTTTCGAAAGAACCTATTCCATTCATTTATATCAAATTCCATTCATTTGAATATTGCTACTGGGAGAAATATTTTTCGAAAGAAACTATTCCATTCATTTATATCAAATTCCATTCATTTGAATATTGCTACTGGGAGAAATATTTTTCGAAAGAAACTATTCCATTCATTTATATCAAATTCCATTCATTTGAATATTGCTACTGGGAGAAATATTTTTCGAAAGAAACTATTCCATTCATTTATATCAAATTCCATTCATTTGAATATTGCTACTGGGAGAAATATTTTTCGAAAGAAACTACTGTTAAGCTATCTCCTACTCATGATGATGCACAAAGATTTGGAAATAAAAGTGTCAAGCCTTCAAATAAGTTTGCTTTAATAGTGTGCAAGTTTCAATACCATAAGAAACTTAAAAGAGAAACAAACTAATAATTATTCTAAGTCTAGTTTTTACGTTTTTGCAAAGGATAGCAACACTAACCTTTAGATTTTTTCCACACAATAGTTGGTGAAGGTTTTCCAGTCACCCCACAATCAATAATAACTCCATCTCCAATATGACTATCCTTATCGGTTGGAATGTGGCGCCACTGCGGAGGAACTGAAATGATAACCCAGTTGATAATGATCCAACAGCAAAGAGTTCTTAATCTATAAAATCTGAATACAAAATTTTAAAATTTTGAAAACAGCAGTTAGGTAGCATGTAAAATATTGTGTCATAATAATATCTCTAATCTTATGCTTGCATCTAATTTATTATGATGTTCCTGGCAATATGTTTGAAAAAAATACAATTGCAAACATGTATCCTCAACTTTAGTAACATCTCGATTGTATAATTTTCTTAAACTTCATCGGAATTTTTAGTACAGTCGCTCAAAAAAGTATCCGAACACTATGGTAGATTATAAAATTCAGAAAAAATATCTGAGAATGATTTTTTTTAAATTAGTGATCTAGCAACCTTCGTGTCACGTGACACAAAGGTTGCCAGATCATTAATTTCTAAAAAAAATCATTCTCAGATATTTTTTCTGAATTTTGTAATCAACCATAGTGTTCGGATACTTTTTTGAGCGACTGTACATCTCTAGTAAAGAATCAGTTATATGCAGGGCTACCGTTTTAATAGACTTTATATTTCATTTCGGCATGTGAAATATAAATTTTTGTAAAATTATACTGCTAACTATTTAATATATTCGCAATAACATGCAGTTATTTGAAAATTTTTATTCAAGATGCATAAATAATATTAAAATTTACAGACAATGTTATTTAGTTAGACCTACCTAACACAGTCAGTGATGTCGTGAAACTGTCAGACATCCCACCACTATTAACAACACATGTGTAATTTCCTATGTCTTCTTCATTTACTGGGTCTATCACTATGTTCGAGAAGTCTGGATAAGATCGGATCTGGATATGAGAAGTCGTGGCGATCTCTTTGCCATTTTTGAGCCAGTGGAAATTTAATTTTTCTCCAGCTCTTGTTCCTGATTTTAGAGAACATGTGGCCGTTACCCTACCTCCTGCTTGGGAATTTGGAATAATAATAGGCTGAATTTCTAACATATTTAGGTCTGAAAGAAAAAAATAAATGCATATGCAAATTTTAGTATTTTTTAGAAATACTATAATCTTAGTACATAAAAATATACTGATGGAAATATGCATTTTACGTGATCTCGTTTTACCAAAAAAACTAAAATCGAAAAATCATGATTTACTCTCTGCAACATATAATTTTTAAGGTACTTAACGAAACGCTTTATGAATGAAGTTCAATATATGAAATGAGCTGATTTTATTCATCTTTAATTATGATTAAAATTTAAATACCTTCACAAAAAAATGTTTGCTCACTTTTCACTCTGTTCAATATAATTCTTGAAAAGGTTAAAACATATAACATATTATTAAACATATTATTAAGAATTTATACTAGATAAAACAGAAACAATATTCAATTGTACAATTTAAAGGCACTAAAATGAATGAAAATGCATTCTTACCTTCGCTGAAGCAGATATGTGACCAAAGCAGAAAGTTAAACAATGTAACTATAGCATCATTCATTTTCGACATACATGAAGCAGGAAATAATATCTGAATATTCATGATGATTATATTCTTCACCGTTTGTTGTTTAAACCTTGGAAAACAGAGCTGAAACAATTTATGAAAAACAAGATTAATATATTTAGAAACGCTTAAATGAAACCTGTTTAATTTCAGCTTCCAAAACCATGGAATGAACCATCCAGTGATCCCATACTCAATGGCGGTGATACTCTCAAACAAAGATGTTGACTGTTCTCTGAACTCGTAGCGCCACATAACGGCAGACAAATTAATGTTTTTATTTTCGAAATTATTTTTGCGGTTTATTAATTTCCCATAGACAGTTTTCATTATTTTGTGTGTGACTTAATTAATGGCCATTATTATTTATATAATTCCTCGATGGCATTAACTCTTGAATAGAAGAAATTAAAGATATAATGCATAATTATATGTAAATACTAATATTTATTTTCCGTTTTGAACTACTATATAAGTTGTATAACTGATAGAAAAATTATTCATTCATACACATTTAGAATTAGTTATTATTAACCGTTAATTAATTATTATTTCAGGATTAAACGGAGGATATTGATTTTAACAAACTATATAAACAACTATAATGATGTAAAAATGCAACATGTATAATAAATATTATTAAATATGTGACAAAATGAGACGTTTCTGAATGGGATGATTTTTTTCACATGGAAGAAAAACTCATAGTATTGATTGCCAAAGAAGATAAATATTATTATATTGATAGTTATTGATTTCAAAAATAAATAACTGAGAAAAAATTAGACATTACCCCTAACTTATAAGATCTTCTGATACAGAACATGAGTCATTAACGCTAAAGCCAGATTTCCTGACCACAACCTCAGTTGGAGCTAACGAAACACCCAACATATGCCTTCTGGAATAATAGATAGCACCCTAACCAGTATGCTAGTTAAGGTTCTCTGTCTATTTAATATATGGAAACAAATAATCACATTTGACAGTTTCGTTAAACAAATATATGTATATGTATAATCTCAAACTATATTTCGAAATACTTACAAAATGTTGTGTATTTGTTGTTTTGAAGGTCAACTACTGTTATCATAATAACATTACAAGGAAACAAGTTAAGAAACCTAATTTAGAGCAAGTGAAAATTATAACAAAATATAGTACTGTTACGATAAGATTAATATGCAAATTAATACCTCCAAGTCATCCTAAAGGAGTTCATCTCAATAAATGAAGTTTTTCACAGCACTTAAAATATTTCCAACATTCAAACACTGTTAATGTTATGAATTTTATTATAGAATATATTGATAATGATATATTGAACCTTACTTATATATATTAATATAAACAATTATATGGAATTTAAGTATTTAGGTTCTACAAAAGTTTTTCCATGGTTATTCTTATCTTCTTCGATTACTAATTGATGAATAATTTTAGTGAATTATTACTTTAACTGAAAATCATTGGGTACATGATCAACATTCGAAATAACAAACACCATACCTAACACTCTGATTGCTATTATTTTTTTCAGTGGTTTCCCTACAGAGTTGGATGCCTCGCACTGGTAAATCCCTTCATCATTCTTGCTAATGGAGAAGATAACGAGAGATCCATTAGATGGAAGAGAGAGGCGATCACTGGAAGCAATAACTTGAAATTCTCCGCTTTCACCCCCTGTATGAAAGAAATTCCGAATGGTAAAATACTTTAGGAATAGATGTAGTTACTCTTAAGCAATAGCGTTAATAAGCAAAAGTCTTAAGCAATGGCATCTGGAGACAGAATGAGACTGAGCAATTGGCGTTTCAGGAGTTCTCACAGGTCATTGGCTTATTCATATTGATTGATAGATCATTGACCAATGATCTTTGAGAACTGTTTGAATTATCAACTGTGAATTATAATAAATAGTCTATCCAATTATCACTTATGTCACACAACTGCTTTTAAGTGTAAACTATAGTTGCGATGAATTCTTTTATGAATTTAAGTACTTAATTGAATATACAGTTATCAAATTTCCAGAAAATATAAATTTGAATTTAATTTTTCTTAATTTTTTATTGTTAAACAAAGTGTTACTTTGAGCATAAAATCACCTTCTTAAGTTCACAATCATATGAAACCAAAACGGTAAAAATTACAACCACAGTAAAATCATTGTGGCGTACACTTGGTAATAGCAAAGCATCTGCTTGTATATTGCTGTATATCTTAATTAGTGCATTCAGTGTGAGATTCACCTTTAGATTTTCTCCATATAATGGCCGGATAAGGTTTCCCAGTCGCCACACAGTCTATGGTCACCTCATCTCCAGCATGGGTGTCTTTATCAGATGGGATGTATCGCCATTGTGGAGGTACTGAAAGAATGAATACAACTAAATGAAATCAATTTGCATTATAAAATACAAAATACTTATATAATTCAAATTTAAAATCAAAAGGGAGAAGAGAATTTTCTGTTTGATAAATTCTTGTGAAACTTGCGTTCCTTTGAACTCTTATCATTTTCACATGAATAGGACCGAAAAAAATATATAGCCGAAAATAATATTTCCTCTAATTTTCTGAGTTTTACGAACACCAGAAAGAAATGTCTTCTCGTTAGTCCTTTCCAAAAACACTCCAGCCTTTCAGAATATGAAGTTAATCTCTGACCCAAGACGAACAACAGCCCAACTACATCTTAATGCTTGTTTTTTGACAATTTGAAAAGGTTATATTTTTTCTTATCGTCGTTAGAATAATGCGTAGTTTAAAAAAATAAATAAATTAGTTTTACATTTAACAGGCTGGACAATTGGATGGATCAGTTTATATATTTAAAAAAATAAACAACTAAATGAATTCTTTTATATATTGTCACGACAGAAGGAATCTGGCATCCGAAAGCAAAAAGTATCAGCCAACGAATAAGAACTTTGGGAGAATTTGAAGAAGAGTGGAGCGTGTAACGGTCGTGTGTGTAACGGTCGAGAGTTCGAAAATGGACGGTTAGCTGTTCTGAGACAGTGTGCGTTAAGTATAAAGAATTATCCTTATGTGTTGTGTATGCGGGAAGTATAAAACTGATATCTTTCATGTGATGTGTACGCGGATGTTCAAGCGATATGGTAATCACGTATAAACGTAATATTTAGTGGAATAGACAGAGCGAATGTTGTGTGCTCTGCGCAGGCAGATTGATGACTTGTGTATGGTTAATAGTTGATTTGTTAATAAGATACTTCATCCATATTTTCTTTGTAACAATTTACCTTGTATTGAATTTGGTTTGAAATATAGCTTTTAATACTCACGCTCAGTGGCTATCCATTTTTGTAATCCGCAACAATATAAAAGATTTTAAAGCCTGATTGACTTGTTTTATGTACAATAAGGCAAATGAAGAATTTTATTGCAAATGCAAAATTTTTATTCTTCTTTAAAGAATTCACTTGCAAGAATACTCTTGTAATGTAGGTGAAGCATAGAGAAATACGAATAACAAATTGCATTCCTTTTATAGAGCAAAGAGAGCTAAGAAAAGAAACCGAAAATTACTTAATAGGAAAGCTAACGAATAGCTCTCAAGCTGAGTTGGATAAGAACCCAAATCTTCAGATAGCATTTTAGGTGCTTTATCATTAATCTAAACTCCTCCTTTCTATATATGGAAATAGAAGCATCGTTTTAATTTTAACTGATCTAGAATTGCTGTGTGTAAACATACTGATATTTCGGCAACTCTTGGGACAATATGGGGGGCAGGGGTGGCTCAGTCGGTAGCGCGCCAGGCTCGTAATCTGTAGTTCCCAGGTTCGAGTCCCAGCTGGGTCAGCGTTGAGATTTATCTCCGCAAAAATTCCCCGCCCTGCCCACGGTCAGTAGGGGACGCCGATGGGCTTGTAAAGGCCGCCGTCCGTAGGATGGGACGTTAAGCCGTGGCACCCTGTGCACGTTAAGAACACGCTGGATGGCCTTGACGGGAGGCTACCATCTGTCTCCCAACAACTGTTCCAGTGGGTCCCCTCCCCCAACCTTCTCTGAGCCTTCGGGGTCCATGTGACCTGGCCACTTAGCCCATGGTGTGTAAAAAAGTGCCGCTCAGAGGTAAAACAACAACAACAACTTGGGACAATATGTAAATATCTCTACTTTGTAATAAACTACTCTCTTAAAGACGTTTGTAGTTCGTGTTTTTACTTCATATTTCAGAATTATTTAGGTCATTGATAAAAAAACGATTAATTGAATAATATGTAACAATTTCACCAAAACAAAACTTACCCAACACTGACAAAGAAGCAGTGAAACCATCTGAAATCCCGGCACTGCTCACGACACATGTGTAATTGCCGCTATCTTCTTTCCTCACTGGATCTATCACTATGGTGGAGAGATCAGGAGAAGATCTTATCTGGAGTTGTGAATTGCCTGCTACGATATCTTTTCCATCTTTAAGCCAATGAAAAGTTAATTTCTCTCCTGATATCATCCCTGATTTTAAAGAGCAAATGGCTGTCACTCTTTCGCCATCAGCTAGAGATGATGGAAATATAAATGGCTGGATTTTTAATATTCCTGTAGAAAAGAGAAAATTAGTAGATTTAGTAGTTTATTTTCCATATTAAGTTTACGTATAGAACTGTATTTTGTATAATGACACGAGTAATCTCGTTTGTGAGACTTCCATATGTTAACAAATAATTTGCATACTGCAGGGGTAGGGGCGGGGGTGGCTCAGTCGGTAGCGCGCCAGGCTCGTAATCTGTAGTTCCCAGGTTCGAGTCCCAGTTGGGTCAGCGTTGAGATTTATCTCCGCAAAATTCCCTGCCCTGCCCATGGTCAGTAGGGGACACCGATGGGCTTGGAAAGGCCGCCGTCCGTCGGATGGGACGTTAAGCCGTGGCTCCGTGTGCGGGAGAGCCATACCCTGTGCACGTTAAAGAACACGCTGGATGGACTTCACGGGAGGCTACCATCTGTCTCCCAACAGCTGTTCCAGTGGGTCCCCTCCCCCAACCTTCTCTGAGCCTTCGGGGTCTACGTGACCTGGCCATTTAGCCCATGGTGTGAAAAAAAGTGCCGCTCAGAGGTAAAACAACCCAACCCAACTGCAGGGGTAATAAAAAAAAATAAACATGCAATACTAACATGAGAATTTCAATAAAAAAATTTCTCTAAATCATTAGTCTTTAACTAATTCCTTTAGGACCTTACGAAACATATGACTATTTGTTATGCTTTTAATGGTGGTCGGAAGAGAAGAAAAAAATTTTGGAATAAGTATACATAGATAATAATGTATAAATATTTCTTTGTGTAACTGAGGCATTTGGAAATTTTATTTTTATCACACTTTAATTGATATTGATTTCTAGTTGTTTTTCTTTGCATGGTCATTTCTGAAGTAAAAATATCCTAAAATTTGAAGGAAATAATCATGCCTCAAAAGTAGAATTCTAGCCTGTTGAAATAAGACCAACGAAGACTACATCCTTGAACTTTTACTTAAATAAAATAAAAATAAATACCCCCTCAAGCAGCTGCTTACCACAGAGGTCTGACAGGAGCCTGTCAGTTTATATGCCAGAGTAGGTCTGAGAGGATGGCAGGACCTCAGCAGAAAAACAACACGAACATCCATGCCTTACCCGGGGCTCAAACCCAGATCCCGTAGATCAGTAGCCAAGCGCGCTAACCACTCGACCAGGGGACGACTAACTTTTACTTAAGAGGAGAATAAATCTTTTCTGAAGTACTGAACTTGTTTAAAATTACTATAGTCCATACCCTCCTCCCAAGATTTAATACCGTAGGTCAACTGTGAATGAATAAAAGCATCATAATAAAACTATGCATAAATTTAAATGATGCTACATTTCTGACCAAATAAAATCGTGAGAGTAAACCTAGGACCTTTTTTCTTTCCCCATCCAACATGTACACTATATCTTTTATAAATATATATTTTATCATTAACAATATATCATTTAGAACTAAATGTATTATTAAATATATGGATACCATTAAAATAATTCAACCCTAAAGCAGTTGCTTGTCACAGAGGACTGTCAGAAGCCTGTCACTTTAATACCAAGATTTGTGTGGAAAAAGAGACCTCAGCAGTTGGGTTGTTGTGTTCGGTTGTTTTACCTCTAAGCGGCACTTTTTTGCACACCATGGGCTAAATGGCCAGGTCACATGGACCCCGAAGGCTCAGAGAAGGTTGGGGGAGGGGACCCACTGGAACAGCTATTGGGAGACAGATGGTAGCCTCCCGTCAAGGCCATCCAGCGTGTTCTTTAACGTGCACAGAGTATGGCTCTCCCGCACACGGGGCCACGGTTTAACGTCCCATCCGACGGACGGCCGCCATTCCAAGCCCATCGGTGTCCCCTACTGACTGTAGGCAGGGCGGGGAATTTTTGCGGAGATAAATCTCAACGCTGACCCAGCTGGGACTCGAACCTGGGAACTACAGGTTACGAGCCTGGCGCGCTAACGACTGAGCCACCCCGCCCCAAGAAATTTTGGAATAAGTATACATAGATAATAATATATAAATATTTCTTTGAGTAACTGAGGCATTTGGAAATTTTATTTTTATCACACTTAAATTGATATTGATTTCTAGTTGTTTTTCTTTGCATGGTCATTTCTGAATTAAAAAATATCCTAAAATTTGAAGGAAATAATCATGCCTCAAAAGTAGAATTCTAGCCTGTTGAAATAAGACCAACGAAGACTACATCCTTGAACTTTTAGTTAAAAGGAGAATAAATCTTTTCTGAAGTACTGAACTTGTTTAAAATTACTATAGTCCATACCCTCCTCCCAAGATTTAATACCGTAGGTCAACTGTGAATGAATAAAAGCATCATAATAAAACTATGCATAAATTTAGATGATACTACATTTCTGACCAAATAAAATCGTGAGAGTGAACCTAGGACCTTTTTTCTTTCCCCATCCAACATGTACACTATATCTTTTATAAATATATATTTTATCGTTAACAATATATCATTTAGAACTAAATGTATTATTAAATATATGTATACCATTAAAATAATTCAACCCTAAAGCAGTTGCTTGTCACAGAGGACTATCAGAAGCCTGTTACTTTAATACCAAGATTTGTGTGGAAGAAGAGACCTCAGCAGTTGGGTTGTTGTGTTGGGTTGTTTTACCTCTGAGCGGCACTTTTTTTGCAAACCATGGGCTAAATGGCCAGGTCACATGGACCCCGAAGGCTCAGAGAAGGTTGGGGGAGGGGACCCACTGGAACAGCTGTTGAGAGACAGATGGTAGCCTCCCATCAAGGCCATCCAGCGTGTTCTTTAACGTGCACAGAGTATGGCTCTCCCGCACACGGGGCCACGGTTTAACGTCCCATCCGACAGACGGAGGCCTTTCCAAGCCCATCGGTGTCCCCTACTGACCATGGGCAGGGCGGGGAATTTTTGCGGAGATAAATCTCAACGCTGACGCAGCTGGGACTCGAACCTGGGAACTAAAGATTACGATCCTGGCGCGCTACCGACTGAGCCACCCCCGCCCCAGACCTCTGCAGAAAGACAACACAAGAAGCATCCTTTTCTTATACGGGTTGCCTCGGACTCAGATCCTTTTCATTCGTAGCCAAGCGTGCTAATCACTGGGCCATCAAGAACTGAATTTACGAATAGCATTTAAGATTTCGCAATAACATTATTATAGAAATCGATTACTTTTCCTTTTAGTCCATTATGTCTAGAGTTAAATTTGGCTATTCTAGTAATATTTTAAACACGATATTATTGTTAATTGGACCCAAATATTATCACATGCAAAAACATATAAACAATAATGCAAAATAACACTACAAAATCCTTTATTAGTCGCAAATATTTTCACTTGAAACATAATTTCGAAAATGCATTTTAAACTGCTTTTAATTAAAATAGTTCTACAATTATTATTCCCTTATGAATTACAATTATTAATCCATTCCTTACTAAATGGGTTAAACAGCTAATGTACCAAAGTTCTTAAACCATTTAAAATGTAGTTTTTGTTCTAGTAGTAATATCTTTTTAATTTAATATGACAGCTTAAATTACAAATTCGTGTGTGCTAAAACCATAACAAACTTCCATTGCTACAACAAGTCAATAATCTTATAATTTCATAAATTATTCGATAAAAACAAATGTCTTACCTTCACCATGGCAATGATATGATATAAGAAATATATCCAGCACCAAAAAGAACACAAATTTATTCAAGCTCAATGAATACGACATTATTAAACAAAGCATGACTAAAATGATTTTGATCTCTTTGTATCCAATGAATGGCTATGCAAAACAGAAATCCTTCACTGACATCTGAAACATTATTTAAGAAAGGTGTGATGGCTCTATCGTAACGCTTTCCTCCTTAAGACACTGAACCAGACAACTCTTATATCCGTATGACTGCAGTTTCAGCAATGGCGGTAGTCTATGGAGCAAGGATGTTCGTTGCCCTCTGAACATGTAGCGCCACATAACGGCAGTTAAGTGAATAAATATGCCTTTTTTCGTAAAGTACTTTATAAATGCCTGACATGAAGTCTCACTAATATAAAGTTGGGTTGGGTTGTTTTACCTCTGAGCAGCACTTTTTTGCACACCATGGGCTAAATGGAAAGGTCACATGGACCCCGAAGGCTCAGAGAAGGTTGGGGGAGGGGACCCACTGGAACAGCTGTTGGGAGACAGATGGTAGCCTCCCGTCAAGGCCATCAAGCGTGTTCTTTAACGTGCACAGGGTATGGCTCTCCCGCACACGAGGCCACGGCTTAACGTCCCATCCGACGGACGGCGGCCTTTCCAAGCCCATCGGTGTCCCCTACTGACCGTGGGCAGGGCGGGGAATTTTTGCGGAGATAAATCTCAACGCTGACCCAGCTGGGACTCGAACCTGGGAACTACAGATTACGAGCCTGGCGCGCTACCGACTGAGCCACCCCCGCCCACACTAATATAAAGGCAACTGCAAACTTTAAAGCATGCAAAACTTAATTGAATTTAAATATTTAATAAAGCTGTCTTTTAATTAGTAGCAAGTCTATAACTAATTGACTCAACAATTGCCAACAGCTATTTAGAAAAAAATATATTGGACTTTTCGCGTGAAGTACTAATCATAAAAAATAAAAAATATGTTATCAACGTAATTAATATATTTAACTAGAACTGTTGCATACTTTTACCCTTATGCAAAACTTTTAGCCCTAAATACCTAATTACAAACTACACTTTATGGAACAAGCATTTAACCAGAAAGTCACAAAGATTCAAATAGTTTAAGTATGATTTTAAAATTTTGACATAAAACAACTCTTCAAACTATGTTCTATGCTTATAAAATTTAAAATAACGTATATTCATAATTGAGTCTTATACCACAACTGTATCAGTCATTCCACTACACACACGTTTCGCGATAAGAATGCTACATACGAAAATTAACTATGTGTCAGACACATATTTCAAGTGGATCTGGTACAGTCGCTCAAAAAAGCATCCGAACACTATGGTTGATTACAGAATTCAGAAAAAATATCTGGCAACGATTTTTTTAGAAATTACACGTGACACGAAGGTTGCCAGATCACTAATTTCTAAAAAAATCGTTGCCAGATATTTTTTCTGAATTCTTTAATCAACCATAGTGTTCGGATATTTTTTAATATATATAATGCGTATGGATATATAATGCAATGAACATGGAGCGTGTGCAGTTACCGTTCACAGCAAACTGGAGCGGTTGCGGTTAATGTTCACAGCACATTGGATCGTGTGAGCTCACAAAGACCTAGATAGTGTGGGCTCACTCACGGAAATATTGAGCGTGTGCAGTTACTGGTTCACAGCAAACGTATTGAGCGTGTGCAGTTACCGTTCACAGCAAACTGGAGCGTGTGCAGTAACTGTACACGCTCCAGTTTGCTGTGAACGGTAACTGGAGCGTGTACAATTGCTGTACACGCTCGTTATTTTTCCTGAATTCTGTAATCACGTGACACGAAGGTTGCCAGATCACTAATTTCTAAAAAAAATCGTTGCCAGATATTTTTTCTCAATTCTGTAACCAACCATAGTGTTCGGATAATTTTTTGAGCGACCGTACAACCCGTAATAGTTAAAAAAAGTCCAGTTTAATCTTAAGTATTTCTTAGAAAAATAAAAAAAACTCGCTTAATATTATATTGTGGTAAAAAGCTTTCGATTAAAATGCTACTGATATCTCATTTCATCCAAAACAGCATAATGCATCATAGCTTAGGTGGTTTTTGTACACAGATTCAATAACTTTGTTGCTATGATGGGCATTTTCCTTAAATAATTCTAATGTAATCCCACCACAGTGAGAAGTTTACACATTTTCGCTGATCCCGAGTTCAAAGAATTGAATCCTTAACCAAGAATTTTTAAAAACAATTATTTTACTGAAATATAATAAATGAAAATTTTAAATATAAAACATTAATTTTTGGCTGCTTTTTGTGACAGTATTTTAGGTTTTCTACATAGTCTTCATTGTCATCCAAGTTTATAGACGTCAAAACAGCGATAATGTTTAAATATATTTTTCTATTAAGGTTTTGGTGAGTTAAATTTAATACATTTTAGTACAAATATTTATAGTGATATAATCATAATATAAACTTGTATTTATGTTAAATATGAAAATATGTGGTTCGTTCAGCTGACTTCAGTAGACAGTTAATGAAAATTATCTCTGTTCTGCAGAAATATTAATCAAGTTAAACTAATAGTTTTCGACCTTACTGTAATGTCACCACCTCAGCGTAGCAAAGATTTAATCGCCCCCCACTACGTCACCACCGGGGCGGGGGTGGTTCAGTCGGTAGCGTGCCAGGCTCGTAATCTGTAGTTCCCAGGTTCGAGTCCCAGCTGGGTCAGCGGTGAGATTTATCTCCGCAAAATTCCCCGCCCTGCCCACGGTCAGTAGGGGACACCGATGGGCTTGGAAAGGCCGCCGTCCGTCGGATAGGACGTTACGCCGTGGTCCCGTGTGTGGGAGAGTCATACCCTGTGCACGTTAAAGAACACGCTGGATGGCCTTGACGGGAGGCTACCATCTGTCTCCCCACAGCTGTTCCAGTGGGTCCCCTCCCTCAACCTTCTCTGAGCCTTCGGGGTCCATGTGACCTGGCCATTTAGCCCATGGTGTGCAAAAAAGTGCCGCTCAGAGGTAAACAACCCAACCCAGCCTATGTCACCACCTCAGTGTAGCAAAGATTTAATCGCCCCCCACTACGTCACCATAACATCTATACATACACGCACACACAAATGTATGTACAGTGGCAAGAAATGTCAGTTGTTGAGAGTTGTCAGGGTTCAGTTGGATTGTTTTACCTCTGAGCGTACAAGAGCCCCAAAATTGCAGAGAATATTAGTAAGAGGGTCTACCGACATCTGGTAGGAGTCAAATGGGAGCCGCCCGTCAAGGCCATCCAGCATGTTATTTAGCGTGTGCAGCGCACTGCATTCCTGCACAAGTGCCAAACTGCTGAACGTCCAATCTACCAGACGACGATCTTTGAGTCAGGCAGCGAAACAACTAGTAATTCACATGATGCAATGTTTCCAGTTGTCAAAACCAACAGGGGCGCGGGTGGCTCAGTTGGTATCGCGCCAGGCTCGTAATCTGTAGTTGCCAGGTTCGAGTCCCAGCTGGGTCAGCGTTGAGATTTATCTCCGCAAAATTCCCCGCCCTGCCCACGGTCAGTAGGGGACACCGATGGGCTTCGAAAGGCCGCCGTCCGTCGGATGGGAAGTTAAGCCGTGGCCCCGTGTGCGGGAGAGCCATACCCTGTGCACGTTAAAGAACATGCTGGATGGCCTTGACCGGAGGCTACCATCTGTCTCCCAACAGCTGTTCCAGTGGGTCCCCTCCCCCAACCTTCTCTGAGCCTTCCGGGTCCATGTGATTTGGCCATTTAGCCCACACCGTGGGCTAAATGGCCAGATCACATGGACCCCGAAGCCCACAGCGTGGGCTTTTTTGCCTCTGAGCGGCAAAAAAGTGCCGCTCAGAGGTAAAACAACCCAACCCATTTGAAACACTGAAGAATGTTTACTTTTTTAATTGGAATAAAGTCATTTTGCATTGAGACCTTAGCTCAATTGCAAGAGTACCTTTACAAATCTCGGAGACTTTAGTGCTGCTTTTTTTTCATACTTGTCGAAATATTGCAACTAAATCTCTTCTGATTAAAATTAATCTTAATTCCATTGCTACACATGATATCTTTAATATTTTCTAAATGCATCGATACATTAAGTATTGTTTATGAATACTCATGCGATAGTTTCTTTACAATGCTATGCTCATTGCAGGTAAGCCAACAATAAACGAATCTGTCATGGAAACGCTCGTATAGTTTGAAGAGGTGAGGTTAACTTCCCACACAATTGAATTTTCCAGAATTGTATAGTCTATTCTGACTCATTCAGGTCATGTTAGATCAATATTTAAAAAAAAAATAAAAAAAAATTAAATAAGTAAAGGATGTAAGAATTTATGTGAGTGAGAAGGCATATATAAAGATTTATTTAAGATAAGTGTATATGTTATATTTTGTTCATGTTGTTGTGTGTGTATTCTTTTCTTTATATATATGTCTTTTGATATTTAATCTTCATGTTGTATATGTTGTATGTTTAAAATAAGTTATATATTTCATTTATTATTAAAATGAGAGAGTATTCTTCATGTTGTTTGAGTTGTTGTTTTGAAGTTAGATATTTAGATTTTGTTGAATAACTCACAATCTTTGAAAAAGTTTATAAGAAGTTTTAAAATTTTCTTGTTAATAAGTTGTTTATTGTGTTGTAAGATGGATGAAAAATTATTGGGTAATATATTATGTTTTAATAATTTATCAAAATAGGATTTTCTTTGTGTTATGAATTTTTGACAATGGAAGATTATGTGTTCTAGTGTTTGAGGGGTGTTGCATGAATTACAGTTTGGAGAGGATATTTTTTTATATGTGTATAAAGTTGTGTTTGTTAGAGCCCAATTTGTTTTGATTTTTGAAATTAGGCTGATCTCATCTTTTTTGAGGCCAAAATCATTGAATTTTTGAATTTTATTGCATATAAGATACCTATGAGAGTTTGTTGCATTTGTTTGAAAGTATTGTTGAGTTTCATCAAATAGAAGTGTTTTATTTTTCTGTTTATGTATGTGTATGAAAAAAGGAGTTTGTATTGTATTTGTACTATTTTGTGCTTGCTTAGCTAATAAGTCAGCTTCATTTCCAGTTATGCCAGTATGAGAGGGTATCCATTGAATGTAAATAAAGTTATTTTGTGAAATATGTTCAAATATTAAAATGTGAATATCATTTGAAAAGAGAGGATATTTTGATTTATAAGGATTAAGAATTAAGGAATAAGCATTAAGAATGATAATCAAGCACTTATTAGCCCTACAATTGTTTTTATACAGACATTTTTGAAAGCCATTTCCTTATAGTCTAACTACGATTTTTTTTAAATTTTAAAAGAACATAATTAATTACACAATCACTGACAAAATAAAGTTATGCTTTGAGCGAAAGAAATAGATGCGAAATAGGACAGAAATGAAAATTAGAAAACTTACTCCAGTCAAAGAAATTGCCTGTGCAAAGATAAAGAACAGAGGAAATCCATGGCACCACTCTAATGCCATTTCAAGAGGCACCAAATCTGGGTTAATCATATTGCGGCGAATACTGAGCAAATTTAATAACTGTAAATATACACAAAAAGGAATAAATATTAGGTTTGCTACTCTAAAATCTAGAATAAAAACACATCTAAAATTGCTAACTTTACTAATTCAACATTAGTTACTGATAGACAACGATGTAAGAATGGGTTATAACTATTAATTTTTTATATTAACTATTAATTTCTAAAAAATAAAAGTTCAAATCATTATACTATCTGCATAATTTTAGAAGATCCATTTGATTCAAGAGAATTGAAAGAAAACTTATGATATTCTAAAGGAGAGAGTCTTCAGCTTTTTATAATAAAATGGCCACATTAAAATGGCCAACTTGTGCAGACTCTTCACCTTCAAATAAACATTGCAATGAACTCAATTATTTTATTTATTTATAAATTAATAAGAACAAAATAAGTAAACAATACAAAACCTTGCATATACAAACGGAAAACAATAGTAGGCAAGTCAGAAAAAGAATAAAATATAAACAAAATAAATAAAATAAAAGTTACTTATTAGCAGAACTTTGAGCAATTTGCTCATTTAGGATGCCAAAATATTGTACTAATAAATAAAATTATTAAAATTAAACGTTACCTATATCACCCTTAAGTGCCCTTGGGGAACAGTTCTGCAGTATTTCCTCCGTACCATTTACTCATCAGAAGTACACCTTCCTCGTCTACAGAAATCACTTACATTTCTTATGAAACAGACATTAACTTGAATGTAAAGAAATTTGAAAATTAACAAAATGAGAGAGATACAGTTTTATAGAAATGTAGTATATATAAGATCTAATATCTTATACATTTTAGTTTGCGAGTTACTGATAAAAGTGCTGAACTAATCTTTTTAATTTGATTGACCGAGAATTACAAAGACTCTCGCTGGATTTATAATCATTGAGTTAGGGTTGGGTTGTTTTACCTCTGAGTGGCACTTTTTTGCACACCATGGCTAAATGGCCAGGTCACATGGACCCCGAAGCCTCAGAGAGGGTTGGGCGAGGGGACCCACTGGAACAGCTGTTGGGAGACAGATGGTAGCCTCCCGTCAAGGCCATCCAGCGTGTTCTTTAACGTGCACAGGGTATGGCTCTCCCGCACACGGGGCCACGGCTTAACGTCCCATCCGACGGACGGCGGCCTTTCCAAGCCCATCGGTGTTCCCTACTGACAGGGCGGGGAAATTTGCGGAGATAAATCTCAACGCTGACCCAGTTGGGACTCGAACCTCGGAACTACAGATTACGAGCCTGGCGCGCTACCGACTGAGCCACCCCCGCCCCCATTGAGATAGGAATATAGACTGTGGACTGGAGGCTTCTGGTCTAATCTAGTAACACTTTATAACAACCAATTTTGATATTGTTTATATTTATCATTTTGCCTTACTGCATTACAGTGTTGAAATGTAATGTGATTATTTTTATTCTTTACTCTTATTATTTTTCACATAATTATGTTTAATTTGCATGATGAACATCAGGTGAAAAAATACGAATATTGTGGGTTGGGTTGTTTTGCCTCTGAGCGGCACTTTTTTGCACACCATGGGCTAAATGGCCAGGTCACAAAGACCCCGAAGGCTCAGAGAAGGTTGGGGGAGGGGACTCACTGGAACAGCTGTTGGGAGACAGATGGTAGCCTCCCGTCAAGGCCATCCAGCGTGTTCTTTAACGTGCGTAGGGTATGGCTCTCCCGCACCCGGGGCCACGGCTTAACGTTCCATCCGACGGACGGCGGCCGTCCGGTTGTTCGGACGGCGGTTTCCGGTTGTCCCCTACTGACCGTGGGCAGGGCGGGGAATTTTGCGGAGATAAATCTCAACGCTGACCCAGCTGGGATTCGAACCTGGGAACTACAGATTACGAGCCTGGCGCGCTACCGACTGAGCCACCCCCGCCCCACGAATATTGTGGAAAATAGTGACAAACTAAGTTACATCAGGATAAAAAAGAAAAAATTTATGAACTTTCCGTTATAATTGGTTTAATGAAAGAAATAATCAAATAACTTAAATGAGCAGTAATACAACACTATCTTTTACTAATACGAAGATATATAGTTAGATGGTCACCGAAAAATAATGTTAAACATGTTATTAAAATTCCCTGAACAATAACAGTACATTACTAAAGATTCTTGAACAATATTACTCTAGTTATTACTCATTAAACAAAAATACCCTTATACGCTTTCTTAAAACCACTGAATACTATTAAATAGATTACTAAAAGTCACTGAGCAGTAATACTGACTAAATAATCTAGTATACAGGGTGAATCTGAAAAAGTGGGCAAAACTTTACGGGGTGGTAGAACGCAGCTATACGAGCAATATTCGTCATAGAAAGTATGGGCGGAACGCAAACGGCGAGCCGCTAGGTGGCGTTGGAAATGGTATAAATGGGTCGGTCCTCGCACCCAACGGCATTTCTACCGTGGATTGCCGAGAGGATGGCTGGTTATACTAACCACGAAATGGTGGATATGCACTTTTTGAGCAATTTCTTTGAGCATGTACCTCAATTCCATTCCTGTTAATAAAATGTTTTCTGAAGTATCTCCTCTCCTTCTTGTGTTCATTCTTTAAATGTGACAGTGGAAAACTATCTTTTAACTTCTCACAGCTTGCGTTCCGACCATACATTCTATGACGAATATTGCTCGCATCGCTGCGTTCTACCACCCCGTAAACTTTTGCCCACTTTTTCAGATTCACCCTGTATATTATCTGTTACATTAGTAACATTTTAAATTACAGCACTTCATAGTAAGGGTTTGAACACTATTAAACTCTAGGTCAACGTGAGCATAAAAGAAATTTGTTTTGAGCCAGGACGGGGTCTGAATCTACTAGCTCCTGATGGTGGTGTGCTCTGAGAGAACCTGACATGACATCTGGAGGTCGTAGGTTTCGGTCCCACCCATCTCAAGAGAATTTTCCTCTATGACAACATTGACCTACCGTTCAAAAGTTGTTACTAACCAAATAACTTAATAAATATAACAGAACAATAATAGTACAGGGTGATTCAAAAAGATGGACACAATTTAAATTGGTTATATTTCTTGAACTATACGTTTTATTTGAATAATATAAATTACATTTGAAAGAGGATGTTGTAAAGTTTCGAATACTACCGCTAGAGCACTCTAGCGCCGCACAGCAGCATCAGTTGTAAGCAAGATGGCTACTATGCAACAAAAGGTTTTTTGCATTCGTGAGTTCAGTAAAGGTGAGTCTGCGACTGCGGTGTAGAGTGCATTTCGTCGTAAGTTTAATATTGAACCTCCAACGACAAATGTTCTTCCTCGTTGGAGATTCAATGTTAAACTTACGACGAAATGCACGCAGCACCGCAGTTGCAGACTCACTTTTACTGAACTCACGAATGCAAAAATCTTGTGTTGCATAGTAGCCATCTTGCTTACAACTGACACTGCTGTGCGGCGCTAGTAGTGCTCTAGCGGTAGTATTAGAAACTTTACAACATCCTCTTTCAAATGTAATTTACATAATTCAAATAAAACGTATAGTTCAGGAAATATAACCAATTGAAATTGTGTCCATCTTTTTGAATCACCCTGTATATTAATTATGAAATATTTCTGAACAATAATATTTCACAAGTAATTAAATTTCACTGTACGATAGCATTGCATTTATTATAATGAAACAATACAGAACAAACATTAAATCATATCAAACCTTTTGTGTCTAAAAATGTTAGAAATGAAGATCTATAAATCTTTTAAATTAATATCATTAAATACAAGCAAATTCTTGTAATATTATAATAACTCACTCAGAAATCGTTCATCATGTAATGAAACCGACGATGCCACATTGAAACAATTTCAAGCATCTACATCAACAGTTTTATGAAATACTTCAAGTACTTAAATGAGACAAATTCACTAAAAAATTTCCAATAATTGTATTATATTGGAACATTCGGTGATAATATGCAAATTAGAACCTCTGAAATAATTCTATATTTGTTTTATATTTATTTCGAGTATACATCATCTTTTCTGTTATTGAAAAATGGAAAAGTTTCAAAAACCATTCATTAAAAAATTATTACTCGACCACATTAATTTCTTCTTGTGTGAAATTACATCACTGTAAACTGAATGTTATATGTATATTTTATATTACAGATCATTAATCAAAATTTAAAATATTTAATATTATTGAACAAACATCATTGTAACTCAATATAAAAAATACATAAGCATTGTAGAAATAAGCTGAAAAATAAACGTTTTTAAAGAGATATTCCATTAATTTTCAAAGTTAATAAACAAATAATAATAAGATACAACTGTTATGCTATTTTTAAAGTAAGTTTTGGCATAATATATTCAGTTTGTTTCTAGAGCTTTTTCATAAGTACATTTGCAAATTATGGTAGAAATGCAGATAATACTAAGGATGTATTACGTAAAAAAAAAGATTCAATAAATAAACTTTAAAAGCAATGGAAACTTTAGTTGAAATGAAATATTGATATTACAAAATTGATTTAACGTTTCGAATAAATTTTGCGCTGCATTTTTACCTCGCTTCTAACTGCACGATCACTTTAAGAAACCTTACCTAAAACTCGAATAGCTACTGTCTTTTGCAGAGTTTTTCCAATTGAATTTGATGCTTCACATTGATAAATCCCTTCGTCAGACTTCTCTACAGATGGGATAATGAGAGAACCGTTTACAGGCAACATTAATCTATCTGATGAGCTGACAACCAGGAAATGTTCAACTTCATTTGCTGGAAAAATTTATAATTTATAACATATATTGCCTTTCGCTCTAAACCAGTGTTTCCCAACCTTTTTTGTGCCATGCCCCACTTAAGCCTTTCTAAAATTCTTATGTCCCCCCCCCCTATGTAAAATTTAACTGCCATACGGTTAAACTCTGAACGATTCCATTTTCGAATTGCCCCCCTTGACAATCAAATTGCCCCCCTGTGGGGCGTGGGCCCCACGTTGGGAAACACGGCTCTAAACTGTTACTCTAAACTGAAACAAATACTGAGATTGAAACAGATAGAATTTAAACTATTGCAACATTAAGAAACAAAATTAAGTCATATTTAAATCAAAGGGTAATAATGAAATCAATTAATGAATAATACAATAATAAACTAATAAACAAGATAATTAATATCAAATAATTATTCAGTGGAGCAAAGGAAGCACAAAGAGGTACTAAGTTTACACAACAAGCATAAGGATTGCACTCAGTGACGTCATGTCAGACATCACTCAAAAGATCTCGAAATTACTGAAATATGAATAAATATAATGTGGCTTCATTGACGACCTTTGATGGAATTCAATTGAATTACTTTTAAATTGTTTATTTATCCCGTGATTGGTTGCTGTTGGGCTATTTTACCTCTGACGGACATTTTTGTGCACACACTGGGCTAAATGGCCATGTCACAAGCACCCCAAGTGCTCATAGAAAGTTGAGAGTAGGAAATACACTGATCAGTTGTTAGGAGACAGATATAAGTACTCTGTTAAGGCCACCCAGCGTGTTCTTTAATGTGCATAAGGTACGGTTCTCCTGCGCACAGGGTCACGGCTTTACGTCCCATCATACGGATGGTAGTTTTCCAAACTCATCGGTATCATCTTTCCGACCTACGACAGCGTGGCTTTAGAGGAGATAAAATCTCAACTCAGGCAGGCGTCGAACCTCGGAACTACAGATTACGAGCCTGACACGCTACCAATTGAATGTTACATTGACATTTACAGATGACTCTGTTCCCTTAACTAGTAGGGTTGGGGCTGTCAGATTCCAAACCTTCTATATTTTATTCTAACTTACTACATACTGTATTTTCTTTATTTTAAGTATTTAAAAAGTTGAATTAAATATCTTTAAGAAACATCTACTATGAAATTATCACATCATTTAGATCAGTGTCTCGCAAACTTTTTTACTCTGCGGCACACTGAATCTAATTTTTTTTCCCGCGGCACACCTAAAAAAGAATTTTTGATGGTTACGTAAAAAGAGGAAAATTGAAGTTTCGTTAAATGCATTTTATTTAAAATAAATATAATAATAAATATAATTAATCATAACTCGGTGTTTGTTTTAAATATTTGTCCATTCTATGGCTTGAAATAATCAAAAATTAATACCAAAATTTGGAAAAAGCTTGATAAATACTTACAAGATCCCAGTTGATAAAATCTGAAAGATTTTTGTTAAAGCACGTCGATAGCACGTCGATATTAAAGCACTTCGATAACACAAGTCAAAATGAAATCTTTGGAATATCTAGTGTCAATTTGAAAATCTCTCGCGGCACACTACTGTGCCGCGGCACACAGTTTGCGAGACACTGATTTAGATCAAAACTGAATATTTAGAACTCAACCATGAATACTGATGTCTAAACTGTGAATATTCAGTGCTCAATTATTAACATTTATATTCAACCTATGAATATTTAAACCTAAACTATGAACCTAGAGTTAGACTATGAACTTGCTATGAAGCTAAACTATGAATTTGCCAGCTAAGCTTTGGTTTCATAGGATTTTTTTAAAAGGAAAAGATGAAGGACTGAGAAAAATTTCCTTTGTTTTCTGCAACTTTCAGTGGAAACTTAATTCGCTGAAATTATTACTTCCCGTTGTTTAAATAACAGATTCATTTCCTCTCATATCTCTCCTTTTCTTTTGCTGTTCACACTTTACAGAGAAATCTAGGCAATATTTATAGCTCATAGAGATTTAGGTCTTTTCAGAAGACTTACCTTTCGATTTCTTCCAGATGATGGTCGGAAGAGGTTTTCCCGTCGCTGAACAGTCAATGGTTACTGAATCTCCTGCATGGGTGTCTCTGTCGTTAGGAATGTGACGCCATTGGGCAGGAACTGCGGGAAAAAATAAAGGGAAAGCTTGTAAAAGTATGAAACGTATAGCATACTAGCTAAATGCGCAATGAAATTTTAAATGGAATATGCCTAAAGTTATAAACATTTGGACTAGAAATACTTCTCTAAATGGGGCGGTGGTGGCTCAGTCGGTAGAGCGCCAGGCTCGTAATCTGTAGTTCCCAGGTTCGAGTCCCAGCTGGGTCAGCGTTGAGATTTACCTCCGCAAAATTCCCCGCCCTGCCCACGGTCAGCAGGGGACACCGATGGGCTTGGAAAGGCCGCCGTCCGTCGGATGGGACGTTAAGCCTTGGCCCCATGTGCGGGAGAGCCATACCCTGTGCACGTTAAAGAACACGCTGGATGGCCTTGACGTGAGGCTACCATCTGTCTCCCAACAGCTATTCCAGTGGGTCCCCTCCCCCAACTTTCTCTGAGCTTTCGGGGTCCATGTGACCTGGCCATTTAGCCCATGGTGTGCAAAAAAGTGCCGCTCAGAGGTAAAACAACCCAACCCAACTTCTCTAAATACTTCTTACAACCCTACGACTGCTGCATGCATTCAATAGGAAATAACTAATCATTTCTTGGTTCAATATTGCAAACATAAACGCAAATCCGCTATGATATGGAACTAAAAATTCAGATTATTTTTGAAATTTAACTAGAAAATCAAAAAATAATACATGTATTAAACTTATATACCCCCTCAAGCAGCTGCTTGCCACAGAGGTCTGGCAGGAGCCTGTCAGTTTATTTGCCATAGTAGAAGATCTGAGAGGATGGCAGGACCTCAGCAGAAAAACAACACGAACATCCATGCCTTACCCCGGGCTCGAACCCAGGTCCCGTAGATCAGAAACCAAGCGCGCTAACCACTCGGCACGGGACGGCATTAAACTTATAAGCCATTTTAATTGTAATATAATTTATATTAGGCTAGTTTTATAACACTACGTTGCAACATATTTATTGTTTATCATTTTTAACCAATAAAAAGTGTCATTAACTCTTTGGCTAATTATGATCCTTTCATATTTAAAAAACTTCTGCTAATGATAGAAACCTTTAAAATACTTCACCAATAATCTCTCATAAACCTTCAATGAGAAATTTTTGCCATCTAATATCTTTAGAATCTAAGATCTCAGGCTTCCTGATGAGATATTTTGTTGGATGCAAATTCCACGGAAGCAGGAATCTAAAAAATTTTATACACGCCTTCATAAAATGTATGAAGGAAACAACATTGATATTCGTTAATTCTTTCATTACCATAAAATATTCATATTCAGTATGTAATACAAATTAAGGGATTCCGTGTTCCCTAGTTTATATTAAATACTGAATATTAAAAATCTGTGTTTGCATTCCACCAGTGAGGCGGGGGTTGCTTAGTCGGTAGCGCGCCAGGCTCGTAATCTGTAGTTCCCAGGTTCGAGTCCCAGCTAGGTCAGCGTTGAGATTTATCTCCGCAAAATTCCCCGCCCTGCCCACGGTCAGTAGGGGACACCTATGGGCTTGGAAATGCCGTCGTCCGTCGGATGGGACGTTAAGCCGTGGCCCCGTGTGCGGGAGAGCCATACCCTGTGCACGTTAAAGAACACGCTGGATGGCCTTGACGGGAGGCTACCATCTGTCTCCCAACAGCTGTTCCAGTGGGTCCCCTCCCCCAACCTTCTCTGAGCCTTCGGGGTCCATGTGACCTGGCCATTTAGCCCATAGTGTGGAAAAAAGTGTCGCTCAGATGTAAAACAACACAACAACACAACAAGTATTCCACCAGTTTCAAGTGCTGTGCTGTTTTATGTCTCTTTAGCTGCATTTTTGTACCCACTATGGGCTATATGTGTAGTCCCCACTGGACATTTGTTAGGAGGCAGATTTTAACCTCTCATCAAAACTATTCAGCATTATTAACACCCACATGGTAAGGCTCTGCACACGGAGCTTTCATATTAATAGTTTAATGTCCAACTGACAACTCGGACGTTCTAAGCCTATCGGTGACCCCTTACTGACTGAGGGCATGATGGGAGTTTAGTAGAGATAAATCTCAACGCTGGCATATGTAAGACTCGAACCTGGTAACGGCAAATTCCGAATCTGGCACATTACCTTCTTGAGCTACAGCCTCCACTACAAGACTCAAGACTATTATAATTGAGTCGACGTTAAGAGTGACTTCATATCTTTCAACTGAAGAAAAATTAACAAATTTATTGATGAATACAAAGTAATTGAATTATCGTTGGTATAATTACTACATCGGTTTCTTTAGGTAATAAAATATGGAAATTTTCCCTAAATACGTACCTAGTACTGATAAAGATGAAGTGAAACTATCCGACATCCTGTCATTTCTTACAACGCATGTGTAGTTACCACTGTCCTCTTCACTCACTGGGCCTATTACTATGTTAGATAGCTCTGGAAAAGACAGAATTTGAACTTGCGATGTTCTTACAATTTCTTTACCATCTTTAAGCCAATGAAAAGTATATTTTTCACCAGATATCGTCCCTGATTTCAACGAGCATGTAGCAGTGACTCTTTCACCTTCAGCTAGAGAACTTGGAAAATTGAATGGTTGAATTTTTAGCACACCTGTGGACAATAACAATCACATGAGTGATATCATTCACTAAAACTTAACACTATCAAAGCGTAATATTTCCTACATAGTTACTAATTAAAAGTAAATAAGGGAATGCATATCATTACACGACTTAGATCATCTCTATCATATTATTAATCCTACGGTTTGATACATCGTTGCAAAGTACATTTTAACCACAGACTATTTGAAATCTCTATCATACTTATTATATGATTTCGATATCACTACAAGATGTTGATAATCAATAGAATGTGATGAACTCAATGTAAAGAGATTTTCAGAAGTGAAATGGGTGCTTCCATAAACATCAAAGTTCTATCTAAATAATCAGGATTGATAGTTAATTATAAATATTATTTTAATGAACTAGTATGATTATATATTGTCAAATATCTTACTACTGCTTTGAAAAATCATCCTATGTAATAATCATTCTTCTTCTTTTAATAACACTGTATTTTATTACGAATTTAACTGCTTTCCTAATGAAAAGTTTTTGTATATTATATATAAATACATATTTTAATGAAGTTACCAAATTATCAGATTACTTTACTAAAAATATAGATTGTCATTACAAAATAAATATTTTTCATTTTCAGTTTGAAACTAACAATAATATGTGAATTAGTGTACAGAACCATCATTCACAATTCATGTTACATAATTATATGGATGCTCTTTAAGGAGTGTTTCCTAGAACTAGCTACTGCTCAGTTGTTTCATTACTCTGATTTATATAAATAATAGAATCATCATCACATAACCAAATAGCTGTTATGTGTTCTGCAGCAATAAAGTGGCACGTTCAGATAAAATAAATCAAACCAACTCTTTGTACAGGAAAAATTGCCTGGAGAAACATGAACTTATATTTCATATTAATAAACTGTTTTAACTTCCTAACATTTAACGAAAGTTTACATACCTTCAGCAAAACTGATTTGAGATCCAAAGAACAGATGAAGCAGGCAAATAAATTCCAGTCTCAATGCACATGATGAAGATAGTAACTGCAGCACAATTACAGAGAACATGGTTGACTGTCTTGTGAAACTAATTCCTATGTAGATCGAACCATCAGCTGAAAAATGTTAAATGTTTTTCACTAAAATGTATATAACAAGACTAAACGTTTAGTTCATTCAAATAAGGAACTTCATGGAACTGCTTTGAGATGGCCTAGACTAGCAACAATGGCGTTTGCTCTGTTATGGAAAGATGCTTTGCTGCTTTCTGAACAGGTAGCGCCACATAACGGCAGTAAATGAATATTGTGCCCGGTTTTAAACTTTTTTTTATACATTAGACTTCAAATCTAACTAACTCAAATAAAACGATGTACATTCATTAATGAAAAAATTTAAAGTTATTTTTTTTCAATTTCGTAACAGTTAATAGTTTAACAAGACTTATTTTTCTATGTTATCATTTGTACTATTCCTATAAGAATTTTAGTTTAATGAAAGCTTTTAATTTGTGGATGAAATTTTATATACTACACTGTAGTGAAACTTCTGTTACATGAAATGGCCTACAAAGAAACTCATACACATTTCACGAAAATAAATGAGAGAAATTTCTTTAATCTTTCTTGGTAATATTTTCCTGGAGCGGCATAGTGTGAGTCGCAACAGAGGAATCTGAGAGAGACTAGAGATTACGAAATTACTCTGCAACGGTTCTCACAGATCATTGGTGAATTAGTTATGAATCAACCAATGATGAATTACAACAATCTAATCGTAAATTAATGACTTATGAGAACGTCTAAACTTCAGCCAACGATACATATTAATTTTTCAAACATTATCTGCGCAGTTTTAGAATTTCATCCAGTTTCTCCTGTTGGTACAGTCGCTCAAAAAAGTATCCGAACGCTATGGTTGCATACAAAATTCAGAAAAAAATCTGGCAACGATGTTTTTTAGAAATTAATGATCTGGCAACCTTCGTGTACGGTACACGAAGGTTGCCAGATCATTAATTTCTAAAAAAAAATCGTTGCCAGTTGTTTTTTCTGAACTTTGTATACAACGATAGCGTTCGGATACTTTTTTGATCGACTGTACTCACACTTTGTCGATGAACTCCTCTCTGCAAATACGTTTATTGTAATTTAATGTTAGAGAATAATCTTCAACTATAAATAGTTTTCTGATACCTAATACAATAGCAATCTCATTTATTCTTACCTTCACTCAAAGTTTCAGAAAATTCTTATGCAGCACAGAAAGCCAATTGTATCTTCCCCATTAGAAATTGTAGATATCATGGCCATGCTAAATTACTATGAGAAAACTGCAACTATAAACAAAACGCACTTAAATAGTATCCACTGCTTAATTAATATTAGATAATAGTAGTAATTATGCTTCGAACACAGCAATCTAATAAAGACAATAATTATTAGTAAGTTTAAAAAGTTGTTGCATGTAAGTTAATAACATCAGCCTCAAAGTTTGAAAACAATCTTTATTTTGTTTGGTGTCTGTAATCAGTGGAGCCATGGTCATAGGAAACTAAAAGAAAAAGAAAAATATCTCGAGTTAGCAGAATTCTTCTGAATTAAGTTATGAAAAACAGAATATCGGTGAGTAAAATATTTCTTCAAATAAAGGATAGAGCCTCTAGTAGGTCCACCTAGAATATTGTAATGTCCTGCGTCATTTCAGTGTAGTATCGTTATTGACAATCATTCTTAGACACCATGCATAACAATTATACTTAATTTTGCTAGTATCAGATAATAAATAAGTAACTCTTCAAATAGTATATCTACTTCTTATCCGATACATTAAAATAAAATCAAAATTAGAACTATTTCTAACAGCATATTGTTTAGAAACAGTTTCTATTTTTAATATTTTGTACCAAATTCATACTTTTAAATAATATTCAAAACCATATATGAAAACTGTTTCAACTTCTTGAATAAAGATATTGGTGGAAAATAGCAAATTAGTCCCTCAAACATCCTCCTATGTTTTTCCCTGCACAATCAGTTCAGAAATAATATTTTACTAAACTCAGTAAACATTTATTTCAAACGTATTTTCATTATATAATAGTTTTAGAAATTCATGGTAGAGCACTCCTTATTTTAAACATCAGTTATTTTTGCAGTTCACAATTGAAATAAGCTTAATAATTTATTTCAGAGGAAAATGATAGTGATAGCTTAAAACAACAATTCTATTTGAGTGACGATTTTTTTCAACCTAAAAAAAAATAATAAACTTGTAAGAATACTACATTTATTTCATTTGCATTCTCTTCAACTTCATAATGGTGAATTTGAATCTTTAGGAAAATAAGTATTTTTGCATTTCAAGAAAATTAAAAGATTTCCTTCGACCACTTGATAACACACTTCTATATCCTTAAAAGAGTTTTACCTAATACTCTGATAGCTATTATCTTTTTTAGTGGTTTTCCAATTGCATTGGAGGCCTCACACTGATAAATTCCTTCGTCTTTCTTGTCCACTGAGGAAATAATCAGGGAACCATTGGGAGGCAGCATCAGATGATCAGATGGAGAAACAACTTGGAATTGTTCATGTTCATTCCCTGAAAAATTATAAAAGAGAAATAACATTGCATTTATTAAACATGATCTGATTACAGCGAATCAAAATTTAAGAATCTTTACTAATAAACACAAAACATGATTGGGTAATTTTTATCTCTGAGCGGCACTCTTTTTGCACACAGTGGGCTAAATGGCAAGGTCACAAGAACCCCGAGGGCTCAGAGAACATTGGGAGATAGAACTCACTTGACAGCTGTTGGAACAATGGTAACCTTGTGAAGGCATTCCAGCGTGTTCTTTAACATGCACTGGGTATGGCTCTCCCCACAAGGCGCCAAAGCTTAACGTCTATCTGACGGACAGTGACCTTCACAAGCTCATTGGTGTCCTCTTGTTGACCATGGCAGAGCGGGGAGTTTTGCGGAGATAAATCTCAACGCTGGCCCAAGTGGGACTCGAACCTGGGAACTGAAGATTACGAGCCGGGCGTGACTACCGAATGAGCATGCCATGCTTCTCAGAAATTCTTGGACTCAATACACCATATTTGTGTATAGTGACATTGCATATAAACATTAAAATGCAGATTTCACAGCCTCTTAGAAAATTTTAATTAAATTGTAAAACGTTATTAAAAACGGCATTGCTTATTTTGTTTTATAAATTACTGTTCTTATGTTTTGAAACTGAATTTTTATAAAGAGCACATAATACTTTAAATTTAATATTTTTAAAACTTACCTTTAGATATCCTCCAGATGATAGTTGGAAGAGGTTTTCCTGTAGCTGAACAGTCAATGACCACTGTGTCTCCAGCATGGGTATCTCTGTCATTGGGAATGTGGCGCCACTGGGGAGAAACTACAGTCCAAAAAGAGTTAAATAACGTAAAGGTGTTGGAGCACATAAAAAAATAAACAAGGAATAAAACTGCTATCATTTACTGGTTCTCTATTTATTTCCAATCACTTATTAACCCTTTCACGACCAAGGGAAACATTTTTCCCATTTTAAAATTGGTGATTGTCGTATTTAATTATAACCTTATCTGAATTTTTTATACAGAATGTCAAAATAGAACGTATGCCGAACGCAATTACGTAAACGGGAACGTTTAGAAAACAAAAACAGAACTGTCAGGACGCATAATATATGTACTATGTGCAATGTCCATCTTTGCCTCACTACCAAAAGAAATTGCTTCGCAGAATATCATAATTAGCACATCATTTTGTATAGTAATTTTATTTCATAATTTTGTATTATTTTAGTTAACATTTTGTTCTAATAAACCAATAAATAAAAGACATTGCATAATAAGCCTAACTATAATTTGTGTTACCTTTATAGTCCATTGGGAAAAATATTTCCCATAAAATTCCAAAAAAACTACACATTGTTATGTATTTTTCTTATGATTTTTATTTATTTTACGTCTAAACAAACTAAAATAAACAGTACCATACTAATATTTACTCTTAGAAACCTTATGGTCCTGAAAGGGTTAAGTGCACATGATTGCATATAGTCAGTGGCCACTTTATTAGGTATAATTCAGTAACTTTTTAAATAACTATTTTATGAAATAAATGTGGCTGAAAGTAACTTAAAAATTTCAATCAAATCTATTTCAATCTCAATTTTCAACAATATTCGTTATTTAGAGAGTTACGGAAATTTGAATATTTAACAGCACCAATGCCAGTTTAAATAATTGCTCTGAAAAGTTAATAAACATAAGTGAAACGAAACGAATGACCGTTATATTAAGCTTTACTCACTTGTAAATGCATTTTTAGAAGTTAGCGTAACAATTATATTAATTTTCTCCAATTTTGAATGTTTTTTGCGGAACGAGTTAACTTGCTAAATATTTTAGCGTCCATAACTCTTTAAATAATGAATACAAACTGAGCTATGTACGAAATATTTAATACATAAATTTATGTGTAAATCCATCAATTTCTAAGTACGTCTGCCATTTGAGGTTTTTCTTTGCGTTTTCAAACTTAAATCGATTATAGAATCCTATAAACCTATTGTAAAATTCTGCAGAACGAAAACCTTAAAATATTTTAAAGTAAAAATGTAAATACCACAGTATAATGCTAATTATTAATTTCTTGTAATAATATTTATTGTATATTGGTTCTATTTCCCATTTATTTCATTTGAATTTTTTGTTCAAGAAATTCTGAAAAGTTCACTTTTCAAACGATCTGAAAATCGTTCAGGGCATTTTAAAAAAACCACCCCAAATAAGTGAAAAAAATTGCTGCATCATAGAATTATAATTAATAAGAATTACTTCACTTTCAACTACTTGAAAAGACCGAAATGCAAATATAAACTTTTATCACCAATAAAACTATATATTATTCAGAAAACACTCTCTAAGAATGGCACAAATTTTCTTACATAAAATTAAAAAATTTAAAATAACTATGGAAAAGGGTTATTAACAAGGAAATAACATTTTAAAGAACACAAGAAGAAATTAATTTCTTACCTAGTACTGATAGAGGGGCTGTGAAACTATCTGATATTCCATCTTTACTCACAATGCAAGTGTAATTGCCGGTGTCTTCCTCGGACACAGGATCTATCACAATAGTTGAAAGGTCTGGAAAAGAACGAATTTGAATTTGTGATGACGTTATAATATCTTTTCCGTCTTTCATCCAACGAAAATCCATTTTATCTCCTGGAATTTTTCCTGATTTTAACGAGCATGTGGCAGTCACCATTTCCCCTTTTGCAGGAGAATTTGGGAAAAGCAACGGCTGGATTTTTATTACTCCTGGAAATGAGAAATTAATTTATAAATTATTCAAATAAATTAATTAAGAATATTATTAATTGCTAATAGACCTTTATATTATTAGCTAATAATAAAAAATATTCTCCTAGGTTCTCAGATATAATATGGCAAGTCCCTTACGCCCTGTCACTACTCATTTACTAACGTCTAATTTTTTAAAAACTTTTTACGTTTCTAAAATAACTACTATTAATAAGTGCTATTTCTAAACTTAAATTATTATCATATAAAATTGAGCACAATAATAAAACAACATTCTTTGTTACATATTTCTTTAATCATAAATGCATTTAAAATTAGGTGTATAAAATTTCATTACTTAAATATATAAAATAATAATAATTAGCAGTAATAATTATAGGAAAAAAGGTTCTTGGATTTACCTTCAGTAAGAGAGATTTCAGATAGTAGGAGTACATCCAACACGATGACTATGAAAATATCTTTCAACTTCATTGCAGATGAGGACAGGAAGCAGAAGAACATAATGCACAGCATAGCCACCGTAATGAATAAAGTTTCCTACTATGTAATACACACAATGAGATTACTAATGAGACAGTGAATTATGGAATGTTACACATAATTTATAATAATACTGTTCGGACAAATACAGATAACCGATGTTTTTCGAAGACACAAAACCCTAGTAATGGCGATTGAAGCTTTCTGGTCAAGCTGCTTGTGGTTATTGAGCTAGTAGCGCCACATCACGGCAAATAAACGAATTTCTGTCCACCTATATTATTTCAAAACATTTAATACCAGACTTAAATATTTAATCCTTTAGTGTAGTAATTGTTGTTCTCCAGAAATATTTTACCGGGTTTAAACATTTATTTTCTTTCTTCTGCAAGACACATAAAGATTCGGCAACATATATCTTATTTTCAATACATTTAGCTTCAATTTGCAAAATTTCAATGCAGTAACAATGCTGCGATTCTTCTTTAAGATGATTAATAAATGAACAAAGTCATTTCTAAATCTCAATAATATAAAAAACGTAATAAAACCTAATATATTTTAGAGTACAGATATAGTCAGAGTCAATATCAGTGAAATGTACTAATATAGGGGTCTTAATATGCAAATCAGCACTGTTTAGGTCACTAACCAAAAAAAATTGTTCAAAAGGAAGAAAGTAGCAGATTATTTAAAAGCATTAAACATTTAGAAATTCATATATATTGCAGAGTTCAACACACTTATCACTTATTCAATATAAATATCTCCAACTATGTCAGAAATTTCGATTATATATATATATAATCCACTATAAATATGCGAAATAACACGCTATTACAGACCATTCTTTGCTGTTGACATTAAAGAAAGGCTGTTTAAGACGTTCAATAGAAATGAAGACTTTGTCATATATATATATACAAATTTTAAATAATGAAATAATAATTATTAACTATATAAAACCTTTATGAGCTGTTTAGAGTTACCTGTACCACTCTAAACCATTCACAGAACCAAAGTTTGCATATTATCTTACCATACGTTGAATAAGTGGAGTAGAAACAACCTTACCTAACACCCTAATGACAATTATCATTTGTAGCGGCTTTCCAATGGTATTAGAAGCTTCACACTGATAAACTCCTTCATCCAATTTGTCTATTGATGAGATGATCAGAGATCCGTTAAGAGGAAGGAGTATTCTGTCCGAGGAACTGATAACTTGAAATTGGTCAGCGTCTTTTGCTTCAAAGGAAGAAAAGTAAGAAAGGTGATTCAATTCATCAATGAGTCTAAAATTAAAAATAATTTATGAAAAGATGTATGATTTAAATTTCATAAATGAGTCTAATAACAGAAAAGTTGAAATTATTGTTTTGTCTACGACTTGAAAAATTTATTATGTACAGTCGCTCAAAAAAGTATCCGAACACTATGGTTGATTACAGAATTCAGAAAAAATTATCTGGCAACGATTTTTTTAGAAATTAGTGATCTGGCAACCTTCCTGTCACGTGACACAAAGGTTGCCAGGTCGCTAATTTCTAAAAAAATCGTTGCCAGATATTTTTTCTGAATTCTGTAATCAACCGTAGTGTTCGGATACTTTTTTGAGCGACTGTACTTGAAATTCTTACCAGTTTTATTTATTAATAAAATTAATTATACTATTATAAATATAATGTATAATATTCCGTCTTTACTCACGTTGCAAGAGGTCTTAACATGAAATCATAGCAATAATCTCTATATCAAATGCATACAAGTTTTGGAAAAGCAAATTTGATTTTGTTTAAAAAAATAGCAACACGCGGCTTTATGTTTTGAAGTAAAACTGCTTACTAGTTAAATCGACTCAAGTGTAAAGCAACGGACAACATTTATAATGCCAAAAAGTGTTTCTTATTTTAGGAATATGAGAGTTATTCAAAGAAATAAAATCAACCGGCATCAACTGGACATTTCCGTAATTGATTCAGATTTTGGATTTCAACAGCTGAATGATACAATCGTTCTTAAAAAGAGCTTCAAAATCAAAAACACTCTAATAAGACCTCCATAGCTTGTAGTAGTTAAAATAAACAACGAAATTGCATTAATTTCAGTAAAACTAATATTGATTACTATTATGCTTTAATAAGCATAATGCGCCATATTTTAGATATAATGTCCAAGGCTATATTTCATATATTCAATACTTTTAAAACACTTTCCATTATATATGATCTAATATTCCCAAACAGTTCGTAATGAGGAACCAATACTTATATTTAATAGTAAAGATAAATATTTAATTACTCCAAGTATAAAATATAACCTTATTTCAAAAATTACCAAATTTTCATCAATAAATGAAGTATACAGAGGGGTGCAAAAGTAGGCATACATTTCAATCGTGTGCATAAGTAGGTATACAGTTTCTATTCTATTATCTATATTGATTTTGTTTTATTATTTTGTCAGATAATTAAGTATGATTTATATGATATATAAAAGATAAGGTACATTCACGAAAACCACCCACAGTTGATAACATGATTCACTCATAAAAGAAGCATGCAAAGAAATTAATGACAATAATGAACTTTGTGACCTAATTGTGTTTGAGTATAAAAACTAGATTACGGCAATGTGTAAATAGTGAGGGCCGCCAATTTGTGTACATAAGAGATTGTACTTAATTTTTTTTTTATTGAATAAAATATTTTTTAAACTGTATACCTATTATTATTATATTTACCTATTATTTAAACTGTATACCTACTACTGCACACACACCCTGTATATATATATATTTAAAGAAAATTAAATTAAACGTTTAAACAACGATAATTAATTTGGAATATATAAGAAATATATACCAATATTATACACCATTCGAAAATTATTTAAAAACTTTTGTCACACTCCTGCATTGTTTAAAAATGCACATTTTTTTTTTTGTGCATCTTTATTATTTTTTACGAGAACTCTTTAGTCAACGTACCTTTAGATTTCTTCCAAATGATGATAGGTAAAGGTTTTCCCGTAGCTGCACAGTCTATAGTAACAGAATCCCCAGCATGAGTATCTTTATTTGATGGAATGCGGCGCCATTGTGGAGCAACTGCAAAATCAAAAATCCTTTAAGTTCATGATGGAAAACTATGTTTAAACATTTTTTAATTCGGCCAGTCAGATAGGGACTACAATTTCAAGAACTCTTATTCATATTTTTAGTGGGGCGGGGGTGGCTCAGTCGGTAGCGCGCCAGGCTCGTAATCTGTAGTTCCCAGGTTCGAGTCCCAGCTGGGTCAGCGTTGAGATTTATCTCTGGGTCAGCGTTGAGATTTATCTCAGCAAAATTCCCCGCCCTGCCCACCGTCAGTAGGGGACACCGATGGGCTTGGAAAGGCCGCCGTCCGTCGGGTGGGACGTTAAGCCGTGGCCTCGTATGCTGGAGAGCCATACCCTGTGCACGTTAAAGAACACGCTGGATGGCCTTGACGGGAGGCTACCATCTGTCTCCCAAAAGCTGTTCCACTGGGTCCCCTCCCCCAACCTTCTCTGAACCTTCGGGGTCCATGTGACCTGGCCATTTAGCCCATGGTGTGCAAAAAAGTGCCGCTCAGAGGTAAAACAACCCAACCCATCCTTGTGTGAAAGGCCCGAGGTTTGTTCAGTCGCTAGTGTTCCAGGCTCTTAATCTGCCCTTCCGAAGTTCGAATCCCACCTCTACGAGCATTAAGATTTATTTCCTCTAATTTCCACCCGATCCTCGGCGAGAAAGTAATTTTATATATCTATGGGCTTGAAAAGACCACCGTCAGTCAGATGGGACGTAAGACATGGTCCTGTGTAGAGTAGAGTCATACTCTGTGCACGTCAAAAAACATGCCGGATGGCTTTAACGTGAGACTTCCGAGTTCTAAGAGGTAAACAAGACCTCAGGCAAAACCCAAAACACATCAGAAAGAAAGCATTCGTTTCTTATTGAAGATTCGAACCCAGAACCTTTTGCTTTGCATCCAAAAAAGCTAACCACTCAACCACTGGGGTAGCATTTAAAAACTAGATTTCTGCTTATGTTCGGTACTTTACCTTGCACACTTTTATTCTTCATACAATCAGCTAAATTGTCAGGTCACAAGGACCCCAAGGGTTCAGAGACAGCAAATCACTAATCAGCTGTTAGGAGACAGATGGTATCCTCTCTTCAAGCCTATCCATCATGTTTCTTAGCGTGTATAAGGTATAGCTCTCCTGAACACAGGGCTACAACTCAACGTCTCGTTCGAGGGACGGCTGCCTCTGTAAGCCCACTGGGGTCACCTTTCGCAACGAGTGACGGCTGCCTTTGCAAGCCCATTTATGTCCCCTTTTTCAAAGAGGGACGGCTGCCTCTGCAAGCCCACTGATGTCCCCTTTTTCAAAGATGACGGCTGCCTCTGCAAGCCCACTGATGTCCCCTTTTTCAAAGATGACGGCTGCCTCTGCAAGCCCACTGATGTCCCCTTTTTCAAAGATGACGGCTGCCTCTGCAAGCCCACTGATGTCCCCTTTTTCAAAGATGACGGCTGCCTCTGCAAGCCCACTGATGTCCCCTTTTTCAAAGAGGGACGGCTGCCTCTGCAAGCCCACTGATGTCCCCTTTTTCAAAGAGGGAAGGCTGCCTCTGCAAGCCCACTGGTGTTCCCTTTTTCAACGAGGGAACGGGTATAATCTAGCAGAGATAAAACCTGACACAGTTGGGACTCGAATCTTGGAACTGCATCGTATCATTTTCTTTAAATATTTACGAGCCTGGCGTATTGTCGCTTGAACCACCCTTTAAACTTTAGGAACAACAGCTACATTTAGTAATGCATAAAATAAATAAAAATAAATACCCCCTCAAGCAGCTGCTTGCCACAGAGGTCTGACAGGTGCCCGTCAGTTTATATGCCATAGTAGAAGGTCTGAGAGGATGGCAGGCCCTCAGCAGAAAAACGACACGAACAGCCATGCCTTAACCAGGGCTCGAACCCAGGTCCCTTAGATCAGTAGCCAAGCGCGCTAACCACTAGGCCATGGGATGGCTGTAATGGATGTAATACGTATATATATATAATATCGTTAGAAAAAAGAAAAATCTTTAGTATTGAATTACTTGCCTTATATTGTATTACAGTCTTCGAATCAAATTAAAAAAAAATTATATAAAACACATAAATCCTTTAAGATTAAGTGTGATTGAATGGGTTGGGTTGTTGTTTTACCTCTGAGCGGCACTTTTTTTGCACACCATGGGCTAAATGGCCAGGTCACATGGACCCCGAAGGCTCAGAGAAGGTTGGGGGAGGGGACCCACTGTTGGGAGACAGATGGTAGCCTCCCGTCAAGGCCATCCAGCGTGTTCTTTAACGTGCATAGGGTATGGCTCTCCCGCACACGGGGCCACGGCTTAACGTCCCATCCGACGGACGGCGGCCTTTCCAAGCCCATCGGTGTCCCTTACTGACCGTGGGCAGGGCGGGGAATTTTGCGGAGATAAATCTCAACGCTGATCCAGTTGGGACTCGAACCTGGGAACTACAGATTACGAGCCTGGCGCGCTACCGACTGAGCCACCCCCGCCCCTATATGATTGAATGACTTTCCATTGACTTTCGAATGCTATAAGTCTAAAATTTCCCTTCTATTCACACTATAGATAATCTACATATCGAATGCTATAAGTCTAAGATTTCATAGATATTTCACACTACAAATAATCTGTATCATTAATATAAAAAAACTTGTATTTAAATATCTGTGATACCCTCCAAGGAAGATCTTTATATAAGAAAGAAGTAAAGCTTCTACTTTTTTATTTTAAATACCTTTTTCGTGAAAGCATAGGAATAACATATCCAACATACTTAAAGCCGATTTTTCGTATCTTTAAATGTCAAAGAATGCAAACTTTGCAACGTTTGTAGTCCAGCAAGTTATGAAGGTTTCTGCATAAGGATAGTACATTTCAAATAAGTCTATTAAACTAATAAATAAAAATAAATATAAATAAATACCCCCTCAAGCAGCTGCTTGCCACAGAGGTCTGACAGGAGTCTGCCAGTTTATATGCCATAGTAGAAGATCTGAGAGGATGGCAGGACCTCAGCAGAAAAAACGACACATACATCCATGCCTTATCCGGGGCTCGAACCCAGGTACCGTATATCAGTAGCCAAGCGTGCTAACCACTCGGCCACACTGGAAATAAAAACGTATTAGTTCTCAAAAACGTGATTTATGTGGAAAATAATTATATAATATACAGAAACATTTCTTACCCATTACTGATAAAGGTGCAGTGAAACTGTCTGATATTCCAACTTTACTGACGGTGCACGTATAATTGCCGCTGTCTTCTTCAGATACTGGATCAATTATAATATTTGAAAGTTCTGGAAAGGAACGAATCTGGATTTGTGATGATGTTAGGATCTCTTTTCCGTCTTTAAGCCAATGAAAATCCATTTTCTCTCCTGGTGTTTTTCCTGATTTTAGCGAGCATGTAGCAGTCACCATTTCGCCTTCCGCTGGTGAGTTTGGAAAAATAAATGGCTGGATTTTCAACACTCCTGGAAGTAGAAATAAATGCACGAAGTATCCAGATATGTATAATAACAAATTTAATTGCCAAATGCAACGAATTACATTATTGTTCAACAGCGAATTACATCATTGTTTAATAGCGAATAAACTGCACAGATTCTGCTACTTAATATGTTGTCCTATATGTTATACGAATATGCTTTTAGAAAAATTTTAATATTTTTAAGCATTTTGTATCATCTAACTCAACAACAGTATCATTACTGAAAATTAATTAATATCATCTAATATTTAGTAACATAAGTACATTAGGTAACATAAGTACAAGTTAAATGCAGTTAGAAATAAGATTAACATTAAACTTATATAATTATATTATTTTGTGATAAATAGCAAAATAGTAATTAATATCGATAATCAAATGCAGTTAAAAAAAAAAGCTCCTTAGATCTTACCTTCAATAGCAGAGATCTGGGATAGCAGTAGTACATCCATCACGATGAAAATATCTTTCAATTTCATTGCAGATGAGGACAGGTACCAGAGGAACGTAATGCACAGCATGGTTAAAGTAATTAATAGAGTACCTACTATGTAATATACACAATGAGATTACTAATGAGACAGTGAATTATGGAGCACTGCACATAACTTATAAAGAAACCGTTCAGATGAAGACTTAAAACCGATGATTTTCGAAGACACGAAACACTAGTAATGGCGATTGAAGCTTCCTGGCCAAGCTACTTGTGGTTATCTGAGCTAGTAGCGCCACATCACGGCAAATAAACTAATTTTTCTCCACCTATATTATTTCAAAACATTCAATACCAGAATGCAATATTGAATCCTTCAGTATTGTAACTATTGTCGTACATAAACTTTCACTAGCTTTAAAAATTTATTATCTTCATTTCGTAAAACACAAAACGATTCGACAACGAATACTTTATTCTCTGTACATTTAGGTTGAATTTTCAAACTTCCAATGTAGTATCATGTTACTACTCCTATTTAAAATTATTAATAAATTAACAAAATCATTCCTAAATTTCAGCAATGCAGGAATCAGGATAAACTTATATTTTAGAGTACAGATATAGGTACTCATAGTCAATATCAGTGAAATGTACCAATAGTATGGATCTTAATATGCAAATCAGCACTGGTGCAATAGAGTGGGTCTTAATATGCAAATCAGCACTTGTTAGGTAACTAACAAACATTTTCTTTCAGATAAAAAGATTTACAAATATTGTAAAAATATTAGAACACTTAAAATTAACAAATATTACAAAGTATAAAACTTTTTAAAATTCATTAGAAATTCCTCAAACCGTTTTCAGACACATGTTTTTACATATACATTTTATTTGCTACAAATATAACAAATAAAATATCACTCTGGTTTGCAATTTCCTCGCAGTCAATGCAAAAATGAATATGGTGTTTGACATTTTATGAGGAATGAAAACAGATCGCATATCAATAAATTTTAAACACTAAAATAACATTTTAAATAAATAAATGATTTTGAAAATAACGTGAGTTACCTTTATCTCTGTTAAAAGTCTTTATGGAGATAAAATTTATATACTTATCTCTTCCTATATTAGTTGTTGGGTGAGAAGACAACCTTACCTAGCACTCTAATGGAAATTATCTTTTCTAATGACTTTCCAATAGAATTAGAAGCATCGCACTGATAAGCCCCTTCGTCAGTCTTATCAACAGGTAAGATGATCAGAGATCCATTAGGAGCAAGCAAGATGCGGTCGGAGGAGGTGATAACTTGAAATTGTTCACCATCTTTTCCTTTAAATATAAACAAGAGTAACATAATAAAATAACTGAATTCATCACGGATACCAAAAACAAACACAACTTGTAAGACAAATATGTGTGATATTTTAGCAATAAGGATAATAATATTCGATAGGGTTGGGTTGGGTTGTTTTACCTCTGAGCGGCACTTTTTTGCACACCATGGGCTAAATGACCAGTTCACATAGACCCCGAAGGCTCAGAGAAGGTTGGGGGAGGGGACCCACTGGAACAGCTGTTGGGAGACAGATGGTAGCCTCCCGTCAAGGCCATCCAGCGTGTTCTTTCACGTGCAGGGTATGGCTCTCCCGTACACGGGGCCACGGCTTAACGTCTCAACCGACGGACGGCGGCCTTTCCAAGCCCATCGGTGTCCCCTACTGACCGTGTGCAGGGCGGGGAATTTTTGCGGAGATAAATCTCAATGCTGACCCAGCTGGAACTCGAACCTGGGAACTACAGATTACGAGCCTGGCGCGCTACCGACTGAGCCACCCCCGCCCCTATTCGATAGGGAATTAGGGTTTACCTGTTAAAGAAAAGCAGGATCAATATTATGAAAATTTAAGATACTTAGCATTAAAATGAAATTACCCTGTTAAATGTCAAAATGTTACATTTCTTTATAAGAAAGGAAGCAGAAAAATAAAAAATCGGATGGGGGCCCCCAAGAGCTTTCGATAGGTAAGTTAACAACAAAACACAGCTGGCTGATTTCAGAAAAACGTAATTGATTTCTCTCTACCTTAAAATTTTTGACGCGACATGTTTCATGAAATATTATTAAATTTTTTAGCTGTGCAAGGTTTGTAAATAGTTTGGGATGAACTGCTTTACCTTACAACAATAAGGGCACTTTTTTTTATCACAAGGGGCTAGACGTCCAGTTCACAAGGACCCCCCACCTCCACCCCCCAATGGCTCAGAGAAAGTATATCTTGAGAGATGTACATTTTAATGGACGAAAATTAAAATGAATTATTTTACCAAAAGGTAATTTATAACGAATATCTACTACAATACATAACAATCAAAATATATATTGATATAATCTTTCAATCAGAAATGAAAGGCGAATTGTTTTATTATTTTCTTGTATTGTTTCAACCAATTTGAAATTCGTTAATAACTCACCTATAGATTTTTTCCAAATGATAGTAGGTAAAGGTTTTCCTATGGCTGAACAGTCTATGGTAACAGCATCTCCTGCATGAGTGTCTTTATCGGATGGAATGTGACGCCATTGTGCAGGAACTGAAAAAACAAAAATTCTTCACCAGTTGGAAACAAAATTCTGAGTTTTGTAACAATTTCTTTCGCTTTGCATTCTATACAAGTTTTATGTATTCTAGAAACATCAATACAAGTACGAGATCAAAATAAATGTGTATTTTAAGAATTCTTAAAAGGAATTTTCACCATTAGCCATACTTTAAAATTTTTAACGATTTTCTCGTTTACAGCTGAATAGGAATCTTGTATAGAAATTAAACTAGATTTACTTCTACATTAAAATCAAACTTTCTGTAAAGCACAGAGTCCATATAAATTCACGTTAAGCAATAAATGTGCTCTGAAATGTGCTAGTATTAAAAACAAATCAATACACTTTTCTGAAAAAGCACACAGTACGAACCCCAACAAAAATAAATCAAAACATTTCAAAACTTCAACGAAGTACAATTTTATTGAAAATATTAAAATTTTATTTATAAAACTTTTTTATATAAATATATATATATTTTTTATATATATTATATATATTTATATAATAATATTATTTATTATTAATATTAATTGTTATTATTTATTATTAATATTAATTAATATTATTTATTATTAATTATTATTATTTATTTTTTATTTTATTTATTATTATTATTATTATTATTATTATTATTTATTATTATTATTTTTTATTTTATATATATATTATATTTTATATATATATTTTTTTTATTTGTAAAATTTTTTATATTTTATTTATAATTTTTAATTTGATTTATTTATAATTTTTTTTTATTTTTTTTTGTAATTTTATTTTGACCATATTGGACGATTTTCTCTCCCTGCACTCTGTCTTGCCTCAAACCCAGTTTGGTTTCAGGCGAAACAGATCAACTGAGCATCAAATTCTCAGAGTGAATCAACTGAGCTCAACTCAGAGTGAATCTCAGAACAGATCAACTGAGCATCAAATTCTCAGAGTGGTGGAGAAAGTCACCGAATCTTTGAATAAGAAACAGTTGCTGCTGTCTTTCTAGACGTGGACAAAGCTTTTAACTGTATCTGGACGGATGGCTTGATTTTCAAGTTAATTAAGATGGGTATACCTTCGGGTCTTACCAGTATTTTACAGTCATATTTGTCAAAGGGAACTTTTCAAGTGCAAGTTAAAACCTTTCTATCTACAAAGAGAGTAATGGCTGCTGGAGTTCCCCAAGGCACTCTCCTAGGCCCTTCTCTCTTTTCATTCTACTTTTATGATATGCCATCTTTCGATCGCATCCTATTAGCCCAATATCCTGATGATATCGTCCTCCTTTCCCCCTCATTGGGTCCAGTGATCGCTATAGAAAGGCTGCAGAGATGTCTTGATGAGGTGGAGGACTGGTACAATAAATGGAAAGTAAAAAAAAAACTCTGAGAAGAGCACTGCCATCCTCTTCATTGGAAAACTTATTAATTAACCCAAAACGTTTAAATCTTTTAAATAAACCAATTGAATGGCAAAAGACCATCAAATACTTGGATATAACCCTACATCAAAATCCCTCATATTCATGATATTATCACTAAAGTCAATGCAGTGAGGTGTTAACTAGGACCTCACCTTCGGAGAAATGCTCTCTTGATGATTGACCGTAAGTTATTATTGTAGAATATGGTTATTCGTCCGATAATAACTTATGCTTCCCCTATATGGGCGAACACTACCTCCACGAAAATACGCAAGATTCAGGTCTTGCAAAACTAAATATTGAGATCTGCAGTCATGGGGGTGGAGGTGGCTCAGTCGGTAGCGCGCCAGGCTCGTAATCTGTAGTTCCCAGGTTCGAGTACCAGCTGGGTCAGCGTTGAGATTTATCTCCGCAAAATTCCCCGCCCTGCCGGCGCTCAGTAGGGGACACCAATGGGCTTGGAAAGAGCCGCCGTCCGTCGGATGGGATGTTAAGCCGTGGTCCCGTGTGCGGGAGAGCCATACCCTGTGCACGTTAAAGAACACGCTGGATGGCTTTGACGGGAGGCTACCATCTGTCTCCCAACAGCTGTTCCAGTGGGTCCCCTCCCCCAACCTTCTCTGAGCCTTCGGGGTCCATGTGACCTGGCCATTTAGCCCATGGTGTGCAAAAAAGTGCCGCTCAGAGGTAAAACAACAACCCAAAAATCTGCAGTCATGCCCCTTGTTTGTTACTAACAGACAACTTCATAAAGATTGGCCATCAATCACATGTATACTCATATGAAATGCATCTCAAAAAGGTTTTTAGGCTGTTAAAAACAATCCAAATGAGATTATTTCTTCTTTGCTTAATTATAATCATAACGTTCTTAATAACTAAAGATACCTAAAATGATGGTTTTCTCTGAGGAAAGCTACTTGTTTTAGGTTTCTTGTATAGGATATATACTATTTTTAGCTTGTGTTTTATGTTAGATTCAGGCCTTGCAAAACAAAATATTGAGATAGGGTGGGCCCATGAGATATATTTCTAATATTTCAGATAAGGTGGGCCCACCCATGGGTGGTCTACTTGTTGTATGATTTTACTTAGGCCAATTGAGCACATTTTCAGATGGAGAGGGTAATTGGGTAATATTTTACCAGGAACATCGCATATTCATACACGATCTACGATCTACGAATCCACAAGAAAAAAAGCGACAGGTTGGATCAGTTCCCGACGCAAAAGATGCTCCTCTCCAACCCACTCCACCCTTTGAGCGCCAGACTCGTAATCTGTAGTTCCCAGGTTCGAGTCCCAGTTGGGTCAGCGTTGAGATTTATCTCCGCAAAACTCCCCGGCCATTGCCCGGCTCCCCGGCCCTGGCCATTTAGCCCATGGTGTGCAAAAAAGTGCCGCTCAGAGGTAAAACAACCCAATCCACCCTTTGAGAATGCCGGTAAAGGTAAAAGACGCATAAAAATATTAAACTTGTGCATATTTCATGGCAGTCTTCAAGAAATATTTATAAACCTCTAAAATGCAAAGTAAAATGTTATACTGCAATGGGGATTCAACTTCTTGCCCTCTCCCTCCTTTTCAATTTTTTACAACTCCATTAAGCATTTTGTCCCCTATCCCTTTTATTTTTTCTAGAGCCTGGCCTGGGTTGGATAAAAAAATTTCAAGGCTCATTAACCAAATGAACTATTGATGATATAAAACACAGTTCGTGCTCAATGGACTTGTGCTGTTCTTTCCTTCAAAGCATATGCTTCATTCAGGTCTTATCTAATCTCTGATAGAAACTGGCAATCAAGGATGATAACCTATGAGGGCTAAACTATAATATATATAATCTCAATAAATTGCACTAACGAACAAAATGATTGGATAGCAGGAACAATTATAAAAATTTAAGCTACTTGGTATTGGAATGAAATTAAAAAGCACAAGCTCTATGAGCAGAAAAATCTCTTAAGATCAGCAGTGAAATTAAATTAGGATCATTTACTAGAAATAATGTCACAAATTCTAGGATTGGGCTGGTTTACCTCTGAGCGGCACTTTTTTGCACACCATGGGCTAAATGGCCAGGTCACATGGACCCCGAAGGTTCAGAGAAGGTTAGGACAGGGGACCCACTGGAACAGTTGTTGAGAGACAGATGGTAGCCTCCCGTCAAGGCCATCCAGCGTGTTCTTTAACGTTGGGTTGTTTTACCTCTGAGCGGCACTTTTTTGCACACCATGGGCTAAATGGCCAGGTCACATGGACCCCGAAGGCTCAGAGAAGGTTGGGGGAGGGAACCCACTGGAACAGCTGTTGGGAGACAGATGGTAGCCTCCCGTCAAGGCCATCCAGCGTGTTCTTTAACGTGCACAGGGTATGGCTCTCCCACATACGGGGTCACGGCTTAACGTCCCATCCGACGGATGGCGGCCTTTCCAAGCCCATCTGTGTCCCCTACTGACCGTGAGCAGGGCGGAGTACTTTGCGGAGATAAATCTCAACGCTGACCCAGCTGGGACTCGAACCTGGGAATTACAGATTACGAGCCTGGCGCGCTACCGACTGAGCCACCCCCGCCCTACACAAATTCTAGTAAATGTTCCAAATTTAAAATTTAATAAATCCTATATATATTTTTTCAATAAATTCTTTCTGTACAATCAACACTACTAATTCATTTAAATCTGTTAAAACATTTCTTACCCATTACTGATAAAGGTGCAGTGAAACTGTCTGATATTCCAGCTTTGCTGACGATGCACGTATAATTGCCGCTGTCTTCTTCAGATACTGGATCAATTACAATATTTGAAAGATCTGGAAAAGAACGAATCTGGATTTGTGATGATGTTAGGATCTCTTTTCCATCTTTAAGCCAATGAAAATCCATTTTCTCTCCGGATATTTTTCCAGATTTCAATGAACATATAGCAGTCACCATTTCACCTTCTGCTGGAGAATTCGGGAAAATAAATGGCTGAATTTTTAAAGCTCCTATAAATTAAAAAAATTTGAATTGCATTAATATTTTTAAATGTAAAATATACATTTATAAGCGGTAAGTATTGCACTTAAATTTGTTATATTTTGGCAAAAAAAAAGGTATGACTTAGGTTTCGTTTATTTTGTTTCGGTTGCTCAAAATATAAACATCCAAGGACTATTTTACTGCCTTCTTCCTTTATGAAAATTATACATATAAATAATGTAAATGGTAGTGAAACTGTGATTTATAAGAATTGATTTACTCTTTCAGGTGTGTTTAAAACTTTAATATAATTTAAAAAATTCTTTCCTTCCTTTGCATTAAAATAAAATAATTATCAAGAATATTTACATTAATTTATATACCGTTAGGGTTGGGTTGGGTTGTTTTACCTCTGAGCGGCACTTTTTTGCACACCATGGGCTAAATGGCCAGGTCACATGGACCCCGAAGGCTCAGAGAAGGTTGGGGGAGGGGACCCACTGGAACAGCTGTTGGGAGACAGATGGTAGCCTCCCGTCAAGGCCATCCAGCGTGTTCTTTAACGTGCACAGGGTATGGCTCTCCCGCACACGGGGCCACGGCTTAACGTCCCATCCGACGGACGGCGGCCTTTCCAAACCCATCGGTGTCCCCTACTGACCGTGGGCAGGGCGGGGAATTTTGCGGAGATAAATCTCAACGCTGACCCAGCTGGCCCGTTAGGGCTATAATCATGTTATCTCTCATAAAATAGTAAAATGATTGGAAATCATTTTACTATTTATTTAGAATTGAAGCGAAAATGATAAAGTAGTACTCATAATTCGCGAAATAAGTCATTTGCATAATAATATATGCTGATAGCTAACCTTAAGAGAAAACAATTTAATACTTTACCTTCAGCTATAGAGATTTGTGACAATAGAATTATATTCAGTATGATGAGCAGCGCAGCATCTCTCAACTTCGTTGCAGATGAGGGCAGGATCCAAATACAGATAATGCACAGCATAGTCCCACGACGTGATTACGTTACCTACTATATAATGCACACAATAAAAGTATTGAATGATAAATCGTAAACAATAAAACACTAACTATTATGCATCTTCATACCTCCAGACTAATATATTAATAAGCTATGAACTCCCTTGCCACACGACTTACTAGCAATGGCGATTGCACCTATCCCACAAAGCTATCCTTGTATGGTGGAGCTAGTAGCGCCACATCATGGCAGAAAACTTAAATTTTCTTGGCTGAAATTTTTTTATACCGAATAGAAGCAAACTCTTGCACATTATTAGTATGGAGATTAATGTGTGAATGACAAAATATAAGGTTACTAATTAAAGAGCTATTTAATGAGGGTTTAATAGTAAGTGGTCTGGTTCGAGTTTTTAGTGGTGTTCAAAATTATCGTATTATACATAAAAACCAACTATAACCTAGAAATAGAAATTTACCACTTAGGTATTGTGGAAGACTTCCAGTTTTTTTAAATGAGCAGAAATACCCACACTCTATTTGGTACTTATATTCCTGAATTTAAAGTTGTACAGTCGCTCAAAAAAGTATCCGAACACTATGGTTGATTACAGAATTCAGAAAAAATATCTGGCAACAATTTTTTAGGAATTAGCGATCTGGCAATCTTCGTGTCACGTGACACGAAGGTTGCCAGATCACTAATTTAAAAAAAATCATTCTCAGATATTTTTTCTGAATTCTATAATCAACCACAGTGTTCGGATACTTTTTTGAGCGACTGTACACTTCAATTTTCTAATAATTGCTCCTCATTCTCAATGTTAAGACTCCTTTTCTGTGTTTTGAGTTCTTTGTAACAGACCTAACATCAAATTTAAAGAGGTGCATTAATCATATTATTAGTTTAATTAAAGCAAGTTCTATTTTTAAGTATTATTTGTACAGGAATATTTTTCATCGAAAATTTATTTTGTTCAAACTTAATCACTCTAATTCAAAATGTTTCAACCATCACAAAAAGTGTGATCTGTTGCAACTTGTAGAAAGATGTATTCCATAGGTTAAAAAAACTGCTATCTGAGTACAAAACATTTCCCTTTTGTAATACTTGAATGAGAAAATATTCAACCTTTGTTAAAACTCATTAGTACAATTTTTATTCTTTAACCATTTAGATATAGTCTCCCAGCATTATGAGAAAATTAAAGATGCTATTAAATATTATTAGTATTCACAAGAGGTAAATGATAAAACATATAATAAAATTAACTAATACTGCATGTAGAAATATGCAAATTAGTCCTCTAGAATCATCTGATATTTCTTTGGCATTTGTCCCGAGTGTGTGTTACATTTAGTATTAAAGCAGCAAAAATAGTTAAGTCAAAAATTACCATTCAACCCTTTAAAAATTATTATTTCACCAATTGATCACTAAATAATCAATAGCACATTATATACACATTTTAGTCTCCTGACATTATACAAACATAAGTATTTCACATTATTTAACCTAATTATATATTATTAAAAACTGATGCGAAAACAGTCCATGGACACGTAATTGAAGCTGAAAATTTTATATATAAATAAACTAATATTATAAACTAAATTTTAATACTATAACCTAAATTTTATATATTATTAAAAACTGATGCGAAAACAGTCCATGAATACGTACTTGAAGCTTTAAAATTAAACAGTCGCAATCATATATTATGTGAAATTCGATTCATTATTGAATTAGGTTTAGTAATCGCTTAATCTATATTATGCGCTATTAATTTTCGCAATCAACGCTATGCATCAGTTGATCATCTTCAATGGAATTGGACTTATTAGATTTACAAATACAACAGAAAATACCTAATCAAAATTATTATACTAACCGAAAATACGCCTGGAAATAAACAACACAAATATTAAAATGTATTATATGCTTTGAATAAATATAAATTTCTTCACCTACCTTCTAAAACACATACTGTATATAATCCTTACCTAGGACTCTGATTGCTATCATCCTTTGTAGTGGTTTTCCAATAGAATTTGATGCTTCACATTGATAAATCCCTTCGTCAGTTTTGTCTACAGATGGAATGATGAGAGAACCGTTTACAGGCAACATTAATGTATCCGATGAGCTGACAATCAGGAAATGGTCACCTTCATTTGCTGAAAATGTTTAGAACAACGCATGCATTTTTTACTTTATATCTAAAGTATTAAATTAGAGGACATTTACACTTGTTACATTTATTACTGAACGTTAAAATGTTACAGCTTTATGGTACAAATGATATTTCAAGTTTTAACAATTACAAATATACACTATTTGTCAAATTTAGATTATTAGAATATATTAGGTATATTTTATTGGACAACGCATTATTGCGAAAATGACGCATAACAACAATGCAATACTAGTATTTCGTAAAGATTAGTATTATTGATGTCATGATAGACACTATTACGAAAAGATATCGAAATTTCAAGAAAAATTTACCGCTTTATTTCCACGGAAATATTTCATATCATAAAATTTTGAATTCATTTCCCTCTTTACTTTTGAAAAGTGAAATACAATTTTTACTTAAACTTTATTTCAAATATTTTAAAATGGTCAATTGTAAAGTTTTGCATATTTTTGCTAAAGTTTTTGCCATTACATAGAAATATTTAATGGGATGTTTTTGAACAAAAATAGTAATGCTTTAATTAAGGTTGGGTTGGGTTGTTTTACCTCTGAGCGGCACTTTTTTGCACACCATAGGCTAAATGGCCAGGTCACATGGACCCCGAAGGTTCAGAGAAAGTTGGGGAGGGGACCCACTGGAACAGCTGTTGGGAGACAGATGGTAGCCTCCCGTCAAGGCCATCCAGCGTGTTCTTTAACGTGCACAAGGTATGGCTCTCCCGCACACGGAACCACGGCTTAACGTCCCATCCGACGGACGGCGGCCTTTCCAAGCCCATCGGTGTCCCCTACTGACCGTGGGTAGGGCGGGGAGTTTAAATAAAGACTAATGAAGTCATTCCAAACATTGATATCAGATTAAAGGGAAATATTGTCCTACGTCGTGTGGGATACGAATCCACGACCTTCTGATAACATATCAAGCGATCTGACTTAGCAAGATCTCTTGTATTTGATGAAATCAACTATTCTATATGCAGCATACAACTTAAATATCATTGTGACTTGAAATCTGTTATTTCTGCGCTTCCAAACAGCATCCTGAAGTAGATGGCAAGGCATGTGAGCAGTTGTTTTTAGGTTAACTCTGAGGAGCATTATTTTATAACACAATGAGCTAAATGGCCAGGTCACAAGGACTCTAAAGGCTCATAAAAAGTTTGGGAAAATAGACCCATTGGACATCTATTAAGACAAATGGAAATTCCTGTCAAGGCCATCCAGTGTGTTCTTTAAAGTGTACAGTAAATAGTACTTCTGCAACTATTATCCGAACCTAAAAAATTTAGACTTTTAAAATTTGATTCTCGGACATTTCAGATAACATTCTCAATAGCAAGATATTTTTCTTGCATTTTGCATGGTTGCATTATTTTAAATATTTCAAACAATTTATATATTTGATAACTTTTGAAAACTTACCTTTAGATTTTCTCCATATGATGGTCGGAAGAGGTTTCCCTGTAGCTGAGCACTCAATGATCACCGAATCCCCAGCATGGGTGTCTCTATCATTAGGAATGTGTCGCCATTGGGGAGGAACTGCAAAACCATAATACAACAAGAACTTTAAAATGTTGTAATTGAGATAAATATTTTTCCAAATATACGTTACAGTTCTGATGTGCTGACAGCAAAGCTTAACGCTAGTGACTTACGTTTACAAGGTTTGAGTCTTTGCCAGAGTTCAGATTAGAGTTCACAATATTAATATTATTATTTTTTTAATACAGTTGTTAATTATATATTACTATTCACAAGAATATAAAAAATATAATCGTGTTACTATATTAATATTGTATTATCTAAATATTAATATTGTACAGTCGGTCAAAAAAGTATCCGAACACTATGGTTGATTACAGAATTCAGAGAAAATATCTGGCAACGATTTATTTAGACGTTAGTGATCTGGCAACCTTTGTGTACGTACACGAAGGTTGCCAGAATCAACCATAATGTTCGGATACTTTTTTGAGCGACTGTACTAACTTACTATTAATTTGTACTATTTCATTATGATAATGTTAGCAAAAAATATTTTTAAATGTTTACCTAATATAGAGAGAATTGCAGTGAAACTATCTGACATTTCTGCATTGCTGACGACACATGTATAATTGCCACTATCCTCTTCATTTACTGGATCTATCATAATTGTAGAGAAATCTGGAAATGATCGAATCTGTGTTTGTGACAATGCTGCAATATCTTTGCCATCTTTAAGCCAATGGAAATTAAGTTTTTCCCCAGGTATAGTTCCCGATTTTAATGAGCATGTAGCTGTAACCCTTTCACCTTCAGCTGGAGAAGATGGAAAATTAAATGGTTGTATTTTCAGCACACCTAGGGACAAAATAAATATTTTTATGATTAACAAATGCCACATAATATTACACATTACAATACATAAAGATACTACAAACGTTATTATCTTATAACAACTTTAATGTAAATCAAATGGCTAAATCAGATTTCCAAGCAAAATATATGCATTGATTATATGTTTAAAAGAATATGAAAAGTTATATAAACAAGATTTACAACTTTAATATCAAGACATCATAAGCAAATGTCTGTAGAACTAAGAATTGTCTTAAATATAGGAGAATGCTGTCTTGATCTAGGTGGGACAAAAATCTATTATTTATATAAAAAAAAACTAAAAATTATTTCTGGAACTCATTTCTGAAAAGTTAAATTCATTTCTAAAACCTTAGTCAACATTTTAGAAAACTTGATCACCAATTTGTAAGAGAAAAGCTAAAAATAATTCCTCTAATTCATTCCTGAAAAATTATATTCATTTGTTAAACTTTAATCAACGTTTTAGAAACCTTTATCTCCAATTTGTCTCCATATCAATACTAACAATACAGTTAGTTAGCAAAGATAAGAAATTTAATCTCCAAGTAAAAATTTCGATTCCCCACTAAAGAAAGTGTAGGTGTAATTTTTCAGTTGTAATCATAAATGACAATTATCACTTTAATATATAAAAATAGCATTCATTACCAATCATGTAGTACATTGTTTTGAAAACACAAATTATACTTCCTAGATATCTAAACACAACAGCATTCAACAATAAATTCTGCTTTTCGCAAAATAATCTTTAAAATGGACTTAAATATCATTTCTAATTTAAATTCGGAATTTCAAGAATCGTATAAATTCAAGCAATTGAATTTATAACGATTTTAAATTCAATTGAATTATATAAAGATTTTAAAAATGCAATGTACTCCTACGACTTTGATTACACACTTCTTTTAAAAATGCATTTACTGCAATATACGGAAACTGAACAATCATCTCTGACATTTTAAGAATTATATTAAATTCTATTTTACCATAAAACCTTTTTATAAAATCCCATGTCCTCCAAATCAAATTGTCGTGTCTCCCCCAAGGGTTAGCACTCCACACTTTGGAAACAACTGAACCAGTTACCTAATTTTTTAACAATATTAAATATACAACATCAGGTTGACTATTTACTTATATCAAAGGTGTCTAAACTAGATCATGAAGATTAGTTCCCTTAAATATAAGGCAAAATAAATATGTTTATACATAAATATAAAAAATTGAAAAGAATAACGTTCATATTATCAAGTGAGAAAAAAATTAATAAAACTTATTTAATCCTAATAAAATTCTACATAATAGAGTAAAATAACTTACGACGTTACTTACCTTCAACAAATGTGAGCTGCGATCCAATAAGAAAAGCCAGAACACTGATAAGTCCAAATCTAAATACACATGAAGACAGCATCAGAAGTTTCATTACAGAACAATGCATGGTCGTCTATGTTTCGATGTCAGATGTTGTGTGTGTTGAAACATATACTTAAAAAAATAGAAACAGTGCTTTATAAAGTGATCATAAAGTGATGAACAGACACTAAATAAACGTTTCTTTCCTACAGACACTAGAGTACACCACTTTTCCCATATGACGTAAGCTTGCAACAATGGCGTTAGTTCTCTCTAACAATAATGCCTGCTGCCTACTGAACTCGTAGCGCCACATAACGGCAAACAGATGAATATATATATATAGCAATATTCTTGAATTGATTCTTTTAATATTGATATTCAATTTCACCAGTTCGAAGACAGTTATGATTTAAAGTTAGAAATGTTTATTTTTGGTATAAAAGTAAAGTCTCTAAAGTAGTTCTAAAATTATTCTAACTGACTATAACATTCTGTAACCTTCATATTAGCATAAATAAAACGTCAACGATGAAATTAATGATATATTGACTTTATTTAAATCTTTATGACATATTCACATAATTAACGATATGCAGCAATGATTTGCAAGAATAAGTGAACAAAAATTTATGCCCAAGATTTCCATCAAAATATGCAAATTAGCACCACAAGTCATCCTATTTCTGTTATTACAATATTTTGTTGCATAATAGAGCAGTAACGTTTTAATGTTTTTACTGAATATTAAACATTAAATAATCTACAAAACAATCTTGAATTGTTCAATCTTCATCTCATTTTTTGAAATTAACACTCCTATGACTTTGATTACACTAAAACAATTTCATTTGATATATATCACATTTATATCAAAATTAATTATGCTAAATATTACGTTCTGTTAAATCTCTGCTATGAAATAACTGAAAATTTGCAAACTATAACCTTTGCACTTCTGACAAAATGTACCAAAAACTTGAAAATAAATAAAGAGGATACAAAAGAATGATATTACTTTCTACATTTTGATGTTACCAAAAATAAAAGCAATACAACTTAACTTTTAATAAAATAGAGACGGATCAGAGTAATAAAATACATATTCATATATTAATAATTGCAACTGGTATATTTTAAAAATGCAATGTACTTCTTCGAATTTTTTGTAGCTTATAGAAAGTTAATCATACAAATATAAATCGTGATAGTCATGCCATCATCGTGGAAAGTGATCTCCAGAAACCAATATTTTTGCACTTGAAAAAAATATTTTGAGCCACTGAAAGTATTAGGATAGATGCAAGTAAAACGCAAAACACTTTTTAATAACATTTCTAATTAAATCACAGTAGAGTCATGAAAAAGACATCTCTTAAAAAATGGTTTCAACTGTCTTAGTACAATGCTAACATAATATTAAATAACAACTCTTACCAAATAAATATCTGTGAAATTAGGTCGCCTACCTTTTAAATCATAAATGCAATATGTTTTACACTTATTACCTTTTCGCAAAATCAAACAATTTGGGAAATTTCAAAAGAAATCTTTTATTTCCATAACAAATTAAGAAACAGTTTACAACCGGCCTTCTAATTGATTTTATATAGGTAACAGAAATCCTTACCCAGTACTCTGATGGCTATTAACTTTTGTAAAGACTTCCCAATTGCATTGGATGCTTCACATTGATAAACTCCTTCGTCTTCCTTGTCCACAGAAGAGATAATGAAAGAACCGTTGGGAGGCAGCACGAGCCGGTCCGTTGAAGCAACAACCTGGAATTGCTCACCTTCAATTGCTGCAAAATTATGAACAAATAATTGTGTTAGATTTAAGTATACTAATTACTAGCGATAATACTAATATCCCAGATGTTCTTCAAGCTGAAGACTACGTTTTTACAAATATTTAACAACATACAAATTATGCCTAGTGGTCGAAATGAAACAGTACAAAAATTTGAATATAAATCTGCTTTTCACTTCAAGTAATAAATCATTTTAATTAAATTAGGAGAAATCTGCATTTTTTTCTCGCTGATGTCATCAATCTTTCTCGTCCTCTAAAACACCCAAACTTTAAAATCCTTCCAATGAGCCTATCTATATGAATTTGTTATCAGCTAGTGTCTTTAGAAATTTTGCAACAAAGTTTCATGATTTTATTATACTTCTGTATTGTAATCATGCTTTTGCCACGTGCATAGATGCACACTCTGGGAAATTAATATATAGATTGTTAACCGCAACTCGTTATTATTTAATTCCAATAAAACTAAACTAATGCACTTAACTGTTCTAAAATGACTAATGGTAATAACTTAAACAAACTCTTATTAGTTAACGTTTAAACAACGTTGGCTGTGATCCCCACCCTATGACTTTATTCCTGTCTAAGTACTGGACATGCTGGATGAGCTTACCAGTTCAGAACGCTTTCATCTGTCACCTAATAGCTGTCCAGTGAGTTGTCTTCCTCTACCCACTTCTAATACCTTGGGGGTTCTTGTGACCTGGCCATTTAGCCCAATGTTTGAAAATAGCTCCGTTGAGAGTAAAACAACCCATGGGTTGGGTTGGGTTGTTTTACCTCTGAGCGTCATTTTTTGCACACCATGGGCTAAATAGCCAGGTCACAAGGACCCCAAAAACTCAGAGAAGGTTGGGGACCCACTGGAACAGCTGTTGGGAGACAGATGAGAGCCTCCTGTCAAGGCCATCCAGCGTGTTCTTTAACGTTCACAGGGTATGGCTCTCCCGCACAAGGGGCCCACGACTTAAGTCCCATCCGACGGACAGCGGCCTTTCCAAGCCCATCGGTGTCCCCTACTGACCGTGGGCAGGGCGGGGAATTTTGCGGAGATAACTCTCAAAGCTGACCCAGCTGGGACTCGAAACTTTAAATTTTTATTCTATATTACCATTTCTTCCATTTAATAACGCCAACGCTAGTTCAGCAGACTACAGAACAATATAAACCTTGTTTAAATCGATTTTTATCCTGTTTATACTCGTATAAATGAGAACTTATTTAAAATCCAGGAATAATGTTTCTTAATATTTTTAAAGGGACTTTGTAAAATTTACCTTTAGATTTCCTCCAAACAATGGTTGGTAGAGGTTTTCCTGCAGCTGAACATTCAATGGTTAATGCTTCCCCGGCATGCGTATCTCTATCGGTAGGAATGTGGCGCCATTGAGGAGGAACTGAAAAAGAAATAAATGCGAGAGATTAAAATGAGTTCAAACTAACAAGAAAAAAACTTCAAATGTAATTCTAAAATTGAACGCGTGCTTATAGACATGTGTTCTTTATCTAGTAGACGACAATCCTGATTTTGTTTGCTGTGGCACATAGTTTTAAACTATACATTGCTCTTACCGATTTTCAAGTTGTATGTTTTGTCCTTTTTCTTTGGGATAAAACTTTCACGTCTATTGAAATTATTTATGCAGTCAGTAATATGTGCAAAAAAAGAAATCAATGAACTGGTCTGTAATTATCTTAGTTCTGAAGAATGCAATCTCAATTATTTTTCGTAGTCTAGTCATCAAGCCACTTTAACGTTTAAATTAATATCCAAATATTACCTGTACAGTCGCTCAAAAAAGTATCCGAACACTATGGTTGATTACAAAATTCAGAAAAAATATCTGAGAATGATTTTTTTTTAAATTAGTGATCTAGCAACCTTCGTGTCACGTGACACGAAGGTTGCCAGATCATTAATTTCTAAAAAAATTATTCTCAGATATTTTTTTCTGAATTTTGTAATCAACCACAGTGTTCGGATACTTTTTTGAGCGACTGTATCTTGGCTTTACTGTAACCCCCTATATGTATTATTTTTATTATAATTTGTAACTGAAATAAATATAGTCTTTTGGAAAAACAAGATGATTCAAACATGACTCAATTTATCATTCAACTACAGATAAAAACCAACTGAATAACATGACAAATGTGTGATTCGCATAATCCTACAGTGTTTAAAATGCAAATATAAATTCTTATAAAGAAAATGCAAAAAAAATACAAATATAAATTCTTATTTAAGTCTCTACAGAAAAAGACAAACTGAATAACATGACTTAGAATAGCAGTAAATTTTTAAAATTGCAATTGTAAATAGTAGAAAACTGCGATTGCATGAAACTAAAGGTTATAAAGCAAATATCAATATTATTTTTGGTACCTACACAAAAAGCCCAACTTAATAACAGAACTTTAAATATCGCAGTAAATTTGGGCGGGGGTGGCTCAGTCGGTAGCGCACCAGGCTCGTAATCTGTAGTTCCCAGGTTCGAGTCCCAGCTGGGTCAGCGTTGAGATTTATCTCCGCAAAATTCCCCGCCCTGCCCACGGTCAGTAGGGGACACCGATGGGCTTGGAAAGGCCGCCGTCCGTCGGATGGGACGTTAAGCCGTGGCACCGTGTGTGGGAGAGCCATACCCTGTGCACGTTAAAGAACACGCTGGATGGCCTTGACGGGAGGCTACCATCTGTCTCCCAACAGCTGTTCCAGTGGGTCCCCTCCCCCAACCTTCTCTGAGCCTTCGGGGTCCATGTGACCTGGCCATTTAGCCCACGGTGTGCAAAAAAGTGCCGCTCAGAGGTAAAACAACCCAACAACCCAATCGCAGTAAATTTTCAGATAAATTTGCAAAGTCAAACAGTAAAAAAGTGCGATTCGCATAGACGTAAATGGTTTCAAAAGCGAATAAAAATAAAAATTCCCATTTCTCGTTCTCTTACCTAATACGGACAATGGCGCAGCAAAACTGTCTGAATCCCCACCTCTCCTCACAATGCAAGTGTAATTGCCACTGTCTTCTTCGGAGACTGGATCTATTACAATATTTGAAAGGTCGGGATAGGAACGGATCTGAACTTGAGATGTTGTTAGAATTTCCTTCCCATCTTTAAGCCAGTGAAATTCCATTTTCTCTCCAGGAATTTTTCCCGATTTCAATGAGCATGTACCAGTCACCATTTCACCTTCAGCTGGAGAATTCGGAAAATTAAAGGGTTGTATTTTCAATGCCCCTGGAAGTAAAATCCACACATTTATGAGTTCTTACAAACAAGTTTAAAACATCGAGCAAATTAATCATTCAAAACAGTACTACGTTACTCAAATACTACATAGTTTGATTAATAAAGCAATGGGAAAAATATATACTATATTCAGCACCTTATTTTTGTGCTTAATACGAATACTGATTTTTAAGGATTGTTGCGAAACTGTTCTAAATACAAATTGAATTCAGTTGAAGTTATTGTTGATCGTGATTATTATATGACGTAAATATTCAATAGAATTTACTTTCCATTTTTGACAACTAACGACGTATCAACGACTTTCATTTAATTTTCGAATAAAAATCCCTTTTTAAATAACTTAATAACAATTATTATAAATATTATAAACATCACTTAATATTCTTAATTAAACATAATATAAAATTTTCCTAATGCCTTACCTTCCGTAACGAGAAACTGGGATGCTAGAAAAATATCCAATCCAAACAGCAGAAGAACACTTCTTGGCTTCATCATTGCAGATGAGAACAGGAGCCAAACGATGATAATGCACAACATTGTCGCACTAGGAAACAGTGTTGCGTACTAAAGAAAGCACACAATGAAAATTAGTAAATGAAATTTCGTGAGTAGCAGAACACTAGGTATTCATTTTTATCAGATCTGAACCAAACTCAAAAGCAGTATATTCTTCTGTGGTCTATTAATGACGGTGGCACTTTTCATACAACGCTCCTAGCACATAAATGTCGTAGAAAAGATGTGATGGTGGAACTAGTAGCGCCACATCACGGCCAATAAAAGAATTTTTGTCTGTGTTATTTATTTTTGAACGTTTAACACTGAAGCATAACTTTAGTTTACTTAATATAATATTACCATGGCACAGAAACACTTAGTTGTTTCCAAAATATTTTTAACTTACCTGGGTGAGTGTAAAACATAAAATCACGTAAAGGACATCAGCCCATATTCATATTTACTATCTTGCGCATGACAAAAAATGTAATGTATAAGTAGTTAATGTCGTTTTGAAATAAATGTTAATATTAAAAAATTCTCATATATTTTAATTAAAACATTGGACGTATAATATTACATTTCATTCCATACATTTCTGAATCTTAGATTCATAGGTTAAAATATACCTATGTCAATGCAATATGTACGCTAAAACTGTTAAATTGGGGGGTGGGGGTGGCTCAGTCGGTAGCGCGCCAGGTTCGTAATCTGTAGTTCCCAGGTTCGAGTCCCAGCTGGGTCAGCGTTGAGATTTATCTCCGCAAAATTCCCCGCCCTGCCCACAGTCAGTAGGGGACACCGATGGGCTTGGAAAGGCCGCCGTCCGTCGGATGGGACGTTAAGCCGTGGCCCCGTGTGCGGGAGAGACATACCCTGTGCACGTTAAAGAACACGCTGGATGGCCTTGACAGGAGGCTACCATCTGTCTCCCAACAGCTGTTCCAGTGGGTCCCCTCCCCCAACCTTCTCTGAGCCTTCGGGGTCCATGTGACCTGGCCATTTAGCCCATGGTGTGCAAAAAAGTGCCGCTCAGAGGTAAAACAACCCAACCCAACCCTGTAAAATTGGTTTCTAATATATTTTTACATTTCGAATAAGGGGTGTACTTAGCTGATCAAATGTCGTGTTGAAGAGTACTTAAAATCTATATGAAATATCAGACAAGCTTTCCGAAAGAAAAGTATATTTAATCGTAGGTCTTCTCATCTGCTAGAAGCTTCGATTGGAATTTCATTTCTATGTTTTCATTGCTCCAGAATTTTAACACCTTAAGTAAAAACTAAGTACTCGTCTCATTTTAATCGATTTTTCTTTTGCCAAGATAACCTCTGAATAGTTAGTCTCAAAAACAGGCTTACAAAAGTCAGTATCGGTGTCCATCATTTTACAGAGTTACAACATTTGGTCAACAGTAAACGTAATCTTACCCTTCTGGGAATTAAAAGAGCTGACCAGAGACTCGAATTCAATCTACGAAATATAAAGTATCTAATGCAACGTATTAATAATAATAAATACATAATATGATACTTAATGAATACTTCAGTCAGTATTTAGAACATGAGTTTTAAGTATCGCTGAACAATGTCGTTAAATAATACTTACCCAGGTATTCTTGAATAACAAAATTCAGTTACATGGCTTCATTTTATATTAGCATTTCTATAATACTAATATGATTCAATTATTTAAAAAATGAGTTGCAGGAACTGCTCAATTACTGTCATTACCAGAGATATTGGGATTAAATATGCAAATTAGAACTTTTCTTGAGTCCTTAAAGGTCACATCAAAAAATCAACATTTGTTTTGATTTTTAAGTTCGTTATTTTAAGAATGGCATATAATAAATTTAGCTATATTTCTAGTATAATTGATGCAAATTCACTTGTTACAAATAATCAAATTTTCAATGCTAAAACAATATTTTAACTTTATATATATATAAGCTTCTCACATCGTTGTTTTATGGTGATTATTAGGTGTTATAATCTTCAGTGCTTTAAAATATACCGCCTCTTTTCATGAAATAAGGGAAACCTCTTACCTAATACTCTGACAACTATTATTTTTTGCAATGACTTTCCAATACTATTGGATGCTTCACATTGGTAAACTCCTTCATCAGTTTTGTCTACGGATGGAATGATCATGGATCCATTGGGAGGCAAAAAAAGGTGATCAGAAGACCCAACAATATGAAACTGGTCACCTTCATTTGCTAGAAAGGTCAACAAATTACGCATATTAAATTTATAAAAACAGTCACAAAATTCACAGCGCAAAAAACAGTAAGAAGAAGCTATAGTTTAATAGTTAAGGTGCAAAGGCGATAAGATAATAAACGTGATCAATTAAGAAAAGAATTTGTATGATTTACTAATTATTCTTGTTTCCAATATATATAGTCATTCGTTCCGTTTGTACAAACAAAAAATTGTACAAATGTTTTCTTTTATACCATGTTCCGCATTTTTTTCTTGTCTCCTATGTTTTAATTTTAGTAATTTTTTTTCAGAATAGCAGTCCTTATGAAAGTTGAAGAATGCGCTTGTTTTAAGACGGTCGCGATTCTCAGAATCATCAGATTCTAAAAATGTACTTATTCTAAAAATAGGAAACTTTAGACTTATTAAAACTGTTAAAAATTGTTTCTGACAGTAAAGAGAAATTCGTTTTTTCACACAACCAGTGATTTCTTTCGAATGTACAAATATTCATTAACGAAATTTTCAACTCCCAAATTATTAGCCATTTTTATTAACTCCACAAATTAGTTTATAATGCACACGAAACTTCAATTTCGGATTCTTCCATAACCAATCCAATCCAATCCAAATCAAATCCACAAATGAAAATTCCTACATCTAATAACTTGATAGATGTAGACTCATTCAGACAAAATTTCACTGAAAAGAAAATTTCTCTTTTTTATATATATATATATTTTTTTTCTATTTTTTTTTGGTACTTTTTTCCATTTTTCTTGTCATTTTTTTCTCTATATAATTATTTTTCATTTATATAGGTATATTTTTATTTTTTTACAATTTATCTAAAATATTAGTATTTCTAAGAAATTGAATTAATAATTTATATAGGATAGGTTTAAGGTTCTTACTGGTAGAGTCTAAGATATTTTTAAAGTTATATATATATTAATATTGTATGCTTTTAGTTTACTAAAATAAGATTTTCTTTCTGCTTCGTAATTTTTACAATTAAATATTGTGTGTTCTATGGTTTGTTTTACATTACATTTATTGCAGTTTGGAGAATCAATTTTTTTAAATTTATATAAAGTTGAGTTCGTGAGAGCTAAGCTAGCTTTTATTCTGAGTATTATAATTATTTCTCTTTTACTTAATCCATAGTTTGAAAATTTTTCAATTTTATTTGATATTTGATAACGATGTGTATTAATTGCTTTGTTGTTTATACCAATTCTGTGTTTCAATTAATATTTTAGATTTATTTGATTTTTTGTGCAAAATAAAATGAAAAGGGGTAGTGATTGTTTTATTAAGAAGTTTTGCATTTTTAGCTAATAAATCTACATATTCGTTATGTTTTATATTCACATGAGAGGGTAGCCATTTGTAAAGTTATTATATTATTTCTATTTAGGTGATCATATGTCAGTGAATAAATATCATTTATAAAAATTGGGAAATTATTTTTAAATTCTTCCATAACTTACCTTTGGATTTCTTCCAAACGATGGTTGGTGAAGGTTTTCCTGTCGCTGCACAGTCTATAGAGACAACATCACCAGCATGGGTATCTTTGTCAGATGGAATGTAACGCCACTGTGGGGGAACTAGAAAAGCAAACATGCTTGTACTAATTCAAAACATAAATTCAACATCTGATAACACTTCTTATTACATTCATTCTAAGAACGCATTTATTACTCAAATTAAAAAAAAACTGTTTTGATTAAGATATCATAGTCAATTTTAGTTTCTAATTTCTGTCTTCCATTTCTACAATTTTTATTGCAGAAATTCTAGATATCGCTTTACAGAATATAATTATTTGTCGATTACTGCCATTCTCCCAGAATATTTTATGTTCATATTTCGCTTTCCATATGTATGTACTAGAAAGAACAAGGCAGTGGAATTCAATATCCGGAATCGACTTACTAAATTCATTAAATAATTTAGAATATTAATTTGCATTCCAAACACAGCGACTAATGAATAATATTTTTTCTGAACTCAAATATATAAATTGCAACCTCTATAATCAAGCCTACCCTTCAAGATGAACCATGTCACTAGTCGCGTATGAGTATTAAATCGGGCATAAATATTAAATTGTGTAAGAACAATAAATCATGCATAAATACCAAAATCGTGTATGAATACTACATTTTGTAAGAATCTTAAAGTGTGTAAAAATAATCATGTATATATTCTAAATACTGTATAAATTCTAAAATCGTATATGAATGCTATATCGTGAATGAATAGTAAATCGTGTAAGAATGCTAAAATTGTATATGAATACTAAATCACGTAAGGATACTCAATAATTTAGCGATACTAACTTGTATATGAATACTAAATCGTGTATGAACACTAAATCGTGTATGGATACTAAATCATATAAGTATAATGAATCGTGTAAGAACATTAAATCGTATACGAATACGTATATGAATATTAAATCATGCATGAATACTGAATCACGACTGAATACTAAATCATGAATGACTACAAATCGTGCGTAATGTTCATCAACTAGGCAAACATGGTAGATCCCAAAACCTTCTACGTAGGAGAAAGCCACAGCTAATCATGTATAAATAATAAATTTTATCATTATGTTTTGAGGAATGCCTTTTTGATCAAAACCATTTCCTAAACGGTAAAAACTAGAAGCACCAAATTCGATATAAAGTTTACTCTTATCAATATAATGGTTTCCTTTTTTTTTATTAAACCCAAAATTGTAAATTGCAACATCTAAAATCAAGCAAACCCTTTCAAGATCAAACATGTCACTAGTCATTTTAATTTACTTAGAGCAAAGTAAAGAATTGGCATTCCAATTTTTCTTCTCTGGAAAAACAAAATGTCCCCATCTAAAATATGGAGTAGAACTTCTCCAAAACTAAAATAACTAGAACTGTGAAATTTGGTACATAGCGTTTTCTTATCACAACTTAAAGTAATGTATGGGTTAGGGTTCCCCAACTTCCCCCCCCCCCCCTCCCTCTCTCTCAAACAGAAAATGATTTACATAAAAAGTTGAAAGATATACTCCTAAACGGCATCGATTGAAAACCTTTTACACCAATTTCTGACTGTAACTTGAAGCAACTTAGTGTTTCGCCCCAACTTACTCCCCCAAAATGGGCAAAGTTCTTCTAAACAATAAAAACTACGACATTTCGCTATCAGATTTATTTTAACTTAAAGCAACGAAATATTTGAACCAACCAATATTTCTTCCTTCCTGCGAAAAACATGAAAACGTTTACTCAGATGGAAACATGGCAGTTACATATACAGTACAAATATTAAAGTACTCCTTACCTAGCACTGATAAAGGTGCAGTGAAGCTGTCTGACATTCTAGCCTTACGCAAAATACAAGTGTAGTTACCGCTGTCTTCTTCATTCACCGAGTCTATTGCAATGGTAGAAAAGTCTGGAAAGGACCGAATTTGAATTTGAGATGTTGTTACAACTTCTCTCCCATCTTTCATCCAGTGAAAGTCAATCTTTTCTCCTGAGATTTTTTTCGATTTCACCGAACATGTTGCTGTCACCATTTCTCCTGCTGCTGGTGAATTCGGGAAATTAAAAGGCTGGATTTTTAAATTTCCTGGGTATGGAAAAATAATGTATGAGTTATATTAACAGATTTTAAGAAGTAAAACAATAAGCATACTTTAAACACCTTATTAGAAAGTGATACTAAATGATTTCAGTGAGTTTTACTACATTTGTTTTCCTCTATCACAGTAGTCCCAAACGTTTTAGTTCAAACTAAACCTTCATGGGAATAAAAATATTTTCCTGCATAAACATTTGGTTGAAAAATATTTACCATATGTACAAACTAATAAGTATTGTGACTCATGAATTTCAAAGGTTTTCCTGTCGAAACAAAAATGCATAACTATGCTAATCTAAGAAATATTCGTTTCACCACAAATTTCTAAAATGCTCCCGTTTGGAACCACTGCTCCACCCTAAGTAAAATATTATGTCGGTAAAGTTCTATACTAGGGGTTCTCAACATGGGGTACGAGGTAAAATTCTTGGAGTACGCCATGAGAGCTCAAAGGTTGCTAGATCTAGTAACAAAGTAAAAAATAACCATTGTTATACTATAACTATAGTTTTACCTATCTATACAAGGGGTACGCCAGTTACATACACATTTCCAGGGGGTGAGTGAAGCATAAAAGGTTGAGAACCACTGTTCTATACAATATATAGAATATGCAATATAAAAAATATAAAATACAATTTTGAACATATGATTTCTGTGCATATGATTTTATATGTAGTATAAAATGTTCTGTACATACGATTTTATACGTAGTTGTATACATATTACTCTAAATATAATATAGACTGAAATACTTCTGCAGTTTTTAAAGTCATTACAAGTAAAATCTGGGTTTATCATAATAAAAGTATTACATCCTGTTGATCTGTAGTAGGGTTGAACGAAAGCTCACTTGCTCAGCCATTTCAGGTGAATTATAAGCAAATAAAGAATAATGATAAATATTTAGCTGGAAAAAATGAGTTTAGTCATGAGTGGGATTAGAACCCTAGCCTAATCCATCCGAAAATAAACATGAATGATTTATCTATTAAAATATTGTTGATATGATTCATGCTTTTCTTTTTCAAACATACTCAATATGCAAATATGTTTTTAAACGTTTTACTTGTTCTTAAATTTACTAACTTTCAATATAAATTAGGTTAATTGCGGATAACAATTTAAATGCCAAACACACTAATCTCATGGATATGTCTCGTATAAGAAAACATGGATTTCAAATTAAGCATTTTGAATTAATTAATTTTATTTTTTATAATAAAGTAAATAATATTTATCATAATTTTTGATTACTTATACGTTTGCAAGAGCTTACCTTCAATAATAGAGATTTGTGACAACAGAATTATATTCAGTATGATGAGCAGCGCAGCATCTCTCACCTTCGTTGCAGATGAGGGCAGAAACCAAACACTGATTGTACACATCATAGTCCCACGACGTGATTACGTTACCTACTATATAATGCACACAATAAAAGTATTGAATGATAAATCGTAAACAATAAAACACTAACTATTATGCATCTTCATACTTCCAGACAAATATATTAATAAGATATGAACTCTCTTGCCACACGACTTACTAACAATGGCGATTGCACCTATCACACAAAGCTATCCTTGTATGGTGGAGCCAGTAGCGCCACATCACGGCAGAAAAATAAAATTTCTTCGGCTGAAATTATTTTGTTTTAAATACACTAAATTAAAGTTTTCAGTCGTGAAATATTACATACATTTCACGCATTTTTTAATTATTATTGGTTTCAAAATTGAAATTTCATAGCATTTATTAAATTTTTATATTCACTTATAATATTTAAATTTTTTCTTTATTGATATGACACAAGAAAAAGTGATGGAACTACTTAGTAAATGCATTTCTGATTTCAGTCATAATTTTGCACATGCAAACTAAGTCTACTTTTTTGAGTTGCAGTTATTTCTGATTTTGTTTTTTGTAGAAACAAGTATCAAAACGTTTTTCAAGTTTTTTTATTGAAATTTTCATCTGTACAAACATTTTCTAGATGTGAACGAGGTCTAACGCGATTTGTATGAGGGTCTTCCAAATGCAAATTAGACAAGTCGAAAATGAAGCATGATTCATTTATTGATCTGCTCAAATTCATTATGCCTATTGAAACATTTCTCCAAACATGATATCATGTTTCCTACAGCGACTTTGACGTTTATGCGAGGAGGTATGCAGCAATGCACTGCACCACTTCACCCGACTTCAACTTCTTTTCATGATGCTTTTTGGAGGTGCAAAAATGTTAAAATCCAATGGCGGAGATGCCAGTACTGCAGCAAAAATGTTCCAGACATTCCCAACCATGTCGATTCAATGTTCCAGACATTCCCAACCATGCCGATTCAATGTTCCAGACATTCCCAACCATGCCGATTCAATGTTCCAGACATTCCCAACCATGCCGATTCAATGTTCCAGACATTCCCAACCATGCCGATTCAATGTTCCAGACATTCCCAACCATGCCGATTCAATGTTCCAGACATTCCCAACCATGCCGATTCAATGTTCCAGACATTCCCAACCATGCCGATTCAATGTTTCAGACATTCCCAACCATGCCGATTCAATGTTCCAGACATTCCCAACCATGCCGATTCAATGTTCCAGACATTCCCAACCATGCCGATTCAATGTTCCTGTTACTTGGTCAGTATGGGAGCAGCGTTGTAATGCAATAACAACTCATACATTACTATACCGTTTTACTCAAAAGTCCTTAGCGCCAACTTTACTACCTGCTTCGTATTCCTATAGTTTCACCATATCATTGCGACTTGATGGTGTCACCAATGTCCATAAACTCAATCAACATTGGATCCTGATAATCAAAGTAAAACGTCAGCATACCGCCCGTTATGATTCAATTTTTAATGTTTCCATACAGGTTTGTGGAATCCACACAATATGTATCTCGTTCAAGCTTACACTTGCTACTGATGCTAGTGCTGATGAATTCCTTATATGTATACCTGTTTCCCTGTATGAGGGCAGAAAAAACACTCAGTCCATTATCCAAATATAGGGGTTGCCCACTTTTCGTTTGAACGACTCGTACACATTCGCAAATCTGTAAAGAACAACTTTTTTCTCAAATTTCTTTCACTAATTGATTTCTAGAACTACTTTCTCTATTATTCCTAATTCCATTCGCTTTTGCAGTCATATTTAGAACCGAAATTACCTCAAAACATAATCGGACATTAAGAAGTTTAAATACAATGAACTGGTAGATTATAACAATATTCATCAAACAGAGTGATATTTTTCTAATTGCTAGTTTTATTCGAAAAACTTCTCCAATTTCATCGAGTGATTAAAGACTAGTTCTACGTCCCATAGATTTAAAAACTTACCTTTTAGTATCTCCGTTATACCCTTACAGCCCTCGGGGAGAAAGGAGCATCTATGGGTATGGAAAGGTCGCCATCCGTCGGATGAAAAGTTAAGCCGTATCCCCGTATGTTGGGTAACTATATCCTCTATACTTTAAAGTAAACGCTGGATGACCTTGACAGGACTCTACTATCTGTCGCAGCTGTCCAATTCGCCAACGTTCTCTGTACCACTGAAGTCCTTATAATCTACCATTTACACCACTGTCAAACAACCTAACTTACATTGTTGTTCAGAAAGTAAAATATAACGTCCTCAAAAATTTCAACTTAGTTTCACACATGCTCTGATATGATAAGAGAAAGATGAACAGAGATAGATGAAGACAGATATTCATCGTAAATACATGTTATACTTATTAATGAATTGTAATGTCTTAAAACGAAAATAAGAGATTGTTTGATAATTTACTGTAATCAGATTGTTTATGAGGAGAAACGAATTAACAACAAAAAACGAATGCTGGAAAATATACAACGTAATGATTAAATAATTATTAGCAAGTGAATACGCGTTTATATCTTCGGACATTTTTGTAAAAACTTTAACTATATGTATTCAATAATTAAAAATGAATTGTATGAGCACAGAACAAATGTTTTACCTGGTAAATTTTAGTAAGCATCAATTATTTAAATTATGAATTGATAAATAGCAGTTATTTCTATTAATACGTATTAAACATATGGTGATTAATATGCAAATTAGGTCTTTTCGACATCATCTAAATGTTTGTATGTTTCAAATATAACTGAGCTATCTTAACTCAAAAAATGCATGGAAAATTTAATTCTCATATACTTCATAAATATACTAAATCACTTAATTAGGCTAATCGTATAAAACATCAGAACTCTAAAAGCATTTTCATACCTTACCTGTAAATGATTTAAAATTGCTTCTAATTTTATTATAACCAAGAGCTTTGTCACATTCAGTATTGGAAACATGAGACGGTAACCAATGAGTCTTTCTAACAACCTCGGGACTTTTCACAATGATTTTCAATTGTATTATTTTCTCGGCATAAGTTACGAGTTAGGGGTTAAATAGAAACCTTACCTAAAACTCTGATAGCTACTATTTTTTTCAAAGACTTCCCAATAGCATTAGATGCTTCACATTGATAAACTCCTTCATCAGTTTTGTCTACAGAGGAAATGATCAGAGATCCATTGGGAGGAAGCAACATCCGATCAGAGAAACTTATAGGTTGAAACTTATCACCTTCATTTGCTGAAAAATAAACAAAATAATCATTATATTCATCCAATTAATTTATAAATCTGCAAGAAAAAAAATAAATAAGCAACGTAATAGTTTTGTAAATAAGAAACTAAAAGAAATAATGAAAAAAGTAAAATAAGCAATGTAGATTTAACGAAAAAAAGCAAATGAGCAACGTAATAATGTTTTTTTAGGGGGGGGGGGATAATACTGAGTGTCTGAAAGGATTGGAACCATAATAATTTCGGAAAATACTTGGAAAGGCGGTCGGATGGAACGTAAACCCGCTGCCCCGTGTGCAGAAGTGGCATACAGTCGCTCAAAAAAGTATCCGAACACTATGGTTGATTTTAGAATTCAGAAAAAATATCTGGCAACGATTTTTTTATAAATTAGTGATCCCTTCATGTAGAGTACACAAAGATTGCCAGATCACCAATTTCTAAAAAAAAATTGTTGCCAGATATTTTTTCTGTATTCTATAATCAACCATGTTGTTCGGATACTTTTTCGAGCGACTGTACAGTCGCTCAAAAAAGTATCCGAACGCTATGGTTGTATACAAAATTCAGTAAAAACAACTGGCAACGGTTTTTATAGAAATTAGTGATCTGGCAACCTTCGTGTACAGTACACGAAGGTTGCCAGATCATTAATTTCTAAAAAAATCGTTGCCAGATATTCTTTCTGAATTCTGTAATCAACCATAGCGTTCGGATACTTTTTTGAGCGACTGTACACTGCGCACATTAAAGAACACTGAACGGCATTTACGTGAGGCTATCATTTGTTTCCTAACAGCTTTCCAGTGGGTCCCCTTCCTGGGCTCTCGGAGTCCTCGTGATCTGGTCATTTAGTCCACTGTGGGTAAAAAGAGTGCCACCTCAGAGGACAAACAACTCAACATAATGAGATGGAAGAGTAGCTAACATTCCTTGTTCAAAGTAGTAAGCAGGTTCTGTTAACCTGTTACTACTGCTAACGTACTAAATATGTTTTAAAACTCAATGTACAACTTACCACATATAACAGTTTTTCTTCCAGTTTGTTAGTTTAACATTCTGCTTAATATCTTGGAAGTTTAATTCTGTGTCGCTAATAATCGGAAATGTTTTTTCAGCTGAAGAGTAGGCAAATAAATATCTGAATAACTTTTAAAGGAAACATTTCGTTTCAGGCACTAAACAAAGTAGAAATAGAAAGATTATTGGCATTTTTTAAATATTATATTGCTAGATAGGTATATTAAAGCAGTCCCGTGGCCGAGTGGTTAGCACGCTTGGCTACTAATCAAAGGGACCTGGGTTCGAGCCCCAGATAAGGCTTGGATGTTTGTGTAATTTCTCTGCTGAGGTCCTGCCAACCTCTCAGACTTTCTACTGTGGCATATACACTGACAGGCTCCTGTCAGACCTCTGTGGCAAGCAGCTGCTTGAGGAGGTATTTATTTTTTTATTTTAGGTATATTAAATATTTATATGACTGGCTATTACACTGAAAAAGTTCTAGTTGTTTCTTATCTAATTCTATTCCTATCTACTTTTTAATCATTCATGAATTCCATTGAAAGTAATTAACAAAAAATATCGTAATTTTTTTCCTACAAGAGCTTCTTAAAGCAATGAATACCAAACTTCTTATAATTACGCAGTCTCATTTTAGCAAAAATCTGATAGCGTCCCAATTTGGTATCATCGTTCCCTACCCCCCCCGCTTCAGTCAAATATACGTGCAATGCCAAGGAATGTGAAATGATGAGACATGATGGGCAGACAAAACAACTCAAAATGCATTTGGTTGGGTTGTTTTACCTCTGAGCGGCACTTTTTTGCACACCATGGGCTAAATGGCCAGGTCACATGGACCCCGAAGGCTCAGAGAAGGTTGGGGAAGGGGACCAACTGGAATAGCTGTTGGGAGACAGATGGTAGCCTCCCGTCTAGGCCATCCAGCGTGTTCTTTAACGTGCACAGGGTATGGCTCTCCCGCACACGGGGCCACGGCTTAACGTCCCATCCGACGGACGGCGGCCTTTCCAAGCCCATCGGTGTCCCCTATTGACCGTGGGCAGGGCGGGTAATTTTGCGGAGATAAATCTCAACGCTGACCCAGCTGGGACTCGAACCTGGGAACTGCAGATTACGAGCCTGACGCGCTACCGACTGAGCCACCCCCGCCCCAATGCATTTGGTACAATGTTGTCAATTGTCAAGAATCAACAGCTATTGTCTGTGATGTTAAACTTCAAATGGTGCTAGAGATGTAATGATTGTAGGAAGCTTTTAATTGAATGAAGCGATCTTTTAGTTGCAAGGGTTGTTAATTTAACTGTATGATGAACATAAGACCAGGGTCGAAAAGTTAGGATATTTATTCACTAGTAAGTAAAATTCTTGGTCTTAAGTTCTTCATACAGTTAAATTAATTTACCTGTTCTGTGACAGCCATGAATTCAATTGTTATTGCAATGCACGAAAATAAACAACAGATCTCTAACATTTTGAGAATTATAATCGTCCCGTGGCCGAGTGGTTAGCGCGCTTGGCTACTGATCTAAGGGACCCGGATTCGAGCCCCGGGTAAGGCATGGATGTGTGTTCTGTTTTTCTGCTGAGGTCCTGCCATCCTCTCAGATCTTCTAAGGCATATAAATTGACAGGCTCCTGTCAGACCTCTGTGGCAAGCAGCTGCTTGAGGAGGTATTTATTTTTTTATTTCAATCAATTCAGTTTTATTTTAAGGCTTTTGTATAAAATCAATAGCTTCCTCACCGACTAGCCTTGTTCCCCAGCCAAGAGGTCGAGTTCCACACATTATAAACCACCGTTCTAAGATACTATTGAAACAAAGAACTAAACAGCTAGATAAAAAATATTTTCATAATAATAATAATAGAAGTAAACTTATTGTAGAGAAACATATATAAATTCTTATTTTTGTATTGACTTAATAGTGGACATCTCAAATTAGGGCGGGGGTGGCTTAGTCGGTAGCGCGCCAGGCTCGTAATCTGTAGTTCCCAGCTGGGTCAGCGTTGAGATTTATCTCCGCAAAATTCCCCGCCCTGCCCACGGTCAGTAGCGGACACCGATGGGCTTGGAAAGGCCGCCGTCCGTCGGATGGGACGTTAAGCCGTGGCCCCGTGTGCGGGAGAGCCATCCTCTGTGCACGTTAAAGAACACGCTGGATGGCCTTGACGGGAGGCTAGCATCTGTCTCCCAACAGCTGTTCCAATGGGTCCCCTCCCCCAACCTCCTCTGAGCCTTCGGGGTCCATGTGACCTGGCCATTTAGCCCATGGTGTGCAAAAAAGTGCCGCTCAGAGGTAAAACAACCCAACCCATCTCAAATTATATTTCAAATTCCATGATATCTTACCTTTAGATTTTTTCCAAATGACCGTAGGCAAAGGTTTTCCTGCAGCTGCACAGTCTATAGTAACAGCATCCCCAGCATGGGTATCTTTATCTGATGGAATGTGGCGCCATTGTGGAGGAACTGCAAAAAAAATGAGAAGTTGGTTAAAATTTCTCTCACTTTACATTTCTGGGCTCAATTTATTCAAAGACATCACTTTTTTGCAGAAACAACGAATCTTATGGGTAACTCTTACTCAAGTTAACACTTTAGGTTTATTTCTTCTTATAGAAAATTTTTACATTAGATAGATTACAATTTTTTACATAGATTATAATTTTTCTCATCATAAAATTTTGCTATTTTTTTGAATATCTAATTTTTTTCTAAAATTAAACTTTTGAAAGTATAAATGCCTAGTATTCTGCAATAATAGGAGAATATTTTAGACTATATGTAATATATTCTAGAAATTAATGAATTCATTATTACGTTTATTGAATATACTTATTCCGGATTTATTATGTTTCACAATTATTTCTTTACATTATTATTTTATTACAACACAAATTATTTCTTTACATTTTAATAAGTAAGTCTCCAAATGCATTTTATTTCGATCTCCAATAAAATTACCTCCACATCTAAAAACACAATATCTGGTTATTTTACTTCATTCATAGATCTGATACAGTGATGTTTACAACAGAAAATATATCTGATTTTAAAAGACACTGGATGTGAATTTTACTTCCATTTGCATCTATTTCATGCATCATGGAAAGTCTAAGAGCGTCTACCCATTCCGCAGAAATTATTAATCTATACGATTTTCAAGCAAACAAGCTAATGCATTTGGGATAGCAGTAAGTCCAAAGTGGAATGGCATCTAACCTTCCCACCAGATTTTAATCAAACTCTCTAAGTTAGTGTACATGTATATAGAGAATAATAGATCTAGAGAGAGCCAAGAAGTCAAAAGCTCCCCTCTCCCCCAAACACACATTGAAGAACTTCAATAACCGGAAAGCAGGAGACATTGGGTTGGGTTGTTTTACCTCTGAGCGGCACCGATGAAATGAGCGGCACCTCTGAGCGGCATCGATGAGATGCATTTCATATGAGTATATATGTGATTGATTGCCAATCTTTATGAAGTTGTCTGTTAGTAACAAACAAGGGGCATGACTGCAGATTTTTGGGTTATTGTTTTACCTCTGAGCGGCACTTTTTTGCACACCATGGATAAATGGCCAGGTCACATGGACCCCGAAGGCTCAGAGAAGGTTGGGGGAGGGGACCCACTGGAACAGCTGTTGGGAGACAGATGGTAACCTCCCGTCAAGGTTATCCAGCGTGTTCTTTAACGTGCAGAGGGTATGGCTCTCCCGCACACGGGGCCACGTCTTAACGTCCCATCCGACGGACGGCGGCCTTTCCAAGCCCATCGGTGTCCCCCTACTGACCGTGGGCAGGGCGGGGAATTTTGCGGAGATAAATCTCAACGGCGATCCAGCTGGAACTCGAACCTGGGAACTGCAGATTACGAGCCTGGCGCGCTACCGACTGAGCCACCCCCGCCCCAAACAAGCTAATGCATTTGGGATAGCAGTAAGTCCAAGGTGGAAGGGCATCTAATCTTTAATCAAACTCTCTAAGCTAGTGTACATGTATATAGAGAATAATAGATCTAGAGAGAGGCAAGAAGTCACAAGCCCCCCTCTCCCCCAAACACACATTGAAAAACTTCAATAACCGGAAAGCGGGAGACAAAATATAATGAACGTGAATATTGCACATATTTTACATGAAGATTTTTAAAAGTCCAAAAAGCAAAATAAGCATATAATAGTTCATAATGAAAGAAAATAAACTTAATTTGTTTATATCTAAGTGGTACATACCCAACACAGACAATGAAGCAGTGAAACTATCTGACATTCCACCAATGCTCACAGTACATGTATAATTCCCACTGTCCTCTTCAGTCACAGAATTTATCACAAGTGTAGACAAATCTGGAAAGGACCGGATCTGAACTTGACCGTTTGCTACAATTTCCTTGCCATCTTTAAGCCAATGGAAATTCATTTTCTCACCACTTATATACCCTGAGCTTAAGGCACACATGACATTCATTATCTGACCTTCTGCCGGATTGATTGGAAAATTAAATGGCTGAATTTTTAAAGATTCTGTGAATAAAAGAAAATTTGAAACTTTAGTTTCTAAACATTATGGAAAGTAAAACATTTCCGTTATGTATTTAATTTTTAATAATAAAGGTATATTACTCATAAAACATTTATTTTAGAATTCTTATTAGAGTATATTAATTATATTTATGTTATCTTCATATAAGAGATGTATTAATGACATTTATATTATTTTTCGTATTAGAGGTATATTAATAAAATGCATATTTTAAGACATATCACAGAAAAGAGTGTAACTTTAGAGGTAAACTTACATTTTTATTTGCAAAGTAATTAAATGTTTTTTGCATATAGAAATTTTCTAATAATTCGGTAAGCTAATATAAGTTATGCATTTGGAAAGGTAATTCTTATTATACATATTCGTTGAACATATCACACTTAGAAAATTACAATACCTGTTTTAAAGAAATATTTTTATCAATGAAAAAAAATAGCTTTTATACAATTTATTCTACGTAAATGATTAATATTTCTATTTCCCTGATATAAAATTGGAGTGAATCCTTACCTTCGCAGAGGAAGAGATTTGGTTTTAAAACAATATCCAACAGGATCAGAAGCACCTCAGCATCGCTAAGCCATAATGTCCACCAAAATGAGTCCCAAAACATAACTGATCGCGTTGAAGCAGCACTATGTATTAATGAAGAAAATTATAAATTTAATATTATATTCAACAGACACCAAAGTAATGATTATTTCAAATAATTTTCACATTAATTATGACTCATTTCAATTCATTCCAGGCGATTAACGTTACACGCTCAAAATCCGAGCAATGGCGATGTCAGCTACGAGACAAAGATATCTATCCAGATTGAACTCGTAGCGCCACATCACGGCAAGAAAACTAATTCTCCATTTTGCTGAGCTAAATTGTTCACATCTAATTTTATGTTAAAATCTGAAAGAAATTTTATCATAGTTTAATAATACCATATACAATGACAAAATATTTATTACTATACAAACAATGACAAAACATTTATTATGTAGATGTAACGGCAAAGTATATTTTAGTACTCATATATAATGGCAAAACATGAATTACTACAAATATGTAATGACAAAAATATGTATTACTACACATATATAATGACAACTATGTATTACTTCATATGTATGATAAAAATGTATCAGTACACATGCAATTGCAAAATATACATTAGTACATATATATATAATGATTAAATATGCATTAGTACACTTATATAATGATAAAATATGCATTAGTATAAATTGCTAATTACAAAATAATTTATTACTGAACATATTCAGTGACAAAATATGTAGTACTGCACCATATATAACGACAAAATATGTGGTACTGCACCATATATAACGACAAAATATGTAGTACTGCACCATATATAACGACAAAATATGTAGTACTGCACCATATATAACGACAAAATATGTGGAACTGCACCATATATAACGACAAAATATGTGGAACTGCACCATATATAACGACAAAATATGTAGTACTGCACCATATATAACGACAAAATATGTAGTACTACATCATATATAACGACAAAATATGTAGTACTACACTTATATAACGACAAAATATGTAGTACTACATCATATATAACGACAAAATATGCAGTACTACACCTATATAATGACAAAATATGCAGTACTGCACCATATATAACGACAAAATATGTATTACTGCACCATATATAGCGACAAAATATTTATTACTGCACCAAATGTAATGACAAAATATTTATTACTGCACCAAATGTAATGACAAATTATTTATTGCTACACCATACGTAATGGCAAAATATGTATTAGTACACTATGTAATGGCAAAATATGTATTAGTACATCAGATCATAAATTATGGATCGTATGTTAGTATGATTACCATTTTAAACACATATTCATTGCTTGAAATCACTACTTTCTTTAATTATATAATTACAACCAATATATTAATTCGCTAAATTTCATACACATCGTGAAATAAATACCTTTACTAAATGTCATAGAGTGATAGTCGATGAAGATTTAATTATTAGCTATGTGCTCTGAGAATTAATATGCAAATTAGTACTCTTCAAATGACCAACAGTAACAGTGTGCACTTCGTAATACAGTTGCGGAAAAATAAATAACTACAAGTTTCAAGTACAGCAAAATGAGCTGAGATTTTAGAGTGAGGTTTTTAATAAATGTTACTTTTGAAAACATATAAAATATATAAAAAGACATTATTACACTGTACAGTCGCTCAAAAAAGTATCCGAACACTATGATTGATTACAAAATTCAGAAAAAATACCTGGCAACGTTTTTTTTTAGAAATTAGCGATCTGGCAACTTCGTGTCACGTAATACGAAGGTTGCCAGATCACTAATTTCTAAAAATATCGTTGCGACATATTTTTTTCTGAATTCTGTAATCAACCTTAGCGTTCGGATACTTTTTTGAGCGATTGTACTTGTCCTTATTTTTGCAATTGTTACAGTGCAATAGTATATTGATATATTTCTTATATAATTTCGAGTTGTAAGTACTATGTTATATACTTGATTTCTATAATGCTACATTATCCTCGGAGGAATAAAAAGACTGACCTAACACTCTGATAGCTATGAATTTCTCCAGTGGTTTTACCGCAAAGTGAACTGAGAATTTTCCACAAAGTGAGTTGAGATTTTTTTTTTCTACACAAAGTGAGCTTAGATTTTCGCACAAAGGAGTTGATATTTTTCGTACAAAGGGAGCTGAGATTTTCGCACAAAGTGAAATGATATTTTCGCACAAATGGAGCTGAGATTTTTGCACAAGTGAATTGAGATTTTCGCACAAAGGGAGTTGAGGTTTCTTTTTTTCCCCAAAGTGAGTTGAGGTTTTTGGATGAGATTTCATTTAAAATAAATACTATATTGTCCATCAAGAGATGAAAAAACTTACCTAGCACTCTGATAGCTATTAACTTTTGTAGTGATTTTCCAATCGAATTAGATGCTTCACATTGATAAATTCCTTCATCAGTCTTATCTACAGATGTGATGATGATAGATCCATTGGGAGGAAGCAATACCCGATCAGAGAAATTAACAACCTGGAACTGATCACCTTCGCTCACTGCAAGAAAATTTGCCTAAATTGTCCTTTTAAAGCGATTTTTATAACAATAACTACAAAAGCAACACATTTCGCATATGGCAAGATATTTTAAACTTGATAATATATGTCATTCAAATTAAAAGTGGACAAGTCGGAAATAATGTCTAAAGAATATATTTATCTATAAATATTGTTCATGCCTGTTGAGACATTTGTCCCAACGTGAAGTTAAAAATGTGATACTCTCTTTGTAGAACGACTTTGACCGTTTTTTGAGGAATTCGGTGACCATGAGCTGCATCTCTTCATCTGATTACAACTTTCTTCTTCCTATGGCTGCTTTTGAAGAATGGGAGATGTGAAAAATACTTGGCAGAGAGATCAAGACTGTTGGAAGTGTGCTCCAGATACTCCCAACGATACCTGTTCAATATCGTTACTGTTAATCAGGAAGGTCCTGAAAACCTCGACATTATGTATGCCTTTAACGTCGCAAAAGTTGTTCAACATCGTTGTGAGCTAATAGTTTCATCACGTTCTAGAAACTCAATCAAGAGAGGTCCCTAATAGCCAAATGAAAATGTCAACATACCGCACACTGTTCAACTTTGGATGTTTCATGAGAGTTTAAGTCTGGAATTCACACAACATGTATCTCACTCAAGCCAATATTTGCCACTGATTTTAATAGTAACGAGTTTCTTCTATGTACTGTCGCTCAAAAAAGTATCCAAACACTATGATTGATTACAAAATTCAGAAAAAATATCTGGCAACGATATTTTTACAAATGAGTGATCTGACAACGTTCGTGTCACGTGACACGAAGGTTGCCAGATCACTCATTTCTAAAAATATCGTTGCCAGATATTTTTTCTGAATTTTGTAATCAACCATAGTGTTCGGATACTTTTTTGAGCGACTGTACACCTTTTCTCTGTACAATGCCACAAAGATCACTTAGTCGATTTTCCAGCTATAGGAGTGGCCTTCTTTTCATTTGAGTGACCTTCATAGTATTAGATACACTGATATTTATCGACACTTGCCCAAGAACTATAGAACCGTTACATCTATTTATTAAATGCTATCAAGATAAATACAATCAGTGAAGTATAGCACAAAAATAAAATAAAAAGCATAAGTATTAATTTAAAAAGTATTAAAACAAACAGAAAAAGTGCTTATTTGAATAAAACCAAACACTATGTCTCCGCATATCTTAAAACAATACCATCGAAAGATGTATTTCTTTAGTATAATGTTGTCCCGGTGTATCAGGTATGTAAAGAAATTGTTAAATAAGCAAATAATATTATGCAAGAGATGAATATCTTTGTGACATGCTCGAATCTACCACTTCAAACTCAAAAACTGGTTTTTGTTTAAAGAAGCAACGATTGACTAGATAGAAAGCAAATATTTTCTTTAATCTTTTGAAAGTATGAAACTATTATCAAATTCTCAGAAGGTTTGTTGATTGAACCTTCTGAGAATTCAGAAGGTTCAATCTGTTCCTTCTGAGAGAGGTTGTTGATCAAATTCTCAGAAGGTTTGTTGACTCTCAATTTCAGAAACAGTTGTCAATTTAGCACAATGTGTACATAACTGACCCTTACCAGAGGATCCTAATTATTAAACAGTATATTAAACCTGAATGTCCCCTAAATTACATACTAAATCGTTTTATAGGAAAAAAATGTAATAGGAATCCCAATATGTAGCTGAGATAGTAAAATAATATAATAGTAAATAAATTTCTATATAAAGAAAAATAAGTATATATTTCTAATTCACTGTGCTGTCCTCAAAATATTCTTCATTTTCAATCCATTTATTTTGCTAGCAATAACGATTCAGATGGCCTCTGATGAATCACGTTTTACACATGATCAGAATATAAAATAATGCATTAATTTTAAAGGAGAAAATAAATATTTCTATCGATATTAATTTCTGCTTGAAATAATGCTTTCTGTGTATTCTTTTTGGTAATTAATTAAAAAAATGCAAATTTTTAACTCATAGTTTTTGATAAACTTACCTTTAGACTTCTTCCAGATGATGGTTGGTAGAGGTTTTCCTCTAGCTGAACAGTCAATGGCAAATGCTTCTCCAGCATGGGAATCTCTATCGGTAGGAATATGGCGCCATTGAGGAGGAACTGAAACATTGCAATAGTATAAGAACTGGATAAAATTTAACACTTCTTTTTGTACCGATAGAAAATTCAAAACTTCGTAACATTCAGCATAAGTTTTATGCAAAATATCTACAGCAACTAAACTGTTTAAGAGTAGAAATCAGCGCATAGATAAGACAGAACTTACTCGAACAATTCAGTTGTATAATTACAACAATTGTGTAATGAATTCAAATTTTTTATTTGTTTTCGATTCAGTTAGTGGCAGAATAGTCTTTCGCAACAGTAAATTTATTTGTTGGATTTCAATGAAATTTCAAGAATGCATTTTTTGTAGTTCAAAATAATTCTGCATTTACTGGCTAACTGAAATTCATTAATTTCGAAAGCACATATCTTATAAAATGAAAATAAATAGACTTTATTCCCATTACTTTAACTTAATGTAATGCCACTAGTTCAATACAAATTATGTGCACTATAAAAATTGTGTGTTTTTTCTAAGTTGGGTTGTTTTACCTCTGAGCGGCACTTTTTTGCACACCATGGGCTAAATGGCCAGGTCACATGGATCCCGAAGGCTCAGAGAAGGTTGGGGGAGGGGACCCACTGGAACGGCTATTGGGAGACAAATGGTAGCCTCCCGTCAAGGCCATCCAGCGTGTTCTTTAACGTGTACAGGGTATGGCTCTCCCGCACACGGCGCTACGGCTTAACGTCCCATCCGACGGACGGCGGCCTTTCCAAGCCCATCGGAGTCCCCTACTGACCGTGGGCAGGGCGGGGAATTTTGCGGAGATAAAACTCAACGCTGACCCAGCTGGGACTCGAACCTGGGAAGTACAGATTACGAGGCTGGCGCACTACCGACTGAGCCACCCCCGCCCCGTTTTTTTTTTTTCTAAAAATTAAATCTTAGTAAAGTCTACATGAGAGTCACAACACCGACTATTTCTTTTACATTTTTGGCAGTTTTATTGTTTAAATATTTAAGAGGGTATATGTAAGTATTTAAGAGGGTATATATTTCGCAATATTTGGCTTAAATTCTTTAATTACAGAGGTTCTAAGAAAAGATTAGTGGTGCATACTTTTTATTCATTTGCCCCATTTCAGCAGTGTAGTAAAATTAATAAAAAACGATTTAAGAAGTTTATTTAGTATCCAGTGTCGGGCCTTGAACAATTTGGAATATTAAAGCTCCATTATATCACTTTTTATTTTACACAAACACAGATACTATACAGACATACTTCTGAAAAAAAAAAAAGAAAAATAAGCTCTTTGAGTTTTGAACTGAGAATAAATCTTATTCTTTTTGAGATTATTGCACACACGTTCTCTTTTTTGGTCCTGTATGATGAATCTTTCTGCTTATTCCTAGCTTAAAAAAAAGGGGGCGGGGGTGGCTCAGTCGGTAGCGCGCCAGGCTCGTAATATGTAGTTCCCAGGTTCGAGTCCCAGCTGGGTCAGCGTTGAGATTTATCTCCGCAAAATTCCCCGCCCTGCCCACGGTCAGTAGGGGACACCGATGGGCTTGGAAAGTCCGTCGTCCGTCGGATGGGACGTTAAGCCGTGGTCCGTGTGCGGGAGAGCTATACCCTGCGCACGTTAAAGAACACGCTGGATGGCCTTGACGGGAGGCTACCATCCTTCTCCCAACGCTGTTCCAGTAGGTTCCCTCCCCCAACCTTCTCTGAGCCTTCGGGGTCCTTGTGACCTGGTCTTTTAGCCCATGGTGTACAAAAAAGTCCCGCTCAGAGGTAAAACAACCCAACGTTAAAGAAAACGCTGGATGGCCTTGACGGGAGGCTACCATCTGTCTCCCAACAGCTGTTCCAGTGGATCCTCTCCCCCAACCTTCTCTGAGCCTTCGGGGTCCATGTGATCTGGCCATTTAGCCCATGGTGTACAAAAAGTCCCGCTCAGAGGTAAAACAACCGAACCCAACCCTAGCTAAAAAAACATTTTCTAACGCAGTTGGCTAACACTTACTGTAGGTTGATAGAATTACTTGTTTATCAGCCGAAACGTAAAGCATAAAATTATTTCAAAACACCTGATCTCCAAAACACCTGAAATCAACTAGTTGATATAAGTGAAGGTCAGATTTTTTGAAACTCAAACATACTGACCTCCACTTAAACACGTTGAAATCAAGTACTTATAAAACTTTCATACTGCAGAAATTTTTAAAAGTAACTTTATAACAGCCGCAAAAACAACCTAAAACTATAAATATATCTGTTGATTCAGTTCTTACCTAGTACTGATAAAGGTGTGGTGAAACTATCCGACATCCCATCTTTGCTCACAATGCATGTATAATTACCGCTATCTTCTTCGCTTACTGGATCGATTGAAATTGTAGAAAGATCAGGAAAAGACCGAATCTGGATTTGGGAGGATGCTATGATTTCTTTCCCATCTTTCAGCCAATGAAAATCCATCTTTTCTCCTGGGATTTTTCCAGATTTCATGGAACATATAGCAGTTACTATTTCGCCTTCTGCTGGAGAGGTCGGAAAATAAAACGGCTGAATTTTTAATGAATATCCTGTTAAAGAGAAGAAAAACATTCCTAAGTGTATTGAGAAACACATTTAAAATTTTAAAAAAATTTTGAAATTCCGAATTGCAGGCTTCCCAACCAGTGTGCTGTAATATACTTCCCTTTAGGGAAAACAATTTATTACTCTATTTAGATCATTAAATTGTTAATATTTTTTCCACTGTTTGGCCTTCACAGATGAATTTAAAATGAAAAGAATTTCATTGATTGTAAAATACTAACCGATTATATTAACTAATAATATAAATTATTACTTTTGAAAATAATTTGAATATTTTTTTCTATTCTGTAGCGAAAATATCATCTGGAAGCCATGAACTCGAAAAATTCGGAAGCTGAGCTGGGCTGTTTTACCTCTGAGCGGCACTTAGCCCATTGTGTGGAAAAAGGACCCCTAAGGCTCAGAGAAGGTTGGTGGAGGGGACCCACTGGAACAGCTGTTGGGAGACAGATGGTAGCCTCCCGTAAAGGCCATCCAATGTGTTCTTTAACGTGCACAGGATATGTCTCTCCCGTACACGGGACCACAGCTTAACGTCCCATCCGACGGACGGTGGTCTTTCTAAGCCCATCGGTGTCCCCTACTGACGGGGGCATGGCGGTGAGTTTTGCGGAGATAAATCTCAATTCTGACCCAGCTGGGACTCGAACCTGGGAACTGCAGATTACGAGCCTGGCGTACTACCGACTGAGCCGCCCAGTTGAGAAGCAGTCCCTTATTATATTTTATATAATATTGAATAATATGGCCTTTTTCTTTAATTTTACTTATTACGGACTGCATAAGAAATAGAAATTTAATCATCATGCTGGTTTGTTCTATATGACAGATCGCTCAGCACCAAAAGTGATTTCTTAATTAATATATTTATTTTTAAGTACTATTGAGACAATAAAAGACATGTTATTTAATCCTTAAGACATCAGAAAATTTTGTTTCAAATTACGAAGAAACTTTGTTAATAAATATGTAGTTTAAATGAATGCTTCAAAAAGATTTGCAATCCTTACCTTCACAAAGAGAGATCTGTGATGCCAAAAGGAATGAAAGCGTTATCGGTAGAGTCCCACATCTTAGCTTCGTTACAGATGAAAGCAGGAACCAAACCAACGTTGAATACAGCATAGCCACAATGCACATTGACTGTACCTACTATGAAATTAATGCGATGAACTGAGAAATATTACATAAACTGAACAACTATCAGTCACTTCAACATGAAACTCATACACTGCCAGATATTTCTCTGAGACTACAATGGCGGTGAACACCTCAAATGAATATATTTGTGGTTGTGTGAACTAGTAGCGCCACATCACGGCAAAAAAAGCGAATTCGTGTGCACTTTAATTATTTCACATAATTTAAATCCACGAAGTACTTTTTGTATCCAAATACTAAAATCTAATTCTGTACACGAAATAACTGAAAATCATCCATTGAATCACTTTTATATCAGGTAATGAATTTTATTTACTACATATTATGATTCATTAACAGTTTAGGCTCATAATTCTCGTTTTTTGTGATGCAAAATACTAAATTCAATGCTCTTTTTTTTATTTTTTAAACATTATTAACAAGATCAAGAATTTTTTCTTCGATTTGGATTGTACATAAATAATAGAAGACGTTTAGTATTCATGAATGTATGATTCTAGGGCATAGTTCTGGAAAAAATGCTTTTATGTATACACCCAGGATAAATATTGAACTTACAAAAACGGGAAAATATTTCCACCGTTATATTAAATATAACTCAGTATGCAATTTTTATAATTGTTTTTCAGTACCAATGCACGTACAATAAATTTTAATGCTTCGAGGCTGATAACTGAATCAATAATATCCCTTTCATTTTGCAAAGATGCCGGAGATTATACTACAACTCAGACTTTAAATACATCGCTTTTAAAACCTACTTACCTTATCGACATAACAATTTTTTCTGTTCAACTGCTCAAAGCCCCCCCCCCCCTTTCAGCTAACATTCGTACTATATCCAGTGTCTTGGCAAAATGAGATAGATAATAAGAACTATTGGGTTCAAAGAGTTAAACACAAGTAACAAGACTACTTTTTTTCATTTGTGATTTATAGCACAGAAAATGATCTTAGAAACTACTTCTGTCTAGTAAAGACCTTCTCATAAAGGACACCCAACACGAGGACCGTGGTCAGATTTAATTGACTGTAATACGAATCTCTATGAAGCTGTTTGGAATTTTTAATATAAATCAATTAGAACATTGAAATTTTGTTCAATACATAAGAAAATTAATGACTAATATACAATATTTATTAATCAACTGATGAAATATCAATGTTTTAACTGAGTCTCTGCCATTTATTTATTCAAGGGTGAGGTTTTACGTTTCTTTGTTGGGCAAATACTTATCAAATACTTGTAATCATTTCCAAACAATAAAAAAACTTTACATAAAATCATATCTGAAATTCAACAAAAATAAGCTAGAACCGTCTTCTTCAATCAAAATTATATTATTCACCTTTCAAGTTGTACCCAATAGGTATTCAATAATTAATAGACAAAATATTTATTAATTATTGTTAATTTATTATTATTATATCACACAACTGTGCAATTTCACTGTTTATCATAGTAAATATAGATTGATTTGTTAAGCAAGAGTATATTGATGCAAATATTTTCATTAAATTTAATAATGCAATGCGTTTAATTACAGTCGTTCCAGGAGTGTATTTTGAGAATTCATGATTCCACATATTATAATGCTAAGTAAAAAATATATTTTGCAAAACCTTTAATACGACATTGGTAAGCGTATCTGATTCTACATTTTTGATGCAGCCTATAAATTACAATAGCAAAACGTTAAATAAAATGCAGCAGTTATTTAACAGTTACACGAATGAACTCTCTATACACACACAATAGGTTTTACGGATTGAAAACTTTCATTACAAATAAAATCACTGCATTAATATTTTCAAACCTAGTTCAGGAATTGGCATTTTAGAACTGAAAACATTAATATAAGTTATGAAAGTAATGTTCAAAATGAAAAATTACATTAAATATCTTACACTTAATAAAATATTGAAAATGAAAAGATAGTAATATTTTTATTTAGTGTATAAACATAAACGTATATGCAAATTAGCACCTCTCAAGTCATCGTATAAATACATGATGTATCATTCAAATAATTTTATCTTTCACATTACTTTTCAATAAACAATAAACATATTTTTATCATACAAATTATCATAGTCCCTGTTTTCACATTTCTTATATTTATGCTAGTGGAAAACGAAAGATTATTACGCACAGAAAAGAAATATCTTAAAAACTAGTAAATATGATTGTAATCAAAACACATTTCAATAATAATATAAAAAAAATATTTTCATACACAATCCTGCCAGAAGATTTGCCTAAAGATTTGCATAATTTTAAGTGATTAATATCTTATCAAAAAATATATTTACTGTAAATATTTTTTTCACAAAATTTGGGGAAACATCTCTTTTCTAATAAAATAATATTTCACTTCAAAAACCAGCAAAAGATTTCTTTAAATATCTAATAAATATGCAAAGCTGTCCAATACACATCTTTTCCAATGAAGAGTTTTCTAATCATTCATGCTTTAGAGCTTTAGACAAGCCTTACCTAACACCCTGACAGCAATTATTTTCTGCAATGACTTCCCAACAGCATTGGATGCCTCGCACTGGTAAATGCCTTCATCTGTTTTGTCAACAGATGTGATAACGAAAGAACCGTTAGGTGGCAGCACTAGTCGATTGGAGGAGCTGATTGCTTGGAACTTCTGGCCTTCATTTTCTGGAAGGTAAAAACAAAACAATGCATTAGACATTGTTTAATTTGAATAATAAATTCTTATCTGGATCTTAGATACTCGATAAATATGACAAAATGTTTATTAATTATTGTTAATTTATTATTATATCACACAAGTGTGCGATTTTACTGTGTATCATGATGAATTGGATTGATTTATTAAGCAAGAGTATATCGCAACTAGGTATAATACACTGCATAAAATTATCTGTACAAGTGATAATCTCAAAGTATTAAATTTATCAAATCAATTGAGTCACAAATTAAGACAAATTCATCATCATCATCATCCTCAAGCAGCCATGGGCTACGGAGGTCCAACCAGACCGCGCAGTTTAATTCTCCAAGCATATCTGTCCTGAGCTACATCTGCTGCATCTGGCCACTGTACACCAATTCTAACAAGGTCCTGTTTCACATTGTCTGCCCACCGCATCCTAGGTCTCCCCCTCCTTTTGAGGCCTCTAGGCACACTGTTCATAACCCTATTCGCCAATCTATAATTATCCATACGGGCAACATGGCCAAACCAGCGGAGTCTCTCTCTGCACAATATGCTGCTTAAAGGAGGTTGCAGACTCCTTTGCCTAACCTCATCATTAGTTACAAAGTTAAAACACCTAATACCCAAGATACTGCGTAAGCATCTAGAATCAAAAGCATCTAGTTTCCTGTTATCTTGCTTACACAGCGTCCAAGTTTCACTACCATAACTAACCCTAGAAAGAACCAAACTATTATACAGTCTAATTTTAGTCTTTAGGTGTATACGCCTATTTCTCCACAATCTCCATAGATTCTTAAAAGTCCCGGCAGCAATACCTATTCGTCTGTTAATCTCATGCCGCACATCACCAGTATCAGTTACGCAGCCCCCAAGGTAATTAAACTGTGACACCTGCTCAAGACTGCAACCATTCAGATTAACTGAATCACAACCTGCCTGACCAATTTTCATCACTTTAGTTTTCTCTCTGTTTATAACCAAACCTACTCTACTACCAGTCTCATCAACAGTTCGAATGAAAGAGTTCATCTCATCAACATCATTTGCCAAAAGGGCTAAATCATCAGCATAATCTAAATCAGAAATTTTCGTATCTCCAGCCCATTTAAGGCCAAAAGATTTCCCTTGAAGTGAATTTCGCATAACATAATCAACAACCAAACTAAACAGAAAAGGAGACAAAATGCACCCTTGTCGAACACCAGAAGTAATGCTAAACCAATTGCTACAAGACTTACCAACCCTCACACATGACTCAGTGTTATTATAGAGAGCTTTCATTATGTTAACTAACTTGTCTGGTATACTATATGATCTCACAATCAACCACAAATTATGACGATCAACAGAGTCGAAAGCCTTTTTGAAATCAACAAAGCTAGCAACCAAAGGTTTCTGAAACTCTAAACATTTCTCAAGAATCTGCCTAAGTGAAAATATCTGATCTACACATCCCCTACCACTTCTGAATCCACATTGCTCATCACGCAATTGCCTGTCAACCAGATTCTTAATTCTATTAAGCACAATCATGGAAAGAACTTTACCTGGAACAGAGAGTAGGCTGATACTCCTATAGTTATCACAAGAACTGCGATCACCTTTTTTGAAATTAGGGATAACAATAGCTCTGGTAAAATCTTTAGGAACCATGCCTTTATCATAAAAGTTATTCAAAATTTCAGTCATCCAAATGGTAACTGAAACATTCCCAGCTCTAAGCATTTCCGTAGTAATTTCATCCACCCCTGGGGATTTATGAAGTTTAAGTTTAGAAATAGCCAAACTAACTTCAGATTGTGTTATATTAAAGCCAACAATGCATCTATCATCATTGCAAACAATGGGAGTAGAACTAACCACATTGTTTAGAACATCACTGAAATGCTCAGCCCACCTAGCCATGACAGAATCCTCACCTTCTATAACCTTGCCTTGTTTATCCTTCAATCCCTGTATACCTGTTCGTTTTCTACCACACAAAACATTAACTATCTGGTACAGCTCTCAGCTGTTGTGCTGTCTAACTGCTTCCTGAGCTTTGTCAGCAAGGCCATCAAGCCAAAGATTCTTATCAGTAGCTAACTGATCCTTTACACGTTTATTAAGTTCTTTGTAATGCTTTCTATTAGGACTAGTAGGGTACTGATTAAGGACATTCCTGCAGTTCCTTCTTTCTGAAATAAGCTCAAGTGCCTTATCACTTAAATAATTCTGCCTCCTCTGATCCTTTTTCCCTAAAAGAGTACTGTTAGTTTCCAAAAAAGCCTGTTTAAAATGGCCCCATTCTTCCTCAACTTCAGTATTAAGCAAACCATGACTGTCATAATGACTAAGTAACCTATCATGGTAAGCTTTAGCTATAACTGGGTCTTTCAGAGCTTCAGTATTAAAGGTTTAATATCTCAGAATCACTCAGATTACTAATATATTTTCCAACTCTTTTTCAAGCAAAGAAGAGTTTACTTTTTTTCTCATTGCTCTATTTTTTTTACCTTTTGAACAAGAAATAAGGATACTTTTTTCTTTTCTACAATTACATTTCATTTCTTTTGGTTTAAACCAATCTTGATTAGAAAACAAAAACAAATGGATTCTATATATGTAAAGCATTCTGATGTATTAATAACCATCCCTTATTTATGATAATTAAAAACTCTTTTTGATAATTGTATCACTATTTTCGGCCAAAGCTCTCAGTTAATTTTTTCTACTTTTTCAACATTTTCTAGTCCTATAAAATGGATAGAATGCGGGAAAATAAAAAGATATCCAAACCCATCTTTAAATTCAAATGTCATATCAATATTACATACTTCAGATCCATTGCAGTATCTTATTAAATTAATCAAAGTTCACACGTTCTCTGAAAACATTGCTTATTAAAAACACTTCTTTATACTCTTTTCACACGTAGATCAACGGCAGAGAGTTAGAACTGCAGCCTTAAAAAGATATAGACTAGGGGTTCTCAACGTGGGGTACGTGGTAAAATGATTTGGGGTACGCCATGAGAGCTCAAAAGTCGCAAGATCTAGTAAAAAAGTTAGTGTTTTGTTTTATTCCCATTGTTATACTATAACTATAGTTTTATCTATCTATACAAGGGGTACGCCAGTTACGTACACATTTCCAGGGGGTACGTGAAGTATAAAAGGTTGAGAACCACTGATATATATGTTTTATTTTATTCCCATTGTTATATTATAACTATAGTTTTATCTATCTATACAATGGGTACGCCAGTTACATACACATTTCCAGGGGGTACGTGAAGCATAAAAGGTTGAGAACCACTGATATATGTTTTATTTTATTCCCATTGTTATATTATAACTATAGTTTTATCTATCTATACAAGGGGTACGCCAGTTACATACACATTTCCAGGGGGTACGTGAAGCATAAAAGGTTGAGAACCACTGATATATATGTTTTATTTTATTCCCATTGTTATATTATAACTATAGTTTTATCTATCTATACAAGGGGTACGCCAGTTACATACACATTTCCAGGGGGTACGTGAAGCATAAAAGGTTGAGAACCACTGATATATATGTTTTATTTTATTCCCATTGTTATATTATAACTATAGTTTTATCTATCTATACAAGGGGTACGCCAGTTACATACACATTTCCAGGGGGTACGTGAAGTATAAAAGGTTGAGAACCACTGATATATATGTTTTATTTTATTCCCATTGTTATATTATAACTATAGTTTTATCTATCTATACAAGGGTACGCCAGTTACATACACATTTCCAGGGGGTACGTGAAGCATAAAAGGTTGAGAACCACTGATATATGTTTTATTTTATTCCCATTGTTATATTATATCTATAGTTTTATCTATCTATACAAGGGGTACGCCAGTTACATACACATTTCCAGGGGGTACGTGAAGTATAAAAGGTTGAGAACCACTGATATATATGTTTTATTTTATTCCCATTGTTATATTGTTATAGGTGACTATAGTTTTCCATTGTTATAGGTGACTATAGTTTTATCTATCTATACAAGGGGTACGCCAGTTACATACACATTTCCAGGGGGTACGTGAAGCATAAAAGGTTGAGAACCACTGATATATAAGTTTTATTTTATTCCCATTGTTATATTATAACTATAGTTTTATCTATCTATACAAGGGGTACGCCAGTTACATACACATTTCCAGGGGGTACGTGAAGCATAAAAGGTTGAGAACCACTGATATATATGTTTTATTCCCATTGTTATACTATAACTATAGTTTTATCTATCTATACAAGGGGTACGCCAGTTACATACACATTTCCAGGGGGTACGTGAAGCATAAAAGGTTGAGAACCACTGATATATATGTTTTATTTTATTCCCATTGTTATACTATAACTATAGTTTTATCTATCTATATAAGGGGTACGCCAGTTACATACACATTTCCAGGGGGTACGTGAAGCATAAAAGGTTGAGAACCACTGATATATATGTTTTATTTTATTCCCATTGTTATACTATAACTATAGTTTTATCTATCTATACAAGGGGTACGCCAGTTACGTACACATTTCCAGGGGGTTACGTGAATCATAAAAGGTTGAGAACCACTGATATAGACAATGACTTTCTATTTAGAGAAATGGAAAATTATTTCGAAGAACCAACTCAGTTTGTTGAAAGTTAAATATGATCACAACAGTTTATAAATGCAGGCAACTCCCGTTTAACACGGGAGGTATGTTTCAGGGAAACGAGAATTTTGGGGGTAATTTTTATTTGCTTTTTTTTTTGCAATTTTCTCCGTCTTTTTGTTATTTTTTTCTGCGTATTATAATAAATATTTTATTTTTTTTAATTAAAATTCTCCGTTTTTATAAAAAAAAAGTGCATAAATACATAAATAATTACACAAAAATGTACATATATGATCGATTATTAATTTCACAATATTACTCTTCGTAAGCAAAGAATCTAGCATGGTTAATTTTGCTTGCCTGCATTTTGTGCGTAATATTCAATTAACTGGTTACGGCGCGCATTAATGTACGCGATTTTAAGAATTTTTTAAAGATGTTTCACTAAAGAAATGAAAGAAACAGCATTTGTATAATAAGAATCTTTCATAAGCAGGGCTGGATCTAAGGGGAAAGGGGTCCATGACTCCCCCTTTTCTTAAGAATGTTAGTAATTGTAACGAAGCAAAAAAAATGAAATGAACCAAACTTATGAAAGTTTCATTCATTTTCCAATAAATTTTTTAAAAGTTCTAAAACGGAGGGAGAATTGTTATATTGCACTTGAAAATCCAGTCTCTTGCCACCACCCCATTCCCCTATTTACATTTTTCCTGCTCGATTGAGTTTCTTAACCCTTTCAGGACCATAAGGTTTCTAAGAGTAAATATTAGCATGTAACTGTTTATTTTAGTTTGTTTAGACGTAAAATAAATAAAAATCATAAGAAAAATACATAACAATGTGTAGTTATTTTGGAATTTTATGGGAAATATTTTTCCCAATGGACTATAAAGGTAACACAAATTATAGTTAGGCTTATTATGCAATGTCTTTTATTTATTGGTTTATTAGAACAAAATGTTAACTAAAATAATACAAAATTACGAAATAAAATTACTATACAAAATGATGTGCTAATTATGATATTCTGCGAAGCAATTTCTTTTGGTAGTGAGGCAAAGATGGACATTGCACATAGTACATATATTATGCGTCCTGACAGTTCTGTTTTTGTTTTCTAAACGTTCCCGTTTACGTAATTGCGTTCGGCATACGTTCTATTTTGACATTCTGTATAAAAAATGCAGATAAGGTTATAATTAAATACGACAATCACCAATTTTAAAATGGGAAAAATGTTTCCCTTAGTCGTGAAAGGGTTAATAGCTCCCATCCCTTCCTCTCTAGATCCCTTCCTGTTCATAAATAATGCTTTCTTGTTTGAAAAGCGATTCAGAATGCGTGCATAAACTGCATCATATCTGTTGTAAAACTTACTTTTACACTTTCTCCAGATGATGGTCGGAAGAGGTTTCCCTGTAGCTGAGCACTCAATGATCACCGAATCTCCAGCATGGGTGTCTCTATCGGTAGGAATGTGTCGCCATTGAGGAGGAACTAAAAATTGCAAAAAAAAATATCAAGAATTGTTAAGACGATATTTACGACTTTACATTTTCTTTCTCACCAAACTGCGCCAAAACAGACAGAATATATCATTGTACATTTAACTAAATTACTTTAATTTTTGTTCCTAAAAATAATTATAGTTGTAGGAATATCTATTTCTCTCTCATTTGCACAATATAATTTTCAGTTGCAGTCAACACATCAAGAATGCAAGAATAAAAGTTAACGATTAGCATCTTCCAGTGAGGCATTAATGTTGTTTTCTCTCCCCAGACTGAGCATTGCAATAACAAAATGAGCAAAACACTCACTTAAAAATTTCAGGCTTTAATATATTTGCGGATAAAACTTACCTTATAAATCATTATTGATAATCAAACTGCTATTCCTATTTTAGCATTTTTGATATCAAAAATATCAAAAGGGTTGGGTTGGGTTGTTTTACCTCTGAGCGGCACTTTTTTGCACACCATGGGCTAAATGGCCAGGTCACATGGACCCCAAAGGCTCAGAGAAGGTTGGGGGAGGGGACCCACTGGAACAGCTGTTGGGAGACAGATGGTAGCCTCCCGTCAAGGCCATCCAGCGTGTTCTTTAACGTTGGGTTGTTTTACCTCTGAGCGGAACTTTTTTGCACACCATGGGCTAAATGGCCAGGTCACATGGACCCCAAAGACTCAGAGAAGGTTGGGGGAGGAGACCCACTGGAACAGCTGTTGGGAGACAGATGGTAGCCTCCCGTCAAGTCCATCCAGCGTGTTCTTTAACGTTGGGTTGTTTTACCTCTGAGCGGCACTTTTTTGCACACCATGGGCTAAATGGCCAGGTCACATGGACCCCAAAGGCTCAGAGAAGGTTGGGGGAGGGGACCCACTGGAACAGTTGTTGGGAGACAGATGGTAGCCTCCCGTCAAGGCCATCCAGCGTGTTCTTTAACGTGCACAGGGTATGGCTCTCCCGCACACGGGGCCACGGCTTAACGTCCCATCCGACGGACGGCGGCCTTTCCAAGCCCATCGGTGTCCCCTATTGACCGTGGGCAGGGCGGGGAAATTTTGCGGAGATAAATCTCAACGCTGACCCAGCTGGGACTCGAACCTGGGAACTACAGTATACGAGCCTGGCGCGCTACCGACTGAGCCACCCCCGCCCCAATATCAAAAGGTAACTGCATATAACATTTGCTCACAATATGAAAATAATCTCTTCAATTATCATAATATATTCCGGAAAAAGTGAAAGAAAAAGCCAAACTATACAATTTGAATAATACTCACCTAATACAGATAATGGTGCAGTAAAACTATCAGACATCACACCATTGCTTACGATACACGTATAATTTCCACTGTCTTCTTCGCTTACTGGATTTACTGCAATTTTAGAAAAGTCTGGGAACGATCGGATCTGTATCTGAGACTTTGGTACGATTTCTTTCCCATCTCTAAGCCAACTGAAGGACATTTTCTCTCCAAGAATATTTCCTGATTTCAAAGAGCACATGGCATTTACTATTTCACCTTCTGCTGGAGAGTTAGGAAAATAGAATGGCTGAATTTTCAATGCTTCTGTTGGAGAAAATAAAGTTTTCACCTTAAATGTTTGTCATGAAACATATCAGGTAATGCTAATTAGAAATATCGTAAAACATTTTCCACACAACATTCTACACCACAGAACGATGAGCGATGCTGTATGATACACACAAATGTCAAAGATCAAAAATCTAGTTACAGAGAAACACTAATGTTTTACTCCCTTCAAAACCTAACAACTACGCATTTTTCATTCAATATTCATGTTTAATTTTTCGTTTAAAGACGATAATTAGTAACTTATTTAATTTGAAACGGAATTGAAAAAACTTTATATAATTTAGAGTAACTGATTTAAATATTTTATTTTCTACATAATTTAAAGTGGAAGAAAATCCATATATTGAAAATACGTGATATATTTCTAAGAGCAATTTACTTGCGAAAAGTTGCCATGATATTAAATTGCAAATTACAAATCTAAATAGTAGTATCTAATAAAATTTGTATGTACAGAATAGTTAAAAAAATAAGTCTCTTACCTTCCGCTATACACAGCTTTGAACCCAGGAGGACACCCAACACGATCAGCAGCCCAGTTTTTTTCAACTTCCACGCCTTTGAGAATAGGATCCAAACCAAGATTGAGCACAACATTTCAACACCATAGAATGATGAAGGGATGCTGTATGATATACACAGATGTCAAAGATAAAAAGCGTAATTACAGAGAAACACTATTTAATGTTTTAATCCCTTCAATATTTAACAAGTATGCATTATCCCACTAGAGAGATTGTATGTTGTCAAAGCCTTTGCAATGGCGGTAGCTCTCTAACAAATAATCGTATGGCTGTAGTTGTGTGAACACGTAGCGCCACATCACGGCAGGAAAGGGAATATAACCTATTCTAAACGTGAATGAGGAAAGTTTATATTGTTATCATCACATGTATTTAATAACTGAACACTACATTTACTGTATTACAGTATCAAAATTTGTTAGAGTATTTTAAATTTATTAATCTACACTCTTTACAGATATAAAACACACGTACTAGTTGTTTTAATATCATGTATATTTTCCTCAAATAAAAAAATAAAATAAATACCCCCTCAAGCAGCTGCTTGCCACAGAGGTCTGACAGGAGCTTGTCAGTTTATATGCCACAGTAGAAGATCTGAGAAGATGGCAGGACCTCAGCAGAAAAACAACACGAACATCCATGCCTTACCCGAGACTCGAACCCAGGTCCCGTAGATCAGTAGCCAAGCGCGCTAACCCACTCGGCCACGGGACGGACCACTCAATAAAATGTTCACTGAAACAAATTCAAATCTTAGAACAATAAATATGTACAATGCTGTCTAACAAATGCAGTGTAAACAATAGCAAAAAATTCTGTTACTAATTATTGACAACTTCGTCATCTTAAATATTAACTCATGAGAAACTCTTAAACTTCTTGCAAAAGTACATTCTCTATGTACAATATCAACTTTAAATATTTCAATAAGATTGCACTTGGCCGTAGTCATATAGGCGATAAATATTGTGAGAATTAATATGCAAATTAGGACCTTTCATGTCGATCATTTTACACATTATTTCTTCTTATTTTTCCACATAGTATAAAGTTGTGTATTGTGGCTATTTAGAAACTATTATAAACATTACTTATCATATATTATTAATGAAATTAAATATAAGGAAATTATTATAATCAATTGACATTCAATTTATTTCCTAACATTTGGAGCCAGTAATAAAGAATACACAAGTGATCATATGTGTATATTCTAACTGAAAATGTTAAAATACTAGATTTAAATATATGTTTCATAATATATATTATGAATAGAAACAAATATTTGAAACAATAGTAATAGTTTTTTGTTCTTTCCAATTCAATGCAGCATTCTTTAAACAATTATACTAAAAGACAATCCAATGTGTTATTTAACACTTTGTATGACCTTGGCGAGAAACTTTCATATATCTCCTAACAGCTATTCAGTGGATGTACTGTCGCTCAAAAAAGTATCCGAACACTACGGTTGATTACAAAATTCAGAAAAAAATATCTGGCAACGATTTTTTTAGAAATTAGTGATCTGGCAACCTTCGTGTCACGTGACACGAAGGTCTAATTTCACTAATTTCTAAAAAAATCGTTGCCAGATATTTTTTCTGAATTCTGTAATCAATCATAGTGTTCGGATACTTTTTTGAGCGACTGTACATCCCCTAATCTTCTCTGAGTCCTCACGATCCTTGAGATCAGGGATCCCGATCTTGACGAACAGAGATAAAACTACTCAAAATGGCAAACTTGTCTTCTGAGTATAAGTTATACTTTCATCATGCAAAGAAAAAAGACTATTGCTAAATTTGGAGTTTTAAAACACAGTGAGTACTTTGAAAAAAAAATTATCTTATTGTAAGGACAAAGGAGGGTTAGAGTTTCATTCCCATTGTTTCTGAAGGTTAAAAACCTCGAAACATTTATCATCTTACCTAACACTCTGATAGCAATTATCTTCTGTAATGACTTCCCAACAGAGTTAGATGCCTCACACTCGTAAATTCCTTCATCTTTCTTATCCACAGAGGTGATAATAAGAGAGCCGTTAGGTGGCAGCACTAGACGTTCAGAGAGGCTGATGGTCTGGAACTCTTCGATTCCATTGGCTAAAAGAAGGGGAAAAATTGTCATTGTCAAACTCCTTCAAAAAAACAGGATTTTTTTTATTTTTTTGTGAATCGTATTAATGGGTTTCAATTATTGCTGATTAAAACAATTCCTCTTAATTTAATACATCTGTAATGAATAGAAATGGAATACAAAGTTATCCAAAAGCATTTCTGTTACATTATGTAGTTCATATATTTTTGAGTCATGTTCAGAACAAGGGAAAATCAGTTTTCAACTAACCATTTGGGTTAAATAATATTTTCTTTCGAAGCCTGTGGCTATCGTTTGTACAATTTCCCTGATTCCACGATTTAATCAATATTTACAAATTATTCTTAATCATTTTTATCAACCATTTGTCAATGCACACTTCGGTTTAAGTATATATGTTCTAAAAAGTGGAAGATATTTCCCTACACTAGGGATTCTCAACGTGGGGTATGTGGTAAAATTTTTGGGGTATGCAGTGAGAGCTGAAAAGTTGCTAGATATATGTTACATATTTATATATGTTTTATTCTTTTCCATTGTTACAGTATAACTATAGTTTTATCTATCTATACAAGGGGTACGCCAGTTACATACACATTTCCAGGGGGTATGTGAAGCATAAAAGATTAAGAACCACTGATATATATGTTTTATTTTATTCCCATTGTTATACTATAACTATAGTTTTATCTATCTGTACAAGGGGTACGCCAGTCACATACACATTTCCAGGGGGTATGTGAAGCATAAAAGATTAAGAACCACTGATATATGTTTTATTTTATTCCCATTGTTATACTATAACTATAGTTTTCTCTATCTATACAAGGGGTACGCCAGTTACATACACATTTCCAGGGGGTATGTGAAGCATAAAAGATTAAGAACCACTGATATATATGTTCTATATTATTCCCATTGTTATACTATAACTATAGTTTTCTCTATCTATACAAGGGGTACGCCAGTCACATACACATTTCCAGGGGGTATGTTAAGCATAAAAGATTAAGAACCACTGATATATATGTTTTATTTTATTCCCATTGTTATACTATAACTATAGTTTTCTCTATCTATACAAGGGGTACGCCAGTTACATACACATCTCCAGGGGGTATGTGAAGCATAAAAGATTAAGAACCACTGATATATATGTTTTATTTTATTCCCATTGTTATACTATAACTATAGTTTTCTCTATCTATACAAGGGGTACGCCAGTTACATACACATTTCCAGGGGGTACGTGAAGCATAAAAGGTTGAGAACCACTGTTATATATGTTTTATTTTATTCCCATTGTTATACTATAACTATAGTTTTATCTATCTGTACAAGGGGTACGCCAGTCACATACACATTTCCAGGGGGTATGTGAAGCATAAAAGATTAAGAACCACTGATATATATGTTTTATATTATTCCAATTGTTATACTATAACTATAGTTTTCTCTATCTATACAAGGGGTACGCCAGTCACATACACATTTCCAGGGGGTATGTGAAGCATAAAAGATTAAGAACCACTGATATATATGTTTTATTTTATTCCCATTGTTATACTATAACTATAGTTTTCTCTATCTATACAAGGGGTACGCCAGTCACATACACATTTCCAGGGGGTATGTGAAGCATAAAAGATTAAGAACCACTGATATATGTTTTATTTTATTCCCATTGCTATACTATAACTATAGTTTTCTCTATCTATACAAGGGGTACGCCAGTTACATACACATTTCCAGGGGGTATGTGAAGCATAAAAGATTAAGAACCACTGATATATATGTTTTATTTTATTCCCATTGTTATACTATACTATAGTTTCATCTATCTGTACAAGGGGTACGCCAGTTACATACACATTTCCAGGGGGTATGCGAAGCATAAAATGTTGAGAACCACTGATATATGTTTTATTCTATTTCCATTGTTATACTATAACTATAGTTTTATCTATCTATACAAGGGGTACGCCAGTTACATACACATTTCCAGGGGATACGTGAAGCATAAAAGGTTGAGAACCACTGATATATATGTTTTATTTTATTACCATTGTTATACTATAACTATAGTTTTATCTATCTATACAAGGGGTACGCCAGTTACATACACATTTCCAGGGGGTACGTGAAGCATAAAAGGTTGAGAACCACTGATATATGTTTTATTTTATTCCCATTGTTATACTATAACTATAGTTTTATCTATCTATACAAGGGGTACGCCAGTTACATACACATTTCCAGGGGGTGCGTGAAGCATAAAAGGTTAAGAACCACTGATATATATGTTTTATTTTATTCCCATTGTTATACTATAACTATAGTTTTATCTATCTATACAAGGGATACGCCAGTTACATACACATTTCCAGGGGGTATGTGAAGCATAAAAGATTAAGAACCACTGATATATATGTTTTATTTTATTCCCATTGTTATACTATAACTATAGTTTTATCTATCTATACAAGGGGTACGCCAGTTACATACACATTTCCAGGGGGGTATGTGAAGCATAAAAGGTTGAGAACCACTGATATATATGTTTTATTTTATTCCCATTGTTATACTATAACTATAGTTTTATCTATCTGTACAAGGGGTACGCCTGTTACATACACATTTCCAGGGGGTATGTGAAGCATAAAAGATTAAGAACCACTGTTATATATGTTTTATTTTATTCCCATTGTTATACTATAACTATAGTTTTATCTATCTGTACAAGGGGTACGCCAGTTACATACACATTTCCAGGGGATACGTGAAGCATAAAAGGTTGAGAACCACTGATATATATGTTTTATTTTATTCCCATTGTTATACTATAACTATAGTTTTATCTATCTATACAAGGGGTACGCCAGTTACATACACATTTCCAGAGGGTACGTGAAGCATAAAAGGTTGAGAACCACTGTTATATATGTTTTATTTTATTCCCATTGTTATACTATAACTATAGTTTGATCTATCTATACAAGGGGTACGCCAGTTACACACACATTTCCACAGAATACGTGAAGCATAAAAGGTTGAGAACCACTGATATATATGTTTTATTTTATTCCCATTGTTATACTATAACTATAGTTTTATCTATCTATACAAGGGGTACGCCAGTTACATACACATTTCCAGAGGGTACGTGAAGCATAAAAGATTGAGAACCACTGATATATATGTTTTATTTTATTCCCATTGTTATACTATAACTATAGTTTTATCTATCTATACAAGGAGTACGCCAGTTACATACACATTTCCACAGAGTACGTGAAGCATAAAAGGTTGAGAACCACTGATATATATGTTTTATTTTATTCCCATTGTTATACTATAACTATAGTTTTATCTATCTATACAAGGGGTACGCCAGTTACATACACATTTCCAGGGGGTACGTGAAGCATAAAAGGTTGAGAACCACTGATATATGTTTTATTTTATTCCCATTGTTATACTATAACTATAGTTTTATCTATCTATACAAGGGGTACGCCAGCTACATACACATTTCCAGAGGGTACGTGAAGCATAAAAGGCTGAGAACCACTGATATATATGTTTTATTTTATTCCCATTGTTATACTATAGCTATAGTTTTATCTATCTATACAAGGGGTACGCCAGTTACGTACACATTTCCTGAGGGTACGTCAAGCATGAAAGGTTGAGAATCACTGATATATATGTTTTATTTTATTCCCATTGTTATACTATAACTATAATTTTATCTATCTATACAAGGGGTACGCCAGTTACGTACACATTTCCAGGGGATACGTGAAGCATAAAAGGTTGAAAACCACTGAAGGATTTTCTAGCTTGTCCTAGTTCCTCACACAACATCAAAGCATATACACAAGGACACACAAGCTGGTTTAGTAGTCAGGTACACTTATCACTACACCAGGTAGCTCTGTATACACTACTTCAATGAACAAGGATCTCGCATACCTGTCACAAATTTTTCTGCTATCAATATAATTAAAGTGAACAATATGATTTCCATCTTATAAAGTAAATATTAAAGTTTTCGGCATGCATCTTTCTTGCATTCCTTCTTTTTGGTGAGTTCATCAATCTGTTTTCTTCAACGTGTAGAAATTCTGTTCCAGTAGTCTCTGCAAATTTTCTCCTGGATTATACAAATTTTTTGTTTCTTCGCGATTATTATTATTTGGTCCCTGCGTAGAATTTGATGCATAAGATCAAACGCAAGTTCCCCTAAAAACTATCATTAATGCAATTTAAATATTTCTGCAATCTGAACTTGTTATTGAAATAACAATTTATGCACAACGCGGCGAAATAGCCACCCTTATCGTTACCAATGATTTTAAATCTCAGAGACCTTATAGAAAGAGGGCGGGGGTGGCTCAGTCGGAAGCGCGCCAGGCTCGTAATCTGTAGTTCCCAGGTTCGAGTCCCAGCTGGGTCAGCGTTGAGATTTATCTCCGCAAAATTTCAGTCACGGTCAGTAGGGGACACCGATGGGCTTGGAAAGGCCGCCGTCCTTCGGATGGGACGTTAAGCCGTGGCCCCGTGTGCGGGAGAGCCATACCCTGTGCACGTTAAAGAACACGCTGGATGGCCTTGACGGGAGGCTACCATCTATCTCCCAACAGCTGTTCCAGTGGGTCCCCTCCCCCAACCTTCTCTGAGCCTTCGGGGTCCATGTGACCTGGCCATTTAGCCCATGGTGTGCAAAAAAGTGCCGCTCAGAGGTAAAACAACCCAAACAACCTTATAGAAAGATAAACGAAATAAAATAGCCTTAGTGGTCTACAATAAAATAAAAATAGCTATCTGTGAATAGGGTTGTTTGATTGTTTCACATCTGAGAGGTACTTTTGCAGACACATTATACTAAATGGCAGTTGTTTCTTCTTTCCAATTCAAAATAGCATTTCTTAAACAATTATACTAGAAAGTAATTCAGTGTTTGCTTTAACACGCTGGATATCCTTGACGGGAGGCTTACATTTATCTCCTAATAGTTATCCAATGGGTTCCCTCCTTCTAACCTTCTCTGAGCCCTCGGGATCCATGTGATCTGACCATTTAGCCCATTGTATGCAAAACAGTGTCGTTCAGAGGTTAAACAACACAACCCAAATCTTCTCTGAGCTCTTGTTACCTTGCCATTTAACCCATTTTGTGCAAAGAGGCAAACACAACCAATCCTGAAAGAATGCTATAAACTAACGATGTTATTATTTTATATCAAGTTTCCCATATACTTATCTAATTTCATCTTTCCTGCCAAGAATTTTGCATGTCAAAGTTTCTAGACTTTTTGGGTTGTTGGGTTGTTTTACCTCTGAGCGGCACTTTTTCGCACACCATGGGCTAAATGGCCAGTCACATGGACCCCGAAGGCTCAGAGAAGGTTGGGGGAGGGGACCCACTGGAACAGCTGTTGGAAGACAGATGGTAGTCTCCCGCCAAGGCCATCCAGCGTGTTCTTTTACGTGCACAGGGTCTCCTGCACACGGGGAAACAGCCTAACGTCCCATCCGACGGACGGCGGCCTTTCCAAGCCCATCGGTGTCCCCTACTGACCGTGGGCAGGGCGGCGAATTTTTGCGGAGACTCTAGACTGGTAAACGTAGCTCTATGCATTATTAACTATTTAGACTTGTAGAACAAATTCATACATGATTTCGGAACCTATACTGCTTCGTTAAATAGGCTGCAATTTCTGAAATGTTTGAAACCTTACCTTTAGATTTTTTCCATACAATAATAGGTGAAGGCTTTCCAGTAGCTGCACAATCTATGATCACATTGTCTCCAGCGTGAGTGTCTTTATCAGTTGGTATATAATGCCAATGTGGAGGAACTGAAATAGTAAAGAATGTAAAATTTATGTTATTTAATGCATTGTGTCAGAATAGAGGCTAATCAGTGAATTATGAGCACCCCCCCCCCTATGATCTGTCAATGGAAAATTATTTACAAAGATCTATAACTTCTAAAATATGTGTTTCTTGAGAAACTGTGGCTACGGATAAATTAATGATCTCAATCAAATCTATCTAAATCTCAGTTTTCAACAACATTCTTTCAATATTTAAACAGGTATCGAGATTTAAACGCTTAAGAGTTTTTTTTTCTGTTTTGCACTGCTGTTTTTAAATATTCAAACTTCCATAACTCTTTAATTACTGAGGGAATATTGTTGAAATTCGAGACATATTTACATAGAATTGATTGAGATCTTTAATGCACTTTTAGTCACATTTTCCCGTAAAATGCTTATTTTAAAATCTATAGAGCTTCGACGTTCTCGCGCTTCATATACTTTATAACATGCTGTAGAGTGCTTATAATTCAATCACTCAATGTATATAAACAATGATTTACAAATGACTTAAAAACAGATCCTTTGAAAGAAACAACATGACGTATGCACGTTTAGGATTTGAGTACGCATTATTTTCTCACAGAATTCAAAATGCAAATTTATTTTCCGTTAATTTTAAAACAATTTCATGTTCCTAAAAAAACGTATTTAGGGTCACTAACTTTAGAAATTTGCCTAATATTTAAAGCATCGATAATGGTTTTATGAAAAAAAAACGCAAAACTAAATTTCCTTTTGTTAATAAATACATTACAAAAGTATTGTAGTTTTGAGTTGGGTTGTTTTACTTCTGAGAGGATTCCCCGCCCTGCCCACGGTCAGTAGGGGACACCGATGGGCTTGGAAAGGCCGCCGTCCGTCGGATGGGACGTTAAGCCGTGGTCCCGTGTGCGGGAGAGCTATACCCTGTGCACGTTAAAGAACACGCTGGATGGCCTTGACGGGAGGCTACCATCTGTCTCCCAACAGCTGTTCCAGTGGGTCCCCTCCCCCCAACCTTCTCTGAGCCTTCGGGGTCCATGTGACCTGGCCATTTAGCCCATGGTGTGCAAAAAAGTGCCGCTCAGAGGTAAAACAACCCAACTTTAAAGAACACGCTGGATGGCCTTGACGGGAGGCTACCATCTGTCTCCCAACAGCTGTTCCAGTGGGTCCCCTCCCCCAACCTTCTGAGCCTTCGGGGTCCATGTGACCTGGCCATTTAGCCCATGGTGTGCAAAAAAGTGCCGCTCAGAGGTAAAACAACCCAACGTTAAAGAACACGCTGGATGTCCTTGACGGGAGGCTACCATCTGTCTCCCAACAGCTGTTCCAGTGAGTCCCCTCCCCCAACCTTCTCTGAGCCTTCGGGGTAGATGTGACCTGGCCATTTAGCCCATGGTGTGCAAAAAAGTGCCGCTCAGAGGTAAAACAATTCAACATTAAAGAACACGCTGGATGGCCTTGACGGGAGGCTACCATCTGTCTCCCAACAGCTGTTCCAGTGGGTCCCCTCCCCCAACCTTCTCTGAGCCTTCGGGGTCTATGTGACCTGGCCATTTAGCCCATGGTGTGCAAAAAAGTGCCGCTCAGAGGTAAAACAATTCAACATTAAAGAACACGCTGGACGGCCTTGACGGGAGGCTACCATCTGTCTACCAACAGCTGTTCCAGTGGGTCCCCTCCCCCAACCTTCTCTGAGCCTTCGGGGTCCATGTGACCTGGCCATTTAGCCCATGGTGTGCAAAAAAGTGCCGCTCAGAGGTAAAACAATCCAACATTAAAGAACACGCTGGATGGCCTTGACGGGAGGCTACCATCTGTCTCCCAACAGCTGTTCCAGTGGGTCCCCTCCCCCAACCTTCTCTGAGCCTTCGGGGTCCATGTGACCTGGCCATTTAGTGGTGTGCAAAAAAGTGCCGCTCAGAGGTAAAACAACCCAACCCAACTTCTGAGAGGCACTTTTTTTGCACAAGGGTGATCAATGTTCCAATCAAATGGATCACAAGGGCTCAGAGAAGGTTAAGGGGACACTCCTCAAGACCAGCGGTAGGTGTTGACTCAGTTTGTAACGTCCTAAGTAATCAGTAGTTTCCAGGTTTGAGTCTCACTTGCGGGAGTGCTGAGATTTGTCTCCGCTAAACCCCAATACTGCCCTCGGTCATAAAGGGGACAATACTGTTCTCGGAAAGGCCGCCGTTCGTCAGATGATACGTGAAGACTTATCTTCATGTGCAGGAGTGCCATATGCTGTACATCAGTATCTCGCAAACTTTTCTACTCTGCGGCACACTGAATTTAATTTTTTTTCCGCGGCACACTGAATCAAATTTTTTTCCGCGGCACACCTAAAAAAGAATAAAAGCAAACTCTATATAATCGTGATTATATTTGCGTTTTGTTGAAGTCATCAGCCTGGTTTTACTTGAAGATTTGCTCTCGTTCTTTAATTCATAACTCGGTGTTTGTTTTAAATATTTGTCCATTCTATGGCTTGAAATAATCAAAACTTAATACCAAATTTTGGAAAAAGCTTGATAAATACTTACAAGAGCCCAGTTGATAAAATCTGAAAGATTTTTATTAAAGCAAGTCGATATTAAAGCACGTCGATAACACAAGTCAAGTCAAAATGAAATCTTTGGAATATCTAGTGTCAATTTGAAAATCTCTCGCGGCACACTTGGAATCTCTCGCGGCACACAGTTTGCGAGACACTGCTGTACATTAAAGAACACAAGCTTGATGGCCTTAACGATAGTGCCTAGCAGATGTCCAGTGGACCTCCATCCTTAAACTTCTCTGAGCCCTTTGGGTCCTTGTAATTTGCCATTTTATCCCACTGTGTGAAAAAACGTCGCTTAAAGCTAAAACAATTCAACCGAAATAAAACAAGAATTTAACACAATTAAGATAGAAGCGCTCCTACACGTGAAGTTTGGTCATAATTATAAACAATACGTAAATTAATGAAACAACTTTTTAACAACTTTATTTGAAATTTAGAAATCAAATAGTTCGTACTTACCCAATACAGACAAAGATGCTGTAAAACTGTCAGACATTCTAGTATTACTAGCAACACACGTATAATTTCCGCTGTCTTCTTCACGAACGGGATCTATAGCAATTGTAGACAAATCAGGGAAAGACCGGACATGCATTTGAGGCGATGATATGATTTCTTTGCCGTCTTTTAGCCATTGGAAATTGATATTTTCTCCTGGAATCTTGCCCGACCTCAAAGAACACATTGCATTCACTATTTCCCCTTCAGACTGCGAATTCGGAAAATTAAATGGCTGAATTTTTAAGGCTCCTGCGAAACGAAAAAAATTTAAAAAATTTTAACTGAAAATTAAATATTACGATATATTGACTGTTTGTTATTAAAATGTGAAGACTATTTTATAAATTCAGAATATCGTTCATATATAGTTTATTATCTATTTCTACATTATTAAAGAGAAATCTCAATATATTAATATAATTATTTTTTATGAATTATGTATGATCAGTATAAACGCATTATATGCCTCAATAGTTAATATCTTTGTTAAAATTGAATAAAATAGAGTCAGTACCTACTTCAGTATTGAAGTCACCTTAGCACAAGAGAAATATCTCCTTCACAGAATTCAAAATATCCTGAAGTTGTCCGTAAAACCTATCCTTCTCATCCTCATCGGCATCCTCAGTGGGGGCATAACAGCAGATAACATTCAAGTCTTTAATGCTTGTCTGAAATTTTGCTGTACGAAACCTTTCATTAATGCACTCATATCCTAGAAGAGCATCACTAGCATGTCTGCTGAGCAGCAGACCCACGCCTTGGTGATGCTTTCCATCCTCCCTCCCTGTAAAGAGAAATTTAAAGTTATTTTTAAGTATCTCACCTTTACCTGTCCATCTGGTCTCTTGCAAGCCTAGAATATCTAGGTTATAGCGCTGGAATTCCTGCGTGAGGACATCAAGAGAATAATCTCTATATAATGTCCTCACGTTCCACGTTCCTGCAGAGAGAAAATGATTAGTAGGATTTTTAAAGAAATTAGGTTTATTGAGATTGGTAGGGCCAACAATATCAAACAGCCCCCTGATCGCAGGCATGGGGCAAAGACCTGTTCCTCCTCCGCTAAAGGCTGAAGTCACCGATGCTGGTAGGAACTTCAGGCACCACCTTTTCGAGTGGACTTTTTCAAGAGCCATATGGCCTGCCTGAGACACATTACTCCAGTTTAGGCTTGACGATGCCCAACTAGCTAAGGTTCAGGTACCTGCGATGGCCTCTGATTAGGATTATCCACCAGCTGATACAAAGTATCCCATGCCTCTGTTCACTTAGGGCTGGCAACCCAGAAGCAAACAGAAAACACAGCAGCAGATTCTCCCTCACAGAGGCCCACCAGTGCAGCAAGTCCAGGATCCATAATCAAACTCAAATCCATAAACAAGTCAAGTCTAGTAGGTATAAATGGTCAGCACCAGGACCCTGTGAAGTTGACCACTCCTCAGCAGGTTTGAAAAAAAAGAAAAAAGTGGCCATAGATGACCAGGTCAGTAGGCCATACTGAACTGGCAGCCCTCCCAAAAATTTCAACATATTTTAACATAATGATATTAAAATATTTTATGAATATATATATATTTACATAATGATATTAAAATATTTTATGAATAATATATATATATATTTACATAATGATATTAAAATATTTTATGAATATATATATATATATATTTACATAATGATATTAAAATATTTTATGAATATATTATATTTATGAAGATATATATATATATCTTTATGCATCAACAATTAATATTTTTTAAAGACTGCATAGAAATATTTCCATTACGTTGTAGTCTTAATGCAATAATAAAACAATAATCGATGTTACAGCAAAATATAGGTTTAGATGTATTTAAGATTTTTTATTATATTTAAAATTGAATCAAAGAAATATAAACAATAAATCTTTTACATCTAAACATTTCGATAAATATTTTTCTGCTTACCTTCAGAGATAGAAAACGTTGATCCCAGAAGTGTAACCAGCACTATCACTAACCCAGCATCTCGAAACATCCATTTTGTTAAAAGGAAAAGCCAATCCAAGGTTATGAATACCATTTCTTCTCCACAGTATGTTGCAAAACACTAAATACAACTCCTAAAAAATTAAAGGCTTGATTCAGAAACACCAGTTGTTACACAGTTTAATCTCAAAGGGATCTAATATCTGTAAATAACTTCTATTGGGGACCTACCTCTCTCAAAAGATTTGCCAATGGCGTTATTGTACCTCGGTGAAAGAGATCTGCAGTTGTCTGAACTCTCAGCGCCCCATCGCGGCAGAAAAGAGAATTTTTGCATCCTTAAGTTTACCATACAGATATTAATTAACCATATCTTGATTAAATAACTGTTATCTTACGTATAAAAATCAATGAAACTGTCAAAGCTTTATTTAATATACTTTTTCACTTGATTTGGATATATTCAAATTTTAGGTGTATATCATTCATAGAGATATGCGGTCCAAACTTTTCACACGTTTGGTTAATAAAATTTAAAAATACATAAAATCTAGTGTACAGAAATAAAGTCTCACGAAGTGCAAAAATAATTTATTTATTATGAAGAAATATTTAAGGAACACTTAATTGAAACTAATTATAAATGCGTAAAAAAAGTTAGAAAATTGATCTGACGTTTTCATAATATCAAATGATAAGCAATCAGTAAATTGCGAATTAATATGCAAATTAGCACCTTTTACATTACCAAGCGTTTTTTCACACTTTAATCATCATTTGGTAAAAAAATAATGTAATGCACATTATGATTAATCAATAAAACTGTTTTATTTAAAAATCGTTTCATCTTTTTTTCGCACAAATCACTAATAAAGTTAGCAGTGTCATATTATTATTGCATATTAATGCAAGAAAATATATCTGTCCAACAAAACTCACAAACATTTCATAAATTTCAGATATCACAAATAAATATTTTTCAATATATATATAATAAATGTTTCTCAATATGTAAAATAGAATGTACTATTTTTATGTTTCTTAGCAGTCGTAATAAAATCACCGCTTAAATGAAATCAGGAAACTCTAAAGACATCATTTAATAATATCAAAAAACCGTTTACCTGCGCCCTAAATTATTTAGCCAAATATTCTTCTTATACGATGTAAAAAATCACAGACTTAGTACACACTATACTCGTAAATTATCCTTATTTTCCATAAAACTAAATTCTATTTGACACGATGATAAATTCACTGGAAACCATATTATTTCTTTCATAAATATACGATTCTATCGAAAAATACTCTACTATTTTTTATAGCATAGGAATATTATCTCTACATACGACGAAAACTTTAAAAAGCATATGCTGAGATGTTAATTTCTTGAAGATCTTCAATGACATGGAAAGAAAGCTCACTATACATAGTATTAAGAATTTTTCGCACGTTTTACAAAATTGCCATTTTATATCACTGTTTTCAATTTTAAATGCTTTTATCTATAATCTTATATCAGTTTTTCTGCCGAAGTATTAATAACCATAATACTCACTAGAGAGATCTTACCTAGTACTCTTATAGCAATTATTTTTTGTAGGGACTTCCCAATAGAATTAGAGACATCACACTTGTAAACTCCTTCATCTGTCTTGTCAACAGAAGAGATAATGAGAGAACCGTTAGGTGGCAGCACTAGCCGGTCGGTGGAGCTGACTGTTTTAAAAGATTCCTCCCCACTTCCTGAAAAGTATTTAAAAACATCCACTTATTAAATTAGTTTTCAAGCAAACACATTGCAGCTTGCTAGCAACGATGTGATTTGATTTACCGATAATATAATCTTTCTTACCTTGATGAAAGTTTAACAAATGAGTTAGCACTCAATGCAGAATATGTCATATAATATTTATCTATTTATGTACTGTATATATATATCATACAATATTTTATATTAAAAATTATCTAACAATCATTGTACTTTAGCAATCCCAGTGATATTTTTAAAATTGGAATAAAAAAGAAATATAATCAATACGAATTCGCACAATGCATTCAAATTGTTTGTTTGGCGATAAATTCATTCTCCAAAGTAATTATCTAGAAATAATTTGAGAATTCAAAGCAAGAATGTCAGAATTCGAACCGACAAAATATTTTCTTAGGGTACCTGATATTCTTATTCAGGGCGAAAATACAGAAAGGAGATATATTGTCGCATATTCCAAACAAAAGTTTATTGGGATCTAATGGCTTTGTAGTACACCTATCCCTCGATTTACACGGTACTCAGTTCACACAATTTTGGCTTTGCACGGTCAAAAAATGCAACCAGTTTCGATTTACACGGTACTGACTGAGATTTCCTTTCTATGTACGTCTCGGTCAGTACCGTGTAAATCGAAACTGGTTGCATTTTTTGACCGTGCAAAGCCAAAATTGTGTGAACTGGGTACCGTGTAAAATCGAGGGATAGGTGTATTGATCTATGCGGTGTATTAACTTCATACACAAACTATCGTTCCCCAAACGAAAATTCATACAGTTTCAACACGCAAATCATCTATCTCTTTATATACTATCTCTTTCTTCTTTTTTTAAAGTGTATTAGTATCAATTGTACAGTACAATAATTTTATACCGTGTTATTAGTATCCAATTGTATATTAGTATCAACACACACTGAAAATAATACCTATATTCATGCACGATTCAAAACCCCGATTAACAGAGAAGTACCAAATCTCATCTAGAACCTAACGTCTGCTATGTCTGTTCATAAATCGTCAAATCACTCATAAGCTCAATTTTATGCGAGAATATGTTTCTTTTTGTGTTTCAGAAATATATATATATACTAAACTTTTGAATATTTATTTGCAAAAACAAAAACACTAACTTTTTACTATACATAATTCCGCAACATAAGATAAGTGTGCATTATGTATATCCAATGGAGCGGGGGTGGCTCAGTCGGTAGCGCGCCAGGCTCGTAATCTGTAGTTCCCAAGTTCGAGTCCCAGCTGGGTCAGCGTTGAGATTTATCTCCGCAAAATTTCAGTCACGGTCAGTAGGGGACACCGATGGGCTTGAAAAGACCACCGTCCTTCGGATGGGACGTTAAGCCGTGGCCCCGTGTGCGGGAGAGACATACCCTGTGCACGTTAAAGAACACGCTGGATGGCCTTGACGGGAGGCTACCATCTGTCTCCCAACAGGTGTTCCAGTGGGTCCCCTCCCCCAACCTTCTCTGAGCCTTCGGGGTCCATGTGGCCTGGTCATTTAGCCCATGGTGTGCAAAAAAGTGCCGCTCAGAGGTAAAACAATCCAATCCAATCCAAAGTATATCCAGTCCGAGGTGTAACCCTTTTAAAGCTCCGGGATCAATGTCAAGTTTACATACAAATATATCATTTGAAAACTTACCTTTCGATTTCCTCCACAGGATAGTGGGTGAAGGTTTCCCCTTAGCTGCACAGTCTATGACCACTGTAACACCAGCGTGTGTGTCTCTATCAGAAGGAATGTTTTGCCACTGGGGAGGAACTGAGGAAATATATTACATGAATTAACATTAATTCTCTGGCTAACAATATCTACTGCACAACGTTTTAACAAACTTTGCAGGAAAGGTGCAGTTTACTATTTTAAACATTTTCCAAGATAATAATTGTTATATTCATTGTACAGTCGCTCAAAAAAGTATCCGAACACTATGGTTGATTACAGAATTCAGAAAAAAATATCTGACAATGTTTTTTTAGAAATTAGTGATCTGGCAACCTTAGTGTCACGTGACAGGAAGTCAGTAGTAGCGTGCCAGGCTCGTAATCTGTCATTCACAAGTTCGAGTCCCATCTCAGCCAGCGTTGAAATTTGTTGTCGCAAAACTCTCATTATATCAGTAGGGGATACCGATGGTCTTCAAAAGGACGCCGTTCATCGGATGAGACGTTAAGCCATGGCTCCGTGTGAGGGAGAGCCACACCCTTTTCACATTAAAAAAATGCTGGGTAGCTTTGACGGGATGCTATCATCTGTCTCCTAACCGCTGTGTAGTAGGTCCCCTTCCACCAACTTTCTCTGGATTCTCGGGGTCCTGGTGACCTGACTAAGTTAACCAACCCAGCCCTCCAAGATCCAATTTTGTTACAATGAATGCAAATAATTGTTAGATTAATTTGAATAGGTAAATATTAGTATAAATTGAATGAAATAATTAAAAAACCAGGAAAATAGAAATATAATTTTCCCAATATAAACCCCTGATCATTCAAATTGCTCAAGTCACCTAAACATGTTAACTATCCTTTATTATCATTATTGTTGTTGTTTTTGTTGTTGGTGTTAAATGATCGAGTTGAATGACGTTACTATGCTACCTATACTAGATTCATAATTATTATTTAGCCCTGTCTATCAAAGAAAGCCTGTACTGTATATTTATGCAGATAACTTACCATAATTAAAAAGCAATACTATATAATTTTCGCATGAAATTTTATTAAATCGTTTAACAACACGTTATTCTATAACGTGTTGTTAAACGAACACGTGTTATTCTATAACGTGTTGTGTCATTATGTTAAAAAAAGGTCATAGAATAATCTCCACTCACCCAATACAGACAAAGATGCTGTAAAACTGTCAGACATCCCAGCATTACTGACAACACACGTGTAATTTCCACTGTCTTCTTCACGAACAGGATCTATAGCAATTGTAGAAAAGTCTGGGAAAGAACGGATTTGCATTTGAAGTGAGGATACGATTTCTTTGCCGTCTTTTAACCAATGGAAATTCATATTCTCTCCTGGTGTCTTTCCTGCCTTTAAAGAACATATGGCATTCACTATATCGCCTTCTGCTGGAGAATTTGGGAAGATTACTGGTTGGATTTTTAATGCTCCTGTTGATAAACATTAATTGTCTCATTAGTATAACAAACCAAAAATCTAGATGTTACATTTTCAATCGCAATATGTTATAAAATTTTTAACTCTCATAATATGGTACAGGATGAAATAGTGTATAATTTACATTGCAAAATAAAACTGAAATGATATAGTTTATGGATTATTTGCATTTTTATAACTTTCTGTGTGTTCCTTGTTTATCCACTTAAAGTTAAATAATGATAAACATTTTATTAAAATTATTTCGGGAAATTGAATGATCTAATAATGCCACTAAACAATAAGGATGTTTGAACTAAAAGTGGTCAATCGATCAAATATTGTCTTTTTAGGAAATAATTACTGACTTAAAAAGGTATAAATATTGTGATAGTTTAACATATTGATTTTGATGTAATAAACTTATAATGAGAAATAATGCATTATTATTTACATACTGTTAAATGAATTGAAATCTTACCTTCAGTGAAACAGACTTGTAATCCCAAAAAGACATCCAATACGATGAATAGCCCAACATTCCTGAATTTTAGTGCATAGGATAGAAGAAGCCAATGCAAGCTTGAGTTCACCATCGTTACACTATGCAATCAGTCCAAATACTATTTTAATGAAGGTAAAGAAATAATACAGTTTTTAACCTTCAGCAAATACCAGAAAGTAGTTATTAAAGCCCTCAACTTCTTATCAAAACTAATGTTGATTAATCCATGGTACAAAATCTTAGCAATGGCGATAGCACTCTCAAACAAAGGTGTCTGTAGTTGGCTGAACATGTAGCGCCACATAACGGCAAAAAGCTAAATAGTTCTCTCTTTAAATAATACCATTCTCTAATATTAATATATATCAAAACTTTAGTTGCATTAAAAAATACCAATGTTTATAAATAATATCAATAACACTAATATTTATAAACAGTGTCAATACCAATATTTATCAATAATATCAATATTTAGTAACAATATAAATAATGCCAATATTTAGTAAACATCAATAATACCAATATCTATTAAGAACATGAATAATACCAATATATATTAATAATATCATGAATATCAATATTTATTAACAATATTATGAATATCAATATTTATTAACAATATCAATAATACCAATAGTTATTAACAATATAAATAATAACAATATTTATTAACAATATCATGAATATCAATATTTATTAACAATATCAATAATACCAATATTTATTAATAATATAAATAATAACAATATTTATTAACAATATCAGCAATACTAATATTTATCGACAATATCATTAATATCAATATTTATTAAGAATATAAATAATACCAGATTTATGTGACGGTTCTTAGTTTTAAAGTTAATAACAATTTTATAATGATATCAAAGACATATGGATTTCTCAGTTTTAAAGTATTTATTAAATTTTCACACAGCACTTATTACCAAATAATGCTAAGTGAATATACAGCAAGCAAAACGAAAAATCTTTAATTTGTCAAAGTTTTTAAAATAAGATATATGATAAACAGAATGCAATATTTCTTATAATATATTCATTAATAAAAATATTATCGTATTTCGTAAACATGTAGTCAGATTGTAGTCCATAGGAAGGTGATATTGAATAAAAATTGTGAAACTTTGAAGGTGAAATCTGCAAATTAGCCGTTTTGATGTCATCCAAAAATTACACTTTTCAAGTTGGGTTGGGTTGGGTTGTTTACCTCTGAGCGGCACTTTTTTGCACACCATGGGCTAAATGGCCAGGTCACATGGACCCCGAAGGCTCAGAGAAGGTTGGGGGAGGGGACCCACTGGAACAGCTGTTGGGAGACAGATGGTAGCCTCCCGTCAAGGCCATTCAGCGTGTTCTTTAACGTTGGGTTGTTTTACCTCTGAGCGGCACTTTTTTGCACACCATGGGCTAAATGGCCAGGTCACATGGACCCCGAAGGCTCAGAGAAGGTTGGGGGAGGGGACCCACTGGAACAGCTGTTGGGAGACAGATGGTAGCCTCCCGTCAAGGCCATCCAGCGTGTTCTTTAACGTGCACAGGGTATGGCTCTCCCGCACACGGGGCCACGGCTTAACGTCCCATCCGACGGACGGCGGCCTTTCCAAGCCCAGCGGTGTCCCCTACTGACCGTGGGCAGGGCGGGGAAATTTTGCGGAGATTAATCTCAACGCTGACCCAGCTGGGACTCGAACCTGGGAACTACAGATTACGAGCCTGGCGCGCTACCGACTGAGCCACCCCCGCCCCCACTTTTCAAGTGATGCCTTACTAATAAATTGTTAATTCAAACTGAATTACTTAAAAATTTGTAAACAAAAATATATCTTAGTACTAATCTTTGAGTAGTTTACCGTATATAGGAAACACAGAATTTATACCCTTACATCTAAGTATTAAATTCTCACAAATTGAGGTACAAAAAACAAAATAAGCTTTGAAAAAATACTAAGACTGTTTCACTGTGAGGATTATTATTCTGAACCATTGCGCAAAATTAACAGAGTATAGGATTGCTGGATTTCTTTTTAAAGCTTTGCGCTAACAGCAAACCCACGAGCATAAAGTTTTTATACGAAAATAGGATTGGGCGTATATTTTGAGTGCACTTAATGAGAGCCGGCAAATTCTCGCTAACTACATATCCCCAAATAAATTGTTCCTGTCAAAATGTACATCAATTATATACAGTAAGATTTGATACATCGGTTATCCTTTAGATGAACTAAGTTACCCCTTTTACTCCCGTAACAAAAAGCGTTGGGTTGGGTTGTTTTACCTCTGAGCGCCACGTTTTTGCACACAATGGGCTAAATGGATAGGTCACAAGGACCCCGAAGGCTCAGAGAAGGTTGGGGGAGGGAACTCACTGGAACAGCTGTTGGGAGACAGATGGTAGCCTCCCGTCAAGGCCATCCAGCGTGTTCTTTAACGTGCACAGGGTATGGCTCTCCCGCACAAGGGGGCCACGGCTTAACGTCCCATCCGACGGACGGCGGCCTTCCAAGCCCATCGGTGTCCCCTATTGACCGTGGGTAAGGCGGGTAATTTTGCGGAGATAAATCTCGACGCTGACCCAGCTGGGACTCGAACCTGGGAACTGCAGATTACGAGCCTGGCGCGCTACCGACTGAGCCACCCCGCCGCAACAAAAAGCGTATTCAACGAATTGTTAATATTATTTATACTTCTATAATTATTGCTAGTCACAAACTCTTTCAGAAATTGGTGAACAAAAGACATTCCTCAACAGAAAAGATCAATTTCGTTCCGTCCTTCCATATCACAATCCACCAAGACCTCTCCTGAACGTTGTTGTAGATTCATATTTTTCAGGCATGTGACGTACACCTGCCATGTATCACAGCTTCTTTCCCTATATGCAGTCATTATTTTACAATTTGATACATGAAGTAGCATGTGAAAGGGCTCTGCATGATGCTATGTACGATACAGACGCATGTATCCTTCCGCAACACAGAGAACAGTACATACATACAGGTACTATCTCCTGATGCGGAAGGGAATCGCGGTCGACAGCGATTGCTGTAATGTCTGTATCGCTGAAATATGCTTCGGAACATTTTGTGATAATAATCAAAGAATTATGTGACGGGGTTGGCTCAGTTGATAGCACACCAGGCTCATAATCTACAGTTCCCAGGTTCGCGTCCCAACTATTCTTACCTTGAAAATTATCTATGCTAAACCCCGTTTTGACCTCGTTGAGAAATGGGGCACCAATGTGCTAGAAAAAGTCGTCGTTCATCTAATGGAAGGATAAGCCGTGGTTTGGTGCAAAAGAGAGATACCCTACACGTTAAAAAAACATGCTGAAAGGCCTTGACGTAAGGTTTCCATCTGTCTCCTAACAGTTATCCATTGGTCCCCTTGGTTCTCCCCCTTGGTTCATTGCCCTTTGGTTCTTGTAACCTGGTCATTTAGCACACTGTGTACGAAAAGCTGCGGGGCGGGGGTGGCTCAGTCGGTAGCGCGCCAGGCTCGTAATCTGTAGTTCCCAGGTTCGAGTCCCAGCTAGGTCAGCGTTTAGATTTATCTCCGCAAAATTCCCCGCCCTGCCCACGGTCAGTAGGGGACACCGGTGGGCTTGAAAAGGCGGCAGTCCGTCGGATGGGACGTTAAGCCGTGGTTTCGTGTGCGGGAGAGCCATACCCTATGCACGTTAAAGAACACGCTGGATGGCCTTGACGGGAGACTACCATCTGTCTCCCAACAGCTGTTCCAGTGGGTCCCCTCCCCCAACCTTCTCTGAGCCTTCGGGATCCATGTGACCTGGCCATTTAGCCCATGGTGTGCACAAAAGTGCCGCTCAAAGGCAAAACAACCCAACCCAACAAAAAGCTGCCGCTCAGGGATAAAAAAAAAACCCGATGGAACTCAGAAAACAACAAACTCGATATCTTTAAGATCCGACTGTACATGAAAAATGTTTAAGGTAATAATTTCATCTTAGAATAAATGTCTACAAATATAATCTGTTCACACAGTCGAATACTTTTCGGTATATAACAACTAATCACTTCAACGGAAATATTTTCGATTTTCAATTTCAAATAGTGACACTCGTCTTATAGGAACAATGAAACTGTTACCTAACACCCTGATAGCAATGATCTTTTGTAGAGTCTTCCCAACAGCATTTGATGCTTCACACTGGTAAATGCCTTCATCTGATTTGTCTACTGATGAAATGAAGAGAGAACCGTTGGAGGACAATACTAGACGATCCGAGGAGCTTACGATCGGCAACTTCTCACCTTCACTGACTGGAGAATAAAAGATACGAAACAAAGAAATAATAAAAAAAAAATGAAAAATACATAGAAAGCAACACACTCACAGAAGATACATAATAAATGAAACGAATAACAAAATTATTTGCACTAGTCTTGCACAATGAGAAAAAGAATAAATTCGTATATCGTACAGTGGACCTTCGTTATAGCGCTGCTCGCTATACCGCGCACTCGGTTATAGCGCGGGTGATGTTCGCGATAAGTTCAAACATGTTTATACAGGTCCGTGCGGCGTTAATGAGTATCGCATTTTATTGTTACTGCGTATTGAGTAATTGTGTATGTATTGAGTTCCTGCATGTATTTTGAATAGTGTTTAATTATTGTATGCATGATGAGTAAAAGAAAAGCTTACAGTGTGAAATTTATTGTGTCGCCACCGCGCCGCTCGGTATAACGCGGTTCACCTTATAACGCGGGTGTTGTTTCCCGCCCGACATGCGCGTTTTATCGGGGGTCCACTGTATTAGATTTTGCTGTAGAAATCTCATTAAAATTGCAAGTTTTTTTTCTGCAGTTAAGGTTTATTTCAAACATATATATTCTGTATTTATTTGATTTTTTCCACTTTTTTCAACATTTTTCATATTTCAATTTCTCGTGCCTTTTCTATCTGTCAGGCGTCCGAAAAATAATGACCTGGTCTTTGGATCAATATGTAGGAGCATAAAATATTACTATTTTGAATATCTATATTAATCGAAAGCCTTCCTCAAATAGTTTTGAACATAATGTGCAGCGTTCGTGATCCTTCACATGTCCAATCGGAATTCCACTTCTTGTCATATACGCTACAGCCTCTCTCTCGTTACTTGCTCGTTCTTTCTCTTATTCTAACTTTCAAATCTGGTTCAGGTCTCGAATTTTGTCCTGTAAACATAATACAGCCGTCCCGTGGCCGAGTGGTTAGCGCGCTTGGCTACTGATCTACGGGACCTGGGTTCGAGCCCTGGGTAAGGCATGGATGTATGTGTCGTTTTTCTACTGAGGTCCTGCCATCCTCTCAGACCTTCCACTATTGGCATATAAACTGACAGGCTCCTGTCAGACCTCTGTGGCAAGCAGCTGTTTGAGGGGGTATTTATTTTTATTTAAACATAATACTCTCCAAAGCCCTAAAATTTAAAATCAAGAGTGTCAAATCAGGACTTCTCGGTGGCCATAGAACTGGGTCACCCCTACCTATCCATCTGTCAGGAAATGTTGCATTAAGAACTTCCTCAACGTCTCTTGTGAAATGTGGTGGTGTCCAGTCTTACTGGTAGCCGTCCATAAAACTGTTTGAATGGGGGAAATGTACAGGTACAAATCCTGTATGATGACTTTGGTGTATTTGGAGACAGTGTTTCCCGAAAACTCATCATTAGCTGTCGAGCAACCTGTTTTGCATTCCATATTAAACCATAATTAAACTTTAAAAAATCTAATATTCATTCTACGTAATTGTATTTTTCACACCACAAAAACTAAAGTAGAATTATTGCGTAAATATAAGAATAAGACTAAATAAAAATACACCACTTTCCATAAATTAAGGAAATCCCTATGTTAAATCAATAGGAAGGTTAAATCAAAGCTATATAACTTTTAAAATAAGTTTCCTTTGTTTTCAAAAATGTGATTTCTGATAAAGATATCAATCAAATAAATCAATATCTCGATTTTCAACAATTTTGGTTCAGTGTTTATTGAGTTATGGAAGCTTGGATATTAACAGCATCAATGCCAGTCTTAAGAAACTTATACAAAACTGAAGAATAGTGAAAGAATTTTTTACGCAAAGTTCTAAAATAATTTTATTCAACACTTTGATACAATATTTATTACTAAGTTTTAATTAAGTTCTGAAGTCAATTTTTGTGGCTGGCATTGTTATCGCTAAATATTCAAACATCCATAACTCATTAAGATACTAAACGAACATTGTTGAAAAACGAGATATTGATTTATTTGATTGAGAAGCTTTATCTGCAATTACATTTCCCAAAACAAAAAAAAAAACTTATTTTAGAAATTATAAAGCCTTGACGTTAGCTTCCCATTGACTTAACATAGGGATTTTCCTTAATTTGTGGAAATCAGTGTAATAAATACCCCCTCAAGCAGCTGCTTACCACAGAGGTCTGACAGGAGCCTGTCAGTTTATATACCACAGTAGAAGGTCTGACAGGATGGCAGGACCTCAGCAGAAAGACAGCACAAATGTCATTTCCAATTAAATACTTTTGGATTTGGGTTGGGTTGTTTTACCTCTGAGCGGCACTTTTTTGCACACCATGGGCTAAATGGCCAGGTCACAAGGACCCCGAAGGCTCAGAGAAGGTTGGGGGAGGGGACCTACTGGAACAGCTGTTGAGAGACAGATGGTAGCCTCCCGTCAAGTCCAACCAGCGTATTCTTTAACGTGCACAGGGTATGGCTCTCCCGCACACGGGGCCACGGCTTAACGTCCCATCCGATGGACGGCGGCCTTTCCAAGCCCATCGGTGTCTCCTACTGACCGTGGGCTTGGGTTGGGTTGTTTTACCTCTGAGCGGCACTTTTTTGCACACCATGGGCTAAATGGCCAGGTCACAAGGACCCCGAAGGCTCAGAGAAGGTTGGGGGAGGGGACCTACTGGAACAGCTGTTGGGAGACAGATGGTAGCCTCCCGTCAAGGCCAACCAGCATGTTCTTTAACGTGCACAGGGTATGGCTCTCCCGCACACGGGGCCACTGCTTAACGTCCCATCCGATGGACGGCGGCCTTTCCAAGCATATCGGTGTCCCCTACTGACCGTGGGCTTGGGTTGGGTTGTTTTACCTCTGAGCGGCACTTTTTTGCACACCATGGGCTAAATGGCCAGGTCACAACGACCCCGAAGGCTCAGAGAAGGTTGGGGAAGGGGACCTACTGGAACAGCTGTTGGGAGACAGATGGTAGCCTCCCGTCAAGGCCAACCAGCGTGTTCTTTAACGTGCACAGGGTATGGCTCTCCCGCACACGGGGCCACGGCTTAACGTCTCATCCGATGGACGGCGGCCTTTCCAAGCCCATCGGTGTCCCCTACTGACCGTGGGCAGGGCGGGGAATTTTGCGGAGATAAATCTCAACGCTGACCCAGCTGGGACTCGAACCTGGGAAATACAGATTACGAGCCTGGCACGTTACCGACTGAGCCACCCCCGCCCCAATTACTTTTGGATATATTTCTCTCAATTCATTACCGAATTCGTAATTACCTCGATTCCTCGGAGAAGGCAACCTTTTTCCATTCTTCCACTGTCCAATGACGGTAGTCCCGTGTGATTTGGTGCAAGGGAGGCGTCGTTGCTGATGGACCTTGGTTAACATGGGCGCCTTTACGCAGCTCGACTCCGGAAACCCATGAGTAACAAGGTTCGTCCTATGTTATCGGGGACACGTACCTGGGTGTCCCAGCTTTCATTTGAGTGGTCAATTGCTGCACTGTTGCGCGTCGCTTGCCCTTTACCAGTCGACGGAGGGGACGTACTCCTCTGGGGTAGGGGCGGGGTGGCTCAGTCGGTAGCGCGCCAGGCTCGTAATCTGTAGTTCCCAGGTTCGAGTCCCAGCTGGGTCAGCATTGTGATTTATCTCCGCAAAATTCCCCGCCCTGGCCACGGTCAGTAGGGGACACCGATGGGCTTGGAAAGGCCGCCGTTCGTCGGATGGGACGTTAAGCCGTGGCCCCGTGTGCGAGAGAGCCATACCTTGTGCACGTTAAAGAACACGCTGGATGGCCTTGACGGAAGGCTACCATCTGTCTCCCAACAGCTGTTCCAGTGGGTCCCCTCCCCCAACCTTCTCTGAGCCTTCGGGGTCCATGTGACCTGGCCATTTAGCCCATGGTGTGCAAAAAAGTGTCGCTCAGAGGTAAAACAACCAAACCCAACCCTCTGGGGTAGATGGCCTTTGGGACTTCACAGTTATGACGTCTGGAGGTACTCGGTGTGCCAGCGGTACGTTCTTGGGTACACCCTTACTACAGCACCTCGCAAACAGCCCACGAAATCTGCTGTTTCCAAGATGCTTCTACTCTTGGCGTAGTAGCCGATGATCATTCCTTTTTGAACGTCCATCAAATTAATACCTCTGTCCATTGTGCTCACGTTACGCATTATGGCTCATCTGTCCTGGCCGTCCGCTTATATCTCCGTGTGGTAGGACAGATGACGTGTGGTAGTGACGCACCTGGGCGGGTACACTGTGATTTCCATTTTGATATGACATTTATATCAAAATGGAATCAAAAGGTTCAAAGTTCAGAGTTATACATATCATATTGTTCTGATACGACTGTGTATATTTATATGTTAATATATGTTGTCATTACTTTATTCCTATGTTAAATATTACAATAACCTGGATGAGCATATGTTCTTGGGTTATTTACATTGTACAAATGTGCATTTATATCAAAATGGAATCAAAAGGTTCAAAGTTCAGAGTTATACATATCATATTGTTCTGATACGACTGTGTATATTTATATGTAAAAATATGTTGTCATTACTTTATTCCTATGTTAAATATTACAATAACCTGGATGAGCATATGTTCTTGGGTTATTTACATTGTACAAATGTGCATTTATATTAAAATGGAATCAAAAGGTTCAAAGTTCAGAGTTATATATATCATATTGTTCTGATACGACTGTGTATATTTATATGTTAAAATATGTTGTCATTACTTTATTCCTATGTTAAATATTACAATAACCTGGATGAGCATATGTTCTTGGGTTATTTACATTGTACAAATGTGCATTTATATCAAAATGGAATCAAAAGGTTCAAAGTTCAGAGTTATACATTTTCACTAGGCCCTTCTCATTTAAATGACCATTAATATCTCAAGATAAGTATCCTCTATATAAACAGATCTAGAATTTTATATTTATAGCAAATGTTCCTTTAAATGTATTTTACCAATACCTTTAGATTTTTTCCATATAATGGTGGGCGAAGGCTTTCCAGTAGCTGCACAATCGACAGTTATGGAGTCTCCAGCATGAGTATCTCTGTCTGTTGGCATGTGACGCCATTGTGGAGGAACTGAAATAAATAATTGCGTTTTTTTTATTTATTTGGACATATACGACGAGAAAAATCTTAGAAACTACTCCTAGCTTTTACAGTCTTCTCATACAAGGACAGGGGCGGGGGTGGCTCAGTCGGTAGCGCGCCAGGCTCGTAATCTGTAGTTGCCAGGTTCGAGTCCCAGCTGGGTCAGCGTTGAGATTTATCTCCGCAAAATTCCCCGCCCTGCCCACGATCAGTAGGGGACACCGATGGGCTTTGGAAAGGCCTCCGTCCGTCGGATGGGACGTTAAGCCGTGGCCCCGTGTGCGGGAGAGACATACCCTGTGCACGTTAAAGAACACGCTGGATGGCCTTGACGGGAGGCTACCATCTGTCTCCCAACAGCTGTTCCAGTGGGTCCCCTCCCCTAACCTTCTCTGAGCCTTCGGGGTCCTTGTGACCTGGCCATTTAGCCCATGGTGTGCAAAAAAGTGCCGCTCAGAGGTAAAACAACCCATACAACGACATAAAGACTGAAGTCACTGCTAACTACTGCCTCAGTTAAAGCTAACACATCACACAAAGTCTGACCTACTGGGAACAGTCGCTATGTCCCTACCATTGCTCAGTTAAGCCCCGCATTTGTTTTAATATATAATAAACATTCATATAAATTATGATGTGGACGTATTTGTTACCATCAAACTATGAAATCAGTTCATCTACATAAAATGATAGCTAAAAGTTTTGTAGAATGATATTTCTGTTCTTCGACTGTAGTCCACATATCACTAAACGGCAAAGAAATCAAAGTAATATCCCAAACACAGATTCGATCATTTCCTGACTTTTCCACCATTTAAATTTCTGTTCTTTGATAAGTCTTCGATAGTAAATTTCTGTTCTTCGACTGTAGTCCACATATCACTAAGCATTTAATACAAAAGCAGATTACTGTATATTAATCTGTGCAATGCGAACTAGCTATAACTGAACTGCACAGAGCACACTAGAATTATGCTCATAACCATTAAAAAAATAAAAAATAAATACCCCCTCAAGCAGCTGCTTGCCACAGAGGTCTGACAAGGAGGCTGTCAGTTTATATGCCATAGTAGAAGGTCTGTGAGGATGGCAGGACCTCAGCAGAAAAACATTACTACATCCATGCCTTACCCGGGGCTCGAACCCAGGTCCCTTAGATCAGTAGCCCAGCTTGCTAACAGAATGAAATTGCGGAAAGTAAGGAGCTTAATCATTTTAATAATCTCCATAGTTAAATGAATGCAAAATAAACAACTGTAGTGTCAATGTCTAAAACAACCAGTATTTCTTACTACCAAAGTAACAAAAATTGAAGAATTTTACTTCTTTATTTATCTAAATTTCGATTCATTATTATCATTTATTTCATTTTTCTACATTCGGTTTCAGGTTTAACGACTAATCGAGTTGGGTTGGGTTGTTTTACCTCTGAGCGCCACTTTTTTGCACACCATGGGCTAAATGGCCAGGTCACATGGACCCCGAAGGCTCAGAGAAGGTTGGGGGAGGGGACCCACTGGAACAGCTGTTGGGAGACAGATGGTAGACTCCCGTCAAGGTCATCCAGCGTGTTCTTTAACGTGCACAGGGTATGGCTCTCCCGCACACGGGGCCACGGCTTAACGTCCCATCCGACGGACGGCGGCCTTTCCAAGCCCATCGGTGTCCCCTACTGACCGTGGGCAGGGCGGGGAATTTTACGGAGATAAATCTCAACGCTGACCCAGCTGGGACTCGAACCTGGGAACTACAGATTACGAGCCTGGCGCGCTACCGTACTGAGCCACCCCTGCCCCAGGACTAATCGGGCCAAATATGATTTCCTTTCAGGCCAAATAGGATTTCTAATTCTATTTAGGAATTATTCGGTTACTAAAGCCGATGCATCATTTCCATTTACTTCGGTTTGGACATTAGTTCCAGTTTATATCCATGGACTCATTAGCAACTATTAGGTCTTACTAAATCATTGTAGAGAAATTCTAGCTTATTCCAATAGAAAACCAAGTTCAAAACTCGTTATCTTAAAACACAATTCTTTTACAGCAATTATATTAGAGACAAATCAAAGTTAAAAATTAAATCTAAGTCATAAATTTTAGCAATATCTAATTAGTATAATATAAAGAGTTGTAGAAACTTTTATATTTAAGAGCCAGGTTTAGATTAACTTATAACTGGATATTCAAAATGTAACCATTTAGTGAAAGAGTTGCATAGTTAAAAGTCACCTAATAATTTCTTTGCTATTGATGAAGCTATTTAAGAAATGATGCTGTTCCTAATATTTCAGCTGTCGTAATTCTTCAAATACCAAAAGAATATTGCTAAAATTCAAGATATTGACGAACTTGGTTTAGATGTTTAATGTACCTTTAGTCTTATTCACACAAAAAATGTATTATCCAAGATATTGTGTTCCTAATCTGTTTTATTCGGCATAAAATATAAATTTTATGAATGGTCTTATATATCTGTGTGTATATGACTTTGAAATAGCGGATAGCAAAGTACAAATTTCCACATTTAATATTTATTAAGGTACAGTGAAGGAGCATTTCGAAATTCCTCTGTTAAATAAAATGGCTATTTAAATTTTTCAAATTTCAAAATTAATAAAATCTTCGTTATTTTCAAATGAGTAGGTTTATATAATTCATCAGTTTTTCGTCTATTTCGTTAATACATATAATATATAACACTCACATAATTAACATTCACTGTTTTAACCAAGTCGAGCTTTTTCTCTTTAGTTATAAAAAGAACGACACATGGACACTTGTATTATTATTTGCTCATTTTCATAAGTGTGATAATATAAGTAAACACATTAATACCAATAAATAAATTTCCTATAAAACTATTGCGTTAAACTAAACCACCTAATAATTTATTTCACAAAAAACTTCCCCAAATCTTCTCCATTTTCATATATCAATACTTTCAAGGCATGTAATTAATTTATATATTAATACTTTCAATTGAATTAATATAATTATATATTAATACTTTAAATTGAATTAATATAATTATAAATACTTTGAATTGAATTAATATAAACATATACTTTCAAGGCATGTAATTAATTTATATATTAATACTTTCAATTGAATTAATATAATTATATATTAATATTTTAAATTGAATTAATATAATTATATATTAATACTTTAAATTGAATTAATATAATTATATATTAATACTTTAAATTGAATTAATATAATTATATATTAATACTTTAAATTGAATTAATATAATTATAAATACTTTGAATTGAATTAATATAAACATATACTTTCAAGGCTGAAATTTCAGGCTAGATCTAAGGGGACTATATCTCTTTTCATTTAGCTATTTGATAAGTTTTTCTGCAGTCGTTTTGATTTTGTTGTTAGGTTGATTTAATTATTTATTCAAAATTGTACTCATTAACAAAACGCTTGAGTCAATCAAGATATTTTATATTTCGTGTGTAACAAAATTGTCAACTGAAACATACAACAAATATACATAATCAGAGTTATACTTACCCAATACAGACAAAGGTGCTGTAAAGCTGTCCGATGTGCCGGCATTACTCGCAACACATGAATAATTACCACTGTCTTCTTCGCTCACTGGATCTATTACAATGGTGGAAAAGTCAGGAAATGATCGAATCTGTGTTTGGGATATTACTTTGATTTCTTTGCCGTCTTTAAGCCAATGGAAATTCAATTTTTCTCCAGGAAGTGTTCCCGATTTTAACGAACATATAGCTGTCACTTTTTCACCTTCAGCTGGAGAGTTTGGGAAATTAAATGGCTGAATTTTCAATGATCCTGAAAATGTAGAAAAATATTACTTGTAGTTAAAAATGAGCTGCAGAAATATTTAATAAGAGATTTTACGTATTTTGTTTTACTTTTATTATTTTTCTTTATATTTTTCTACCATTTATAAGTTATTTATGTCAGTTCTTTAAACTAACAGGACAAAATAATATTATCACATTATATTTTCTCTCTTAATTTCAGCATTTGTTTTTTCTCTTAAGAGCAAACTTAAGAGCAAACTAAAAATCAATTCAATAACAGGGTATCTCAGTAACAAAATATTCAAATTCGTTATCTCTAATATTTCCCTTTATGTTACTATAAATGTCACCATATTTATCGAAGTTTCCAAATCTTCAGCAACGGAGTCAAAATTCTTTACCAGTAAAATCTCCACTACCCCTCTCATATTATTATAAATGTATCTGTATTTATCGAAGTTTTCAATTTCTCACCTCCAGCAACGGAGTTAAAATTCGTTACTAGCTCTCATGTTAATACAAATATTTTCATATTTATCTTATGTTCAAATTCCTTACCTTCAGCAATGGATAGTTGCAATCCAAGTACGACGTGAAGTGTGACCACTAGTTTAATAATCCTCAAATTCGATCCACATGAAGAGATGAACCATTCAAGAATAAAGTTTAACATCTCCACTCTCCGTTATGGTGGAAAACACTACGTAAATACTGTAAAAACAATTAGAAATGAAATATCAGGAACAAGCAAGTAATCTCGAATGTTATATGTGAATTACTTCTAAGGAGTAACCCATAAAGATGTATTATAGAGTGATTCTACGTCCTAGTAATGGCGGACTCACTCTTGGAACAATGATGCCTGTGCTGGACTGAACTCGTAGCGCCACATCACGGCAAATAAGTGAATATTTCTCTCATATAATCACTTAATGTATTTAAAAGTAAAAATAAGTACAATGTAATATTTTGTTTGTTATAAATATCCAATTACATCTGCACATAATGAAACTTAAAAGAAGATTTTTTCTACTGAACATCAAGAAATATATAAACATATTTTTTCAACATAATTTCAGGAAAAAGATGAATATTCTCTCTTGCTTATTGTCACTAGGAAGAAACTTAATATTAGTTAGTTTGGATGATAATATGCAAATCAACCGTTTCCATTTCAACAGAAAATGAAGTAGGATAATATATTTATACCTCCTTCAGATTAAACAAACTAACTAAATGCGCTAAGAGGTAGATATATTGTAAGGCAAAACTGAGACTGATATTTAGCAACGATTAATTTAACTAAAAATGAAAAATACTGAATATACTAAAGGGTAAAATTCCACTTTATACATATTTATTGACTTATAGCTGCATTTCGAAAAGTGACAATAAAGAATTATAAAGGATTTTGTTCCTATTTAAATGTTCTCTTTTCACACGAGTTAACATTCTCGGCGACAAACATAACATCTTACCTAACACCCGAATAGCTATTATCTTTTGAAGTGATTTCCCAATCCCATTGGACGCCTCGCATTGATAAATTCCTTCGTCTACCTTACCCACAGAAGGAATGATGAAAGATCCATAAGAGGCAGAACGAGGCGATCTGATGAGCTGACAATCTCGAACTGGTCACCTTCATTTGCTAAAAATAAAAGATTTATATTACTTTTAGAGATTATGGAGATAGATTTAGGGATCATTATTTTTCACTTGTTAATAATTATCGGGGCTGAGTTAATAACAGGCTCATGGGCTCCATGAATTTAAGACACATAGGTCTTTCCACACTGAAACTCCAATCACATGTTTAAAATGGGGCGGGGTGGCTCAGTCGGTAGCGCGCCAGGCTCGTAATCTGTAGTTCCCAGGTTCGAGTCCCAGCTGGGTCAGCGTTGAGATTTATCTCCGCAAAATTCCCCGCCCTGCCCACGGTCAGTAGGGGACACCGATGGGCTTGGAAAGGCCGCCGTCCGTCGGATGGGACGTTAAGCCGTGGCCCCGTGTGCGGGAGAGCCATACCCTGTTCGCGTTAAAGAACACGCTGGATGGCCTTGACGGGAGGCTACCATCTGTCTCCCAACAGCTGTTCCAGTGGGTCCCCTCCCCCAACCTTCTCTGAGCCTTCGGGGTCCATGTGACCTGGCCATTTAGCCCATGGTGTGCAAAAAAGTGCCGCTCAGAGGTAAAACAACCCAACCCATGTTTAAAATGTAAATAGAAATGACGATTACGATATTATTATGATTATAATCATTTAAATAATATTACATTTTTATTTCATACAGTTGATGAAACTGAAACATATTCAGTAAGGAAATAATATTTGCTGAGCTCACAACTCATTTTATTGCAACTCTGTAAGTAGCATTCAATTTCTAAAAAGACATCATGTAAACAGCAAACAAGAATAGAGTTACGCCATCTAAAAGTGGACTGAATGACTTAAAAGAGTCTATTCCCATCTCTTTTAGGCTCCAAACACGTGCATGCTTTATGTACTGCTTAATCCGGTCCTATTAATTATATTAAGAAATTGCAATGAATAAATATTATCATCAAAATCAATGAGGCGTTTCGTATGCACTCACTTACTCAATCATGATGATTAGTTCAATGCATTTTAGGGGTAAACGTCCTTTGGACAAGCCGTCTTATAGAGTTTGAGGGGCGGGGGTGGCTCAGTCGGTAGCGCGCCAGGCTCGTAATCTTTAGTTCCCAGGTTCGAGTCCCAGCTGGGTCGGCGTTGAGATTTATCTCCGCAAAATTCCCCGCCCTGCCCACGGTCAGTAGGGGACACCGATGGGCTTGGAAAGGACGCCGTCCGTCGGATGGGACGTTAAGCCGTGGCCCCGTGTGCGGGAGAGACATACCCTGTGCACGTTAAAGAACACGCTGGATGGCCTTGACGGGAGGCTACCATCTGTCTCCAGACAGTTGTTCCAGTGGGTCCCCTGCCCCAACCTTCTCTGAGCCTTCGGGGTCCATGTGACCTGGCTATTTAGCCCATGGTGTGCAAAAAAGTGCTGCTCAGAGGTAAACAACCCAACTTATAGAGTTTGAAACTCATAATAGAACAATAGTTCCCTCTATCGGGAATAAAGAGTTGAAAAAAACACTGAATTTAAACAATTGTGATATACTGTTTGACAATTTGTTATAGTAAGATTGTAAAAATTTAACCATTTCTTCCCCATTTCTGATTTCAACATAATATGTATAGTATTCAAAACATTTAATATTAACACAATTTTATTTAAACTCAAAATGGCTACTTTTGGTCCTTTCGTAATATTATGAAGAATAATAATCATTCAATTAATGAATTTAAGGTAAGAAGTTCAATAGATAATGTTTAATAAATAACCTGTAGGAAACTTACCTAGAGACTTCCTCCAAAAGATGGTGGGTGAAGGTTTTTCCAGTTGCTGAACATTCAATTGCTACCATTTCTCCAGCACTGCTATCTCTGTCGGAAGGAACATAGCTCCATTGCGGTGGAACTGCAAAATACAGATTGCAGTACATCCCATTGAAACTATCACATAAATTAAAAATCATTAATTCCATCACTAGATCTTATTATCAGTATTTGAGAGTAAAATACAGGAACATTGTTTATTTAATTTTTGAACATTATACTTTTCTTTCATTCGACATCAGGATAACAATATTTGTACTCAAGCTGCTGAAACATAAGATGGATATGTCAATAGAGGAAAAAATGGGATATTATGCTGTGATCATCTGTACAAGTAAGACAGGTTTTATTCCCACCCTTCATTAGCTTTCCTGTGATTCTTATTTCCTAAACTGTCTCTTATACTTAAGATACTGCAGATTTGTTTATTCAAAATTTTGGACAGATAAACACTACTCCTTAACATTCCAATCCAACTAAAGCAATAAAATTAATGTGTACATTATTCTGACTGACTATTCACTGGTGATGTGCGGCATGAAATTAACAGACAAATAGGGATTGCTGCCGGGACTTTTAAGAATCTATGGAGAGTGTGGAGAAATAGGCGTATACACCTAAAGACTAAAATTAGACTGTATAATAGTTTGGTTCTTTCTAGGGTTAGTTACAGTAGTGAAACATGGACACTTTGTATACAAGATAACAGGAAACTAGATGATTTTGATTCCAGATGCTTACGCAGTATCTTGGGCATTAGGTGGTTAATTTTGTAACTAATGATGAGGTTAGGCAAAGTAGTCGGCAACCCCCTTTAATCAGCATATTGTGCAGAGAGAGACTCTGTTGGTTTGGCCATGTTGCCCGTATGGGTAATTAATTATAGATTGGCGAATAGGGTTATGAACAGTGTGCCTAAAGGCTTCAGAAAGAGGGAGAGACCAAGGATGCGGTAGGCAGACAATGTCAAACAGGACCTTATTAGAATTGATGTGCAGTGGCCAGATGCAGCAGATGTAGCTCAGGACAGACTTGCTTGGAGAACTAAATTGCACGGTCTGGTTGGACCTCCGTAGCCAATGGCTGCTTGATGATGATGATGATGAGTTCTTAAAATCAGTGTAGTACCAGACACGTTAATCACTCAATCACTATATAAAATCAAAAAATGATCTTTAATATTAAGATTTTCAGTAATAATAACGAAAGAAAAATGCATCCACATTTAGCACTTACCTTCAGCACTGGATATTTGTTCAAGAAGAACATACAGCACGACCAGCTGTCCAGCATATCCCAGTTTCAGCCCTGGAAACCTCACCCGAAATGAGCACAGCATTTCCATTCTGTTGTGGTTGAAAAACTATATATACCAGAAATAATGGAAAGCGTTATATCGTGAATAAACAAAAAAAAATCTGTTAACTCAACTCGTCACTTAAATCAGAACGCCTATTTCGACTTTCTTAATCCAAATTTGTAGCAATGGCGTTATGACTTGGACAAAAATGATGGTGATTGGTCGCATGAACACGTAGCACCACATCACGGCAAATTGATGAATACTTCAAAATAATATTTATTTATACTACATAATTTCCAAAAATTATTAGTTCTATGGGGAACATTTAAAATAATATGAATATAACGAAAACTGTATGTTTTTTTTATTTATAAGACAATTATTTTTATTATTTGTGTTTCATAACGTACAGAGTATTTTCACTAAACAACAAATATTGTATACTTTTTTTTATATATTATAACTACAATTTAATTTCAATTTAACAGCACTGCTTTGCATATAACGCAGAGAATATGACGTAAATAACAACATTTATACTTCATATATATATATATAGTATACAGAAAATAAAAAAAAAAGAATCTTTGAGGTTTTTTTAATAATATATAAACTCATCAAATCTGTTATATACTTTACCCAGTTTATTAAAATTTGCTAAAGTGGTGTTCTCAGAAATCATTTTTTATCACTAAAGAATATCGCAAAGGGTATATACATTTGGGTGATAATATGCAAATTAACATTACCCTCGACACTATAAAAATAAGTAGCGGTAACGTACACATATACTTATTCATGATACAGTATACATTATGCAAAATGAGCTTGTATTTATTCAAAACAGATTTTCAAAACATTCAAACCAATATATGAAATTATGCAATACATAACAATAATTAAGCATCTAATCGACTCATTAATTACAAAACTTTTAATCTGTAAACATAAGTATAAGGTACAGATAATATTTACACATTAAAAAAAACAATAAAAAAGCATGAATACATTATCTAAAAATTTTAATTTAAAAAGCGATGTTTGAAAAACGATTGAATATATAAGTGATTAAGACAAGGAATTAAAATGTGAACTACACTTCCCTTACATGACTCTAAAACTGTAAATTTTAATGTTTTGATGCAGATTAACACCGATTTACAGCACATCTTAATACGGATAACACACCTCGTTCGGAAACAGAAGCACCTTACCTAATACTCTGATGGCAATTATCTTTTGCAATGATTTTCCAATAGAATTGAATGCCTCACATTGGTATATTCCTTCATCTTCCTTGTCTATAGGCGAAATAATGAGAGACCCATTAGATAGCAATTGTAGGTGATCTGTAGAGCTGACAACCTGGAACTGGGCATCTGGATTTTCTGCAGATGAAGATGGTATGTAAGTATTGAATTAACTAATTATATTTAGAAGCACAAAACCAACGAATTGCAGTTAAATGAGTATAATTAACGAATTACAGTTAAAAGAGTATAATTAACGAATTACAGTAGAAGCGTAGAATTAACATATTACAGTAGAAGCGTAGAATTAACAATTTGCATGTTAGAAGCGTAGAATTAACGCATTACACTTTAGAAACACATAATTAATGAATTAGATTTTAGAAACACAGAATTAAGAATTACATTTACAACCACAGAATAAAAGAATTACCTTTACAAACATAGAATAAAAGAATTACATTTACAAGCACAGAATTAAACGAATTACATTTTAAAGCAAAAATTAACGAATTGCATTTTAAAATATAGAATTAACGAATTGCATTTAGAAGCACAGAACTACCAGGTTACGTTTAAAAGAATTGTCAAGGAGATTTAGAATCTTGGAATATCGGGTTATATTTAGCAGCAGAGATTTAACATAGATGAAACTTAGTTATGCACATAACTTACTGACCTTTAGACTTCTTCCAAAGGATTATTGGGGGAGGTTTTCCAGTAGCTGCACAATCAATTATTACTGACTCTCCAGCATGACTATCTCGGTCGAAAGGAACGTGTCTCCATTGTGGTGGAACTGTAAATATAAAATACATTTTAGAAAAAAAACATCACGTAAGGCAGGAATCGTGATTCTCATTAATTTGGAAATATAGTAGCTTTATGGGCAGAAACATTCTGAATTACTTAAAGAAATCCAATATTTTATAATAACTTATCCTTCGATTTTACATGATATTTGGTTAACATGGCTCCGTATTTGTTCGGTCAAGAAAATGCAACCAGTTTTGAATTATACGATTTCAGTTTGAGTTTTATTCCATAAACACAGTTCATTTTCTAACACGGTAGAAAAACAATCATCGTGAAGAGCTAATAACATTAGTAATTCCCTAAAATAGTAATTCGTAGAATTTTCTGCTCAGTTTTAACGTTAAAATACTGTAATTTTGGACAATATTTATGACTTTTCAATGAATGTTGGACAACCCAGATAACTCTTTCTTTTATTCTTTCATTTTAGTTCATTGAGGTTAAATCTTAAGAGGTATCTGTAAATTTTCTGTCATCAAAATGTTACACCTATCTATAATGTTTTTGAATATTTGTGATTGTTTTTATTCCTTTGTTTTTAATTTTCTGTTTCAAAGTGATACAATAAATCCTTTTTGAATCTTAATGCATTCAGATAAAAAATTATAATATTTTTATAATATTAAAACTACACAAGTAATGAGGACACGTGTATGTAAGAGAGGCAAGAACTCGGTAAAAGGTCATCTCAAATATCCATATTCCAATAGGAATCATAACCTGGAATTTTTCCGTCCGTCGGATGGGACGTTAAGCCGTGGCCCCGTGTGCGGGAGAGCCATATCCTGTGCACGTTAAAGAACATGCTGGATGGCCTTGACGGGAGGCTACCATCTGTCTCCCAACAGATGTTCCAGTGGGTACCCTGCCCCAACCTTCTCTGAACCTTCGGTGTCCATGTGACCTGGCCATTTAAGCCCATGGTGTGCAAAAAAGTGCCGCTCAGAGGTAAAACAACCCAACCTGGAATTTTTTTTGGGTACAGTAAATATGACCGCAATACATGTAAACAGAAACCACAACTTACCCAATACAGATAAGGATGCAGTGAAACTATCGGACATTCCAGCATTACTCATAATGCAGGTATAATTCCCACTGTCCTCTTCGCTTACTGCATCTATGGCAATTGTGGACAAATCTGAAAATGATCTAATATGCGTCTGTGATGTTGTCGCAAGTTCTTTGCCGTCTTTAAGCCAGTGAAAGTTCAACTTTTCTCCTGGTAATGATCCAGACTTTAACGCACAAATAGCAGAGACTTTTTCACCTTCAGCTGGCGTGTTTGGGAAGTTAAATGGTTGGATTTTTAACGTTCCTATAAAGAAAAATAATTTTATTTATTTCTGATGAACAAGATGGAAATTTAAAAATATTCAATATACAGTGACTTTAATTTATAAAAAAAAACATTTAATTATAAAAATAGATTAATTTATTTTGATAATATTCTAAATGTAACGTTCTTCTCATTGTCACTTGCTTCTGTTTACACTAATAATATATTCTTTACTAATAAAACACTTTTTACTAGTATTATTAATAAAAAATATTCTCATTACTTTTTTCCTCATGATACAAGACATTTCTACCATTTTTAAATATAACTTAATGGCATTTAGTCATTAACCTTTTAAATATACTCGGTCTTATTCTATATGTATAATTTCATTAGTCTTTTTAAAATGAATTTACTGCTTACCTCGACCGATAGTAATCTGGGATCCCAAAAGGATCTCCAACACTATCAGCATTCCAAAATCCTTAGGCTTCGATGTAGGTAAGATCGGTAACAAAAGCATCATCAAATGCATCAGAGTCCTACTAGATAATGATATCAAATATTATCCAATCTGTTTACAGTGATGAAAATATTCACTATTCTTAGATAATTACCAAATAATCGCAACTAACAATCTATTAGCATCACAGCTGAAATCAGATGTGTTTTTCTGGATCTCAAAATCATAACAATGGCGGTCACATCTTTTAGAGAAAGAGATCGGTAGTTGAGTGAACTCTCAGCGCCACATCACGGCAGAAAAATTAATGTTTCCTCCCTTAATTCTAAAGTTTTGTTATCGTAGTATAATTTTTAAGTGGTTACCACGGAATAAATAGGTTTTTACCAGTACATTGTCTTAAGTGTGTAAATGTTACCGAGTTTGAACTATACTTCCAAAATGTGTGACATATATGAATAACTTTCAAATAATAATATTTGTGATGCTATCTATTTTAATTTATGATAATGTATACCTTACAAATGTATATAACAGCATTTAATAATATAATATATATATACAAATACATATTGTAGCATTTAGTAGCATAATGTATATACAAATACATATAGGAGTATTTAGTAGCATAATGTATATACAAATGTATATAGAAGTATTTAATAACGATGTAAATACAAAATAACAATCTATATACAAATTTATGTTTTAAGAGTATTTAAAAACATCTCTGATTTGTCCTGATTTCTACAATAAGAAGGCAACAAAAATATTAATAAAAATATTTAACTAAAGATATATACACATAGATACATCATTTCTACTTTGTTTTATTGTGTTGAACAGTAATTTTAGACCAGAAAGAGTGTTATCATATTAATATGTAATAAAGACATTTGAAATATACCCTTTTGGAGATAATATGCAAATTAGCCATATCTGTACCACTAAAAAATGAAATAACCGATTTTTTGTGCTAACATTATTAGGCTCTTCAAGTTAAAAAAAGTAAAATATTTTCGTTAATATTAGTCAGGATAATATTTTGCAAATATGCACACACTCCAAACATTTTGAGAGGATAATATGCAGAAAACTTGCTGTTATATTAAGACATCAATACATAATTTAGTAGGATGCGTACATCTCGACAGCATAAGCAATATTCATAGTTTTAGCAAATAAGCCACCAAAGCTTTTACAATACTTAATATTTTGTAGGGTTTTATTCAAATTTTACACTCTATAGCAGGGTTTATTAACGAGACAGGCGTAAGACTTGGCGGTTCCTTCGAATTTCTTTGATCAGACATTTTTGGTGCATACTAAACGATCTTAACCCTTTCACGACTAAGGGAACATTTTTCCCCATGTTAAAATTGGTGATTGTCGCATTTAATTATAACCTTATCTGCATTTTTTATACAGAATGTCAAAATAGAACGTATGCCGAACGCAATTACGTAAACGGGAACGTTTAGAAAACAAAAACAGAACTGTCAGGACGCATAATATATGTACTATGTGCAATGTCCATCTTTGCCTCACTGCCAAAAGAAATTGCTTCGCAGAATATCATAATTAGCACATCATTTTGTATAGTAATTTTATTTCATAATTTTGTATCATTTTAGTTAACATTTTGTTATAATAAACCAATAAATAAAAGACATTGCATAATAAGCCTAACTATAATTTGTGTTACCTTTATAGTCCATTGGGAAAAATATTTCCCATAAAATTCCAAAAAAACTACAAAATGTTATGTATTTTTCTTATGATTTTTATTTATTTTACGTCTAAACAAACTAAAATAAACAGTTACATACTAATATTTACTCTTAGAAACCTTATGGTCCTGAAAGGGTTAACAATTCATAATACTCATTAAAAATGTATAGTTTTGCTGTTTAATCACGATATTTCCTTGATTCCTTAAAAAACAGTTTTTTTCATTTTTTAATTCATTGTTTATTAGAAATGTTTATTTTCGTTTTCAAGTAGATAGTTTTTTTCATGTTGTTCTTTAAGAACATCGTTTTTTTTAAGTGAATCTTCAGTAAATTTGGATTGGCTACTCCTATTTTCTAACATGGGAAGAAATGAAAATATTCCACATAATAAAAAAGGAAATAAAAATTAAAATAACTGAGGCAAATACTGATTTATCGTCTTCTTATCCAATGGAATATTAGTGCAACTTCTGAAATGGTGTATGATACAATGTGACGTTTAACATACCTTTTCGGCACAAATGTCTTACCTAACACTCTTACTGCTATTATTTTTTTCAGAGACTTGCCAATCCCATTGGAGGCTTCACATTGATAAATGCCTTCGTCTATCTTGTCCACGGATGATATAACATAGGAACCGTTAGGGGGCAGCACTAGGCGATCGGTGGTGCTGAAAGCGAGGAATGATTCACCTTCGTTTACTGTGGAAATTAAATATAAATAACAAAATATATTGTATTATCCGTATTGTTAGATGCATTCTTTGTAACATTCTTGCAACATTTCAGACATTTCGCTATTTAAATCTTTTCATTACTGCTTCAATGCATTGCTTTCGTTTAATAAACTGAAGAAATTTTTATAATAAATAAATAAAATAAATACCCACTCCAGCAGCTGCTTGCCACAGAGGTCTGACAGGAGCCTGTCAGTTTATATGCCACAGTAAGAGATCTGAGAGGATGGCAGGACCTCAGCAGAAAAACGACACAAACAGCCATGCCTTACCCGGGGCTCGAACCCAGGTTCCGTAGATCAGTAGCCAAGCGCGCTAACCACTCGGCCATGGGACGGCACTAAAATAAATACCCCCTCAAGCAGCTGCTTGCCACAGAGGTCTGACAGGAGCCTGTCAGTTTATATGCCACAGCAAGAGATCTGAGAGGATGGCAGGACCTCAGCAGAAAAACGACACAAACAGCCATGCCTTACTCGGGGCTCGAACCCAGGGTCCCATAGATCAGCAGCCAAGCGCGCTAACCACTCGGCCATGGGACGGCACTAAAATAAATACCCCCTCAAGCAGCTGCTTGCCACAGAGGTCTGACAGGAGCCTGTCAGTTTATATGCCACAGTAGAAGGTCTGAGAAGATGGCAGGACCTCAGCAGAAAAACGACACAAACAGCCATTCCTTACCCAGAGCTCGAACCCAGATCCCTTAGATCAGTAGCCAAGAGCGCTAACCACTCGGCCATGGGACGGCTAAATACGAACATTAAAATTAGTGTCATTTTTATTTGATGTGCCTATTCACACATTGTTTTGAATACTTCATTGAACCTCAATTTAAAGATATTAAATTACAAATATAATGAATGAAATAAAATGCATGATTATTAAATATTTGCTTCACATTTAATGAGCCTACAGATATACTGGACAAAAAACTTTCCAATGCTAAGTCAATGGAGAGTGAAAATCCAAGATCCGAAATTTCTACAATGAACTTTTTACAGGAAAATAGGTAGGGGCGAGGGTGGCTCAGCGGTAGCGCGCCAGGCTCGTAATCTGTAGTTCCAGGTTCGACTCCCATCTGGGTCAGCGTTGAGATTTATCTCCGCAACAATTCCCCGCCCTGCCCACGGTCAGTAGGGGACACCGATGGGCTTGGAAAGGCCGCCGTCCGTCGGATGGGACGTTAAGCAGTGGCCCCGTGTGCGGGAGAGACATACCCTGTGCAGGTTAAAGAATACGCTGGATGGCTTTGACGGGAGGCTACCATCTGTCTCTCAACAGCTGTTCCAGTGGGTCCCCTCCCCCAACCTTCTCTGAGCCTTCGGGGTCCATGTGATCTGGCCATTTAACCCATGGTGTGCAAAAAAGTGCCACTCAGAGGTAAAACAATCCAACGTTAAAGAAGACGCTGGATGGCCTCGACGGGAGGCTACCATCTGTCTCCCAACAGCTGTTCCAGTGGATCGCCTCCCCCAACCTTCTCTGAGCCTTCGGGGTCCATGTGACCTGGCCATTTAGCCCATGGTGTGCAAAAAAGTGCCGCTCAGAAGTAAAACAACCCAACGTTAAAGAACACGCTGGATGGCCTTGACGGGAGGCTACCATCTGTCTCCCAACAGCTGTTCCAGTGGGTCCCCTCCCCCAACCTTCTCTGAGCCTTCGGGGTCCATGTGACCTGGCCATTTAGCCCATGGTGTGAAAAAAAAGCGCCGCTCAGAGGAAAAACTACCCAACCCAAATCTTATGATTGACATCTTTGTTATTCAATATTCTAACTTCTATAACTCTTTAAGTACTGAACAGATGTTGTTTAAAATCGAAATTTACACAGTTTAATTGACATCTTATATTTATCTTCAGTTATATATTTCCATAAAAATTTATTTAACCAGTTACTAAGCCCCTAATTTGAATCTCCTTTCACATAAGATGAGGATGTTTCCATTTTTCTGCCCATTGTCTGTACGTTGTCATTAGAAATTTGTTTTTAAACTCTTAAACATTCAGCAAATACTATATTTTTAGGGGGGGGAGGCTACTATCGAAAATTTTTAAAAACTTGGTAGATAATATACTTTTAACTACAACTGAATGCAACTCACCTTTAGATTTCTTCCAAAGGATAGTTGGAGGAGGTTTCCCTTTTGCAGCGCAGTCAATAGTTATAGAGTCTCCAGCATAAGTATCTCGATCAGACGGTATATGCAGCCATTGTGGAGGAACTGTAACAATAGATATATCGGTATGCTTAGCCAATTGTTCATTAATCGTAACAAAAATTCTACTTGTTTATTCATATCGTTGTGGATTATTTGTAACAATAAATATATCGATAAGCATGTATCATTGTAGATGAACTGTAACAATAAATATACTTATATGTCATATGTTATTGTTGATGTAATGAACGGCAAATTTCTCTGATAAACCCCCTCCCCTCCCCTGCACTCGACAAGAAAAGGGTCACCGATGGGCTTGAAAAGTCATCTGCCCGGGTTGGGTCGGGTTGTTTTACCTCTGAGCGGCACTTTTTTGCACACCATGGGCTAAATGGCCAGGTCACAAGGTCCCCGAAGGCTCAGAGAATGTTTGGGGAGGGGACCCACTGGAATAGCTGTTGGGAGACAGATGGTAGCCTCCCGTCAAGGCCATCCAGCATGTTCTTTAACGTGCACAGGGTATGTCTCTCCCGCATACGGGGCCACGGCTTAACCTCCCATCCGACGGACGGCGGCCTTTCCAAGCCCATCTGTGTCCCCTACTGACCGTGGGCAGGACGGGGAATTGTTGCGGAGATAAATCTCAACGCTGACCCAGCTGGGACTCGAACCTGGGAACTACAGATTACGAACCTGGCGCGCTACCGACTGAGCCACCTCCGCCCCGTCATCTGCCCGTAGGATGCGTTTGTAGCCCCAGTTGTTTACACACAATGAGCTAAATGACCAAGTCACGAGGACCTCGAGGGCTCAGAGAAGGCTAAAGAAAGCGATCTATTGGATACAATCTGTCAGATTGAACATTAAACTGTTGTTCAGTGTGCAGGAGAATCATAATCTCTTCAAAGAATAGTCTGATGGCCATGACGGTAGGTTTCCATCTGTCCCCGAACAAATGCCCAGTGGATCCTGTTTTCCGACCTTCTCTGAAAACTTAGGGACTTTGTAACCTGAAAATTTAGCTAATTGTGTTCATCAAAGTGTCGATTAAAAAAACATCAACTCAACACCCGAACAATAAGTAGATATACTTATTGTTCGGTTGTTGTTATTATTGGTTATTGTTTTATTATCTGCAAGTGTGGGGCTGGGGTGTCTCAGTCGGTAGCGCGCCAGGCTCGCAATCTGTAGTTCCCAGGTTCGAGTCCCAGCTGGGTCAGCGTTGAGATTTATCTCCGCAAAATTCCCCGCCCTGCCCACGGTCAGTAGGGGACACCGATGGGTTTGGAAAGGCCACCGTCCGTCGGATGGGACGTTAAGCCGTGGCCCCGTGTGCGGGAGAGCCATACCATGTGCACGTTAAAGAACCCGCTGGATGGCCTTGACGGGAGGCTACCATCTGTCTCCCAACAGCTGTTCCAGTGGGTCCCCTCCGCCAACTTTCTCTGAGCCTTCGGGGTCCATGTGACCTGGCCATTTAGCCCATGATGTGCAAAAAAGTGCCGCTCAGAGGTAAACAACCCAACAACAACTCTGCAAGTGTAATTTTTGCATAATATCTTTTTAAGCTTGTATCATATTTAAAATAAAGAAATAAGAATATATTGACATACAAGAGAGGCTAAAAGCCGTCATTTTAAGCTGAAAAAAATACCCAAAAATATTGTTGACGATTAAGGGTTGGGTTGTTTTACCTCTGAGCGGCACTTTTTTGCTCACAATGGGCTAAATGGCCAGGTCACATGGACCCCGAAGGCTCAGAGAAGGTTGGGGGAGGGGACCCACTGGAACAGCTGTTGGGAGACAGATGGTAGCCTCCCGTCAAGGCCATCCAGCGTGTTCTTTGACGTGCACAGGATATGGCTCTCCCGCACACGGGCAACGGCTTAACGTCCCATCCGACGGACGGCGGCCTTTCCAAGTCCATCGGTGTCCCCTACTGACCGTGGGCAGGGCGGGGAATTTTTGCGGAGATAAATCTCAACGCTGACCCAGCTGGGACTCGAACCTGGGAACTACAGATTACGAGCCTGGCGCACTACCGACTGAGCCACCCCCGCCTCGATCGATTAAGAGGCTGAGTTTAAAATTTATACCTTTAGAGTAGAATTCAATTTTACATGAATTCAAACGTTTGAATATTTAAGAATGTTTGCTTTAAATTGTGAAAATATGAGGTTATTTCCAAGACTGTTAAAGGCTCTAGTGCTTACCATTAAGCAGTTATTGATCAAACAGGCATGCAAACTCTCTGAAACATAGCAGTAATATAAAAATATTGAAACTACCGGAATCATCATCAATCCTTACCCATCACCGACAATGATGCAGTGAAACTGTCCGTCATTCCAGCGTTATTAACAACGCATGTATAATTTCCGCTGTCTTCTTCACTTACTGGGTTCAATGCAAGTGTAGAAAGTTCAGGAAATGATCTGATCTGATTTTGAGATGTGGTCACAATCTCTTTCCCGTCTTTTAACCAATGGAAATCCAGTTTTTCTCCAGGAACCAATTCTGTTTTCACTGAGCATATAGCAGTGACTCTTTCTCCGGTTGCTGGAGAATTAGGGAAAATAAACGGTTGAATTTTTAATACACCTGCAAATAAAATTCAGAAATGAGTGCGAAATCCAAAACTTTATTACAGTTTACTTAACTACATATTAGTTTTGCTTTATCTAATTAATAAATAATAAATAAATACCTCCTCAAGCAGCTGCTTGCCACAGAGGTCTGACAGGAGGCTGTCAGTTTATATGCCATAGTAGAAGGTCTGAGAGGATGGCAGGACCTCAGCAGAAAAACGATACAAACAGCCATGCCTTACCCGGGGCTCGAACCCAGGTCCCTTAGATCAGTAGCCAAGCGCGCTAACCACTCGGCCATGGGACGGTTTAAATAATACCCCTTCAAGCAGCTGCTTGTCACAGAGGTCTGACAGGAGCCTGTCAGTTTATATGCCATAATAGAAGGTCTGAGAGGATGGCAGGACCTCAGCAGAAAAACGATACAAACAGCCATGCCTTACCCGGGGCTCGAACCCAGGTCCCTTAGATCAGTAGCCAAGCGCGCTAACCACTCGGCCATGGGACGGTTTAAATAAATACCCCCTCAAGCAGCTGCTTGTCACAGAGGTCTGACAGGAGCCTGTCAGTTTATATGCCATAGTAGAAGGTCTGAGAGGATGGCAGGACCTCAGCAGAAAAACGATACAAACAGCCATGCCTTACCCGGGGTTCGAACCCAGGTCCCTTAGATCAGTAGCCAAAGCGCGCTAACCACTCGGCCATGGGATAGCATTCTAATTTTCAATTTCATGTGGTATATTTTTTATTAGGTTAAACATAAAAAGTATTGAATTTGATATATATATTTGACTACCATATTTTACATACCTGTGTTAAGAACAATTGCATTTCTATATTTAAACTCTTATTTATAATTATAATTCCTTCGAGTTAATAATTTGGAACATAATACAAAGACTTGCAGCATAATGCTCAGTTTATTTATCACTCTCTCTCTCAAAAAAAAATAATGAACACACTATTAGAAACATTTTGCCGTTTTTATGGGGGCCGGGGGTGGCTCAGTCGGTAGCGCGCCAGGCTCGTAATCTGCAGTTCCAGGGTTCGAGTCCCAGCTGGGTCAGTGTTGAGATTTATCTCCACAAAATTCCCCGCCCTGCCCACGGTCAGTAGGGGACACCGATGGGCTTGGAAAGGCCACCGTCCGTCGGATGGGACGTTAAGCCGTGGTGTGCGGGAGAGACATACCCTGTGCACGTTAAAGAACACGCTGGATGGCCTTGACGGGAGGCTACCATCTGTCTCCCAACAGCTGTTCCAGTGGGTCCCCTCCCCCAACCTTCTCTGAGCCTTCGGAGTCCTTGTGACCTGGCCATTTAGCCCATGGTGTGCAAAAAAGTGCCGCTCAGAGGTAAAACAACCCAACCCGTTTTTATGCTTCAAACTATGAAATTACTCGTTTTTGTTCGTCATAAATTTTTATAAAATTATTTCCCTTTCATTAAAATTTGAAAAAAAAACGTGATTTTAAAATTCTTTGCATATTTAATTATATAATTATGCTTTAAACTAATATAAACTAACAAAATACTGTTTTATATACCTACATTCTTATCAATGTTAGATCCAAAAAAATACGTACCATGACCGATACAAAGTTGAGGTTTGAAAAGGGCGTCCAATAACACGAACATGAATCCAACATTTCTCTGTGGAATCACATATGATAATAGAAATTGAATTATAACAGAGCAAAGCATTATTGAACAATTATGTTAGAAGTTAATAGGTAACAGATGAACACTTATCACAAGTATTCTACGTCTATGGATGGTTTAGAACATGCACATTCGTAGACCTTTTAACGCAGTCTTGCTAATGGCGGAAATGATCTCTGACAAAGCTATAGCAGATTCATGAACTTGTAGCGCCACATAACGGCAAACCGGTGAAAATATTTTAGAATTTATTCCTAGTATTATTTACCATTGATGCAATCATTTAAATCAGGAATAATAATGCATAATTTTAATACTTCCAGTAGTCTCCTGAATATATTGAAACATGTGTTTTACATTTTATATCTACAATTATTGTTTTAAACAAACCTAGTTACATACGACGAAAAATAATATTTATTCACATATAACAGTAAACAATTCATAGTTTCAATACACAGAAATATAACAGAAAATATTCTTACTTACGTTTAAAACGGCCAAAAATATACTTTGATTATATCTGAGGCTACTCAACCCACTGTAACAGAAGTAAGCATTAGAATAACACATATTTATAAAAAGGAAATAGAACTTATGCAACACAGGAATATTATAATAAACCAACAAGTAATACACCAGTGTAGTGGTAATTTTTTCGATGAATTTAATATGCAAATTAGCCCTAATGATGTCATTCAACTCTACAACATTATTGAGGCTACTCATATATAATTAGTAACAACTAATTAATTCATAATATTTACGATTTTCGATATGATCATCGTGCATTGTGTTTTTCTTCCCATAGAATAAGAGATGGTATACTTAAATAGAAAGAATCTAAATGTGTCTTCAATACATTTCAAAAATTGGCGTAATTGTACGTATCCTTTTGCACAAATATTTCTTGAAATGGAAGGCTAAACGTTTCATTAAACTGTATCCAGTCATTAGGTGTGAATATTAAACATCTGATATAAACACCATAGCTATCAGGTATTATAATATATGAGTATCTTCACAGAATTTCTCTGCACAATAGTACAGTCGCTCAAAAAAGTATCCGAACGCTATGGTTGATTACAGAATTCAGAAAAAATATATGGCAACGATATTTTTAGAAATTAGTGATCTGGCAACCTTCGTGTCACGTGACACGAAGACACTATGGTTGACACGAAGGTTGCCAGATCATTAATTTCTAAATATATCGTTGCCAGATATTTTTCTGAATTCTGTCATCAACCATAGTGTTCGAATACTTTGTAATATATATAATGCGTATGAATATATAATGCAATGAATATGGAGCGTGTGCAGTTACCGTTCACAGCAAACTGGAGCGGTTGCGGTTAATGTTCACAGCACATTGGATCGTGTGAGCTCAAAAAGACCTGGATCGTGTGGGCTCACTCACGGAAATATTGAGCGTGTGCAGTTACCGTTCACAGCAAACTGGAGCGGTTGCGGTTAATGTTCACAGCAATTGGATCGTGTGAGCTCACAAAAACCTGGATCGTGTGGGCTCACTCACGGAAATATTGAACGTGTGCAGTTACCATTCACAGCAAACTGGAGCGTGTGCAGTAACTGCACACGCTCCAGTTTGCTGTGAATGGTGATCCTTCGTGTCACGTGATTACAGAATGAATTCTGTAATCACGTGACACGAAGGTTGCCAGATCACTAATTTCTAAAAATATCGTTGCCAGATATTTTTTCTGAATTCTGTAATCAACCATAGCGTTCGGTACTTTTTTGAGCGACTGTACCATTATTTTTTCAAATTAGAGCATCGGTTGAAAATTAATAAATAAAATCTTGGAAAACGGGAGTTAATGGCAGTATCTAGAAAGATAAAAACTAAAACAATATGTAGTTCTTAGTTTTTTCCTTTACAGATAACAAAATTACTTTTTATAAATCTTAATATTTCAATTCAGCTATATTTATATTATTATAATATACATGAAATATCAAGCAAAAATTACGCATATATTACAATTGCCAGTGAACTATATTTTTATTTTTAGTTCAAAAGTCAGATTCTTTTTGTGTTATTTATTATAGTGGATAACTACCAAATAACGATCTTAAATTCTAAACATGTATACTGACATAATCATTTACATATTGTAATTTAAACAAAAAACGATTACTAAAAGAAGCCATAATATAACTACTTCTAAGTGATACCTTTTAATCATATACCATAACTTTCACCATTATGATATGAGGTTCTTTATAGAACGTCTTTGCACAATAACATAATTATCTTTTAACTGTATCCAACCATCAAAGTTGTACATCAAAGTCAAATACCTTCCATTTTGTTTATTGTCTGATATTGATCAATCAGACAGAGATTTGGCAGCAAACTCCAAAGACATTAATGTGTTTCAAAAAGGACTTCATTTAATTTGTTAACTACTACTTACCAATAACATCAAAGTCAAATATCTTCCATTTTGTTTATTATCTGATATTGATCAATCAGACAGAGATTTGGCAGCAAACTCCAAAGACATTAATGTGTTTCAAAAAGGACTTCATTTAATTTGTTAACTGCTACCTACCAATAACATCAAAGTCAAATACCTTCCATTTTGTTTATTGTCTGATATTGATCAATCAGACAGAGATTTGGCAGCAAACTCCAAAGACATTAATGTGTTTCAAAAAAAGGACTTCATTTAATTTGTTAACTACTACTTACCAATAACATCAAAGTCAAATACCTTCATTTTGTTTATTGTCTGATATTGATCAATCAGACAGAGATTTGGCAGCAAACTCCAAAGACATTAATGTGTTTCAAAAAAAGGACTTCATTTAATTTGTTAACTACTACTTACCAATAACATCAAAGTCAAATACCTTCCATTCTGTTTATTGTCTGATATTGATCAATCAGACAGAGATTTGGCAGCAAACTCCAAAGACATTAATGTGTTTCAAAAAGGACTTCATTTAATTTGTTAACTACTACTTACCAATAACATCAAAGTCAAATACCTTCCATTTTGTTTATTGTCTGATATTGATCAATCAGACAGAGATTTGACAGCAAACTCCAAAGACATTAATGTGTTTCAAAAAAAGGACTTCATTTAATTTGTTAACTACTACTTACCAATAACATCAAAGTCAAATACCTTCCATTCTGTTTATTGTCTGATATTGATCAATCAGACAGAGATTTGGCAGCAAACTCCAAAGACATTAATGTGTTTCAAAAAGGACTTCATTTAATTTGTTAACTACTCTTTACCAATAACATCAAAGTCAAATACCTTCCATTTTGTTTATTGTCTGATATTGATCAATCAGACAGAGATTTGACAGCAAACTCCAAAGACATTAATGTGTTTCAAAAAAAGGACTTCATTTAATTTGTTAACTACTCTTTACCAATAACATCAAAGTCAAATACCTTCCATTTTGTTTATTGTCTGATATTGATCAATCAGACAGAGATTTGGCAGCAAACTCCAAAGACATTAATGTGTTTCAAAAAGAACTTCATTTAATTTGTTAACTACTACTTACCAATAACACTGAGAGTAATTGTTTTTATCAATTCTTCTCCTACTTCGTTCGATACTTTACACTGATAAATGCCTTCATCTTCTTTACTCACTGAAGAAATGATCAAAGTTCCATTGGAATGGACCGACAGTCTGTTGGAATCTTGAATGGTTTCATAACTGCCGTCATTTTCTGCAAGATTAAATATTGATTGCTTTTTAAATTAAACCACACTCTATAAATGAATTCTTTCACAAAATGTTGACTGCAATAAAATTCTTAATGATATAAAACCTCACTTGTAGCTTTCATCCAGATAATCGTAGGTGATGGCCTCCCTGTGCTCTGACATTGAACTGAAATCGTGTCACCCAAAAATGCTTCTTTATCGTTAGGAATAACCAGCCATATTGGAGGAACTATGTTGGAAGAAATAAACAAATGATAGGAAAGTTTAGTACGCAACGGATACTTTATTAACATAAATATTTCAATAAATGTGCTTTGCATCATTTTAAACACACCGCTAAAAGCAACTTTAACACTATAGAGCAGTGTCTCGCAAATGTTTTACTCTGCGGCACACTGAATCTAATTTTTTTTCCGCGGCACACTGAATCTAATTTTTTTCCCGCGGCACACCTAAAAAAGAATAAAAGTAAACTCTATATAATCGTCTTAAGAAAATAGTAACATGTTAAAAAAATAGTAAAGGGTTAAGAGAAATTAATTGCAGATTAAGAAGCAAGTAACACCTTAAAACTATAGTAACATTTTAAGAAACTAGTAACACCTTGAAGAGTATTGGGTTGTTTCACCTCTGAGCGGCACTTTTTTGCACACCATGGGCTAAATGGCCAGGTCACATGGACCCCGAATGCTCAGAGAAGGTTGGGGGAGGGGACCCACTGGAACAGCTGTTGAGAGACAGATGGTAGCCTCCCTTCAAGGCCATCCAGCGTGTTCTTTAACGTGCACAGGGTATGGCTCTCCCGCACACGGGGCCACGGCTTAACGTCCCATCCGACGGACGGCGGCCTTTCCAAGCCCAGCGGTGTCCCCTACTGACCGTGGGCAAGGCGGGGAATTTTGCGGAGATAAATCTCAACGCTGACCCAGCTGGGACTCAAACCTGGGAACTACAGATTACGAGCCTGGCGCGCTACCGACTGAGCCACCCCCGCCCCAGAACACCTTGAAGAAGATCAAACATGTTAACATATTAAATCTTACCTAAGATAGATAATTTCCTGCTGAAGGTTTCTGTGGTACTCGATGACATGATGATACATGTGTAATTTCCACTGTCTTCTTCTCTAAGAGGTCCTAAAATGATCATCGATGATTCTGGGAACACACGAATCTGAACGTTTTCAGATTTTTGCAATTCTTCTCCATTTTTCAGCCATTTAAACTGGAAACTCTCTCCAGATTTCGTGGAACAAGTGGTGGTGATTTTTTCTCCAACGACATTTTTTTCTGGGAAATTGAAATAAGGCTCGATCCTTTTCATACCTAAAAAAATTAAATAAAATATGATTTTTATGCAATTGTCTAATATATACATACAGAGCTGACTGTGAGTGAGTGTTACTTATATTAAAAATTAAGGAAAAGAAAATACGAATATATATTATAAATTTATCATATGTCTTTTTCATGAGACTAAGAATGACAACATCCTGTTAGAGGTTGGGTTGGGTTGTTTTACCTCTGAGCGGCACTTTTTTGCACACCATGGGCTAAATGGCCAGGTCAAATGGACCCCGAAGGCTCAGAGAAGGTTGGGGGAGGGGACCCACTGGAACAGCTGTTGGGAGACAGATGGTAGCCTCCCGTCTAGTCCATCCAGCGTGTTCTTTAACGTTCGGTTGGTTTACCTCTGAGCGGCACTTTTTTGCACACCATGGGCTAAATGGCCAGGTCACATGGACCCCGAAGGCTCAGAGAAGGTTGGGGGAGGGGACACACTGGAACAGCTGTTGGGAGACAGATGGTAGCCTCCCGTCAAGGCCATCCAGGGTGTTCTTTAACGTTGGGTTGTTTTACCTCTGAGCGGCACTTTTTTGCACACCATGGGCTAAATGGCCAGGTCACATGGACCCCGAAGGCTCAGAGAAGGTTGGAGGAGGGGACACACTGGAACAGCTGTTGGGAGACAGATGGTAGCCTCCCGTCAAGGCCATCCAGGGTGTTCTTTAACGTTGGGTTATTTTACCTCTGAGCGGCACTTTTTTGCACACCATGGGCTAAATGGCCAGGTCACATGGATCCCGAAGGCTCAGAGAAGGTTGGGGGAGGGGACCCACTGGAACAGCTGTTGGGAGACAGATGGTAGCCTCCCGTCAAGGCTATCCAGCGTGTTCTTTAACGTGCACAGGGTATGGCTCTCCCACACACGGGGCCACGCTTAACGTCCCATCCGACGAACGGCGGTCTTTCCAAGCCCATCGGTGTCCCCTACTGACCGTGGGCAGGGCGGGGAATTTTGCGCAGATAAATCTCAACGCTGACCCAGCTGGGACTCGAACCTGGGAACTACAGCTTATGAGCCTGGCGCGCTATCGACTGAGCCACCCCCGCCCCACATCCTGTTAGATCTCGGTGAGAACTGACTGCAGGAGTCATTTATTATTTATATCAGTATCCCAATAAATAATTAATTCATGATATATATATATATTTATGGATTAAAATCTTACACTGATATCACTATCATTAGAGTGACTCTGAATAAATATTTGCTATAATACGCCAAGGCGTGTGATTCACTCTATGAATTTTAAACCAATATTTTACGAAATGAAAAATGATTTCGAGAAAAAAAATTCACTTACTTTCTCCGAAGCAGGAGATGATCATCCAGCAACCGACCAATGCTAAGGCTTTCATTTCACAAAGAATATTAGAAGTAGACTACTTTCTGCTTGGCGTGAATCACAAAGACATGCAATAAGTTCTCCACACTGAGAAACAATTATCCAATAATCTTACAATAAAGAAAGTACACGAGAAAATAAAAGAGTAGGTATTAATGAAATATGTATCAAAAATTCACAAATTTTCACTGATATAAACACAGCATTTCACGAAAATAGTACTCTTAGGTCACCAAAGCATATCTCTGCAATGGCGTTGGTGGAAGAAACATTGAAATGATGAGTATGCAGCGCCACATAGCGATCGAAAAGGTAACTATGTTTCGTCATCAATAAAATTTCAATGGAAAAATTAAGCACATGTTACAACTATAAATATAATGAAGATAATATACAAATTTATACATAAGAAATGGAACTTTCTTGCCTCTTATTGCAATAGAACATTTCTATTTAGTTTTAACTATGAAGAATTATCTTTTAAAAAAATATGTTAAGTAAAAGAGACTTATTTCAATGCGTCCTCACCGATTACTGTTAAAGAAACCTTCGCCTCGAGTCCTTTGCCAACACCATTGGACACTTCGCATTGCAACAGACCTTGATCATTTTTCTCAATTCCAGCAATAGTTAAGGTTCCATTAACAGATGATACAGTCCAACGCGGTCCACTGTTGACTACTTCAAAACTTTGAGTATTGCCATCTGGAGATAGAATAGTTGAGCTCAATTGCTTCTTACTAAGTCATAAGTCATTCACAAATATAATATCATCACTACAGGATCATTGCAAAAGACTGTCCATATTTTAAAGTGTTAAGGTTTGAATGTTTGTGTTTTTGAATTGTGTCTTTCTGCTGTTGTGTCTTGTTTGTGTCTTTCTGCTGAGGTCTCGCCTGACGGCATGTAAACTGACAAGATCCTGACAGACCTCTATGGCAAGCAGCTGCTTGAAGGGATATTTTATAAATTATTAAAATTAAATTACTATTATTAAATTAATTCGTAATTTATAGGATTTAAATAAAAGAATCAGGATGTAAGATGAAATTCACGCCATTAAGGGCTCTCGCAATGAACACAAAACTTCGGGAATTTTCTGAGATTCTATATACACAATTCTATTATTGTTTAATAACTGAATAAAATGCAGCCATTTAAAATTTGTCTATTCTTTTATAATGACCCTCTATTTAAACTGAAGTAAATAAACTTCGTTCACATCTTTGTTTATCGAAAGCATTCTTTCCATAATTAATCAACTATGAAATCTGAAATATTTAACAAAAATAAGCAAGGGCTAAGACTCTTTTTTTATCTATCTCGAATTGATGAAATTTCTAAAGAATCGTTACATAATTTTACTAAAGCTAGATTACCTTAATGTCACCAATCTGGAAACTGAAAAAGGATTACAGCTTCGTTATTAAATGTCATCCCATTTTAAGAGTATATTTCCATTGAAAATTAGATGAAGTTATCTTAAGGTCACCTAGATTTCAGTTTCGTTATCTTCACACCATCCCATTTTCGGCTTCGTTATTAAATGTCATCCCGTTAGTTCGTTATCTCAACTTCACCCGTTTTTCAGTTTCGTTATCTTCACATCATCCCACTCTCAGCTTCATTACTAAATGTCACCCTAGTCTCAGTGTCATTATAACCCGGATTTCAGTTTTGTTATCATTCGGTTTTCAGCTCCGTTATCACCCGGTTTTCAGCTCCGTTATCACCCGGTTTTCAGTTTTGTTATCACCCAGATTTAAGTTTTGTTCCTCTCCCGGTTTTCAGTTTCACTATCACACGGATTTCAGTTTCGTTCTCACCCTGTTCTCAGGTTCGTTTTCGTCCTGCTTTCAGTTTCGTTATCACCCGGATTTGAGTTCCGTTATCACCCTGTTTTCAGTTTCGCTATCCCCGGTTTTCAGTTTCGTTGTCACTCGGTTTTCAGTTTCATTATCACCCTGATTTCGGTTCCGTTATCAACCGGTTTTCAGTTTCGTTATCACCCGGTTTTCAGTTTCGCTATGACCCGGTTTTCAGTTTCGTTGTCACTTGGTTTTCAGCTCCGTTATCACCCGGTTTTCAGTTTTGTTATCACCCAGATTTAAGTTTCGTTCTCTCCCGGTTTTCAGTTTCATTATCACACGGATTTCAGTTTCGTTCTCACGCTGTTTTCAATTTCGTTCTCACCCTGTTTTCAGGTTCGTTTTCACCCTGTTTTCAGTTTCGTTATCACCCTGTTTTCAGTTTCGTTATCACCCTGTTTTCAGTTTCGTTATCGCCCTGTTTTCAGTTTCGTTATCACCCTGTTTTCAGTTTCGTTATCACCCTGTTTTCACTTTCGCTATCAGCCGGTTTTCAGTTTCGTTGTCACTCGGTTTTCAGTTTCATTATCACCCTGATTTCAGTTTCGTTATCAACTGGTTTTCAATTTCGTTATCACCAGGTTTGCAGTTTCGCTATCACCCGGTTTTCAGTTTCGTTGTCACTCGGTTTTCAGCTCCGTTATCACCCGGTTTTCAGTTTTGTTATCACCCAGATTTAAGTTTCGTTCTCGCCCGGTTTTCAGTTTCATTATCACACGGATTTCAGTTTCGTTCTCACGCTGTTTTCAATTTCGTTCTCACGCTGTTTTCAATTTCGTTCTCACCCTGTTTTCAGGTTCGTTTAAATCCTGCTTTCAGTTTCATTATCCCTGTTTTCAGTTTCGCTATCACCCTGATTTCAGTTTTGTTATCACCCGGTTTTCAGTTTCGTTAATTAATATCATTGTAGTTTTCACTTTCGTTATCTTCGCGTCATCCCATTTTCAGCTTCAACCTCACAATAAACAAATTAAGACAAAATTATATTCGAAGTTTTATTATATAGAATGAACCAAAATCCCAAAATGTAAGGAAATTTTTTAAATTAAAACATTTATGAGAATCAAAAAAATACCACCCCTGGGGATTTATGCAGTTTTAATTTAGAGATTGCCAAAGTAACTTCGGAATGTGATATAGGGTCATCATTAAATTATGCATATTATTTGGCCCTGTTGGCTAATGATGTTGATGAGATGAATTATTTCATTAGGGCTGTTCTTGAGAATGGTAATAGAGCAGGTTTGGTGATAAACAGAGAAAAAACTAAAGTGATAAAAATTGGTCAGGCAGATAGTGCTTTAGTTGCTGCACCCTTGAGCAAGTGTCTCAGTTTAATTTTCTTGGGAGCTGTGTAACAGATACTGCTAATGTGCGGTATGAGATAAATAGAAGAATAGGGATGCGCTGGGACTTTTAAGAATCTATGGAAAGTGTGTAGAAATAGGCGAATACATCTAAAGACTAAAATTAAATAATTTGGTTCTTTCTAAGGTTAGTTATGGTAGCGAAACATGGACCCTTTGTAAGCAGGATAACAAGAAACTTGATGCTTTTGATTCTAGATGCTTACGCAGTATCTTGGACATTAGATGGTTTGACTTTGTAAGTAATGATGAGGTTAGAAAAAGGAGTCATCAACCTCTTTTGAGCAGCATTTTATGCAAATAGAGACTGCGTTGGTTTCGCCATGTTGCTCGTATGAATAGCTGCAGATTGGGTTGGGTTGGGTTGTTTTACCTCTGAGCGGCACTTTTTTGCACACCATGGGCTAAATGGCCAGGTCACATGGACCCCGAAGGCTCAGAGAAGGTTGGGGGAGGGGACCCACTGGAACAGCTGTTGGGAGACAGATGGTAGCCTCCCGTCAAGGCCATCCAGGTTGTTCTTTAACGTGCACAGGGTATGGCTCTCCCGCACACGGGGCCACGGCTTAACGTCCCATCCGACGGACGGTGGCCTTTCCAAGCCTATCGGTGTCCCCTACTGACTGTGGTCAAGGCGGAAAATTTTTGCGGAGATAAATCTCAACGCTGACCCAGCTGGGACTCGAACCTGGGAACTACAGACTACGAGCCTGGCGCGCTACCGACTGAGCAACCCCCGCCCCCTGCAGATTGGCAAACAGAATTATGAACGGTGTGCCTAAGGGTTTCAGAAAAAGGGAAGACTTAGGATGCGATGGACAGACAATGTTAAACAGGACCTTGTAAGAATTGGCCTGGAGAGGCCAAATGTAGCAGTAGTAGCTCACAACAGACACATCTGGATAGGAAAATTATACAGTCTGATTAGACCTCCGTACCCCATAACTGCATGAGGATTTTTATACATGTATGTATGTATATAAGCCGATCCGTTGTTTGGGTTGTTTTACCTCTGAGCGGCACTTTTTTGCACACCATGGGCTAAATGGCCAGGTCACATGGACCCCGAAGGCTCAGAGAAGGTTGGGGGAGGGGACCCACTGGAACAGCTGTTAGGAGACAGATGGTAGCCTCCCGTCAAGGCCATCCAGCGTGTTCTTTAACGTGCACAGGGTATGTCTCTCCCGCACACGGGGCCACGGCTTAACGTCCCATCCGACGGACGGCGGCCTTTCCAAGCCCATCGGTGTCCCCTACTGACCGTGGGCAAGGCGGGGAATTTTGCGGAGATAAATCTCAACGCTGACCCAGCTGGGACTCGAACCTGGGAACTACAGATTACGAGCCTGGCGCGCTACCGACTGAGCCACCCCCGCCCTAAGCCAACCCGTGGCCGAGTGGTTAGCGCGCTTGGCAACTGACCTAACGGGACCTGGGTTCGAGCCCCGAATAAGGCATGGACGTTTGTGTTGTTTTTCTGCTGAGGTCCTGCTATCCTCTCAGACCTTCTACTATGGCATATAAACTGACAGGCTCCTGTCCGACATCTGTGGCAAGCAGCTGCTTGAGGGGGTATTTAATTTATTTTTAATTTATGTATATATGAATGTATGTATTATTACCAAATTCTGTCGCAAATTAATACAGCTAACATTTTTAATTTCCTTTTATTTCATAAATGTATGCTTCACAATGTTTTAAAAACACTGATTTAAATAAAGGCTTTAAATATTTGAGATGTTTAATTAACAATATTCAAAGTGAGGTCTCTTCTTTAATAATGGCTCTTTATGCTTCAATATCCAGAAATATTGTTTCAATTTACCTTTTATTATTCTCCACGTGACCACAGGTGGAGGTCTTCCTGAAGCCTGGCAAGGGAAATTAACTGTGTCACCCACGTACATTTCTGGGGCGGGGGTGGCTCAGTCGGTAGCGCGCCAGGCTCGTAATCTGTAGTTCCCAGGTTCGAGTCCCAGCTGGGTCAGCGTTGAGATTTATCTCCGCAAAATTCCCCGCCCTGCCCACGGTCAGTAGGGGACACCGATGGGCTTGGAAAGGCCGCCGTCCGTCGGATGGGACGTTAAGCCGTGGCCCCGTGTGCGGGAGAACCATACCCTGTGCACGTTAAAGAACACACTGGATGGCCTTGACGGGAGACTACCATCTGTCTCCCAACAGCTGTTCCAGTGGGTCCCCTCCCCCAACCTTCTCTGAGCCTTCGGGGTCCATGTGACCTGGCCATTTAGCCCATGGTGTGCAAAAAAGTGCCGCTCAGAGGTAAAACAACCCACAACGTACATTTCTTTATTGGATGGTTGCGATACCCAATGGGGAGGAACTGGGCAAGGAAAGAAAAAAGGCAAAATTTATTTATATTTTACACCTCTAATACAAGGTGAATAGAGCAAGACAGAACACATATTTAAATTCTTAAATAAGGCTGCTCTACTCTGCTTTTATTATCAAAATCAATCTTCATTTGTGATAGCAGTAGGTAATTATTTAATAGTACAGTCGCTCAAAAAAGTATCCGAACACTATGGTTGATTACAGAATTCAGAAAAAATATCTGGCAACGATTTTTTTAGAAATTAGTGTCTGACAACCTTCGTGTCACGTGATTACAGAATTCAGGAAAAATATCTGGAGCGTGTACAGCAACTGTACACGCTCCAGTTACCGTTCACAGCAAACTGGAGCGTGTGCAGTCACTGCACACTTTTTTTTTTAGAAATTAGTGATCTGGCAACCCTTCGTGTCACGTGATTACAGAATTCAGAAAAAATATCTGGAGCGTGTACAGCAACTGTACACGCTCCAGTTACCGTTCACGGCAAACTGGAGCGTGTGCAGTTACTGCACACGCTCCAGTTTGCTGTGAACGGTAACTGCACACCCTCAATATTTCCGTGAGTGAGCCCACACGATCTAGTATCAAAATAATATGACCACCTACAGTCGCTCAAAAAAGTATCCGAACACCATGGTTGATTACAGAATTCAGAAAAAATATCTGGCAACGATTTTTTTAGAAATTAGTGATCTGGCAACCTTCGTGTCAACGTGACACATTTCAAAAAAGCCATCGCTGATGTTCGTGAACTCATTAAAGAAAATCCATAAATCACCGTTCAGGTAATAAGTTTAGATGTCAGTGTATCGATTGGCAGTTTGTAAACAATTATTCATCAACATTTAAAATTCCGAACGATTTGTGCCAAATGGGTCTCCACAAACTGACCGAACAGCAAAAAAACTCGTACAAAGAGATGCTGGCAATGTTTGAACCTACTGGTCCCAAACAGGGAATAGACATTATCACAAGTAATGAGACGTGGTTTTATTACTGTACAACTCCCAGGAAGATGGATGGGGTGGCTCAGTCGGTAGCGCGCCAGGCTCGTAATCTGTAGTTCCCAGGTTCGAGTCCCAGCTGGGTCAGCGTTGAGATTTATCTCCGCAAAATTCTCTGCCCTGCCCACGGTCAGTAGGGGACACCGATGGGCTTGGAAAGGCCGCCGTCCGTCGGATGGGACGTTAAGCCGTGGCCCCGTGTGTGGGAGAGCCATACATTGTGCACGTTAAAGAACACGCTGGATGGCCTTGACGGGAGGCTACCATCTGTCTCCCAACAGCTGTTCCAGTGGGTCCCCTCCCCCAACCTTCTCTGAGCCTTCGGGGTCCATGTGACCTGGCCATTTAGCCCATGGTGTGCAAAAAAGTGCCGGTCAGAGGTAAAACAACCCAACCCATGTGTAAGAGTGCCATACCTTGTTCACGTTAAAGAACACGCTCGATGGCCTTGACGAGAGGCTCGCATTTGTTCCCTGATAACTTTCCAGTGAGTCCCTTTTACCACCTCTTCTGAGACCTTGGAGTTTTCAATCATTGGCCGTTTAGTCCATGGTGCGCAAAAAACCTGCCTCTCAGAGTTAAAACAACTCACTCCTCCCAAAAAATAAAAGCTAGGACCCCCAAATGTGGTATACAGCGCACTCTTATCACAACTTAAATTTTTCTAACCGCACCCCAACTTTCATTCTCTTCCATCAAAGAGGGGGCGGGGGTGGCTCAGTCGGTAGCGCGCCAGGCTCGTAATCTGTAGTTCCCAGGTTCGAGTCCCAGCTGGGTCAGCGTTGAGATTTATCTCCGTAAAAAATCCCCGCCCTGCCCACAGTCAGTAGGGGACACCGAAGTGCTTGGAAAGGCCGCCGTTGGTCTAATGGGGACGTTAAGCCGTGGCCCCGTGTGCGGGAGAGCCATACCCTGTGCACGTTAAAGAACACGCTGGATGGCCTTGATGGGAGACTACCATCTGTCTCCCAACAGCTGTTCCAGTGGGTCCCCTCCCCCAACCTTCTCTGAGCCTTCGGGGTCCATGTGACCTGGCCATTTAGCCCATGGTGTACAAAAAAGTGCCGCTCAGAGGTAAAACAACCCAACCCATCAAAGAGAGGGAGAATAAGTAAATGCTAGCCGAGCATAACGAGTCCTATCTAAATAATAGTCATTATATCCTTCCAAATAATGAAGACGTAATATTTGTCATTTCCACACAGTACAGTCACTCAAAAAAAGTATCCGAACGCTATGGTTGATTACATAATTCAGAAAAAATATCTGGCAACGATTTTTAGAAATTAGTGATCTGGAAACCTTCGTGTCACGTAACAGTCAGTCAGGTATATCACTCATTTCTAAAAAAATCGTTGCCAGATAATTTTTCTGAATTCTGTAATCAACCATAGTGTTCGAATAATTTTTTGAGTGACTGTACACATCCATTTCACGCGCCATTTGATTGCGTGCTAAAAGAGGTCGCTCTCGTTACAACAGTTTTTGACCCCAAAACTTCCAAAATTTTGACCCTCCGAATCAAAATTTTCGACTTCCGCGGCACTTTTCAAAAGAACTTTATGTTCATAAAAATAAATCATCAATGCATTGAAACTGACTCATTTCTTCTAATTTTCTTGATTATATTTTTTTGGGGGGGAAATAACTAAACGATTGTACCAATTCATAGTACATTAAAATGCAAATTTTTGTGTTTTGAATCGTTTCGATTTCCTAAATATGTTGCTTTCCGATTCAGTACTCATTAAAAATCTATGTTTTCTTTGTTTTTAAGTACAGAATCTTCTCTGCGGCTCTTCATCAGCGATTTTATCATCACACTCATCATATGTTTCACTCATTATTTCCAGGTCTCAGTTTACCTCAAAATACATAAAAATACATATTCTTTAACTTTTTTTACATTTAGTACCCATTTTGTTGCATAGATGGCGCCACTAAAACATGTCGAGAGGAGCTTTAAGGAGTGTGTTTTGTTGTTGTTTTATCTCTAAACGGCATTTTTTCGCACACAATGGGATAACTGACCAGGGCACAAGGACCCCGAAGGCTGGGAGAAGGTTAGGGACCTACTGGACAGTTGTTCGGAAACAGATCGCTGCCTCCCGTCAAGGCCATGCAACGTGTTCTTTAACTTGCACAGGATATGGAACTCCCGCACACGAGTTGGGTTGGGTTGTTTTACCTCTGAGCGGCACTTTTTTGCACACCATGTGCTAAATGGCCAGGTCACATGGACCACGAAGGCTCAGAGAAGGTTGGGGGAGGGGACCCACTGGAACAGCTGTTGGGAGACAGATGGTAGCCTCCCGTCAAAGCCATCCAGCGTGTTCTTTAACGTGCTCAGGGTATGGCTCTCCCGCACACGGGGCCACGGCTTAACATCCCATCCGACGGACGGCGGTTCTTTCCAAGCCCATCGGTGTCCCCTACTGACCGCGGGCAGGGCGGGGAATTTTGCGGAGATAAATCTCAATGCTGACCCAGCTGGGACTCGAACCTGAGAACTACAGATTACGAGCCTGGCGCGCTACCGACTGAGCCACCCCCAAACGAGACCACGGCTTAATGTCTCACTGGAAGGACGGAGAAAGACCTTTCCAAGCCTATCGGTGTCTCCTACTGACCGTGGGCAGGGCAAGGAGTTTTCCGGAGATAAATCTTAGTGCTGTCAGGCCATTCACCATATTCTTTAAAGTGAACATGGGAAAGGGGTTTGAAATAGCCGCCGTCCATCTAATGGGACGTTAAGCCGACAACTAACTTCTAAGTCATACAACTACTAATGTCTGCAATAGGCCTTCTCTAACATCTGAAGAACAGAGGTGCGGGGGTGGCTCAGTCGGTAGCGCGCCAGGCTCGTAATCTGTAGTTCCCAGATTCGAGTCCCAGCTGGGTCAGCGTTGAGATTTATCTCCACAAAATTCCCCGCCCTGCCCATGGTCAGTAGGGGACACCGATGGGCTTGGAAAGGCCGCCGTCCGTCGGATGGAACGTTATGCCGTGACCCCGTGTGCTTGAGAGTCATACCCTGTGCACGGGAGACTACTTGACGGGAGACTACCATCTGTCTCCCAACAGCTGTTCCAGTGGGTCCCCTCCCCCAACCTTCTCTGAGCCTTCGGGGTCTATGTGATCTGGCCATTTAACCCATGGTGTGCAAAACAGTGCCGCTCAAAGGTAAAACAATCCAACGTTAAAGAACACGCTGGATGGCCTCGACGGGAGGCTAGCATCTGTCTCCCAACAGCTGTTCCTGTGGGTCCCCTCCCCCAACCTTCTCTGAGCCTTCGGGGTCCATGTGACCTGGCCATTTAGCCCATGGTGTGCAAAAAAGTGCCGCTCAGAGGTAAAACAACCCAACCCAACTCACCACTCTTACATGCCAACAAACTTTGTCTTATGCTCAGGGTTACGTTATATACCTTGATGATTCTGTTTCATCAAAGCGCAACAATTTTCATCTGATGATAACCAGACATGCTAGGAATAGGGGTTAGCTCAGTCTTTAGCACCACAGTCTCAAAAACTTTATTTCCCAGGTTCTAGTCCTATGAGAATTTTTTCCACTAACTCCCACTTTGCACTCTGCCAGAAAGCAGACACCGTCGGGCTTAGAAAGGCCGCCATCCTTCGTATGGGACGTTAAGCTGTGGGTTGGGTTCAAGACAGGTATATCTCTTGCAAGTTAAACAAGCTGGGTGGCCTTGAAGGAAGGCTGTCTCCTAAACAGCTGTTCAGTGGATCTATTTCCTCAATCTTCTCTCAACCCTTGGGGAATTAGCCATTGTGTTTTCTCAACCCTTGTGCCTTTTCTCAACCCTTGTGGAATTAGCCATTCATTCCATTTAGCCCATTGTGTCCAAAACGGTGCGCGCTCAAAGGTTGGGTTGCAAACAGTGGTTAAATGACCAGGTCACACGGACTCCGTGGGCTCAGAGAGAGTTGGGAAAGGGACCCACTGGAACTGCTGTTGGGAGAGAGATGTTAGCCTCCCGTCAAGGCCATTCAGCGTGTTCTTTAACGTACACAGGGTATGGTTTTTCCCGTACACGGAGCCACGGCTTAACATCCCATCCGACGAACAGCGATCTTTCCAAGATCATCGGTGACCCCTACTGACCGTGGGCAAGGCGGTGTATTTTACGGAGATAAATTTCAACGTTGGCCCAGCTAAGGCTCGAACCTGGGATCTTCTAAATGTTGCTAATTTTTAATTTTTCTGGCAATAACTTAAAAAAGTGTGATAAAAAGCTCTCAGATTGGTGCTATAATTCAGAAACTTGTTGAGCCAGGATCACGAAACCAAAATACCATGATGTATGCATGAGCCTTATAAATAAAAAATAAAATAAATACCCCCTCAAGCAGCTGCTTGCCACAGAGGTCTTGACAGGAGTCTGTCAGTTTATATGCCATAGTAGAAGGTCTGAGAGGATGGCAGGACCTCAGCAGAAAAACGACACATACATCCATGCCTTACCCGGGGCTCGAACCCAGGTTCCTTAGATTTGCAGCCAAGCGCGCTAACCACTCGGCCACGGGACGGTAAGCCATATATTGCTCACTTATTATTAACCGACTGCAATAATAGAGTCCTGAACTACCATTTCTCGTATCTACGTAGGTAGATCATTTATTATACTGCCATCGACAATAATTAAGAGCTTTTTGAACGAGTTAATACATGATTTGTGGCAACACAGTAAATCTTCAAGGGAATGGAGTAGGATGTACAGTTTGAAACACGTTGCGATGCATTTCAAATAACAGAAAAACAGACAGCCAAAGAAATAACTCAAGTGTCTGAAGAACAGATAGATAGATATAGATTTATTCTCAGAATCTGTAGTAACATTACATTTACGTTTACATGTTTTTACTTTACAATTACTGTAGTTCCCAGGTTCGAGTCCCAGCTGGGTCAGCGTTGAGATTTATCTCCGCAAAATTCCCCGCCCTGCCCACGGTCAGTAGGGGACACCGATGGGCTTGGAAAGGCCGCCGTCCGTCGGATGGAACGTTAAGTCGTGGCCCCGTGTGCGGGAGAGCCATACCCTGTGCACGTTAAAGAACACGCTGGATGGCCTTGACGGGAGGCTACCATCTGTCTCCCAACAGCTGTTCCAGTGGGTCCCCTCTCCCAACCTTCTCTGAGCCTTCGGAGTTCATGTGACCTGACCATTTAGCCCATGGTGTGCAAAAAAGTGCCGCTCAGAGGTAAAACAACCCAACCCAAACAACCTTACAATTAGAATTACAACGAAAATATATAATTTTGCATATCCTATACATACAATTTTAAAGACTTACATCTTTTTTTTTAAATATATATATATATTCTTCTTTATATCGTTTCTTCAGTAAAAATCATATTTTCATTTGTACCAATATATATAAATATCTAATATTATATTTTCTTAATGTTTTATAATTTTGCGAGAAAACTGTACGTAAAATTGTTTTAATGATTTAAATTGAGAGGGCAACATACTTCCGCTTCACAATCTGTCATATTTTAATAGTTTCAGCATAAATATCATAAAGTAAATATTTACCAATTTAAAAGTTCAAAAACTACAGTTAAGAATAAATGAAAAGGTTGGGTTGTTTTACCTCTGAGCGGCACTTTTTTGCACACCATGGGCTAAATGGCCAGGTCACATGGACCCCGAAGGATCACAGAAGGTTTGGGGAGGGGACCCACTGGAACAGCTTTTGGGAGACAGATGGTAGCCTCCCGTCAAGGCCATCCAGCGTGTTCTTTAACGTGCACAGGGAATGGCTCTCCCGCACAGGGGACCACGGCTTAACGTCCCATCCGACGGACGGCGGCCTTTCCAAGCCCATCGGTGTCCCCTACTGACCGTGGGCAGGGCGGGGAATTTTTGCGGAGATAAATCTCAACGCTGACTCAGCTGGGACTCGAACCTAGGAACTACAGATTACGAGCCAGGCGCGCTACCGGCTGAGCCATCCCCGCCCCATAAATGAAAAGAAAAACTTTGCTTAGTATAAAACAAAAACAAAAAATATATTATATTGATTTTGTACGTCACTGAATGGTCAAGATCCATTTTTGAGCACTTTAATAGCAACTTTGCATCAAATAAATATATATTACATTTCATTCTCTTCTTTTTTTTAAAAAACATAGTTTCAATATTTTTTATATTTAAAATCCATTTTCTTAAATCCTTAAAGAAAACGTTATCACTTCTTATTCCTTTAATGTACTCTGGTAAACAGTTAAAAACTTTGGCGCTAAAAAAACGTAATGTTTTTCAACAATAGTTTTGTACGTTTTTAAATCAAGTATGAAAAGATTCTTTAACAGTCGGGAATTCCTTTCAAACGTCTGTAAGGTTTGAACATTAAAATTCTATCTTATATATTTCAGTACCTGAAATTAGACTTTTGAAATTAAGAATTGAAAAAAAATTTAATATGTTTAAGCAGAATTTAAAAAGCTTTCTCTTTTTTTCGGAAGATGTTGCACCTATGTTAAATAATCAAGTGTAAAATAAAAAATGCATTGTACATATATCGGAAAAATGACGCATTGTTTGTAATCTTTGTAGTAAGTCGTTATTGATTTTTGTATTAATTTCCTTTAGTGGCCCAGACAAACCATGTGATTTTTAGTTTCACTCATATTTTTCTATCGTTATAAATTGTATATGATGATGAAATAAAAATTGATTGATTGTGTTAGGAAACTTTTTTGATCATCCCTTGTAGTATATTCTAACTTAAGATCAATTACGATTCTTGTTAAGATATCCATTCATAGATGGCGCCACCACACCGTAGAGGGGAACCTACTCTTGGATCTCGCGTAGGCATAGTAAGACTTCACCAAAGTAGAATCAGAAAATTCCGTATAATAATAAATGTACCGTTAGCTACTGATCTAAGGTACCTGGGTTCGAGCCCCTGGTAAGGCATAGATCTTTGTGTTGTCTTTTGCTGAGATCTCGCCATCCTCACAGACTTTCTACTATAACGTTTAAACTGACAGACTCCTGTCAAACCTCTCTGGCAAGCAGCTACTTGAGGGAGTATATTTTATAACATATTAAACGTCTGGACCTAAATATTAACCTGTACTTGAACTGTAGTTGCGTAAAAGCGCAGAATTTTTAAATAGTGCTCAGGTCTCAGACAAGAATGCCAGAAGTCCCGGAATCTGCGGGACTGTCCCATAGAGGTCAGTCTGTCCCGCGCCCACCACCAAGTTTCAAATAACCAGCGAAATTCTTTGCTATTGAATCGGCATCAGCTCTTGTATAATGAGCTAAAGCGTCTGTAGGTATGCCTTGATTATACAAATATTCGATATTCACTTAAATCCATTAGTGTGATTACGGATTCCCTTTTTGTGAAAGGGGCAATTGCAGGTTTACTTTAGGAAAAGGTGTTTGATATTTGACGGAAGAATTTGGGGGTGGGGGGCTAGCTGGCTGGATTAGTCCTAGCGCGATAGACTCGTAAATTACAGGGGCGGGGGTGGCTCAGTCGGTAGCGCGCCAGGCTCGTAATCTGTAGTTCCCAGGTTCGAGTCCCAGCTGGGTCAGCGTTGAGATTTATCTCCGCAAAATTTCCCCGCCCTGCCCACGGTCAGTAGGGGACACCGATGGGCTTGGAAAGGCCGCCGTCCGTCGGATGGGACGTTAAGCCGTGGCCCCGTGTGCGGGAGAGACATATCCTGTGCACGTTAAAGAACACGCTGGATGGCCTTGACGGGAGGCTACCATCTGTCTCCCAACAGCTGTTCCAGTGGGTCCCCTCCCTAACCTTCTCTGAGCCTTCGGGATCCATGTGACCTGGCCAATTAGCCCATGGTGTGAAAAAAAGTGCCGCTCAGAGGAAAAACAACCCAACAACAACGTAAATTACAATTTCCAAGTTCGAATTCCACCTGATCTAATGTTGAGATTGATGTCCGATAATCTCCCACCCTGCTCGGTCAGAAAAGGGGGACACCAATGGGTTAGAAAAGTCAGCCGTCCGTCCGATAGAACGTAAAGTCATGGTCCCGTGTGACGATGACCCGTAGCCTGTGCATGTTCCACCAAGATAACACGCACATAAAGAACACGCTGGAAGGCCTTAACAAGAGGCTACCATCTGTATGCTAACAGCTGTCCAATGGGTCCCCTACCCTTAACCTTCTATGAGCTCTCAGGTTCTTTGTGACCTGGCCATTTAGCCCATTGTACGCAAAAAAAATGCCGCTTAGAGGTAAAACATCCCTGTTCAATATTATGAATCGTTAATGTGTATTGTTAAATGGTGTGCTGAATTTCGTGGTGCAAGAATCAGTACCGAAGATTGTGAAAGGAGTTGTATACCTACGACAACAAAATATCAGGAATATAAGCATCCTAAATTGCTCTCATTTTTACGTAACAATGTACCCTTTGGGCACGTTCTTGAAATAGGTCATAAGAGTGTTAATTAAACGAAAGAATTTGAAATTAGTAATTTGAAACTATAAATAAAGCGGTAGGAAAATGTACTCACAGAAATGTGCCTCATATGAAAAATTTCACGATAACTGATACTATATATAAAAAAATTAAATACTTTAACTCATAAATGAAATGAAAATAACTTCGATAAAATGTATTAGAATACTATCTTTAGCATTTATTGAAGTAGAATGTGCTGAAACTAAGTTTAAGATTTTCAAAAATCAATTTAAAACTTCGCGGATTCGGTTAGGTTGTTTCAACCTCTGAGGGACACTTTTTTGCATACAATGGGCTAAATGAACAGAACGACCACGAAGGCTCAGAGAAATTTGGGGGAGGGGACCCACTGGATAAGATTTTGGAAGACAGATGGTAGCCTCCCGTCAAGGCCATCCAGCATGTTCTTTAACGTTCACAGGGTACGGCTCTCCCGCACATGGGCCACGACTTTTCGTCCCATCCGACGGACGGCGACTTTTTCAAGCCCATCGGTGTCCCCTACTGACCGTGGGCAGGGCGGGGAATTTTGCAGAGATAAATCTCAACGCTGACCCAGCTGGGACTCGAACCTGGGAACTACAGATTACGAGCCTGGCGCGCTACCGACTGAGCCACCCCCGCCCCTACTCGAATCTGGGAACTGCAGATTAAGAGCCTGGAGCGCTACCGACTAAGCCATCCCCGTTCCACAGCTGACAAGACGACGACACTGCAGGCCACGTAAATTCTGAAAATTTGCCCAAAATTTTATTTTCCTTTTATTCTTATTTCCGAAATCGGCATTTAATTACGATATACAGGGTGAATCTGAAAAAGTGGGCAAAACTTTACGGGGTGGTAGAACGCAGCTGTACGAGCAATATTCGTCATAGAAAGTATGGGCGGAACGCAAACGGCGAGCCGCTAGGTGGCGTTGGAAATGGTATAAAAGGGTCGGTCCTCGCACCCAACGGCATTTCTACCGTGGATTGCCGAGAGGATGGCTGGTTATACTAACCACGAAATGGCGGATATGCTCTTTTGAGCAATTTCTTTGAGCATGTACCTCAATTCCATTCCTGTTAATAAAATGTTTTCTGAAGTATCTCCTCTCCTTCTTGTGTTCATTCTTTAAATGTGACAGTGGAAAACTACCTTTTAACTTCTCACCGCTTGCGTTCCGACCATACATTCTATGACGAATATTGCTCGTATAGTTGCGTTCTACCACCCGTAAAGTTTTGCCCACTTTTCAGATTCACCCTGTATATCAGCTTATTATAGTAATGGGGTAGAAATTCGAGACACATGTCGAAGTTGACTTCAGTTAATGACAAGAGAAGAAACGGCTGGCTCGTAATCTACCGTTCCCAGATTCGAGTCCCAGCTGGAACGGCGTTCAGATTCATCTCCGTAAAACTCCCCGCACTGTCCGTCCTTCGGGTGGGATGTTAAGCTGTGGCCCTGTGTGCGGGAGAGCTAACTCTGTGCATGTTGCAGAATACGCTGGATGCCCTTGAAGGGAGTTGTTGTTGGGTTGTTTCATCTCTGAGCGGCACTTTTTTGTACACCATGGGCTAAATGGCCAGGTCACATGGACCCCGAAGACTCGGAGAAGGTTGGGGAGGGGACCCACTGGAACAGCTGTTGGGAGACAGATGGTAGCTTCCCGTCAAGGCCATCCAGCGTGTTCTTTAACGTGCACAGGGTATGGCTCTCCCGCACACGGGGCCACGGCTTAACGTCCCATCCGACGGACGGCGGCCTTTCAAAGTCCATCGGTGTCCCCTACTGACCATGGGCAGGGCGGGGAATTTTGCGGAGATAAATCTCAACGCTGACCCAGCTGGGACTCGAACCTGGGAACTACAGATTACGAGCCTGGCGCGCTACCGACTGAGCCACCCCCGTCCCCTTGAAGGGAGACTACTATCTGTCTCCCAACAACTGTGGGTCCCCTCTCTGAAACATTCTATGAGCCTTCAGGGTCCTTGTGACCTGGCCATTTAGCCCATTATATACGGGAGAGCTATAACATGTGTACGTTAAGAACACGCTGGATGGCCTAGGTGGGAGACTACCACCTATCTCCCGAAAGCTATTCACTGGGTACCCTTTCCCCAACTTTCTCCTCTGAGAACTCGAAGTCCTTGTCACCTGGCCATTTAGCCCATTAAGCACGGAAGTACCATAACCTGTGTAGATTAAGAACACGCTGGATGGCCTTTGCAGGAGGCTACCACCTGTATCCCAACAGCTATTCAGAGGGTCCCCTTTCTCCACCTTTCTCCTCTGAGCACTCGGAATCTTTTTGAACTGGCCATTTAGCCCATTATGGGCGGGAGAGCCATAACCTGTGTAAGTTAAGAACACGCTGGATGGCCTCGGTGGGAGGCTACCACCTGTCCCCCAACAGGTATTCAGTGGGTACCCTTTCCCTAACTTTCACCTCTGAGAACTCGGAGTCCTTGTCACCTGGACATTTAGCCCATAATGCGCGGGGGTGCCATAACCTGTGTAGGTTAAGAACACGCTGGATGGTCTTGGCGGGAAGCTACCACCTGTCTCCCAACAGCTATTCTGTGGGTCCCCTCTCCCCAAATTTCTCCTCTGAGAACTCTGAGTCCTTGTCACCGGGACATTTAGCCCATTATGCGCGGGAGTACCATAACTTGTGTAGGTTACGAACACGCTGGATGGCCTTTGCGGGACGCTACCACCTGTCTCACAACAGCCATTCAGTGGGTCACCTTTCCCCAACTTTCTCCTCTGAGCACCTCAGAATCGTTATGACCTGGCCATTTAGCCCATTATGCGCGGGAGAACCATAACCTGTGTACGTTAAAACACGCTGGATGTCCTTTGCGGGAAGCCACCACTTGTCTCCCAGCAGTTATTCAGTGTGTCCCCTTTCCCCAACTTTCTCCTATGAGCTCTTAGAGTCCTTGTGACTTTGCCATTTAGCCCATTTTGCGCCGGAGAGTCAGAAGCTGTGTACATTAAGAACACGCTGAATGGTCTCGGTGGGAGGCTACCACCTGTCTACCAACAACTATTCAGTAGGTCCCCTTTCCCCAACTTTCTCCTCTGAGCACCTCGGAATACTTATGACCTTTGGGGCGGGGGTGGCTCAGTCGGTAGCGCGCCAGGCTCGTAATCTCTAGTTCCCAGGTTCGAGTCCCAGCTGGGTCAGCGTTGAGATTTATCTCCGCAAAATTCCCCGCCCTGCCCACGGTCAGTAGGGGACACCGATGGGCTTGAAAAGGCCGCCGTCCGTCCGATGGGACGTTAAGCCGTGGCCCCGTATGCGGGAGAGCCATAACCTGTGCACGTTAAAGAACACGCTGGATGGCCTTGACGGGAGGCTACCATTTGTCTCCCAACAGCTGTTCCAGTGGGTCCCCTCCGCCAACCTTCCCTGAGCCTTCGGGGTCCATGTAACCTGGCCATTTAGCCCATGGTGTGCAAAAAAGTGCCGCTCACAGGTAAAACAATCCAATCCTGTGTACGTTAAAACACGCTGGATGTCCTTTGCGGATCTTAGAGTAAATTTTTAGTGGATCTTTGTTTTTCTACTGTACTAGGTTCCAAACAAATATCTGGTAATAAACCAGAAATTCAGCACAACGCTAAAAATATTACCAGTAATAAAATTTGCCTAAGAATAAATATAATACCACCTGCAACACGCTGTCTCGTATTGACCAAGGACAGGTGAGAGCCAGGAGTTTTGTGGAGACAAATCTCAACGTTGATCAATCTGGGTTGGGTTGGGTTGTTTTACCTCTGAGCGGCAATTTTTTGCACACCATGGGCTAAATGGCCAGGTCACATGGACCCCGAAGGCTCAGAGAAGGTTGGGGGAGGGGACCCACTGGAACAGCTGTTGGGAGACAGATGGTAGCCTCCCGTCAAGGCCATCCAGCGTGTGTTCTTTAACGTTGGGTTGTTTTACCTCTGAGCGGCACTTTTTTGCACACCATGGGCTAAATGGCCAGGTCACATGGACCCCGAAGGCACAGAGAAGATTGTGGGAGGGGACCCACTGGAACAGCTGTTGGGAGACAGATGGTAGCCTCCCGTCAAGGCCATCCAGCGTGTTCTTTAACGTGCACAGGGTATGGCTCTCCCGCACACGGGATCACGGCTTAACGTCCCATCCGACGGACGGCGGTATTTCCAAGCCCATCGGTGTCCCCTACTGACGGTGGGCAGGGCGAGGAATTTTGCGGAGATAAATCTCAACGCTGACCCAGCTGTGACTCGAACCTGGGAACTACAGATTACGAGCCTGACGCGCTACCGACTGAGCCACCCTCACCCCTGATCAATCTGGAACTCGAACCTAGGAACTGGGATTATGAGCCTGGCTCGCTATCGGCTGAAACATTCCGCCTCAGGTTTTCGTGAGGAGAATTCAAAAAGTTACCGCAGCTGAAAAGAATTATTTTTAATGTCAGCGTTATTTCACATTACTAAATAAAAGAAATACCTCGTGTGACAGTTGTCGAATAAAAATAACATAAACAAGGAGCTTAAATATTTATTGCATTCATAACTTTATGAACCATTCAAAAATCAGAACTTTTTGTGTTCTTTATTGTCAATAGCTGTTAAGCAAAAACAGGTCAAAAGAAAGAACAGGATTAGTTACAATCTTCACGATATATTTTGTCACAACTTTTACTTAATGCAAGCTCGTGTCGACTCAGTTATAGTTGAGAGACCACGTGAACTGATTAATAACTGACAAGAAAGTATGTTTTCGAAGCTTCCTTAGCTTAGGGATAAATGAACACAGCTCAGCTTGGATAAGTAGGTGTGTTAACATCAGGTCAAACCCATATGTGCTCTCCCACGCATAAAATAAGTATGCAGAGAGGATTGGGTTGGGTTGTTTACCTCTGAGCGGCACTTTTTTGCACACCATGGGCTAAATGGCCAGGTCACATGGACCCCGAAGGCTCAGAGAAGGTTGGGGGAGGGGACCCACTGGAACAGCTGTTGGAAGACAGATGGTAGCCTCCCGTCAAGGCTATCCAGCGTGATCTTTAACGTGCACAGGGTATGGCTCTCCCGCACACGGGGCCACGGCTTAACGTCCCATCCGACGGACGGCGGCCTTTCCAAGCCCATCGGTGTATGCAGAGAGGAAAGTTGCATTTATTTTCTGTGATACGCAGAGAACAGTATTTACATAACCAGGCTCCGATCTAGGGGGGAGCAAGAGGGTTATGCCCCCTTTTTCAGATTGTTTGGATTGTTTTACCTCTGAGCGGCACTTTTTTGCACACCATGGGCTAAATGGCCAGGCCACAAGGACCCCGGAAGCTCAGAGAAAGTTGGGGGAGGGGACCCACTGGAACAGCTGTTGGGAGACAGATGGTAGCCTCCCGGCAAGGCCATCCAGCGTGTTCTTTAACGTGCACAGGGTATGGCTCTCCCGCACACGGGGCCACGGCTTAACGTCCCATCCGACGGACGGCGGCCTTTCCAAGCCCATCGGTGTCCCCTACTGACCGTGGGCAGGGCGGGGAATTTTGCGGAGATAAATCTCAACGCTGACCCAGCTGGGACTCGAACCTGGGAACTACAGATTACGAGCCTGGCGCGCTACCGACTGAGCCACCCCCGCCCCTCGATTCAGTTAAATAGAACGAATAGTTAATAAAACAGCTTTGCAGGAAAAATCTTCTATTCATACACTATCTTCAGGAAGATTACAATTATCGACTACTTAATAAAGAATTTATTTTTTCGAAGCAGAGTTTGCAGGATTCAAGATCGCATTAAAAGTTACAAGACCACGAACACATCATTTTATTCTACATAAGCCGACTCGCTCTCATAATAAAGTTTCCGAGAACACATCACTTTATTCTGCAAGAGACGAATCATTCACATAATTCTGCAATGCTCGTAGATGATTTTCTAACGCTCTCAGATGTTAGACTCTGCGTAATTCAAAATAGATCTAAGTTCACTAATCAGGAGATGTTATAGTTTCACCACTACACGGAGTTTCTGTATGCTTTTTAATCCTAGGAACAACACCTTGCCACAGTTCTTACACACTGAACGGAATCCTTTCCCCCTTTGGTGTTTCCTGAATCCTTTCCAGACTGGATCACCCTTTCTACCATTCATATTAGTCACTAGAGTAAAAAACAACAGTATTCGGTTAGGTTGTTTTACCTCTGAGCGGCACTTTTTTGCACACCATGGGCTAAATGGCCAGGTCACATGGACCCCGAAGACTCAGAGAAGGTTGGGGGAGAGGACCCACTGGAACAGCTGTTGGGAGACAGATGGTAGCCTCCCGTCAAGGCCATCCAGCGTGTTCTTTAACGTGCACAGGGTATGGCTCTCCCGCACACGGAGCCACGGCTTAACGTCCCATCCGACGGACGGCGGCCTTTCCAAGCCCATCGGTGTCCCCTACTGACCGTGGGGAGGGCGGGGAATTTTGCGGAGATAAATCTCAACGCTGACCCAGCTGTGACTCGAACCTGGGAACTACAGATTACGAGCCTGGCGCGCTACCGACTGAGCCACCCCCGCCCCAGTATCCGGTTAACAACCTACACGGCTATACCTGTCAACAACGTTCTACTTAACTGAATCGAGAAAGGTGAAATAATGAGTTTGCAATAAAAGACTTATCTGAAAACTCTATACAATATTGGAGAGCGAAAATACATCTTTCTCTTTAGTAAACTTTTCACAAGTATCTGTTTAGTGACTTTCCGATGAGATAAAAAATATAATGCCAATCTGTTGAGGTTTGTAAAGTGTTAGCTTCTTTTGTAACGAGATACTGACTGATATATAATATTGTTGCGGATCACAAAAATGGATAGCCACTGAGCGTGAGTATTAAAAGCTATATTTCAAAACCAAATTCAATACAAGGTAAATTGTTACAAAGGAAATATGGATGAAGTATCTTATTAACAAATCAACTATTAACATGCACAAGTCATCAATCTTCCTGCGTAGAGCACACAATATCAGCTCTATGTATTTTACTAAATACTACCTTTTACTTGATTTACCAGGTCACCCGAAGATCTTCACTCGTAAACCAATTCTCCTCCTGTGCTAATAACTTTTCACACACTAGCCGAACAAAAAGACAGTCCGTGTAGACATTCGAAGTTAGCCATAAAAGTTCCCACTTTTATACTTCCGCGTATACACAACACATCAAGTTACTTCTTGATACTTAACGATAAAAGATCCCACTTTTATCCTTCCGCGTATACACAACACATCAAGTTACTTCTTGATACTTACGCGCACTGTCTCAGAACAGCCCACCGGCCATTTTCGAACTCTCCGACCGTTACAACACAACGACCGTTAACGCTCCACTCTTCTTCTCCAAATTCTCCCAAAGTTCAATTCGTTGGCTGAAACTTTGCTTTCGGTTGCCAGATTCTTCTGTCGTAACAATATGTTTATTCTTGTGTTTCAACACACGATTCATAAAAACAAAATGAACACACACGCACATCCGATTCACAGAAACAAACATTCCTGAAAATTTTTAATTAGGTGGATTTTTCTGTTACCGAATCGACGAAGCTTTCTCATGTAGCTTGTTCCATACATACCGCTAAAGCTCGAAAGTCGTTAATGTGCACATTACCTAGCTAATCTGCAGATTAACTGATTTGCTCCGTTAACGTGCGGAATCAAGAGTTTTCCGCATTTTACCTAGGTAATGTGCACATTAACGGCTTCCGTATCGTTAAAGTTCAAAAGTTTGTTTCTCTCATAGTGGTGAATCTCTTGAATATGAATCTTCGTGTCACGTGATTCACTCGTCCGCATTATAAAAAAACGCCCCGGATGAGCGGAGGCCAAGTGAGAACGAATCGGTAAAGTGATTCATTCTTGATAACGAATCACTAAAATGATTCGTTCTCACTTGGCCTGCTCATTTTGGGGGCGTTTTTTATAATTCGGACGACTGATTCATGTTGACAGAGGGATGACCCTGGTTTCAACTCTACTCTCGGACACTAGATAAATAACATTATGTTAATTTAAGCGTACAGAAACGTTCCTGTTGTTCCAGCAAAGATCTTATTTTCACTTTAACGAGTGCCTAGTAGGTAATGTGCAGATTATCCAGGTAATTTACAGATTACCTAGGTAATTTGAGAAATGAAACATTTTTCCGCACATTAACGGATCACCCTAGTTAATCTGCACAATACCTAGATAATCTGTAGAATAACTGATTTCTGCACTTTAGCGGTAACATATATACTGATATAATCGCTGAAGTATTTTCTAAATTTTCACTATCAGTCCAGTTGTAAATAAAATTTTGGTGGATTAGCTCAGGTAAGTTGAGAGTTGTTATCAGTATATCGATCGAGTGAGACTTATTAAATGTATTATTTTTATAGTAGCTTAGGTATTTTACAGCATTTTTTAAAATTAATATCCCCAACTCCATTAACATACATTCATGATGGACTGGGATGTAGAACAAAAGTTAGATGTTTTACGCACCGTAAGCAGAAACGCAAGGGTACGCGCAACGTATGAATTGTTTTCTACTTTCAGCATTGCTTACTTTCTATAGCATTCTGCCCCGTACAAAATTCTTTGCAGAATTATTTTTTACCCGATGAAAACAACTCACCTTGTAAAGCGTAATGCAAACACGTGTACTACGTGTTCCTGTCTTATTATTGCGAGAGGTCGCAACGCGAAATAAAATTTCATCAGCGTGGTGAGTCATTGGACCACACGTTCGCCGTTAAACGGTGGAAAAGACGATTTTTAAAAACTGTGAGAGCGTTTAGAATTGTAGATTTATTTTTTTTAAAAATGATGTCATACTCTCAAACAATTAGCTGATTTTTCTTCGGAGGAAGAAATAATGTTATCGATTGTTGCTGAGTAAAGTTACTTCCTAGGAAAGAGTAATATTTTGCATCGTGTACTGGGTTGGGTTGCTTTACCTCTGAGCGGAACTTTTTTTGCACACCATGGGCTAAATGGCCAGTTCACATGGACCCCGAAGGCTCAGAGAAGGTTGGGGGAGGGGACCCACTGGAACAGTTGTTGGGAGACAGATGGTAGCCTCCCGTCAAGGCCATCCAGTGTGTTCTTTAACGTTGGGTTGTTTTACCTCTCAGCGGCACTTTTTTGCACACAATGGGCTAAATGGCCAGGTCACATGGACCCCGAAGGCTCAGAGAAGGTTGGGGCAGGGGACCCACTGGAACAGCTGTTGGGAGACAGATGGTAGCCTCCCGTCAAGGCCATCCAGTGTGTTCTTTAACGTTGGGTTGTTTTACCTCTGAGCGGCACTTTTTTGCACACAATGGGCTAAATGGCCATGTCATATGGACCCCGAAGGCTCAGAGAAGGTTGGGGGAGGGGACCCACTGGAACAGCTGTTGGGAGACAGATGGTAGCCTCCCGTCAAGACCATCCAGCGTGTTCTTTAATGTGCACAGAGTATGGCTCTCCCGCACACGGCTTAATGTCCCCTTCGACGGACGGTGGCCTTTCCAAGCCCATCGGTGTACCCTACTGACCGCGGGCAGGGCGGGGAATTTTGCGGAGATAAATCTCAACGCTGACCCAGCTGGGACTCGAACCTGGGAACTACAGATTACGAGCCTGGCGCGCTACCGACTGAGCCACCCCCGCCCCATCGTGTACTGAGGATACAGCGGTAATAGGTATTAGGAATAAAAAGTTTAAACTTGTGATCGCGTAACGGATATACGGGAATTTAAAAAGTTTGTTTTATTGGTTCAACGCGGTTTAGTCAGAAGGGCTGTCAATGAGTGACATCTCTGGACTTAGAAAAATTTAGAGAAGTTCGTAATCTGCAGTTTCCAGGTTCGAGTCCTTCCTGGGTCAAAGTTAAGATTTATCTCTATAAAACTCCTCTCTCTAACTCGCTCCTCAACGGACACCGATGGGTTTGGAAAGGACGCCGTCCGTCGGATGGGACGTTAAGCCGTGGTTGCTTTGTGGGAGTACAGTCGCTCAAAAAGTATCCGAACATTATGGTTGATTACAGAATTCAGAAAAAACATCTGGCAACGATTTTTTAGAAAACGCAAATTTCACTAAATTCTAAAAAATCGTTGCCAGATATTTTTTCTGAATTCTATAATCAACCATAGTGTACGGATATTTTTGAGCGATTGTACCATACCCTGTACATGTTAAAGAACTTGACGGGAGTTTACCATCTGTCTCCCAACAACTGTGAGGCGGGGGTTGCTCAGTCGGTAGCATGTCAGTCTCGTAATCTGCAGTTCCCAGGTTCGAGTCCCAGCTGAGTCAGCGTTGAGATTTATCCCCGCAAAACTCCCCGCCCTGCCCACGGTCAGTAGGGGACACCGATGGGCTTGGAAAGGCCGCCCGTCCCTCGAAAGAAATGTTAAGCCATGGTTCTGTGTGCAAATCCGAAGCATTTGCTGATGCCCTCGAATTACAGTTTCAAGAGAATTTTGATCTTTTTGATCATGACACCTGTGAAGAGGTAGAAGAAACTCTCTTTCGTTTCGGACAGGAAGAAAGATCAGAGCTACCCTTTACATCTCTTCTTGGGCTGTCTCAAGCCATCAAGAAATTGAAACCTAACAAGGCTTCAGGCCCTGATAATATTTCCAACAGAATGCTGAAACACCTTCCGAAGAAAGCCATTACGCATCTCTGCGGGATTTTTAATTTCCTTCTCCGTCACCATGTTTTTTCAGAAGCCTGGAAAAATGCTTATGTCAGACTGATACACAAACCAGGAAAGGACCCTGTATTTCCTGACAGCTATCGTCCAATAGTCTGCTTTCCTGCCTAGGAAAACTGTTTGAAAACGTATTATCCTCAATAGATTGGAAGAGTTCCTCTCAATCCATCCTGTCTTACCTGAAACCCAATTTGGTTTCAGGTGTAAAAGATCGACAGAACATCAGGTCCTCAGAGTTGTGGAAACTATTTCTGAGGCACTGAACAAGAAGGAAACAGTTGCCGCCGTCTTTCTAGACGTGGCCAAGGCTTTTGACCATATCTGGATGGCCGGCCTCATTTACAAACTCTCCAAGATTGGAATGCCTACGGGACTCACCTGTATCATTCAATCGTATCTCTTGAATCGAACATTCCAGGTTCATATTAAATCTTCCATTTCTACCAAGAGAGTAGTGGCCGCTGGAGTACCTCAAGGCTCTCTCCTAGGCCCTACACTTTTCTCATTATATCTCTGATATTCCTTCATTTGAGCAAATCGTTATCGCACAATATGCTGACGACATTGCTCTCATCTCCCCTTCCTTGGGAGTTGATTTTGCAATCAGAAGACTTCAGAATTGCCTTAATAAAATGGATACCTGGTATGAAAAATAAAAAATAAAGATCAACACTGAGAAGAGTAACGCCATCCTCTTCAGTGGTAAGAGGAATAAAAATCGTCTAACTTTACACTTTTTAGATGAACAATTCAAGTGGCAGGAGACTGTCAAATATTTGGGAGTCACTCTGCATCAGAAGCTTAAGTGGGATCCCCATATACACGGGAATCATCACAAAAGTTAACTCTGTCAGATGTCAACTGGGGACTCTTCTATGAAGAAACTCAGTATTTTCTATTGATAATAAATTACTAATTTATCGCATGGTCATTCGACCTATGATATCCTATGCATCCCAATTTGGGCGAACACAACTCCCACGAACATTCAAAAGATACAGGTCTTGCAGAATAAAATCCTGCGATATGTGGTCAATGCCCCCCTGGTTTGTAAACAATAGACAATTGCATAAAGATCTGGGCATTGATCATATTTGCACATATCTTAAGTTTGTCTAGCGAGGTTTCTATGAGTCAGTGTAGAGAAACCCGCACGAGATTATATCCTGCCTTCTGGACTACGATCATGAAGTCCTTAACAGATAGGGGCGGGGGTGGCTCAGTCGGTAGCGCGCCAGACTCGTAATCTGTAGTTCTCAGGTTCGAGTCCCAGCTGGGTCAGCGTTGAGATTTATCTTCGCAAAATTCCCCGCCCTGCCCACGGTCAGTAGGGGACACCGATGGGCTTGAAAAGGCCGCCGTCCCTCGAAAGAAATGTTAAGCCATGGTTCCGTGTGCGGGAGAGACATACCCTGTGCACGTTAAAGAATACACTGGATGGTCTTGACGGGAGGCTACCATCTGTCTCCCAACAGTTGTTCCAGTGAATCCACTCTCCCAACTTTCTCTGAACCTTCGGGGTGCTTGTGACCTGGCCGTTTAGTCCATGATGTGCAAAAAAAGTGGCGCTTAGAGGTAAAACAACCCAACCCTAACAGCCCTCCAGTGGATCCCCTTCTCCCAATCCTCTCGGAGTCCTTGTGACCTGGCCATTTAGTCCATGGTGTGCAAAAAAAGTGCCGCTCAGAAGTAAAACAACCCAACTGTCGCTGAACTGCATCGAAATGAGTGTGGACGAACAGAAGTTCCGGAGTGTCCTTTCTCCCTTTCATGCTCACTGTGATGATCTCTGCTTCACGACCTTGCTTCACGTCGACTGTCAGGAAATCTTTATTAATGACTGGGAAATCCGCCACACACGAGGCCATCCATCGTGTACGATGACGTCCTGGGACGACCTCGACAGGCCGCTCTCTCGTGGGTCGAGTGTTCTACACTGCACCCCCCAGGATGTAGGCGATCTCCTAACCTAGTCACTTCGATTACTGGTATGGAGACGTCCACTTCCTCATCATCCTCACAACAGGTGCTATAATTCGCAGCCTCCACCCACAGAAGGGTTGAGTAAAGAGAGTGGGGATCACCCAATCTATTTGTTGTCACTTAATAAGCAATTTATTCCTGAACTCTTGATGGTTAAAGATGGTCACTCGTCAGTGTTATGTTTCATACTTCAGTTATTTTATCACTTTAGTAGCTTGGCCAAGGTTGGGTTGGGTTGTTTCACCTCTGAGCGGCACTTTTTTGCACACCATGGGCTAAATGGCCAGGTCACATGGACCCCGAAGGATCAGAGAAGGTTGGGGGAGGGGACCCACTGGAACAGCTGTTGGGAGACAGAGGGTATTCTCTCGTCAAGGCCATCCAGCATGTTCTTTAATGTGCACAGGGTATGGCTCTCCCGCACAATGGCTCTCCCTCACACGGGTCCCCGGCTTAACGTCCCATCCGACGGACGGCGGACTTTCCAAGCCCATCGGTGTCCCCTACTGACCGTGGGCAGGGAGGGGAATTTTTGCGGAGATAAATCTCAACGCTGACCCATGGGGACTCGAACCTGGGAACTACAGATTACGAGCCTGGCGCGCTAAAGACTGAGCCACCCCGTCCCCTCAAGGAGATGGAGGACTTCATTCCAGGCAGGAATCGAGAGATCCTTCTGGAGTTGTGACGGGTTCTTACAGCCTAGAACTGGATGACGGTCGCTTCTGGAAAGTCAAATACATAGCTGACGACAAAGGATTCCGAGTTACAGTCGAAACAAACGAACTTGGAACTGCCAACGAGAATCCTGCTGATGTGGTCGTTGAATCAAGTGCAGCAAATTCGACATATTCTGACGGAAAAACTGATTCTAAGCAGTTTTTTCATTACGCGACAAGTAATGATTCAATTACTGAAGTATCAGATTCCAAAAAGACTATAACTGATAATCTGGTGCTCAAACCGAAGACACCAAGGAAATGTATCAGTATAATAATACTCTTGTAGCTTTCCCTTCTGAAAGCGTTAGCAAGAGTACGGTAGGAACAGCAAGCTTTAATAGAAAGCCTAAAGCTGATGTTTCAATATCTCATACATCTGGAGGAAAATGTGATTCACCTTGAAGAGGGAGGTGGGGGTGGCTCAGTCGGTGGCGCGCCAGGCTCGTAATCTGTAGTTCCCAGGTTTCAGTCCCAGCTGGGTCAGCGTTGAGATTTATCTCCGCAAAATTCCCCCGCCCTGTCCACGGTCAATAGAGGACACCGATGGTCTTGGAAAGGCCGCCGTCCGTCGGATGGGACGTTAAGCCGTGGCCCCAAGTGCGGGAGAGCCATACCCTGTGCACGTTAAAGAACACGCTGGATGGCCTTGACGGGAGGCTACCATCTATATCCCAACAGCCGTTCCAGTGGGTCTCCTCCCCCAACCTTCTCTGAGCCTTCGGGATCCAGTCAGTAGCGCGCCAGGCTTGTTACCGACTGGACCCCGAAGGCGGACACCGATGAGCCACCCCCCGAATCGCGGACACCGATGGGCTTGGAAAGACATCCAAGATCATCGGTGTCCGGGATTCGGGGGGTGGCTCATCGGTGGAAGAGAAGGTTGGGGGAGGAGACCCCAGCCGTTCCAGTGGGTCTCCTCCCCCAACCTTCTCTGAGCCTTCGGGGTCTATGTGACCTGGCCATTTAGCCCATGGTGTGCAAAAAAGTGCCGCTCAGAGGTAAAACAACCCAACCCAACCTGTAAGAGGTGCAATTGGTGAAAGCAAAAAGAACAATAAGACTCAAACTTTGATCTCAAGTATTGGTAACGAATCGATAGCTGAAGTTGCAAACATCGCTGTAACAGCAGAAGGCGATATATATGAAAGTACTGGAGATGAATCAGTGGATAGTACGTCAGCATCTGTTAACTGCTGTTGGTTTTAAACGCTGGTATTGGCGGAGCATCAAGCACAGGGGATGAATCAGTGGATGATACGTCTACATCTGTGGCTTCAAACTCTGATGATGCAGATAAAGAATATATAAGAGGAACATCAAGCATTGCAGATGAATCACTGGATGGTACTTCAGTATCTGTGGTTTCAAATGCTGGTGATGCAGATAAAGGATATGTAGCCGGAGCATCAGGTACTGGATATGAATCAGTGGATGGTACGTCTGCATCTGTGGCTTAAAACTCTGATGATGCAGATAAAGAATATTTAAGAGGAGCATCAAGCATTACAGATGAATCACTGGATGTACTTCAGTATTTATGGTTTCAAATGCTGGTGATGCAGATAAAGGATATGTAGCCAGAGCATCAGGTACTGGATATGAATCAGTGGATGGTACGTCTGCATCTGTGGCTTCAAACTCTGATGATGCAGATAAAGAATATATAAGAGGAGCATCAAGCATTGCAGATGAATCACTGGATGGTACTTCAGTATCTGTGGTTTCAAATGCTGGTGATGCAGATAAAGGATATGTAGCCGGAGCATCAGGTACTGGATATGAATCAGTGGATGGTACGTCTGCATCTGTGGCTTCAAACTCTGATGATGCAGATAAAGAATATATAAGAGGAGCATCAAGCATTGCAGATGAATCACTGGATGGTACTTCAGTATCTGTGGTTTCAAATGCTGGTGATGCAGATAAAGGATATGTAGCCAGAGCATCAGGTACTGGATATGAATCAATAGATGGTACGTCTGCATCTGTGGCTTCAAACTCTGATGATGCAGATAAAGAATATATAAGAGGAGCATCAAGCATTGCAGATGAATCACTGGATGGTACTTCAGTATCTGTGGTTTCAAATGCTGGTGATGCAGATAAAGGATATGTAGCCGGAGCATCAGGTACTGGATATGAATCAGTGGATGGTACGTCTGCATCTGTGGCTTCAAACTCTGATGATGCAGATAAAGAATATATAAGAGGAGCATCAAGCATTGCAGATGAATCACTGGATGGTACTTCAGTATCTGTGGTTTCAAATGCTGGTGATGCAGATAAAGGATATGTAGCCAGAGCATCAGGTACTGGATATGAATCAGTGGATGGTACGTCTGCATCTGTGGCTTAAAACTCTGATGATGCAGATAAAGAATATTTAAGAGGAGCATCAAGCATTACAGATGAATCACTGGATGTACTTCAGTATCTATGGTTTCAAATGCTGGTGATGCAGATAAAGGATATGTAGCCGGAGCATCAGGTACTGGATATGAATCAGTGGATGGTACGTCTGCATCTGTGGCTTCAAACTCTGATGATGCAAATAAAGAATATATAAGAGGAGCATCAAGCATTGCAGATGAATCACTGGATGGTACTTCAGTATCTGTGGTTTCAAATGCTGGTGATGCAGATAAAGGATATGTAGCCGGAGCATCAGGTACTGGATATGAATCAGTGGATGGTACGTCTGCATCTGTGGCTTCAAACTCTGATGATGCAGATAATGAATATATAAGAGGAGCATCAAGCATTGCAGATGAATCACTGGATGGTACTTCAGTATCTGTGGTTTCAAATGCTGGTGATGCAGCTAAAGGATATGTAGCCGGAGCATCAGGTACTGAATATGAATCAGTGGATGGTACGTCTGCATCTGTGGCTTCAAACTCTGATGATGCAGATAAAGAATATATAAGAGGAGCATCAAGCATTGCAGATGAATCACTGGATGGTACTTCAGTATCTGTGGTTTCAAATGCTGGTGATGCAGATAAAGGATATGTAGCCGGAGCATCAGGTACTGGATATGAATCAGTGGATGGTACGTCTGCATCTGTGGCTTAAAACTCTGATGATGCAGATAAAGAATATATAAGAGGAGCATCAAGCATTGCAGATGAATCACTGGATGGTACTTCAGTATCTGTGGTTTCAAATGCTGGTGATGCAGATAAAGGATATGTAGCCAGAGCATCAGGTACTGGATATGAATCAGTGGATGGTACGTCTGCATCTGTGGCTTAAAACTCTGATGATGCAGATAATGAATATATAAGAGGAGCATCAAGCATTGCAGATGAATCACTGGATGGTACTTCAGTATCTGTGGTTTCAAATGCTGGTGATGCAGATAAAGGATATGTAGCCGGAGCATCAGGTACTGGATATGAATCAGTGGATGGTACGTCTGCATCTTTGGCTTCAAACTCTGATGATGCAGATAAAGAATATATAAGAGGAGCATCAAGCATTGCAGATGAATCACTGGATGGTACTTCAGTATCTGTGGTTTCAAATGCTGGTGATGCAGATAAAGGATATGTAGCCGGAGCATCAGGTACTGGATATGAATCAGTGGATGGTACGTCTGCATCTGTGGCTTTAAACAGTAGTGATGCAGATAAAGGATATGTAGGCGAAGCATTAAGTACTGGAGATGAATCAGTGGATGGTGCGTCTGCATCTTTGGCTTTAAACTCTAGTGATGCAGATAAAGGATATGGAGGTGGAGCATCAAGTACTGGAGATGAATCAGTGGATGGTACGTCAGCATCTGTGTCTTTAAACGCTGGTGATGCAGATAAAGGATATGTAGAAGGAACATCAAGTACTGCAGATGAATCAGTGGATGGTATGTCAGCATCCATTGCTTCAAACGCTAGTGATGCAGATAAAGAATATTTAGGAGGATCATCAAGTACTGCAGGTGAATCAGTAGACGGTACGTCAGCATCTGTGGCTTTAAACACTGGTGATGCAGATAAAAGATATATAGGTGGGGCATCAAGTACTGGAGATGAATCAGTGAATGGTACGTCAACATCTCTGGCTTTAAACGCTGGTGTTGCAGATAAAGAATATTTAGGAGGATCATCAGGTACCGGAGATGAATCACTGGATAAAACATCAGCATCTGTGGCTTTAAACGCCAGTGATGCAGATAAAGGATATGTAGGAGGAGCATCAAGTACTGCAGATGAATCAGTGAACGGTACGTCAGCATCTGTGGCTTTAAACGCTGGTGATGCAGATAAAGGTTATGTAAGTGAGACATCAATGAATATATATGGAACTTCAACTTATAATGAAAAGGATTGAGTTGGGTTGTTTTACCTCTGAGCGGCACTTTTTTGGCCAGGTCACATGTACCCCAAAGGCTCAGAGAAGGTTGGGGGAGGGGACCCACTGGAACAGCTGTTGGGAGACAGATGGTAGCCTCCCGTCAAGGCCATCCAGCGTGTTCTTTAACGTGCACAGGGTATGTCTCTCCCGCACACGAGGACACGGCTTAACGCCCCATCCGACGGACGGCGGCCTTTGTAAACCCATCGGTGTCCCCTACTGACCGTGGGCAGGGCGGGGAATTTTTGCGGAGATAAATCTCAACGCTGACCCAGCTGGGACTCGAACCTGGGAACTACAGATTATGAGACTGGCGCGCTACCGACTGAGCCACCCCCGCCCCTAATGAAAAGGATGATGGTGTTGGAAAAAATAAGGAGGATTATGACGATGATGAAAATGATGATGAGGAGGAAAATGGAAATGGGGGAAGAGGTGAGGAAGATGATAAAACTAAAGAACAAAAGAGGAAGCATAGAAACTGCAATAATAAACCTCCGGAACATCATGATCACCATGGGTCAAAAAAATGTTAATTCTTTTCAACCTGTGCAATCTTAACGTAACTGTAATAGAGACATATTGGAAACAAATACTAGAAATGTTTAGACAAGCAATCGCTCTCGTATACATTGTTGATTTTGTATATGAATTTCGATATCGTTTTGACCATTTCTGAAGAATTGAGGCAAAGTATTCTAACAAATGAAATGCGTAACATAAACGTATAAATGTTTTCTGATATTTTTGAAGATATAGTAATAAATATTGATAATATTGGTTATTTTTAGGAATGTAATATTCAATCATTTTCATTTTATCTATATCATTTATATGTAATTTAGTGTAGCGTTTGATATGAACTTATTTTTTATCAAGTATTCAAGTACTCAGTTAAATATTTCGTGTGTTTCTTTAAAGACAAGAAAAAATATATGGTTTGTTACTCGTTCGTTTGCATTTTGTGTTCATTAACAGAAGATAATTCGAAATGGATTTTTGGACTGTTTTGCCCCTTAGCGACACTTTTGTGCACACAGTAGTGCAAAAGGTCAGGTCACAAGGACCCCAAGATCTGTAAAAGGGTTGAGGGAAGCCTACCCACTGGATAGCTATTAGCAGACAGATGGTAGCCTCCCATTAAGGTTATTTATCTTATTTTTTAATGTACAAAGCTTAATGTTATAATCCAAGAAACGACGGTCTTTCGAAGCGCATCGGTGTTTCTTTCTCACCGAGTGCAGGGTGATTTGCATTGGATTGGATTGTTTTACCTCTGAGCGGCAATTTTTTGCACACCATGGGCTAAATGGCCAGGCCACAAGGACCCCGAAGGCTCAGAGAAGGTTGGGGGAGGGGACCCACTGGAACAGCTGTTGGGAGACAGATGGTAGCCTCCCGTCAAGGCCATCCAGCGTGTTCTTTAACGTGCACAGGGTATGGCTCTCTCCCGCACACGGGGCCACGGCTAAACGTCCCATCCGACGGACGGCGGCCTTTCCAAGCCCATCGGTGTCCCCTACTGACCGTGGGCAGGGCGGGGAAATTTTTGCGGAGATAAATCTCAACGCTGACCCAGCTGGGACTCGAACCTGGGAACTACAGATTACGAGCCTGGCGCGCTACCGACTGAGCCACCCCCGCCCCCCAGACTGCAGGGTGGAGATTAGAGGAAAAAATCTGAATACAGGCACACTTGGGATTCGAAACTTAAAACAACAGATTTATGGGTGGGGTGTGATATATACTGGATCAACTTCCCCTTCCTCCGGAATAGATACACACTTCGCACACTAACTGGAGACTGGTAAACACATACACACTTCGCACACTAACTGGAGACTGGTAAACACATACACACTTCGCACTTCGCTCGACATACACATTTCACACTTCACATACACACTTCGCACATGCACACTTTACACATACACACTTCGCACACTAACTGGAGACTGGTAAAAAATCAGTCTAATGACGTTGTTTCAAAGTTATTTAATCGTATTCGTTTATTCAAGAATATAAATAAATATATAAACATTCTTTTCAATTAATAAAAATATTAAACAAATTACAAAAACTGCTGTTCAAAAAAAAATCCTTTTAGTTTTAAATATAGTACATGTTCTCCTTTGGGAAATAAAAATAATAAAAATGCCTTTATTCAACTAGAATAAAATATAAAATGTACATAAAAGCAAACACCGAAAACTGAAATACAATTTTTAAATAAATACCCCCTCAAGCAGCTGCTTGCCGCAGAGGTCTGACAGGAGCCTGCCAGTTTAATACGCCATAGTAAAAGGTCTGTGAGGATTGTGGGACCTCAGCAGAAAAACAACACAAACATCCGTGCCTTATCCGGCCTCGAACCCAGGTCCAGTTAATCAGTAGCCTAGGGCGCTAACCACTCGGCCACGGGACGACTGGCGTTGTTACAATTCCAACTAAAGTGCCGCCAGATCCGTCCAAGTTTCCTGGGGAGGGGGTAGCTCAGTCGGTAGCGCGCCAAGCTCGTAATCTGTAGTTCCCAAGTTCGAGTCCCAGCTGGGTCAGCGTTGAGATTTATCTCCGCAAAATTCCTCGCCCTGCCCACGGTCAGTTGGGGACACCGATGGGTTTGGAAAGGCATCCGTCCGTCGGATGGGACGTTAAGCCGTGGCCCGTGTGCGGGAGAGCCATACCCTGTGCACGTTAAAGAACACGCTGGATGGCCTTGACGAGAGGCTACCATCTGTCTCCTAACAGCTGTCCCAGTGGGTCCCCTCCCCCAATCTTCTCTGAGCCTTCGGGGTCCTTGTGACCTGGCCATTTAGCCCATGGAGTGCAAAAAAGTGCCGCTCAGAGGTAAAACAACCCAACCCAAAAATCCAAGTTTCCTTTACATAAGTATAAGAAATGAATACAATTAAAAGCATTTGATATTAGTTTTATATTAGCTGAAATATTTTAGAGTTAATGTTCCCATATAGGTACAGAAAAATTGAAAGGATAAAAAAAAGTTAATTTTTAACAATAAAAAACTTAAAAAAAAAATATTAAACTGAAAGCATTATTTTCTAAGTCATATTTCACTCCGAAAACTCGACAAAAAAAAAGAACGCTTTATGGACGGTAAAGGTCATTCAAAGGTTTGATGATAAATGAGCATGTAGGTTCTGTGTATTCATCGCAAAAATCGTGGTGACGTGTCATTATTCTTACAACTTCATGTCTGACAACGTTCATTCAAATAGTTTCCCTTTCTTCAATAGTACTAATGAAATTGCAAACACTCAGGGAATTATCATCGCAGTAGTTTTGACTTTTTAATATGACCTATCTTGTGGAATGTTAAAAGATTTATGTGCGGAAGAAACTTGTTCAACAGCAAAAGGAGTTAACGAAAAATAGGTAATGTCTCAATCACTGTGAGAAACTTGTGAATAATGTTTCCTCTGTATTGCGCTGAAAGGAAGCATTTTCGAAATAAAAAAATCTGGTGAAAAAGCATTCTACTCTCATTGAATGCCAAATTTGGATAAATGTTTTTGTTGTTGTTTTTGTTTGTGGTGATGATTTTCTTTGCTCTTTTGTTACAGAAATGCACAACAAAAATTTTTAAATTTTCATCAGTGATATTGATCTATTTTTCACCTTATTTTTTTACCAAGTAATTTACCTTCAGGAATAATTTAATACTGGTTTGTTGGGGGCGGTTCAGTCGGTAGCGCGTCAGGCTCGTAATCTGTAGTTCCCAGGTTCGAGTCCCAGCTGGGTCAACGTTGAGATTTATCTCCGCAAAATTTCCCCGCCCTGCCCACGGTCAGTAGGAGACACCGATGGGCTTGGAAAGGCCGCCGTCCGTCGGATGGGACGTTAAGCCATGGCCCCGTGTGTGGGAGAGCCATACCCTGTGCACGTTAAAGAACACGCTGGATGGCCTTGACGGGAGGCTACCATCTGTCTCCCAACAGCTGTTCCAGTGGGTCCCCTCCCACAACCTTCTCTGAACCTTCGGGGTCCATGTGACCTGGCCATTTAGCCCATGGTGTGCCAAAAAGTGCCGCTCAGAGGTAAAACAACCCAACGTTAAAGAACACGCTGGTTGGCCTTGACGGAAGGCTACCATCTGTCTCCCAACAGCTGTTCCAGTGGGTCCCTTCCCCCAACCTTCTCTGAGCCTTCGGGGTCCATGTGACCTGGCCATTTAGCCCATGGTGTACAAAAAAGTGCCGCTCAGAGGTAAAACATCCCAACCCAAAACTCTTCTCCTAACTTTCTTTGAGCGCTCGGGATCCTTAGGACCTGGTCATTTAGCTCATTGTATTGAAATAAAGTGCCGCTCAGAGGTAAAAATAATTATCTTAACTTGCCTTTCATACTTGGGAAGCACGCATGTATCCCAGCAAATATTTTTCTTGTATATGTATTTGTTTTATGAAGACTGTTTCAAAGTAAACTTTACACCTTTCAATTATTTTCTTGTAACATATTGAGTAAAAATGAAAGCAACCAAAGCTCTTTCAATGAAAAGAGCTTCCAAGTATGTCATGGTTTGTCATACAACGTACAGAACCAAGGACAATTTTCAATCTTTAATCAGCAGTCCCCAACTCGAAATCTTTTAATTTAAATTGCCCTGAACGTCAAATCATGGATTGCAGATGTTTAAACATTCATTTGGTTCATAAAACATATGCTAAGTCTATTCCGTTTTAATAACTTTGTTTTGATTTTCTTTTAACACGTGCCCTATATCGTTTGACAACTAATTTATCGCTCTTGGTCAACAACTAAAAAATATACGAGGTCGCGAGTGTCACAAGGACGCACGAAGCTGGGACACTTTTTAAATTCTCTCTTCAGAAGAATTGAAAAAGTCGGCGCAACTCAGTTCACCTTTCGTGCCTTGCACAATAATCTATTCAATTTTGGTGCTTCTTTGCCATTCTCATTAATTTAGAGCGATGCCAACTAATCTGTGTTGTTCTTTATTATTACCCGAGGCATGAAGATCACATTTGGAGGTTGAAGGGTTGGGTTGTTTTACCTCTGAGCGGCACTTTTTTGCACACAATGGGCTAAATGGCCAGGTCACATGGACCCCGAAGGCTCAAAGAAGGTTGGGGGAGGAGACCCACTGGAACAGCTGTTGGGAAACAGATGGTAGCCTCCCGTCAAGGCCATCCAGCGTGTTCTTTAACGTTGGATTGTTTTACCTCCGAGCGGCACTTTTTTGCACACCATGGGCTAAATGGCCAGGTCACATGGACCCCGAAGGCTCAGAGAAGGTTGTGGGAGGGGACCCACTGGAACAGTTGTGGGAGACAGATGGTAGCCTCCCGTCAAGGCCAACCAGCGTGTTCTTTAACGTGCACAGGGTATGGCTCTCCCGCACACGGGGCCACGGCTTAACGTCCCATCCGAAGGACGGCGGCCTTTCCAAGCCCATCGGTGTCCCCTACTGACCGTGGGCAGGGCGAGGAATTTTGCGGAAATAAATCTCAACGCTGACTCAGCTGGGACTCGAACCTGGGAACTACAGATTACGAGCCTGGCGCGCTACCGACTGAGCCACTCCCGCCCCTGTTAGGAGAAGAGAATCCACTGGATAACTGTTATGAGACAGATGGTCGCCTCTCTTCAAGGCCATCTAGCATATTCTTTAACATGCACAGGGTATGACTCTCGTACAAAGAACCATGGTTTAATAATAGCCCATCTGAAAGAGTACTTCACTTAGAGTTTTTCAGGCCCCTGCTTACTTAGAGTAGAGTGGGGTGTGTCAGAGAATTTAATTTTTAGGGAGGTCAGAGAATTTAATTTTTAGGGGGGGGGTCAGAGAATTTAATTTTTAGGGGGGTCAGAGAATTTAATTTTTAGGGGGTGTCATAGAATTTAATTTTTAGGGGGGTCAAAGAATTTAATTTTTAGGGGGGGTCAGAGAATTTAATTTTTGGGGGGTCAGAGAATTTAATTTTTAGGGGGGTCAGAGAATTCAGTTTCAGGGAGATTTCCAGAATTTGGTTTCGTGGAAGGAGAGGCCGTCAAAGTTTTTTTGGGGGGTATCTGTTTTTGAGTGGGGGGGGGCTTGCCTGAGAATAAGATTTGAGTAGAGTTTCCCAATTGCTAAAATATTCAATTGAACAGGAAATTTTGAAATTATATTCTATATGGAATAAGATTTTATAGATTTTTTTTAGTGTCGGATATAAAATATGGGACTAAAAATTATACAAAAAAAGCTATTTTGTATATCAAAGCAGGTAGAGAAGTTAGTGATTTCTTATAAGATGACCGGATTTTCGGGGGATCCACGCCTTCTGCTCCCCCTCCCTGGGTAAAAATGGTTTGCAAGAGACTTGTATTTGCCGGCAAGAAGATTAATTTAATTGCTTTCGGGTTGTTACTTCCAGAAATGCATGGCAGATGACGAATAAGTCCAGTTTCACTAGCGTTGAAAATAACTCTCGCTTTGTAATTTTCTTTGCAGAGCTGGCACAGTTTAACCCGTTTTATCCCATTGTCCTATTTAAAGGACCGCTGAAATATAGCATGTGGAAATCAGTATTTGTTTGTTGCGAATATTTTATCAGCTGGAACATGTAGTGTTACGTATAACCTTCTGCTAGCGTGAGTTATGTGTCGCTCGTCCGCCGCCTCCGTTTGGAAACTTTGTTTATTCCCCGCGTTAGTGGGCGTGGTTTGTATCTTCTCTTTGCGGTTGTAGAATTCCTTTTCAGTTTACTTTAGACACTTGGCTGGGCATTTTTTATGTGAGAGTACTCTTCCTTTATCATCCTGTTGGTTAATTAAAGCTTTATTGTTATTAGGTAAGTTGTAGCGCATTATTTTTTAACTGTCCTCTAAATAGGACAGTTGATAAGCATGTAATTGACGCGTTATTTCTAACCTTATAAAAATAAAATAAATAAAAAAATAAATACCCCCTCAAGCAGCTGCTCGCCACAGAGGTCTGACAGGAGCTTGTCAGTTTATATGCCAGAGTAGAAGGTCTGAGAGGATGGCAGGACCTCAGCAGAAAAACAACACGAACATCCTGGGACTCGAACCCAGGTACCTTATATTAGTGCGTTAATACCCATACTTTACATTACGGCGGCCATCGGGGCGGGGGTGGCTCAGTCGGTAGCGCGCCAGCTCGTAATCTGCCGTTCCCAGGTTCGAGTCCCAGCTGGGTCAGCGTTGAGATTTATCCCCGCAAAATTCCCCGCCCTGCCCACGGTAAGTAGGGGACACCGACGGGCTTGGAAAGGCCGCCGTCCGTCGGATGGGACGTTAAGCCGTGGCCCCGTGTGCGGGAGAGCCATACCCTGTGCACGTTAAAGAACACGCTGGATGGCCTTGACGGGAGGCTACCATCTGTCTCCCAACAGCTGTTCCAGTGGGTACCCTCCTCCAACCTTCTCTGAGCCTTCGGGGTCCATGTGACCTGGCCATTTTAGCCCATGGTGTGCAAAAAAGTGCCGCTCAGAGGTAAAACAACCCAACCCAACCCAACCGGACAACAAAGCGCAGAGGAAAAGCTAAAAAACATCAGTCATCTTGGATAAAGAAGAAATCACCACAATATACAAAATGGAAAACACAAGCTGATTCAACTGCAAATGACTTGCTCAAGCAGATGGAAACTGCATTGAAAGAAAAAAAAACTCCAGCAGAGCTTTTTGAGCAGTTTTATTCCAATGAAGTTTACGATCACATAGTAAAAGAAACTGTGCTATATGAAACAGATGTAAAAAACGAACACGATTTCTTGACCACAGCTAACGAAATACGTGTGTCTCTAGGAATTTTGCTTCTAACTGGTTATCATTCAAATACCTGTGAACGTGACTACTGGTCAGATGCTGAAGACCTTGGCATTAACCTGGTGAAAAATGCCATGTCACGAAACTGTTTCCAAAAGTTGAAATCTTATTTACACTTTGTGGACAATGGAACAGTAAGTCAGCATCCCGAGGATCGATCTTTCGAGGTAAAACCTTTGTTTGCCAAGCTCAATAATAATTTTATGAAGTTCGGACATTCTCAGCAAACCTAAGCATTGATGAAATGATTATCATGTGCTACGGTAGGAATAGTCTGAAACAGTTTATCCAAGGCAAGCCAATACGTTTTGGATATAAACTTTGGGCTCTCTGTGGAAGCGAAAGATGTTGTTACAACTTTTCCCTCTACTGCGGTAAAGAATCTGATGTAAGAAACGATACTCCTCTTGGTACCCGGGTTGTGATGAAACTGACAGAGAACATTGTGAATCCTTCAAGCTACAAGATTTATATTTTGATAATTTTTTTACCAGCATTGATCTTTTGAAAAGTCTTGGTGAACAGGGTTATCGAGCCGCAGGAACCATACGAGAAAATCGGATAAACCATGAGTGTCCTTTAGAAGAATCTAAGTCTATGCGGTAGAATGAAAGAGGCACGTCTGATTTTGAATTTGACAAGAATTCCGAGATTTTCCTGGTGCGATGGAATGACAATAGTACTGTCACTGTTGCTACAAATTTCAGCACTTTAGAACCATTCTTTGATGTGAAGAGGCGAGTAAAAGGACACAAAGATAAAGTTAACGTGAAGATGCCTAATTTGATAAATTCTTACAACAAACATATGGGCGGGGTGGATCTCCACGACTGGTTGGCTGGACTATATGTCATTAAGATTCGTGGAAAAAAGTGGTACTGGCCACTTGTCATTCGTACACTGGACATGGCAGTGGTAAATGCATGGATAATCCACAAAGCTGTCAACAAAAGTGATGCCCTAAACTTGAAGGAGATCCGAAGAGCAATAACAACGGTTTATCTAAAAAAGACCGTGAACAGAAGAAGAGGTAGCGCCAGGATCTCTTCTTTACCTTCTAGTGCAAAAGAAGACATCTGCAAAGATGGTGTTGGCCATTTTCTACTGAAGAGGGGAAAAAAAGCGCCGTTGTCAAAGAGATTTGTCAGGCTTGCTTTGGGCCTTTCCATCAAGTTTAGTGTCATATTCAACTGAAAATTGAACTCTAAGGTAAATAATGAAGTATTATTCGAATATTGTAAAAATATGTAGTCGGAAATTGCTTTTCACTAATGAAGACAACACTAAAACCTGTAAGTGCAAATTTTATCCCCTTTATCCCAGTGTCCTATTTAGAGGACGGGTCAGATTTCCTATATAAAAGGGGCGGGGGTGGCTCAGTCGGTAGCGCGCCAGGCTCGTAATCTGTAGTTCCCAGGTTCGAGCCCAGCTGGGCAGCGTTGAGATTTATCTCCGCAAAAATTCCCCGCCCTGCCCACGGTCAGTAGGTGACACCGATGGGCTTGGAAAGGCCGCCGTCCGTCGGATGGGACGTTAAGCCGTGGCCCCGTGTATGGGAGAACCATACCCTGTGCACGTTAAAGAACACGCTGGATGGCCTTGACAGGAGGCTACCATCTGTCTCCCAACAGCTGTTCCAGTGGGTCCCCTCCCGCAACCTTCTCTGAGCCTTCGGGGTCCATATGACCTGGCCATTTAGCCCATGGTGTGCAAAAAAGTGCCGCTCAGAGGTAAAACAACCCAACCCAATCCTATATAAAAAATAAAAAAATTTCAAATTTTGTTATATTTAGTCTATTTTGATTTAATATACCTCAGAAAATATGATTATTCTCAAATTTGAACAAAATAAATAAATTGGGATAAAACGGGTTAATTGAACCATTCAGACATCACAAGGAACTTGACTAGCATATATGCTCGTGCAAGATATGCCGTTTCTTTGCCTAAATCTTTTAAGATTTTGAAATCAATTCCAGACTCAATTCCATACCTCAGCATTTTCCATCAAAACGAGAACTGAATTTCGTGAATTCAATTCCCCCCACCCCCCGCTCCCCAGCTTGCTTCAACCAGATGGATAGCTGAATCAGTGGCTTCCAACGGAGAGGGCTTTTCAGAAATGTGTGGGGACTTTTTTGGCTTCTTAAGCGATAACGGAAACGATTACTAGTTTTGTATAGGAAACATTATTTTGATTTACATGAAGGGGGCTCCCCAGCTTGCTTCAACCAGATGGATAGCTGAATCAGTGGCTTCCAACGGGAGGGCTTTTCAGAAACGTATGGGGACGTGTTTGGCTTGTTAAGCGACAACGGAAACGATTACTAGTTTTGTATAGGAACCATTATTTTGATTTACATGAAGATGGCTCCCCAGCTTGCTTCAACCAGATGGATAGCTGAATCAGTGGTTCCGATTTGCTATTTAGCATATCAAGAAAAAGGAAATGTTCAGAAGCAACTCTTATTTCTCTTCCTATATAGCATAACAAGGAAATATAAAGTTAATGTTCTCTTATTCCTTTTGCTATATCAAGAATGAAAAAAAGTAAAAAAGCAATTCCTGTTCATTTTGCTATTTAGCATATTAAGAAAAAAAAGAAATGTTAAGAAGCTACTCTTATTCCTTTTGCTATATTTCATATCAAGAAAGTGAAAAGTAAAGAAGCTGCTCTTATTCCTTTTGTTACTTAGCATATAAAGAGAAAAAACAAAGTAAAGAAGCTACTCTTGTTCTTTTACCTGTTTAGCATATGAAGAAAAAAACAAGGTAAAGAGGCTACTCTTAATCTTTTACCTGTGCAGCACATGAGGAAAAAAAGAAAGTAAAGAAGCTACTCTCATTCCTTTTGCTCTTTAGCATATCAAGAATAAAAACAAAAGTATAGAAGCTACCTCTTATTATTCCTTTCATTAGTTTCTACATCTCGAGTAAGTCAAAACGTACGATGTAGGTCAGAAGTGAGTATGGAACGGGACGGCCTTGTTAATCGCGGATGATCAATGACAAGCAGGGTCACGCGACTAGTTGACTGAATCTGTGAAAGGGAGTGTGCCGTTGGCGAGTGGTCGGACCACCTGTCAAAGATAAATGGACAGTAAATTATAGCGAAAGAAAAAAAAGAGTTGTTTCAGAGGCACGCGATGGTTAGATTACTAGTCCATCTCTACGCTGCAGGTATTTTCATCTTCAACTTCCCCTGATAGATCAATTATGCTGGATAATGGATACTATCGATATTGAAACGGAGTTAGATTGTCCACGTGTAAAACCAAGGGAGTTTTTGAACGCATTTTTAGATTTTGAGTAGTTGGGTTGTTTTACCTCTGAGCGGCACTTTTTTGCACACCATGGGCTAAATGGCCAGGTCACATGGACCCCGAAGGCTCAGAGAAGGTTGGGGGAGGAGACCCACTGGAACAGCTGTTGGGAGACAGATGGTAGCCTCCCGTCAAGGCCATCCAGCGTGTTCTTTAACGTTGGGTTGTTTTACCTCTGAGCGGCACTTTTTTGCACACCATGGGCTAAATGGCCAGGTCACATGGACCCCGAATGCTCAGAGAAGGTTGGAGGAGGAGACCCACTGGTACAGCTGTTGGGAGACAGATGGTAGTCTCCTGTCAAGGCCATCCAGCGTGTTCTTTAACGTGCACAGGGTATGGCTCTCCCGCACACGGGGCCACGGCTTAACGTCCCATCCGACGTACGGCGGCCTTTCCAAGCCCATCGGTGTCTTCTACTGACCGTGGGTAGGGCGGGGAATTTTGCGGAGATAAATCTCAACGCTGACCCAGCTGGGACTCGAACCTGGGAACTACAGATAACGAGCCTGGCGCGCTACCGACTGAGCCACCCCGCCCCAATTTGAGTAGTTAGTTCCCAGTTTATTTTTTTAACTAATTAATACTGTTAAGATGTTTTACGGCAAGAGACTTATAGTAGAGATTATCAGAATAAGAAATATAGCACATCAAGGAAACAAATAGTTTAAGAATTACTCTTATTTCTTTTATCATATCATAGAAAAAGAAGGTTACGAGTCCTGAATTCCTGTGTATGTGATTTTTGAATGTATCAAATTTTTTCCATCTTCACTACCTTTCAACATTAATTATATATACGTACTATAATACTTGGATTACAATTTTTCCGTATCATCTTATTGGATATCTCATTCATCTCTACCAGGTTTTTCTCTTTCTTACCAACCTACTGGGCTTGTTAATTTTCCGCACTTTCGTACCATCCTGTTTGTTCCTACCACCCTACATCGTGTACTCTTTTCCCCTTTGGGGCGGGGGTGGCTCAGTCAGTAGCGCTCCAGGCTCGTAATCTGTAGTTCCCAGAATCGAGTCCCAGCTGGGTCAGCGTTGAGATTTATCTCCGCAAAAATTCCCCGCCCTGCCCACGGTCAGTAAGGGACACCGATGGGCTTGGAAAGGCCGCCGTCCGTCGTATGGGACGTTAAGCCGTGGATGCGTGTACGGGAGAGCCATACCCTGTGCACGTTAAAGAACACGCTGGAGGGCATTGACGGGAGGCTACCATCTGTCTCCCAACAGCTGTTCCAGTGGGTCCCCTCCCCCAACCTTCTCTGAGCCTTCGGGGTCCATGTGACCTGGCCATTTAGCCCATGGTGTGCAAAAAAGTGCCGCTCAGAGGTAAAACAACCCAACCCAACCCATATTTGAACTTCTGGGATTCTTATGACTAGATTATTTAGCCCATTGTTTGCACAGGAGTTTGACTTAGAATAAAATGTCCATCCACACAAGTAACATATTGAGGAAAAGTTGCATATTTATTGTATAATTACCCCGTCTCACATATTTACCACTTAATTCTCGTGCATATTCTTAATGATACCCTTGTTTAAGAACTCAAAAAATTCATCGAACTTCTCCGCCATACATTAATTGGTTCTGCCATATTGATATTGAAAAAAGTTGCACATTTCTGCACGATTCCCTTATTTGACACATTTGCTGCTTAATTTCCTTGCACGTTCCTTAATTCCTTAGGGGCGGGGGTGGCTCAGTCGGTAGAGCGCCAGGCTCGTAATCTGTAGTTCCCAGGTTCGATTCCCAGCTGGGTCAGCGTTGAGATTTATCTCCGCAAAAATTCCCCGCCCTGCCCACGGTCAGTAGGGGACACCGATGGGCTTGGAAAGGCCGCCGTCCGTCATATGGGACGTTAAGCCGTGGCCGCGTGTACGGGAGAGCCATACCCTGTGCACGTTAAAGAACACGCTGGATGGCCTTGACGGGAGGTTACCATCTGTCTCCCAACAGCTGTTCCAGTGGGTCCCCTCCCCCAACCTTCTCTGAGCCTTCGGGGTCCATGTGGCCTGGCCATTTAGCCCATGGTGTGCAAAAAAGTGCCACTCAGAGGTAAAACAACCCAACCTTAATTCCTTTGTTCCATAACTAAATAAAATCACTACACTATTTCACAACTTTGTCCTGACTTTGATAATAATATCAAGAAAAGTTGAGTATTTGCTGCACAATTTTCTTGCCCTGTCCATCTGCTATTCAATCCCCTTACCTACCGCTTAATTCCATTATCTCAAAACTCTGTAAAGTCAACACACTTTTCCTCAGATTTTTTCCGCCACGTTCTTCGAAATTGAAATGAAAAATAGAAATCACTATCTAAAGGAATAAATCACTTCTTCAAATTAAAGCGAATCTAACTGAAAGTTATTTCGCAATTGCCTCGAGGAAAAGGAAAAGAAATTTCCAAACATCTGTTCTTTCTAAACATTCACCAGATATTAATTTTCTTTCTACTTTTGCGCCGATAACCTAACTTCTCCAAACCGTCATATTTTATTCCTTGTGAGTGTCAGAGGTTCATTAAGCAAGAGAAAGAATCTTCTCAAGTTTTCATTCCGTTGCTACGGTTCACCTCGGACAATCCACCCCGAGGTGGATCCTTTCTATTCCCGAAAGAGCGAGCATTTTGCCTTCAAGATTTATGAGTGGATTTTCCATTATCTTCTCCTTGGCAGTATCTAATTGTTTGTACCCCGTGACAAACAACTGCAATCTGTTACTGACATCAATAAATCAATTCCTTTTCGCAACTGGAAAAGTAGAATCACCGGTTGACATTAAGTGGTTTAACAAACAACAAGAAGTAAAAAACGCCCTTCGCACATTTATGATGATTAAAAAAGATAAAAATTAAGATGATAGTGGGTTATGTTTTTTTTTTTCTAAAATACTTTTTGAATCTCGTTCAGCATTTCTTTTGATTTCTGTCAGGAAACATTGTTCCCACATTATTGGTGAAGGCATTAGTTGGTTCCGTTTGGAAAAATTATCATACGTTCTTTGACACATTCGTTCTCTCTTGTTCCGGAAAATTTTGCCGTAAATCAAAACGAATTTAATGAACTATAAGATCAGTAATTGCTTATGAACAAAAAACATGTATTTCATTGATGGGGGTTGTTGGGTTGTTTTACCTCTGAGCGGCGCTTTTTTGCACACCATGGGCTAAATGGCCAGGTCACATGGACCCCGAAGGCTCAGAGAAGGTTGGGGGCTCAGAGAAGGTTGGGACCCACTGGAACAGCTGTTGGGAGACAGATGGTAGCCTCCCGTCAAGGCCATCCAGCGTGTTCTTTAGCGTGCACAGGGTATGACTCTCCCGCACACGGGGCCACGGCTTAACGTCCCATCCGACGGACAGCGGCCTTATTCAAGCCCATCGGTGTCCCCTACTGACCGTGGGCAGGGCGGGGAATTTTTCGGAGATAAATCTCAACGCTGACCCAGCTGGGACTCGAACCTGGGAACTACAGATTACGAGCCTGGCGCGCTACCGACTGAGCCACCCCCGCCCCATTGATGGGGGTTTTCCTTAAATACAAGAAAACTCCAAACATATTTTTTTTTATTTCTTTAAGTGTGCTTCGTTATCAAATGATATTAAAATAATAGGTTGCAATTCTTTTCCAGTTCTTAATAATATCTTTTCTTACAACTTTTAATCACTCCATTTCAACGACTATAAATGTTGGATACCAACAAATATTAAAGCTTATATTCAATTTAATAATGTAAATGCAAGTTATAACTTTAATGAACACGTTGATTCAATAAAAACTGTTTTCAGTTTTACTTGTTGAAATCAGATATGTTTTTAAACAACACAAAAAATTAAAGATTTATCTATTCCTGTCTTACGAAGAATTTCAAGAGCGTTATTATTTTTTAAATAAATGATTTTAAGACATAGATTTTGAATACTTAATTATGGTTCATTAATTTAATTCAAAACAAATTTCTTACAGCTCAGTTTTCGACCAATTGAATTTCGAAAAGTTCAATTTTTCCACCAATTTAATTCGAAATAAATTTCTTACAGCTCAGTTTGCTTTCGTAAATTATTTACTTTTAAAGTCTTCATTTTCATGAGTAGAAGAATTTGCAAGAAGACTGTCGATTTACTGCGGAACTGAGATGGGTTGGGTTGTTTTACCTCCGAGCGGCACTTTTTTGCACACCATGGGCTAAATGGCCCGGTCACATGGACCCCGAAGGCTCAGAGAAGGTTGGGGTAGAGGACCCACTGGAACAGCTGTTGGGAGACAGATGGTAGCCTCCCGTCAAGGCCATCCAGCGTGTTCTTTAACGTTGGGTTGTTTTACCTCTGAGCGGCACTTTTTTGCACACCATGGGCTAAATGGCCAGGTCACAAGGACCTCGAAGGCTCAGAGAAGGTTGGGGGAGGGGACCCACTGGAACAGCTGTTGGGAGACAGATGGTAGCCTTCCGTCAAGGCCATCCAGCGTGTTCTTTAACGTGCACAAGGTATGGCTCTCTCGCACACGGGGCCACGGCTTAACGTCCCATCCGACGAACGGCGGCCTTTCCAAGCCCATCGGTGTCCCCTACTGACCGTGGTCAGGGCGGGGAGTTTTGCGGAGATAAATCTCAACGCTGACCCAGCTGGAACTCGAACCTGGGGACTACAGATTACGAGCCTGGCGCGCTACCGACTGAGCCACCCCCGCCCCCAGGAACTGAGATGACTTGAATTTAAAAATAAAAAATAATAATTGCTGGAACTACTTACAGATTTTGGATAAATATTTTGGAGAAAACGAAAATTACGAAGTAATATTTTGTAGGATTGCTTTTAAATTATTTCTTTTACTGAACAAATCTGGTTTTCCTGCTCAGCAGGGACCTCGATATAATTATATCTCTGAGCTCCCACCCAATCTTTTACTCACTCTTAATCACTTCGTATTTCTCCTTAGCGAAAATAATACAATTCTGATCTACGCTGCAGACTTAGGGGCGGGGGTGGCTCAGTCGGTAGCGCGCCAGGCTCGTGATCTGTATTTCCCAGGTTCGAGTCCCAGCTGGGTCAGCGTTGAGATTTATCTCCGCAAAATCCCCCGCCCTGCCCACAGTCAGTAGGGGACACCGATGGGCTTGGAAAGGCCGCCGTCCGCCGGTTGGGACGTTAAGCCGTGGCCCCGTGTGCGGGAGAGACATACCCCGTGCACGTTAAAGAACTCGCTGGATGGCCTTGACGGGAAGCTACCATCTGTCTCCCAACAGCTGTTCCAGTGGGTCCCCTCCCACAACCTTCTCTGAGCCTTCGGGGTCCATGTGACCTGGCCATTTAGCCCATGGTGTGCAAAAAAGTGCCGCTCAGAGGTAAAACAACCCAACCCAAGCTGCAGACTCAAACTGAGAAACACCTGTTCCCTTTCATGCCACAGGTTAAGCTGTCAAACAATGAAATAGAAGTATTTTTATCAATTGAAATTCCACCTGTTTTGTAGAAAGATCAAAATTGTTTACGAAATTTGGTTTAAATCTCAAAACGATGGACTTTTAAATTTTCAGCAGTTGTTTGGCATGAGTTAAAGAAATATAATTTGCATGAAAACCACGAACATTTCCTGCCAACGTCATGTAAGCGAACATTTTCTGCCAACGTCATGTAAGCGAACATTTTCTATCAATGCCGTATCTCCAAGTAAGAGAGGTTTGGGTTGTTTTGCCTACGAGCGGCACATTTTTTTTTGCACACAATGGGCTAAATGGTAAGGTTATAAAGACCCCGAGGGCTCAGAGAAGGTTGGGGGAACGGACCCACTGTTAGCTGATAGGAGACAGATATTAACCTCCGGTCAAGGCCATCCAAAGTGTTCTTTAACGTGCACAGGGTATGGCCATTCCTTACACATTTCCACGGCTTAACGTCTCATCCTACGAACGGCACCCTTTTCAAGCCCATCAGTGTCCCCTATGACATGGGCGACAGTTTTGCAGAGATAAATTTCAACGCTGGTCCAGGCGGGATTCGAATTTGGGAACTACAGATTACGAGTCTGACCCGCTACCAACTGGGCCACCCTCCACCATGTGTATAGAAGAGGGATACCCTGTGCACATTAAAGAACACGCTGTATACTTAGCTTCGACAGAAGGTTTCCATCTGTCTCCGAACAGTGGGAGGGGCGGGGGTGGCTCAGTCGGTAGCGCGCCAGGCTCGTAATCTGTAGTTCCGAGGTTCGAGTCCCAGCTGGGTCAGCGTTGAGATTTATCTCCGCAAAATTCCCCGCCCTGCCCACGGTCAGTAGGGGACACCAGTGGGCTTGGAAAGGCCGCCGTCCGACGGATGGGACGTTAAGCCATGGCCCCGTGTGCGTGAGAGCCATACCCTGTGCACGTTAAAGAACACGCTGGATGGCCTTGACGGGAGGCTACCATCTGTCTCCCAACAGCTGTTCCAGTGGGTCCCCTCCCCCAACCTTCTCTGAGCCTTCGGGGTCCATGTGACCTGGCCATTTAGCCCATGGTGTGCAAAAAAGTGCCGCTCAGAGGTAAAACAACCCAACCCAACCGAACAGTGGATCCCTTTCCTCCACCGAATTATGAGTCATTGGGGTTTTTGTGACCTAGTCATTCAGACCATTATGAGCATAAATGTCCGCTCAGAAAAAAGCGATATTCATTCAACATTTTTCGCATTTTCCCACTCTTTCTCACCGTTAAAGGGTGTTATTGACTCTTTTGGAATAATCGAAAAAATACGAATCGTAATATTTCATTAATACTTATCCGACCCTAAAAGATTTCATAATTTAAATTCCGAAAAAAATTCGCATTTTTTATTACTCCTTTTTTTTTTCTTCGAATGAGCTAAAGAAGGCTACATTTACATTCATGACCGAGAAAACTTCTGGAAATGTCAATGGCAAAATGAAATACGAATTTCGAACAATTGCTGAAAACTTCAGAATAGAGACACATCATTGTTTCGTCATTGGATCATTTGGGTTGGGTTGTTTTACCTCTGAGCGGCACTTTTTTGCACACCATGGGCTAAATGGCCAGGTCACATGGACCCCGAAGGCTCAGAGAAGGTTGGGGGAGGGGACCCACTGGAACAGCTGTTGGGAGACAGATGGTAGCCTCCCGTCAAGGCCATCCAGCGTGTTCTTTAACGTTGGGTTGTTTTACCTCTGAGCGGCACTTTTTTGCACACCATGGGCTAAATGGCCAGGTCACATGGACCCCGAAGGCTCAGAGAAGGTTGGGGGAGGGGACCCACTGGAACAGCTGTTGGGAGACAGATGGTAGCCTCCCGTCAAGGCCATCCAGCGTGTTCTTTAACGTTGGGTTGTTTTACCTCTGAGCGGCACTTTTTTGCACACCATGGGCTAAATGGCCAGGTCACATGGACCCCGAAGGCTCAGAGAAGGTTGGGGGAGGGGACCCACTGGAACAGCTGTTGGGAGACAGATGGTAGCCTCCCGTCAAGGCCATCCAGCGTGTTCTTTAACGTTGGGTTGTTTTACCTCTGAGCGGCACTTTTTTGCACACAATGGGCTAAATGGCCAGGTCACATGGACCCCGAAGGCTCAGAGAAGGTTGGAGGAGGGGACCCACTGGAACAGCTGTTGGGAGACAGATGGTAGCCTCCCGTCAAGGCCATCCAGCGTGTTCTTTAACGTGCACAGGGTATGGCTCTCCCTTCACACGGGGCCACGGTTTAACGTCCCATCCGATGGACGGCGGTCTTTCCAAGCCCATCGGTGTTCCCTACTGAACGTGGGAAAGGCGGGGAATTTTGCGGAGATAAATCTCAACGCTGACCCAGCTGGGACTCGAACCTGGGAACTACAGATTACGAGCCTGGCGCGCTACCGACTTAGCCACCCCCGCCCCGTCATTGGATCACGTGAGTATCAACGAACAATGCCGACCAACCACAGTTCTCAGCATGGCAAAGTAACTTCAAATTCTTGATTGTCAAGTGAAATCCTGAACTGGTTCCCAAGAATGACTCTTAAATAGATTTGGGTGAAATTTTCTACTAAGTATACAAATATCACACGGGATACTTGAGAATACGTGAAGCCATTGTCTTCAAACCCAGGGGGAGCTGTTCTTAAGCTGAATCGTACATCACTTATATGAATCATCTTTATTAGATTAACTGAGAATGATTTACGGATTATCATTGTCTATGACCCTACAAACTCTCGTCAGAACAGATCGGTATCATGCTTCTTTGCCATCCCATATATTACTAGTTATACAGGAGGTGGGGGTTCGTTCAGTCGATAGCGTGCCAGGATCCTAATCTGCAATTCCCAGGTTCGTGTCCTGACCAGGCAAGCGTTGAGATTTATCTCCGAAAAACTCCCCGTACTGTTTTCCGTCAGCAGTGGACACCGATGGCGCTTGTAAAAGCCTCAGCCAGTCGGATGGGACATTAAGCGGTGGCCCCGTGTGCGGGAGAGCTTTATCCTGTACACGTTAAAGAACACGCTGGATGGCCTTGACGGGAGGTTACCATCTGTCTCCTAACAGTTTCCCAGTGGATCCCCCTCCACCAACTTTCTTGGGGTCCTTGTGACCTGGGGGGCGGGGGTGGCTCAGTCGGTAGCGTGCCATGGCTTGTAAGCTGTAGTTCCCAGGTTCGAGTCCCAGCTGGGTCAGCGTTCAGATTTATCTCCGCAAAATTCCCCGCCCTGCCCACGGTCAGTAGGGGACACCGATGGGCTTGGAAAGGCCGCCGTCCGTCGGATGGGACGTTAAGCCATGGCCCCGTGTGCGGGAGAGCCATACCCTGTGCACGTTAAAGAACACGCTGGATGGCCTTGACGGGAGGCTACCATCTGTCTCCCAACAGCTGTTCCAGTGGATCCCCTCCCCCAACCTTCTCTGAGCCTTCGAGGTCCATGTGACCTGGCCATTTAGCCCATGGTGTGCAAAAAAGTGCCGCTCAGAGGTAAAACAACCCAACCCTTGTGACCTGGCCATTTAGCCCATTGTGTGCAAAAAGCGCCGCTAAGAGTTAACCCGAGTTAAAACAAAAATATGCCAATTATAATTTTTTTCCATAAAATTTTTTTAACAAATTATAACATTTGCATTTTTTAAAATAACCTGCTCGTAATTTTTGCTTCATCATCATCATCATCCTCAAGCAGCCATAGGCTACGGAGGTCCAACCAGACCGTGCAATTTAGTTCTCCAAGCAAGTCTATCCTTAGCTACATCTACTGCATCTGGCCACTGCACACCAATTCTAACAAGGTCCTGTTTGACATTGTCGGCCCACCGCATCCTAGGTCTCCCCTTCTTTCTGAGGCCTTTAGGCACACTGTTCATAACCCTATTCACCAATCTATAATTATTCATACGGGCAACATGGCCAAACCAACGGAGTCTCTCTCTGCACAATATGCTGCTTAAAGGAGGTTGCAAACTCCTTTGCCTAATCTCATCATTAGTTACAAAGTTGAACCACCTAATGCCCAAGATACTGCGTAAGCATCTGGAATCAAAAGCATCTAGTTTCCTGTTATCTTGTTTACGAAGTGTCCAGGTTTCACTACCATAACTAACCCTAGAAAGAACCAAACTATTATACAGTCTAATTTTAGTCTTTAGGTGTATACGCCTATTTCTCCACACTCTCCATAGATTCTTAGAAGTTCCTGCAGCAATCACTATTCGTCTGTTAATCTCATGCCGCACATCACCATTATCTGTTACATAGCTCCCAAGATAATTAAACTGTGACACCTGCTCAAGACTACAACCATTCAGATTAACTGAATCACAGCCTGCCTGACCAATTTTCATCACTTTAGTTTTCTCTCTGTTTATAACCAAACCTACTCTACTACCAGTCTCATCAACAGCTCGAATGAAAGAGTTCATCTCATCAACATCATTTGCCAAAAGGGCTAAATCATCAGCATAATCTAAATCAGAAATTTTCGTATCTCCAGCCCATTTAAGGCCAAAATCTTTCCCTTGAAGTGAATTTCTCATAACATAATCAATAACCAAGCTAAAGAGAAAAGGAGACAAAATGCACCCTTGTCGAACACCAGAAGTAATGCTAAACCAATTGCTACAAGCCTTACCAACTCTCACACACGACTCAGTGTTATTACAGAGAGCTTTCATAATGTTAACTAACTTGTCTGGTATACCATATAATCTCACAATCAACCACAAATTATGACGATCAACAGAGTCGAAAGCCTTTTTGAAATCAACAAAGCTAGCAACCAAAGGTTTCTGAAACTCTAAACATTTCTCAAGAATCTGCCTAAGTGAAAATATCTGATCCACACATCCCCTACCACTTCTGAATCCACATTGCTCATCACGCAATTCACTGTCAACCAGATTCCTAATTCTATTAAGCACAATCATGGAAAGAACTTTACCTGGAACAGAGAGTAGGCTGATACCCCTATAGTTATCACAAGAACTGCGATCACCTTTTTGGAAAATAGGGATAACAATGGCTCTGGTAAAATCCTTAGGAACCAAGCCTTTATCATAAAAGATATTCAGAATTTTAATATTTCAAAATTAACGATCAGTAAAACTCTTCTACATGTTTTCCGTTGTTGCAAATTTAAATTCTAAGAAACCTTTCTTCTGTGGATGGAATATTCTGTGGATGGAATATTCTAGTCATGAATGTCACCCCATTCTCTGGGCGGGGGTGGCTCAGTCGGTAGCGCACCAGGCTCGTAATCTGTAGTTCCCAGGTTCGAGTCCCAGCTGGGTCAGCGTTGAGATTTATCTCCTCAAAATTCCCCGCCCTGCCTACGGTCAGTAGGGGACACCGATGGGCTTGGAAAGGCCGCCATCCGTCGGATGGGACGTTAAGCAGTGGCCCCTTGTGCGGGAGAGCCATACCCTGTGCACGTTAAAGAACACGCTGGATGGCCTTGACGGGAGGCTACCATCTGTCTCCCAACAGCTGTTCCAGTGGGTCCCCTCCCCCAACCTTCTCTGAGCCTTCGGGGTCCATGTGACCTGGCCATTTAGCCCATTGTGAGCAAAAAAGTGCCGCTCAGAGGTAAAACAACCCAGCTGTTCCAGTGGGTCACCTTCTCTGAGCCTTCGGGATCCATGTACACCTGGCTATTTAGCCCATGGTGTGCAAAAAGGTGCCGCTCAGAGGTAAAACAACCCAACCCACCCCATTCTCTTCATACGATAAATTTAACACTTAATATGGAAACAACCCTAAAGTAACAATCAATTGTCGCAAGCTTCTTCCACATTAAATTCTTTCTTGGCAGCAAAGAATTCTTAAACTCGTTAGTAGAGTCGCTCAAAAAAAAAATAGCCGAACACTATGGTTAATTACAGAATTCAGAAAAAATATCAGGCAACGATTTTTTAAGAAATTAGTGATCTGGCAACCTTCGTGTCACGTGACACGAAGGTTGCCAGATCACTCATTTCTAAAAAAAATCGTTGCCAGATATTTTCTCTGAATTCTGTAATCAACCGTAGTGTTCGGATATTTTTTAATATATATAATGCGTATGAATATATAATGCAATGAATATGGAGCGTGTGCAGTTACCGTTCACAGCAAACTGGAGCGGTTGCGGTTAATGTTCACAGCACATTGGATCGTGTGAGCTCACAAAGACCTGGATCGTGTGGGCTCACTCACGGAAATATTGAGCGTGTGCAGTTACCGTTCACAGCAAACTGGAGCGTGTGCAGTAACTGCACACGCTCCAGTTTGCTGTGAACGGTAACTGGAGCATGTACAGTTGCTGTACACGCTCCAGATATTTTTCCTGAATTCTGTAATCACGTGACACGAAGGTTGCCAGATCACTAATTTCTAAAAAAAATCGTTGCCTGATATTTTTTTTGAATTCTGTAATCAACCATAGTGTTCGGATTTTTTTTTTTTTGAACGACTGTACGACTGTACCGACAAAGGGTTGTTGTATTTTTCGAATTTTTTAAATATTTTTTTTTCGCTGAGGACTTTTGTTGCGTAGCAAATAAAATAGGCTTTTGGATCAGTTATAATTTATCGTCGAAGTTGTGGCGACTACACCCATTTCTTGTTTGGAATTCTTTGGGTTGGGTTGTTTTACCTCTGTGCGGCACTTTTTTGCACACCATGAGGTTAAATGGCCAGGTCACATGGACCCCGAAGGCTCAGAGAAGGTTGGGGGAGGGGACCCACTGGAACAGCTGTTGGGAGACAGATGGTAGCCTCCCGTCAAGGCCATCCAGCGTGTTCTTTAACGTGCACAGGGTATGGCTCTCCCGCACACGGGGCCACGGCTTAACGTCCCATCCGACGGACTGCGGCCTTTCCAAGCCCATCGGTGTCCCCTACTGACCGTGGGCAGGGCGGGAAATTTTGCGGAGATAAATCTCAACGCTGACCCAGCTGGGACTCGAACCTGGGAACTACAGATTACGAGCCTGGCGCGCTACCGACTGAGCCACCCCCGCCCCTGTTTGGAATTCAATCCTTATTCCCTTTACAATGCAAGTGTTCCATCGGAAGACGAAATTTGAATTTGGTGTCATCGCGCGTGTTTTTTTTTTAAACTCCTGAGTCCAAAGAAAAATATTTCTTGCAAATCGGGTTGTTATTGTCTGCCAGAAACTTCATTGCAAGAAAAACTTCTTTCGTCTTGCTAGAATTAGCGCGTGAGAAAATGAAAATAAAAGTAGTCAAGCGACGTTGGATGAACGAAATTTATGGAGCAGGGCAAATAGTTGCAAATCTTTACGACGAATTGACATAAAAATGTAGCTTTGAAAACTATGAAATAATGTTTCACGTCACAGGAACACAATTACTCTCTTTTTCATTTATATGTTTAATTAATTATTCAGCCGAAACCTTTAAGAACCGACATCATTTATTTCTACGTTCATCTGAAATTAGGCTAGAGTAAATGGAAAATGTTTGAGTTCCAATTAATGTAGGGGCGGGGTGGCTCAATCGGTAGCGCGCCAGGCTCGTAATCTGTAGTTCCCAGGTTCGAGTCCCAGCTGGGTCAGCGTTGAGGTTTATCTCCGCAAAATTCCCCGCCTTGCCCACGGTCAGTAGGGGACACCGATGGGCTTGGAAAGGCCGCCGTCCGTCGGATGGGACGTTAAGCCGTGGCGCCGTGTGCGGGAGAGCCATATCCTGTGCACGTTAAAGAACACGCTGGATGGCCTTGACGGGAGGCTACCATCTGTCTCCCAACAGCTGTTCCAGTGGGTCCTCTCCACCAACCTTCTCTGAGTTTTCGGGGTTCTTGTGACCTGGCCATTTAGCCCTTGGTGTGCAAAAAAGTGCCGTTCAGAGGTAAAACAACCCAACTCATCTGACTTTTAGTTTATTGGGCCTACAATTCACAAAGACCAGAAAGGTTGAGAACCAGGTTCGGGTAAGATCTTTTTTTTGCACAAGTGTTAGACAGTTGGAAACTGCTGTTAAGGCCATTTAGTATATATGTCAAAAAAAGGGTAATAGCAATTTTAATTTTAAACCTAAAATCATCACCATAAAATTTTGAAAATTGTCAATATTTTGAGTGAAGAAGTATACGTCTGGATTAAATACCAAAAACTTTTTAATCAAAAAAAAAAGTTATTTTTCAGAAACCTGCAATCAGCAAACATCACACAAATTAATGTTAAAAAAAATTCGCCGTCATATCTTCGTTTAATTTGTTATTCGTAAAAAAAATCCATAAATGTACTCTCCGAAATTTGAATGCTCTTTAGTTAGGAAATAACATTCGGGGAAGTTCTGGATTCTTCGGTTGTTTTAACTCTGAGCGCCACTTTTATGCACACAATGGGCTAAATGGCCAGGTCACAAAGACCCCGAGGACTCAAAGATGGTTGGTGAAAGAAAACTTATTGAACATATGTTAGGTAACAGTTGTAAGCCTCACGTCTAGGCCATCCAGCGTGTTCTATAACGTGCACAGGGTATGACTCTCCTACACACGGAACCACGGTTTTACTTCCCATCCGACGGGCGGCGGCCTTTCCAAGCTCATCCGTGTACAGTCGCTCAAAAAATATCCGAACACTATGGTTGATTACAGCATTCATAAAAAATATCTGGCAACGATTGTCTTAGAAATTAGTGATCTGGCAACCTTCGTGTCACGTGATTACAGAATTCAGGAAAAATATCTGGAGCGTGTACAGCAACTGTACACGCTCCAGTTACCGTTCACAGAAAACTGGAGCGTGTGCAGTACGCTCCAGTTTGCTGTGAACGGTAACTGCACACGCTCAATATTTCCGTGAGTGAGCCCACACGATCTAGTATCAAAATAATATGACCACCTACAATCGCTCAAAAAAGTATCCGAACACTATGGTTGATTACAGAATTCAGAAAAAATATCTGGCAACGGGAAATTAGTGATCTGGCAACCTTCGTGTCACGTGACACGAAGGTTGCCAGATCACTAATTTCTAAAACAATCGTTGCCAGATATTTTTTCTGAATGCTGTAATCAACCATAGTGTTCGGATATTTTTTTGAGCGACTGTACCCTTTTCACCGAAACCAGAGACAGCGGAGATACATTTCAACACTGGAACATTTACGACTCGAACCAGTAACTACAGATTTGAGCAGGTGCGGGTAACCACTGAGTGAACCCTCTCTTCTCATTGGATGAAAGCTACAGTTAAAAAAGAAGACATTCCCTCTTTGTAAAAGCTATCATATGTGGCTTATTCATTCAAAATTCTATTACTTGCCCTTGGTTCTTCAAAAACTCATTAAAGATGTTCGCATCCGCATTTCACATGCAATCGCTCAATTTCCTCGTACGTCGTTCATTTTAGAGCCATAGGATCCACATTCCAATTTTCGTGAATGTCTCAAAGACCTTGGCGAACATCAAAGTCGATAAAAAATGTCATCCACAATAGTACAGTCGGTCAAAAAAGTATCTGAACACTACGGTTGATTATAAATAATAATAAATACCCCCTCAAGCAGCTGCTTGCCACAGAGGTCTGACAGGAGCCTGTCAGTTTATATGCCATAGTAGAAGGTTTGAGAGGATGGCAGGACCTCAGCAGAAAAACGACACATACATCCATACCTTATCCGGGGCTCGAACCCAGGTCCCTTAGATCAGTAGCCAAGGGCGCTAACCACTCGGCCATGGGACGGCACGGTTGATTACAGAATTCAAAAAAATATCTGGCAACTTTTTTTGGAAAATAGTGATCTGGCAACCTTCGTGTCACATGACAAAAAAGTATCCGAACTCTACGGTTGATTACAGAATTCAAAAATAATATATCTGGCAACTTATTTTTTTTTTGGAAAATAGTGATCTGGCAACCTTCGTGTCACGTGACACGCTCCTGGATTTGCTAATAAAAATAACAGCGGAGGTTATATAGTTAAGCAATATTATCGTTAACGATACAATCTCATGGGGCGGGGGTGGCTCAGTCGGTAGCGCGCCAGGCTCGTAATCTGTAGTTCCCAGGTTCGAGTCCCAGCTGGGTCAGCGTTGAGATTTATCTCCGCAAAATTCCCCGCCCTGCCCACGGTCAGTAGGGGACACCGATGGGCTTGGAAAGGCCGCCATCCGTCGGATGGGACGTTAAGCCGTGGCCCCGTGTGCGGGAGAGCCGTACCCTGTGCACGTTAAAGAACACGCTGGGTGGCCTTGACGGGAGGCTACCATCTGTCTCCCAACAGCTGTTCCAGTGGGTCCCCTCCCCCAACCTTCTCTGAGCCTTCGGGGTCCATGTGACCTGGCCATTTAGCCCATGGTGTGCAAAAAAGTGCCGCTCAGAGGCAAAACAACCCAACGATACAATCTCATTAATTGTTTGTTTTCTATTTTAGTATTATTTTCTCTGTTTCACCAAATGCAGGGTGTGTTAATTTGATTTACAAACTCCGTATGGTGTGTCCAAAGCTTCAATTAGAATACAGAGTTTATTGACTAAGTCAATATCTGCACTTATGAAGAATGATTAACTTCTTTAATAAACTGCAATTCAAACATAACAATCATCCAGTCAATGATTAACAGGATAGATGGGTTCTTAAAAAAATTAGCTTAAAAAATAGACGGTGCAAGTCTGATACGAATTTCTCATTAAACAAAACGTAGATAATGAGAGATTGGTTCCAGAACTCTAACCTGAATGATATATTTTTTTGATTTGATTCCTTTATTATAATTATAATTTGGTTAATGCATAATAATCTCTAACTCCTAACTACACTGTTTTGAAAACTGTTTTGTAAAGCTAGAGACCACTACGCCAAACTACGTTTTGAAGAGCTAGAGACTACAAACAAAACTATGTTTTCCAAAGCCAGATACATTATGCAAAAGCTGTTTTGCAAAGCTAGAGACTGCTGTGCAGAAATACATTTCGCAAGCTAGAGACCACTAGGCAAAACTGTTTTGCAAAGCTAGAGACCACTAGGCAAAACTGTTTTGCAAAGCTAGAGACCACTAGGCAAAACTGTTTTGCCAAGCTAGAGACCACTAGGCAAAACTGTTTTGCCAAGCTAGAGACCACTAGGCAAAACTGTTTTGCAAAGCTAGAGACCACTAGGCAAAACTGTTTGGCAAAGCTAGAGACCACTAGGCAAAACTGTTTTGCAAAGCTAGAGACCACTAGGCAAAACTGTTTTGCAAAGCTAGAGACCACTAGGCAAAACTGTTTTGCAAAGCTAGAGATCACTAGGCAAAACTGTTTTGCAAAGCTAGAGATCACTAGGCAAAACTGTTTTGCAAAGCTAAAGATCACTAGGCAAAACTGTTTTGCAAAGCTAGAGACCACTAGGCAAAACTGTTTTGCAAAGCTAGAGACCACTAGGCAAAACTGTTTTGCAAAGCTAGAGACTGAGAGAGAAATTTATAACTAATTTGGTATTGCATAATAATCTCTAACTCCAAATATAATTTTGGAGGGCTCTTCATTCAGAAGTGCTTATAAGATAGTTATCCATGTTCATTACTCGATAATATATTTTAAAACAATCAGTTTTTCGTTTTTAATCTAAATTGCTCGGCAATCGTCTAACTCTACCATGAATTTAAACTATTCAGCCTTTTTTTTGTGTGTTTATACCTTTATTATTGTTTCCTTTCCTGTAAAAATGAGCTGCATGTAAAAATGAGCTGTATGTATTCCTGTAAAAATGAGCTGCATATATGAGATATACATAAACAAATGAAACACACAAAGCATTAACCAAATTAGAATCATAATAAAGGAATCAAATCAAAAAAAATATATCATTCAGATTAGAGTTCTGGAATCAATCTCTCATTATCTACGTTTTGTTTAATGAGAAATTCGTATGAGACTTGCACGTTACACTTTAAGCTAATTTTTTTAAGAACCCATCTATCCTGTTAATCATGGACTGGATGATTTATACTTGAACTGTTAAATAGTTAAAATAGTTTAATCAGTCGAATTTTATGTCATTTGTTTGCATAAAATCTTCGACTTCTCTAAGAATAGGGGCGGGGGTGGCTCAGTCGGTAGCGCGCCAGGCTCGTAATCTGTAGTTCCCAGGTTCGAGTCCCAGCTGGGTCAGCGTGGAGATTTATCTCCGCAAAATTCCCCGCCCTGCACACGGTCAGTAGGGGACACCGATGGGCTTGGAAAGGCCGCCGTCCGTCGGATGGGACGTTAAGCCGTGGTACCGTGTGCGGGAGAGCCATACCCTGTGCACGTTAAAGAACACGCTGGATGGCCTTGTCGGGAGGCTACCATCTGTCTCCCAACAGCTGTTCCAGTGGATCCCCTCCCCCAACCTTCTCTGAGCCTTCGGGGTCCATGTGACCTGGCCATTTAGTCCATGGTGTGCAAAAAAGTGCCTCTCAGAGGTAAAACATCCCAATCTTTTCAGATCCACTTTTCAAATTTATTTGTTTTCCCATCCCCAACCAGTTTCTTTATAAATCACACTGCTTCTTTATTGTTCGTTCATTGCCGGGAGAGTGAATTCTTTTTCAGCCACTTCGAATCACACCACGCCTGACAAATGACAAGTGTCCAAGTTACAGAATCGGGTGATTAATAACCTCTCCCACTTTCGCATAATTAGCATTCAATGGCTGCATACCATTAGAACGATGCGTTAGAAGTGGGGCATTTCCATTATATCTCCCAGTAGCGATTGGTTAGCATGTAGAGCAGTGTAAGGTAAGGCAAGGGGAGGTGCTGGTCGAAGTTACGCCCGAAATCTCCGACAATCCTTTCCAAGGACAACCTTTCACCGTTGTGCTTCCCGGTTTCATACTCTTTACAGGTCACGACCTTTCATTATTTTCATCAGTCGACCCAGGATCTCGATTCAGGTCTGGTTCCATTCGCTCGTCCTTTCAGAAAACTATATATACTCTGGTGATGTGTGAATGGGCCCATCTCTCGATTTAGAGACATAAAGTATTTACCACCATGTTCAAAGTAAGTACCAATCTTCTAGTAATATCAGAATTTTGTGAGCGTTAGCATGTAACTCTGTGAAATGTAATATCTGAATTAACTTTGTTGGAAATGTATTTTTATAAACTTTTAATTTGCGTTCAATGGTTTTTAAGTTAAATTTTTGAAACCGTTTAAACATTTTTGGATTTAAAAGTAACCTGTAGCCCTATAATATAGTGGTAAATACTATATGTAAATAAGCACCTAAACTTTTTCTTCTGAAAGTTTCTCATAGTAACACAATATTGCATAATAATCTCTAGCGTTGCGAAATGTAGTTCGGCATAATAGTCTCTAGCTTTGAAAAACATAGTTTTTGTTTGTAGTCTCTAACTTTGCAAAACATATTTTGGCGTAGTTGTCTTCAGCTATACGAAACATAGTTTTGCTTAGTAGTCTCTAGTTTTGCGAAACGTAGTTTGACATAGTAGTCTCTAGCTTTCAAAAACAAGGTTTTTGTTTGTAGTCTCTAACTTTGCAAAACATATTTTGGCGTAGTTGTCTTCAGCTATACGAAACATAGTTTTGCTTAGTAGTCTCTAGTTTTGCGAAACGTAGTTTGACATAGTAGTCTCTAGCTTTCAAAAACATAGTTTTTGTTTGTAGTCTCTAACTTTGCAAAACATATTTTGGCGAAGTTGTCTTCAGCTATACGAAACATAGTTTTGCTTAGTAGTCTCTAGTTTTGCGAAACGTAGTTTGACATAGTAATCTCTAGCTTTCAGAAACATAGTTTTTGTTTGTAGTCTCTAACTTTGCAAAACATATTTTGGCATAGTTGTCTTCAGCTATACGAAACATAGTTTTGCTTAGTAGTCTCTAGTTTTGCGAAACGTAGTTTGACATAGTAGTCTCTAGCTTTCAAAAACATAGTTTTTGTTTGTAGTCTCTAACTTTGCAAAACATATTTTGGCGTAGTTGTCTTCAGCTATACGAAACATAGTTTTGCTTAGTAGTCTCTAGTTTTGCGAAACGTAGTTTGACATAGTAGTCTCTAGCTTTCAAAAACATAGTTTTTGTTTGTAGTCTCTAACTTTGCAAAACACAGTTTGGCGTAGTTGTCTTCAGCTATACGAAACATAGTTTTGCTTAGTAGTCTCTAGCTTTGCAAAACAGTTTTGCCTATTGGTCTCTAGCTTTGCGAAACGTAGTTTCTCAGTCTCTAGCTTTGCAAAACAGTTTTGCCTAGTGGTCTCTAGCTTGCGAAATATATTTTTGCACAGCAGTCTCTAGCTTTGCAAAACAGCTTTTGCATAATGTATCTGGCTTTGCAAAACATAGTTTTGTTTGTAGTCTCTAGCTCTTCAAAATGTAGTTTGGCGTAGTGGTCTCTAGCTTTACAAAACAGTTTTTTGCATAGTAATCTCTAGCTTCGCAAAACATAGTTTTGCTTAGTAGTCTCTAGCTATAAGCGTTGCAACATATTTGGATTATTTCTTAATACATTTTTAAACAAGAATGTTCTCATTGTTAATATTGCAAGATCTATTCTTCTGTCAAATTCAATATTCAAAATTTCCATTTCGTTACACTTTTGAGGTACAAAATATGCACTATTGTTGAAATCTTTACCTACAACAAGATCAATCAGAAATTCATCATCCTATTTCTCTTAAGCAGCTGTTTCAAAAAACTGATAATAACCTTTACAAAATGATCATCAAAGTATGGTTATCTTAGTCATCTGACATTTTTAACTGCTTAGAGGAATTACCTTGATGATTAATCTTTTCAAAGCGATTATTTTTTATTTTAATCTCCTAAGAGATAATATTAAAAGGAATTCTCTTTAATTTAACCAAAAGGATTGGAATTTTTGCATCTGAGAAGTACTTTTATTGCCATAATAGGCTAAATGACAGATCATAATGACCCCAAGGGCTCAGCGAGGGTTAGGTTGGGTTGTTTTACCTATGAGCGGCACTTTTTTGCACATCATGGGCTAAATGGCCAGGTCACATGGACCCCGAAGGCTCAGAGAAGGTTGGGGGAGGGGACCCACTGGAACAGCTGTTGGGAGACAGATGGTAGCCTCCCGTCAAGGCCATCCAGCGTGTTCTTTAACGTGCACAGGGTATGGCTCTCCCGCACACGGGGCCACGGCTTAACGTCCCATCCGACGGACGGCGGCCTTTCCAAGCCCATCGGTGTCCCCTACTGACCGTGGGCAGGGCGAGGAATTTTGCGGAGATAAATCTCAACGCTGACCCAGCTGGGACTCGAACGTGGGAACTACAGATTACGAGCCTGGCGCGCTACCGACTGAGCCTCCCCCGCCCAAGGGTTAGGTGACTCATTGGACAACTGTTAGGAGTCAGATGGTGGATTCTCGTCAAGACCATTCAGTATGTTCTTTAACGTGCACAGGGTATGGCTCTCCTGTCACGGCTTAACGTGACTGAGACATGGCTTAACCTTCCATCCAACGGACGACAGACTTTCCAAGCCCGTCGGTGTCCCCTTTCTCACCGAGGGCAGGGTGGGGATTAGTAGAGATAAAACTCAACGTAGTCACAGTTGTTTGCCTCAAAGAAAATGAATACAACGTAACGCCCCAGACAAGTATCGAAATTAATGCAAAGTAGGAGCTCTAAAGTTAATGAATTCCGATTCGTGGGTTTCAAGGAGTGGTTCAGTAACAAATGACTCAATCTCACGAAGCAGCTCAGAGTGGATGCCTTGTCTTCTATTCTGACATGACCCAGGAATTTCCCTACACCCCTCACGTTTGACCTGCTGGAGCGGGATATCTTATCGGAACAATCAGTCACGACTTTTTCTGACAGAACGTAAGGGATGAGGGAGATTCGCTTCCATTGTGACTGAATATAGGATGATCTAATAATATTTTTTAGCACATGAGTTAATGTCAAAGGACCAGTACCTTGACCTAACATGAGTCGAGAGTGTTTTTTTCTTATCTGCTGTCAATAATTTCTCGTCTTTTGTGTCATTATGTCCTTCAGATTTGCATTTGATCGAGACCTTTTTTGATACACAATGTGCAGTAGCTCAAAAAAGTATCTCAAAAAAGTATCCTTCGTGTCACGTGACACGAAAGTTGCCAGATCACTAATTTCTAAAAAAAAATCGTTGCCAGATATTTTTTCTGAATTCTGTAATCAACCGTAGTGTTCGGATACTTTTTTTGAGCGACTGTAGGTGGTCATATTATTTTGATACTAGATCGTGTGGGCTCACTCACCGAAATATTGAGCGTGTGCAGTTACCGTTCACACCAAACTGGAGCGTGTGCAGTAACTGCACACGCTCCAGATATTTTTCCTGAATTCTGTAATCACGTGACACGAAGGTTGCCAGATCACTGATTTCTAAAAAAAATCGTTGCCAGATATTTTTTCTGAATTCTGTAATCAACCATAGTGTTCGGATACTTTTTTGAGCGACTGTACTAAAGGTTTCGGTTACAAGGGACTCAGAGGGAGGAGGGACAAGGGGGACATGTCCTACCCCCATCCCTTGGAAATGCTAGTAAAGGTTAATGGAGGCAAAAAAATTAAGTTACGCCTATTTCACTTCTTCTTTTAAAGACCTTTAAAATAGAGGGGGAAATATTGCAATGGTAATTGAATCTTATGGCTCACCCTTTTATCTTTTACGGTTCGATAGGGGGCGGGGGTGTCTCAGTCGGTAGCGCGCCAGGCTCGTAATCTGTAGTTCCCAGGTTCGAGTCCCAGCTGGGTCAGCGTTGAGATTTATCTCCGCAAAACTCTCCGCCATGCCCACGTTCTGTAGGGGACACCGATGGACTTGGAAAGGCCGCCGTCCGTCGGATGGGACGTTAAGCCGTGGCCCCGTGTGCGGGAGAGCCATACCCTGTGCACGTTAAAGAACACGCTGGATGGCCTTGACGGGAGGCTACGATCTGTCTCCCAACAGCTGTTCCAGTGGGTCCCCTCCCCCAAGGGGCGGGGGTGGCTCAGTCGGTAGCGCGCCAGGCTCGTAATCTGTAGTTCCCAGGTTCGAGTCCCAGTGGGTCAGCGTTGAGATTTATCTCCGCAAAATTCCCCGCCCTGCCCACGGTCAGTAGGGGACACCGATGGGCTTGGAAAGGCCGCCGTCCGTCGGATGGGACGTTAAGCCGTGGCCCCGTGTGCGGGAGAGCCATACCCTGTGCACGTTAAAGAACACGCTGGATGGCCTTGACGGGAGGCTACCATCTGTCTCCCAACAGCTGTTCCAGTGGGTCCCCTCCCAACCTTCTCTGAGCCTTCGGGGTCCATGTGACCTGGCCATTTAGCCCATGGTGTGTAAAAAAGTGTCGCTCAGAGGTAAAACAACCCAACCCAACGGTTCGATAGTCTCTCTCATCCCCTCCCCTCTTTATTTTTTCTAGATCCTGCCTGACGCAACGCAATGTTAAATCCACGATTAAGTAACATAACTAAATCATAAACGTAAAATGCATATAAAATATTAGTGTTATAAAATGCATAGAGGATGTTTCCAAAAATGTCTAGTCCAACGTTGAGAACGTAGTCAACTGTGCATAGTGATGAAAAAGGTTTTCTATGAACATTGGACCCTAAATGCTTTCTTTCCAAGTTATAGCACATTTTGAGAGTTCAAGTAACGAAGCCTGTCAAAAATATGACATTAGGTAAAATTGTATCATTTGCATGTCTGACGGCATATAGTAGATGGCTAGAAATGTTGGACAAATTTCCATCACTCCTGGGTGATCTCAATCCTAGATATCCTGCCAGTTGGATTGGTAGAGGTGGACCAACTGAAGGCCTGAAGGTTGTCCCGATTTGAATCAATTGGATTTCTTCTTATGGGGATTATGATGTTTACGCTACCCCAATTCCCTAATGCTAAGGGGCGGGGTGGCTCAGTCGGTAGCGCGCCAGGCTCGTAATCTGTAGTTCCGAGGTTTCGAGTCCGGAGCAGGGTCAGCGTTGAGATTTATCTCCGCAAAATTCCCTGCCCTGCCCACGGTCAGTAAGGGAACACCGATGGGCTTCGAAAGGCCCCGTCCGTAGGATGGGACGTTAAGCCGTGGCTCAGTATACGAGAGAGCCATACCATGTTCACGTTAAAGAACACGCTGAATGTCCTTGACGGGAGGCTACCATCTGTCTCCCAACAGCTATTCCAATGAATCCCCTTCCCCAACCTTCTCTTTTTTACCAAGTACCAATTTTTAAGCCCCCCCCCCCCCACTATTTATCAAGTTTAAAGTTTCTCTGGGCCCGAAGTCCATCTCTGAGCCTTCGGAGTCCATGTGACCTGGCCATTTAGCCATAGTGTGCAAAAAAGTGCCGCTCAGAGGTAAAACAACCCAAATCCTAATGCACAAGTTCTCCGTGAATGGATCGTTGATGGTTGTCAAAAAAATCAGAACACTCCGAGACTTTTCGAACGTGTTTTGACAGTCGATGAGAAAACGCTGTGATGCGTGTATCGCGCTGCTCAGGGAGGCCATTTCGAACACTTGCTCTAATGTAGACTTACATAATTGTTCTCATCGATCACTTGCAGTGTGCTGTAATAACGGGAATAAAAGGTAATTCTCATCACAGACTTTTTATTTAATAAATGAAAATCCCCTCAAACAGCTGCTTGCCACAGAGGTCTGACAAGAGCCTGACATTTCATAAGCCATAGTAGAAGATCTCTGAGGATGGCGGGACCTCAGCAGAAAAAAAAAACCATGCCTTACCCGGGGCTTGGACTCAGTTTCCTTAGATCAGTAGCCAAGCGCGCTAACCACTCGGCCACGGGTTGGGTTGTTGTTTTATCTCTGAGCGGCATTTTTTTGCACACCACGGGCTAAATGGCCAGGTCACATGGACCCCGTAGGCTCAGAGAAGGTTGGGGGAGGGGACCCACTGGAACAGCTGTTGGGAGACAGATGGTAGCCTCCCGTCAAGGCCATCCAGCGTGTTCTTTAACGTGCACAGGGTATGGCTCTCCCGCACACGGGGCCACGGCTTAACGTCCCATCCGACGGACGGCGGCCTTTCCAAGCCCATCGGTGTCCCCTACTGACCGTGGGCAGGGCGGGGAATTTTGCGGAGATAAACCTCAACGCTGCCCAGCTGGGACTCGAACCTGGGAACTACAGATTACGAGCCTGGCGCGCTACCGACTGAGCCACCCCCGCCCCTCGGCCACGGGATTTACACTTTCAAAATGTGCTATAACTCGAAAGGGAAGCGTTTCTGGCCTAATGTTCATAGGAACCTTTTCCACCACTATGCGCAGTAGAACTTTAGTTCATATAAACAAATCTGTTCAAATTAGAATATTTTTAACGAATAATTTTTCTACTTTACAGTTGTTGGCCCTTTTCATCCTTGCTGTGACAGCCCGGGCTGTGAGTCGTCACTATGACCATGGTTACAACGATTACCCATACTACAAGGCGCCTTATGGAGCGCCTTACACTTACAGGGTAAGTTCTCCTTTCTTATTTTCGTTTCAGTTATCTACTTAACCGGAAGCAATAAACTTGTGTAAAAAAGATTTCTCATGGAAACTATACTATAAAAAAAGAAAATGAAGTAGTCATCATGCAGCTAAAGAAAATTGAAACAATTAAGGACAAATTTCGAACAGAAACTAAACGCCCATGGGGTGTTTTAGAAATTTGTGGTGGGCGTTTATTTTATCAAACCAAAGGGCGGGTCGGATGAAGTAATTCTAATGCCCGGGAGACTCTTCAGAATTTTGACGCACTTCTCCTTTACACCAATGAATTAATTATAAAAGAAATTGTAGATAAATAAATAAAGTTAATCATACAGATTTTTCTTAGAGAAACTTTGTCTTTTAAGTGTATCATCGTTCTTTGAGTATAATGCAATTTTTAAGGCACTTGTATACTTATCATATTAAGAAATTGTATATCACTTTAATATACTTGCATATCATTTTACGATACTTGCCTATCACTTAAGATACTTGCTTATCATTTTAAGATATTTGTACATCAGTTTAATATACTTTGTACATCACTTTAAGGTACTTGCATATCACTTTAAGATACTTGTTTATCAGTATAAGATATTTGCCTATCACTTTACGATACTTGTATATCACTTTAAGATACTTGCATATCACTTTAAGATACTTGTACATCACTTTAAGATACTTGCATATCACTTATTACTCTTAATAGACAATTGATATAAAAATTATTCGTAGATTTTATAGGTAGTAGCTGGGTCAGCCTTTTCAGTATACGATGCTTCAAAACTTTATCGTTGCAATAATTTCAAAAGTCGTATAACTTGAAACAAATATTAATTTCTGTTTAAAATTCTGCTAGGTCTTAACAACCAAGCCCGTCCATCTTGTTTGAGGTCCGGAATTGGGGGCCCCTAGTCTTCTATCTTATCCTGCCCAGATACTTTTATGACTTAATTCATATGGCCCAGATAAAGCGAGCGCTACTGTCACCTGATTTCCAACTAGTTTTATACAGCAAAATGTTTTTCGATTTCCAAGCGGGCATTAGAAAATAATACATGGTGAAAAGGGGAATTTAGAAAATAATACTTTCTAAAAGAGACTTTTAGAAAATAATACTTGATAAAAGGGGATTTTAGAAATAATATTTGGCAAAAGGGGGCATTAGAAAATAATACACAGTGAATAAAAAATAATACTAGAAAAAAGGGGGCGTTAGAAAATAAAACTTGGCAAATAGGGGGGGGGGGGCTTTAGAAGTTGGTACTTGGTAAAAGGGGCATCCAAAAGTTTCAATTATAACATACTTTACTGGCTATAAGACCATGTTAGGCTATAAAACCTTCGAGGTGCTTTATATAATAAGGAAAAAAATTGCTAATATTTCTTTAATAATAAAATTGAATTCTTCTCGTCTGCTAATAAATCTATTATTATTTCTTTAAAAAACTTTCAATATAATCCATCCTTTATAATAAATCTGCTCTTACTTCTTCATCCCTGATGCTTCTCTTTACTAAAAAAGCTAATGTTGCTCCTGCTTTACTTCATAAATCTGTTATTAATTCTTTGATAATAAATTTACTCTTAATTCTTTCATTATTAATCTACTGTTACTTGGGGCGGGGGTGGCTCAGTCGGTAGCGCGCCAGGCTCGTAATCTGTAGTTCTCAGGTTCGAGTCCCAGGTGGGTCAGCGTTGAGATTTATCTCCGCAAAAATTCCCCGCCCTGCCCACGGTCAGTAGGGGACACCGATGGGCTTGGAAAGGCCGCCGTTCGTCGGATGGGACGTTAAGCCGTGGCCCCGTGTGCGGGAGAGCCATACCCTGTTCACGTTAAAGAACACGCTGGATGGCCTTGACAGGAGGCTATCATCTGTCTCCCAACAGCTGTTCCAGTAGGTCCCCAACCTTCTCTGAGCCTTAGGGGTCCATGTGACCTGGCCATTTAGCCCATGGTGTGCAAAAAAGTGCCACTCGGTTGTTAAGAGGTAAAACAACCCAACTGTTACTTTCTTAGTAATAAATTCAATTTTTTTCTTCATTATTATTAAATTTCTTTTGTAATAAATCTATAAAAATTTTTAATAACAAATCTATTGCATTTTCCTTTATAAATAAATTTAATATGCTATTTTAATAATAATTATTATACTGTTACTTGTTTAATAATGAATGCGCTGCTACTATCAGTACATTAAAATACTACGGAGCTTTCGGTTCAAATAACGTAAACTAACTGCACAAATTTTCGCAGTACAAAAGTAAATGGAAGTCTATGTTCAAAATTAACGAGAGCCCGTTTGAAAAAAATTCTTCTTAACAGAATAGAAAACTTTTGTTGTAGATCATTGGTCTACAATTAATTCCACTGGAAATTTTCAGAATTCAAATAAAAAAAGTATTAATGATAATGTTTATTCATCTAACAAATCCTCCACAAAAACAAACATTTTTAAACAAGTGCACCAATATATAGTTTTATTTAAATATTACTTTTACCGATGAGAAGGATTCGAACCCAAATATCTCCAGATTCATGCCAGAGTATTCTAACCGCTACACTAACACAGGATTCCGTCATTAACCCACTAATATGACTTATAAATCTTCTTGTGCTTGTCATCCCTGGACTCATTCAGGGGGATAATCCATGGAACATCCATGGGGTATCTAGACTCTTATGGGAGAGTATCCCCACTGCATAGCAGTAGTTGGGTTGGGTTGTTTTACCTCTGAGCGGCAATTTTTTTCACACCATGAGCTAAATGGCCAGGTCACATGAACCCCGAAGGCTCAGAGAAGGTTGGGGGAGGGGACCCACTGGAACAGCTGTTGGGAGACAGATGGTGGCCTCCCGTCAAGGCCATCCAGCGTGTTCTTTAACGTGCACAGAGTATGGCTCTTCCGCACAAGGGGGGCCACGGCTTAACGTCCCATCGGACGGACGGTGGCCTTTCCAAGCCCATCGGTGTCCCCTACTGACCGTGGGCAGGGCGGGGAATTTTGCGGAGATAAATCTCAACGCTGACCCAGCTGGGACTCGAACTTGGGAACATACAGATTACGAGCCTGGCGCGCTACCGAATGAGCCACCCCCGCCCCGCATTGCAGTAGTGTGACGTGAGAACACCACCACTTTGTCAAAAGTTCCTTCACCTCCTGTATATTTCCCAAAAACAGCACACAGTGCTCAGATTTATCATCGGTAGAGCTAAAAATGTCATTGGAATAATCTTTAAAAAATAAAACATTCTGAAGAGATATTCTCAAAAAAGAGAAAATGGGCCCATTCTTTTGCTAAATTCCCAAATCGCTGGACTAGTAGAGGTGATCGATCTTGAGACCCCAAAAAGTTCCGGTTTGAGACATCCATTGATTTTTTTTTTTTTTTTTTTTTTTTTTTTTTTTTTGAGGGAATACATTAACGCATCGCTTTCGTCCGAAACAAAATCGAAATTCACAGCATTTAAAGGAAACTATATAGCACTGCAGTTGCTGGAAGTGTTGCACCAGCCATGCTCGGACGGAATGGTTTTTTTTTTAGATACATAGATATGTAGATTGAATTATAATACCACCAATGTGCGTTCCCAGGTTCGAGTCCCAGCTGGGTCAGCGTTGAGATTAATCTCCGCAAAATTCCCCGCCCTGCCCACGGTCAGTACGGGACACCGATGGGCTTGGAAAGGCCGCCCGCCGTCCGTCGGATGGGACGTTAAGCCGTGACCCCATGTGCGGGAGAGCCATACCCTGTACACGTTAAAGAACACGCTGGATGGCCTTGACGGGAGACTACCATCTGTCTTCCAACAGCTGTTCCAGTGGGTCCCCTCTCCCAACCTTCTCTGAGCCTTCGGGGTCCATGTGACCTGGCCATTTAGCCCATGGTGTGCAAAAAAGTGCCGCTCAGAGGTGAAACAACCAACCCACCAATGTGCTACACTGAAGTCTGTTGAATACAAAACGATTAATAGAAATTAATAAAAAGTTTATTGACATTTTTCTTACACAATTGCCTTTATTACTTAAGTGTTTAATAAAATATGTCACTTTGAAATATGACTTCAAATATCGGTCATTTCTAAACTGTCGAATTTCTCACCTCAACAGGCTCCAGTTCGAGTCGACCAGTACAGAGACGAGACCCCCAAACCTTTCGCCTTTAATTACGTTTCACCAGCCATCGGAGGCGCCAGCTCCCGCCAAGAAGCTGGAGATGCTGCAGGAAGAGTCACTGGATCCTATTCCGTATCCGACGAGGACGGTAGATCCCGTGTGGTCGAGTACGTAGCCGATGAAGGTGGATTCCGGGCATCCGTTCAAACCAACGAACCTGGAACGGACAGTCAGAGTCCTGCTAATGTTGTGTTGAATTCCAATGCCCCTGCCACTGTCTACTCTGCCACGCCAAATGCTGTTCCTGCTCCTAAGCCCGTTGCTCCACTGCACCCAGTGGCGACTGGTGGATTAGGATATTCAACTTATGGCAGGTACAGAAGTTATAATCCCGCTTATGCAGGTAGCCATTACGGAAGTATTGATGGTAGTCAGGGCTATTACGGCCAACCAGGAGTTTACAATTATGGTCGTCTTGGACGTTACGGATATAGTGGTCTTGGCGGTTATGGATATGGTAGTCTTGGCAGATACCGATATGGAGGTATCGGCCAATATGGAGGTCTTGGTCACCATGGATATGCAGGGCTTGGGAACCACTATGGCAGACATGGACGGCTTGATAACTACTATGGCAGATATGGACATTATTAGCCAAGAAATATATCTTACACCATACTGTTGAAAGAATACTTCGTCGAAAGGTTATTGGGCATTGTGTAAAAGACATATTTCTAGGTGTGATGCTTTTTGCTTTCAATTTTAATAGAATGAGCAAATATTAATCGCTGAAACAATGAACTTAGTGTACAAACAACAAGACAAAATCCAGCTGACTTCTAAAAAGATATTCTTTTTTTTTTTTGCTCTTTTAATGCGCAAGAAAATATAAAGGCAAAATAGGCAAAGTTAAGGTAAAAAATCATACCTTAAAAAATTAAAACTGGTAAGTTTCAGTCACCTAGTTTACGTAGACTTTTCTCTAGAGAAATATTTCGACTCCTTTAAAACTTTGGAAACATGTTTTGAAAGTCGTTTCAAGGATGCTTATACCCTTTTCACAAAGAGTATACGAAATACTACTTTTGGCAAATAGAAAAATTATTTTAGCTCTCAGCTCTCGCAACTATTTGTTCTCTCAAGCCTTTCCCGTTGGGTTTAGAAAGGTCACCGTTAGTCGGATATCATGTTAAGCCGTGGCCCCAGTTGCGGGAGAACTACATCCTGGACACGTTAAAGAACAAATTAAATGGTCTTGACAGGAGGTTTCTCTCTCCTAACAGCTCTACAGTTCCCCAAACTTCTCTGAGCTTTTCGGGGGGGGGGGGGGGGGGGGGGGGGGGGGGGGGGGGGGGGGCTTGTAAAGATCTGGCCATGTAGACCATTGTGTACAAAAAGTGCCGCTCAGAGGTAAAATAATCCAACTCCCTCTCAAACCGGGGCGGGGGTGGCTCAGTCGGTAGCGCGCCAGGCTCGTAATCTGTAGTTCCCAGGTTCGAGTCCCAGCTGGGTCAGCGTTGAGATTTATCTCCGCAAAATTCCCCGCCCTGCCCACGGTCAGTAGGGGACACCGATGGGCTTGGAAAGGCCACCGTCCGTCGGATGGGACGTTAAGCCGTGGCCCCGTGTGCGGGAGAGACATACCCTGTGCACGTTAAAGAACACGCTGGATGGCCTTGACGGGAGGCTACCATCTGTCTCCCAACAGCTGTTCCAGTGGGTCCCCTCCCCCAACCTTCTCTGAGCCTTCGGGGTCCATGTGACCTGGCCACTTAGCCCATGGTGTGCAAAAAAGTGCCGCTCAGAGGTAAAACAACCCAACCCAACCCTCTCAAACCAGTTTTGAAGTGCTTTTATGTTAAGCTATTGGTTAATAACAGCTAGATTGCTATCTTGGCTCTCCCCCCATCTGAAAGACATCCAACTGCGAATGACAAAAGACATCGGTGACGGGAAATCATGTCCGATTTTCCGTTTACTCAAGTGTTTAGTGTGCAAGTCTAGAAAGTCTGTGATGCGACTATCTAAAAGCAAGAAAATTTACGAGGACAGAATGATGTGAAAGATCCGCCTGATATTTATGTTGGGATAGACATAAAAAGCACGAAGCTTGGTTCGAGCTCTTATTTATCTTACTGCGCGTGGGTTTAGAAAGAACAAGTTTAAGACACAAATCTCTAAATGTCAGAATTCTTCCCTTGTATTTGTCAAACAGGTGACTGATATACTGTGAAAGAATAAGAAGAACAATCCAGAATGCCTTGTAAGGTTTGGAACCTGTTTCTTTGACGCATAGCTGTGGAAAGTATAGGCACAGCGATTTATCTATTTTATTTATGATAGGGAGAGTTAGTTATTGTTTCAGATGTCTTTTTCGACATACATATATGGAGTCTGTTTAACAATGAAATCTAGAAAGTTTTTATTTCAAATTTTGATGCTTTTTTAAAATCTTTTGGCGTTTTTTTTCCTTTTTAAAACTCCTTATAAATAAATACCCCCTCAAGCAGCTGCTTGCCACAGAGGTCTGACAGGAGCCTGCCAGTTTATATGCCACAGTAGAAGCTCTGAGAGGATGGCAGGACCTCAGCAGAAAAACGACACATGTATCCATGCCTTATCCGGGGCTCAAATCCAGGTCCCGTAGATCAGTAACCAAGCGTGCTAACCACTCGGCCACGGGACGGCTCCAAAAACTCCTTAAACGTTACTTTTTTTAACAGCGATGAAAAAAAATTGAAGCTGTTTATTGCTGTTTACATTAAGTTCATTGCGTTCGATTATCATTATAACGACGGGAAAAAAGTCGTTATTTGTGATTTGTAGACTACTGTGCAATTTTAATTTGATGGATTAATGTTCTGTGGGGAAAGATGATTTTTTTTCGTTAAATATTTTCTCTTAGATTTGCGTGAAATAAATGTGTCATCTCTTTTGCTTGTAACGAATGATAATTTTTCAATAAACTGTTGCAGTTTTTAATAAGTTGTCAATGTTTCATTGATTGTAATAAACTAAGTATATTCCGTCAAAATTTGGCGCGAAACATACAGTCGCTCAAAAAAATATATCCGAACACTGTGGTTGATTACAGAATTCAGAAAAAATATCAGGCAACGATTTTTTTTTTAGAAAATTAGTGATCTGGCAACCTTCGTGTCACGTGATTACAGAATTCAGGAAAAATATCTGGAGCGTGTACAGCAACTGTACACGCTCCAGTTACCGTTCACAGCAAACTGGAGCGTGTGCAGTTACTGCACACGCTCCAGTTTGCTGTGAGCGGTAACTGCACACGCTCAATATTTCCGTGAGTGAGCCCACACGATCTAGTATCAAAATAATATGACCACCTACAGTCGCTCAAAAAAGTATCCGAACACCATGGTTGATTACAGAATTCATAAAAAATATCTGACAATTTTTTTTAGAAATTAGTGATCTGGCAACCTTGTTTTGACAATTAAAAACCAAATTCAACAATAGAACAACTCATCCCACCTCTCACTAGGTATAGAACCTAGGAGAGTTTGTGACTAATTGTCAAATTCCATATCAAAGGTCAAGTCCTCAGATACTTCATTAATCTGTGCCTTTACCCCTGCTGAAGTGGAAAAAACCACTCCAGAGTGTGGGCATTTGGCATACGGTACGCACACCAAAGAAATAACCAAAGGCCACAGGGCCCTTGGGAAAAGAGAACTAATCAAAAACGAAAAAAAGGAGCAGTTGGGGACCCATGTACAAAAGTCTTCCAACTATACCAAAGAGCACAAAATTTGTTGTTCGACATGCGCAAGCGGTCCATCACCATGCGATCACGCAGACCACATTTACATTTCCAGAACACTGTTTCGGGACTGCGGATAATATGATTGAAAATCAAAACATTCCGGGCCCTCCACAGTTGGTATTTAACTTCGGACAATAGAAAGTTACGTACGTAATTTCTACTGTCAGGGGTCAGCACAGGCACATGGAAGAGGATGGTGATCCGGTCATATGGAGCGATTTGCAGCCACTGAGCAAAAAAGTTCCAAACACGTTGTGCGAAAGCACAGGAGCAGAGGAGATGCTCGCGGTCCTCCGGTTGACCACACCGGCCGCAAGCATCACTCTGCACCACGCGTTGTTGGAGTAGGCGCTGTTTGGTGGGAAGAATATTATGTGCTGCCTTCCAGTTAAATTGTCGATACAAGGCCGGAAGACAATTACTATTAAGTTGGTACCAGGCAGTGTCCCAAGGAACAGCAGGTAGATGAGTTTCAACTTCCGCTATATCCTCACCGAGCACTGCCTGGTAGACCAAAGTACGTGCATTCTTATCATCTAGGTCAATAGTTAACGGTAACAAATTATTGCTATTACAGAAATTCCTAACCTCTAGGTAGTGGCGGCTAGTATATTGTAAAACATCACCACAGTAATTAAGAGTAACAGACAAATTTTGACCAAGTGGGCCAAGAAAATAACGGAGAAAAGCTGACACAGGGTGATCAACACTCAGTAGGCTTTGATATATGTCAACTAAACGGAGTGAGCGAAACCATAACTCTGGATCTCTTAGATCAAGACCACCACGCGTGAATGGCTGATAAAGAAGAGTTTTTCGAAGTGGATAACTTCTCTTCTGCCATATAAACTGGAAAATTATTGTCGAAATTTGCCGAGAAATGGTACGGGGTGGTGCCTGTACCTGAATTGTGTGAACAAATTTGGGGAGGAGAATTACGTTTGCGATTTTGACCCTCCCATGGACTGTAAGGTCAAGAGCCCCCCACACCTCACACTCGAGACGTAAGCCGTTAAGCAAAAGGTCCCAAGTGGAGTCATGGCAGCCTTTCGTGTCAAAATAGACACCCAAGAGTTTTACAGGTTCTTGGGTGACGATAGCAGCATATTGAGGTGGCAGTTGCCAATCACCCCATGTCAGAATCTTGGATTTCTCCAGATTGAGCCTTGCTCCTGTGGCCTTGCAGTAGTGATCGAAATGTCGGGCGAAAGCGGCGACAGAAGCCTCATCCCGAAGGAAGAAGCTAACGTCATCCGCATACGCCAGGCATTTCAACTGCTCAAGCCGTGAGTTAGGGACAGGGATCCCCAAAATCTCCGGACGGTTTTGAATCCGGCGGAGCAAGGTATCAATCCCAAGTACAAATAGAGCCGGTGAGAGTGGGCATCCTTGTCGAACACCCCTCGTCACTGGAAAGACATCAGAAACAATACCATTAACAGTGAGTACACTAGAAATATTAGTATATAACAGCTGTATCATGGACAAGAAAACAGGGCCAAAGTCATGAGCCCTCAACATGTCCCACATAAAGTCATGTGAGACACGGTCGAAAGCCTTACTCTGATCGAGAGCAAAAAGGCAACACTTGAAGCCTTTTTGGTTAATGTATTTAATTACATCTCTAAATAGGCGTAAATTTTGTGAGATTTTTCTACCTCCCACCCCACAGGTCTGAACAGGCCGGATAAGTTCCGGTAAGGCCGCAGAAATTCTGTCAACGAGAACTTTGGCCAAGATCTTGTAATCACAATTGAGTAGAGAGATGGGCCTCCATCCCCCTATATTGTGACCAGCATCATTCGGGTCCTTTTTGAGCAGAACAATATTAGCGGACCGCATGGTGTCGGTCATAATACCATTCTGCATCAAATTATCAAAAACATTTGCCAGAGGCACAGCAAGCAGATCAACAAAAGTTTTGTAAAATTCGGCAGGAAGGCCGTCCGTTCCTGGTGCTCGGGACGAGCGAAAAGAACGGACGGCCCTCTTGATCTCCTCAGGTGAGACAGGCAACTCGCAAGAATCACGAGTCTGAGGAGATATGGTTGAAACGTTGTCCAACCATCCAGTGCGATCATCAGGACTGAGATTATCAGCTTTGAAGAAGTTCGCGAAATGGTCTACAAAGCTTTGTCTAATTAATTTCGGGTCCGTAATGAGATCAGGTCCGAGTTGCAGGGCCGAAACCGAGCAATCAGAGAATTTTTTTGTTTTCGAAACTTTGAGGAAAGAGTCAAACTCTTTCTCACTCTTCGCTAGCTGTATCGCAGTCATACTTCTGACCTGATAACCAACATCTTGATGATGTTTGAAAATTAAATCGCGCAGTTGTTGAATGATGTGGGCATTCAACCGAGCGGCGGCCTCATCTCTTCTGGCTCCCTCCTCGAAAGCCCGAAGAGTGGCAAGAAGAAAACGATGTCGTCTGCGCCAAGCAACGGCCACATCGCGACCTTCCTTTCTAAGGTAGGATTTAATTTTGAATTTGACACCCTCCCACCAGACAGCATCGAAAGTAGAAGTAGATGCAATGGCATCTTGTAAAAGAGAAGTCAGCTCCTGTACCACATTAGGGCGCTGGAGGGCCAGCACATTCATGCGCCACAGAGCATTTTTCTTCTCCTGTGTGTGCGTGTGGGGCAAAACAACATCGCCAGCCAGGACCAAATGATCGCTGACATGATACGAAGCATTGACTTTGAAATAACTAAAATTGTCACAAAAATTATTGAGATCAGTGTTAACATAAATACGATCGATGCGTGTGCCAACGTCCGAGCGGCGCCAGCTGTAAGCTGTAGTGCCAGGGTTCCTCAGCCGCCAAGAGTCGACCAAATGATGGTCGGTTGTTAGCTTCCGAAGAGCCACAGCACTAGGGTCTCTCCGTAAAGGGCCATTGCCACCCACATGATCTAAATTCAAATCAATAATGCAATTGAAGTCTCCAGCCAAAATCAGGTAGGCAAAAGGGCCCACAAGACATGGGGGGGAGACCATTGAAAAAACGTTGCCGAGCAGCAGGCGTACTCGGAGCATAAATATTAATCAAACGATAAATAACAGAATTAACAGAAACATCAATATAGACAAGACGACCATCTAGGTCAGTCTGGAAACGTTTAATATAGAAAGGACTATTTTGTCTAAAAATAATACCAACTCCACCTGACATTGTGGTGCCAGGGGAGAAACAACCACTTAACTTAAAATCACGCTTAAAATATTTAAACTCAAATTTATATACAAGATGGGTCTCTTGAAGGAAAAGGAAATCGCAAAAGTTATTGTGGAGTAAGCCTGCAACATATCTTTGTTTCGCAGGCTTACGGAGACCCTGAATATTTAGTGTAGCGACCCGGAACACAAAAAAAAAGAAAACAACAAAAAAGAAAAAGACACAAAAAACAAGCCACTACCTAGAAAAACAAACAAAACAAAGAAAAAAAAACTAGTCCAGAAGGACTTCACTAAGGGGGTAAGTCCCCTTAACTGTGGAAGGTGAAAGTTCATCATCTTCGGAAGAAAGGTCAGTACAGGAAGGTGTGTTCATTTTAGATTTACCTTTCTTAGATTTCTTCTTCTTGGCGACCACAATTTTAAACGGCGGTTCAGCCGGGAAAACATCAGGTGAGGTAGAAGGGCCAGCAACGGCGTCCACAGAAGGAGGGTTCACTGTTGGGACTTCTGTTGCGGAAACATCTGGAGGTTGAGAAATTTTGTACTGCGGGGAAATGTTCTTGATGAAAAATTTGTGAAACCTAGTAAACCGTTTGGATCTTTTATCTTTGTCTTCCTGTATCCAGTCCAGTAGTCGGTGGTGTAACACTGTGAAGACATCTGGTGTCCCGACTAGGTTGTTGTCTACGGCATATTTGATTATTGATTTTTCCAGGTCTCCAAATTCTTTTCGTACTTTGCCTGTTTCAGTGAAGACAAAGGAAGTGAAAAGGCGTAGTTCATAAGGAACATCCCAATTATCAGCTGTTCCTGGCACGATTTCAGCAAAACGGATGGGTAGTGTGTTGTCGGTGTCGGCAGTAGAGGCTGTAGAGGGAAGGGGTGTCTCGTCAACAACCGCTTGCTTGCTTCGTTTATTATTTTCTTCTTCCTCATCACTGCTGTGGCCGATCCTCTTTTTGGAGGTGGAAGAATCCATGGGCTGTGGCAGAACAGCGACCGAAGGTTGCATAGATTCTGGAACAAGTGGTTCAGATGTAGTAGAGGCATCCAGTGTTTCTGTAGTTGCTATTGGTTGAAGATCAGATTGGATCCCCACAGTAGCTTCTGAACTGGTGGAGGGGGGTTGCTGATGTTCTGATGTTTCCGTTAGTGTTGTAGGAGGGTTATCTGAGAATACTGTTGGTTCTTTTGTGCTTTCAGTGGTTGTCTTTTTATTCTTAAGAGCATCTTTAAATAGGATTTCGACTAGTCCCCAAGCGTCTTGTTGACTGGTGGAGGCCTGTGAAGATACTTTTGCATTGGGAGGTAGGTTCAGGGTAGAATCTGCTTTTTCCGGTTGCGAAAGTACCGTTGCAAAAGATTTGGTGGGACACTTCGCAACGGTGTGATCTTTAAGTCCGCAAGAACGGCAAGGAGCTGGACAAGTGATCTCAGAGTGGAGATCGAGACAGTTGAAGCACGTTGGCTTACCACAGTCCACAGCGAGATGGCCCTCCTTTCTGCATTTTCTGCAAACTTTAACTACCCCGGCATACACGCACATGCCGAGGAAGCGGCCGAAACGGAGAAAGTTGGGCACTGGTTTGTCCATTTCCATCTTAACAATGCGGTTGCCAGTACATATGTCCTTAAATTTTCCGTCGTATTTTTCCCGGGTGACAGAAAGTATCTTTCCGTAGGTCATTAGGGTGGAGTGTATAACTGCGTTATCAAGTTCATGTGGCAATTGCTTCACAAGAACATTTACATTCTTATTTTCTAATTTTTCAAAATATATGGGAATGGATCCCACTTTCAGATCTTTTTTATCCAAGACCTTGAGTACCAAGGCCTCAGTTGACATAGTGACAATGCTCTTATTTGCGTTTACAAATTGAGCACATTCATAGCTCTTTTCACCAAAACTGGACCATAATAGGTCCATGACGGACAATACGTCCGTCCCTTTATGAATACATGACAAGGTTGTTGGCCTTGAAAAAGACATATTGAAAAAATAAAAAAGTTAAAAAAATAAATAAATTGTGGGGGTCACCCAACTGCACTAGTACTAAAACAAGTAAAATTACTGTACAAAATATATGAAAATTTAGATATATATACTTTATGCTATATCAGAAGACTATCAGAAATTTCAGAGAAATCCCTCAATTAGAAGGCTCTCAAACGCAGTTTTAAACTTTTTACGTCTAAAAAATAGTTAAAAATAGAAAAAATTAATTACATTTTCACTATTTATGAAATATAAATACAATACACAAGTCTACCTAACAGGTAGTCAAGATAAAATACTTATTTTATCTAAAAAAACACACATTAGAAGCAAAAAAAAAAACATCAAAACCACTGCGAAAGCTGTGGCACCAAAGAAAATTGTTTAAAAATTTACTTTACAAAAAACATAAGTAAACACACTTTGATTTGAATTTGTATTTCGAACCTAACATTGAGCAAATTGCGAAAAAATTAAAAGAAAGTTATTAACAATTGCAATTTCCTCAAAAACGTATTTTCTCATTTGGCGACGACAATCAAAAGTTCTTGAAAGTCGGGAATCTTAGACTGCAGTCTTACCGAAAACACGTAGAACACAAATGGGGTCATAACGTAATGGTCCTTACGTTATATAACGTTACGTTGCGTTGGCCCGAAGGCCAGGCAACATGGCGGCTTCTTCCTCTATCACTTCGTAGGGAAATGGCGGCTCACCCACGACAACAACAACAAGTCACAAAGTAATTTTGGCCGCCACAACTCAAAATCTGATTTCACAGAGTTCTCAGATATGCCAAATTGAACAGGAAAATTTACTACATCCGATAATTATTAACAGCAACAAACAACAAACCTGGAAACAGTTGAAATTCGGGAACTTTTACGGAACAAAAACCTTCGTGTCACGTGACACGAAGGTTGTCAGATATCTTTTCTGAATTCTGTAATCAACCATAATGTTCGGATATTTTTTTGAGCGACTGTACCTCTGATCTCCAGTGATGAATTTTCCCGTCCAATGTTTCGATTGGAGTCCTCTATTCATAACTTGCACACTGCAGTTGCGATGATAGCAACCACCCCAAGTCCTCAATAAAGAGCAAGAGATCAATCCCATCCCACAACAGATAGGGACTAGATATTTTCACCCAAACACAGAGTCACACAAGGACCATCTGCACCCGAAATGTGGGACTGATTGCCCAGGTATCTCTGCACTTACAGGGAGCTGGAATCCGATCGTAACAGTTTGGTTGGGTTGTTTTATCTCTGAGCGGCACTCTTTTGCACACCAAGGGCTAAATGGCCAGGTCACATGGACCCCGAAGGCTCAGAGAAGGTTGGGGGAAGGGATCCACTGGAACAGCTGTTGGGAGACAGATGGTAGCCTCCCGTCAAGGCCATCCAGCGTGTTCTTTAACGTGCACAGGGTATGGCTCTCCCGCACACGGAGGCACTTTTTTGCACACCAAGGGCTAAATGGATAGGTCACATGGACCCCGAAGGCTCAGAGAAGGTTGGGGTAAGGGACCCACTGGAACAGCTGTTGGGAGACAGATGGTAGCCTCCCGTCAAGTCCATCCAGCGTGTTCTTTAACGTGCACAGGGTATGGCTCTCCCGCACACGGAGTCAGGGCTTAACGTCCCATTCGACGGACGGCGGTCTTTTCAAAACTATCGGTGTCCCCTACTGACCGTGGGCAGGGCGGGGAGTTTTGCGGAGATAAATCTCAGCGCTGACCCAAGCGGGTCTCGAACCTGGGAACTGCAGATTACGAACCTGGCGCGCTACCGACTAAGCCACCCCCGCCCCACCCGGTCAGAAGGACCCCGAAGGTTCAGAGAAGGTTGGGGAGGGACCCACTGGAACAGCTGTTGGGAGACAGATGGTAGTCTCCCGTCAAGGCCATCCAGCGTGTTCTTTAACGTGCACAGGGTATGGCTCTCCCGCACACGGAGTCACGGCATAACGTCCCATCCGACGGACGGCGGTCTTTCCAAGCCTATCGGTGTCCCCTACTGACCGTGGGCAGGGAGGGGAGTTTTGCGGAGATAAATTTCAGCGCTGACCCAAGCGGGTCTCGAACCTGGGAACTGCAGATTACGAACCTGGCGCGCTACCGACTGAGCCACCCCTGCCTAAGTGAGGTTGAAACGGAAGTCTGAATGAACACACTTCCGTTTCATGCGATGTAAAGTCGTGGCCTCGTGTGTAGTAGAGAGAGCATCATACCCTGTGCACGTTGAAGAACACGTGGAAAAACCATCTGTCTCCTAACAGATGCCCAGTGGGTCCTCTTCCCCAACGCATCTACGACTCATCGAGGTCCTTGTGACCTATTCATTTTTCCCATTGTATGCAAAAAAGTGACACTCAGAGGTAAAACAATTCAACAACAGCGTTTCCCCTGTTGTCATCTCACCCCATTACATAATTAATTCATAAGCCTTAGGCGAACTGCAGCACCACTACAAGATTCGAACAAATGCATTAACACATTAACGCGTTGACCTCGTTTAATGTAATAGCCATTTTTTTATGAAATGGCAATTTATTACTTACAGTTCCTGACATCAAGAAGATTTTTTTCTTTATAGAAATGAATAGTATCTTTAATATTATCATTAAATTAAAATAATTTCGTCTGAATGAACACACTTTTTTTTTTAATCTTACATAAATTCACAGATATTACAAGATATCTAACGTAATAGATTGAGGAAAACTGGCCAACGGAATTGTAAGAAATCGTGCTTGGTACTGAGATGCGGAGGAGGAAAAAGGAAACGGGGAAAATATAACTGATAAGAAATATGTCAAGGAAGATTCAAAGTTATAAAACGAGAAGACGTTAAATAAACAATAGAGAGAGATGATAAAAGGAAATTCAGAGGTACAACTTTAAAAGTTAATAATGGGTTGGGTTGTTTTACCTCTGAGCGGCACTTTTTTGCACACCATGGGCTAAATGGCCAGGTCACATGGACCCCGAAGGCTCAGAGAAGGTTGGGGGAGGGGACCCACTGGAACAGCTGTTGGGAGACAGATGGTAGCCTCCCGTCAAGGCCATCCAGCGTGTTCTTTAACGTTGGGTTGTTTTACCTATGAGCGGCACTTTTTTGCACACAATGGGCTAAATGGCCAGGTCACATGGACCCCGAAGGCTCAGAGAAGGTTGGGGCAGGGGACCCACTGGAACAGCTGTTGGGAGACAGATGGTAGCCTCCCGTCAAGGCCATTCAGCGTGTTCTTTAACGTGCACAGGGTATGGCTTTCCCGTACACGGGACCACGGCTTAACATCCCATCCGACAGTCGGCGACCTTTCCAAGCCCATCGGTGTCCCCTACTGACCGTGGGCAGGGCGGGGAATTTTTGCGGAGATAAATCTCAACGCTGACCCAGCTGGGACTCGAACCTGGGAACTACAGATTAAGAGCCTGGCGCGCTACCGACTGAACCACCCCCGCCCCAGTTAATAATGGTCAGTACAGTTGAGTTGTTTAACCTCTCAAAGGCACTTTTAAGGACACAATGTAAGATAGGTGGAGACTGGGTCAGTCGGTAGGGCACCAGGCTCGTAATGTGCAATTCTCGGGTTCGGACCCCTACCTACATTCGATCAGAGAGGGGGGTCGGTTGGCTGGGTCCGTAGTTCCCAAGGCTCATAATCTGCAGCTCCCAGGTATGAATCCCATTTAGGTCAACATTGAGATTTATGTCCGCTAACGCCGTATCCTGATCTCGGTCAGAAAGAGGACAAAAGCAGTCATCCGTCAGATGAGATGTTAAGCTGTGTCCTTGCGTGCAGAAGAGTCATACCATGTGTATGTTAAGGAACACGCTGGATTACCTTGACGGAAGACTACCATCTGTATCCTAAGAGCTGTTCAGTGGGTCCTCTTACCGAACCTGATTGAGTCCTCAGGGTCCTTGTGACGTGGCCATTTAGTACACTGTGTACAAAAAAGTGCCACTCAGAGGTAAAACCCAACCTAACAACTGTCCAGTAGGTCCCTCCCCCAACTTTCTCTGAGCCCTCGGGGTCCTTATGACCTGGCCATTTAGCCCATTGTGTGCCAAAGAGTGCCATGCCACTCAGAGGTAAAACCCAACCTAACAACTGTCCAATAGGTCCCTCTCCCAACTTTCGCTGAGCCTTCATGGTCCTTGTGACCTGGATATTTAGCCCATTGTGTGCAAAAAAGTGCCCCTCAGAGGTAAAGCAACCGAACCTAACAGTTGTCCAGTAGGTCCCTTCCCCCAACTCCCTCTGAGACCTCAGGGTCCTTGTGACATGACCATTTAGCCCATTATGTGCAAAAAAATGCCACTCAGAGGTAAAACCCAACCTAACAACTGTCAAGTAGGTCTCTCTTCCAACTTTCTCTGAGCCATCAGGGTCCTTGTGATCTGGCCATTTATCCCATTGTGTGCAAAAAAGTGCACCTCAGAGGTAAAGCAACCCAGCCAAACCTAACAGTTGTCCAGTAGATCCCTTCCCCCCAACTCTCTCTGAGACTTCGGGGTCCTTGTGACCTGGTCATTGAGCCCATTGTGTGCAAACAAGTGCCCCACAGAGGTAAAGCAACCGAACCAAACCTAACAGTTGTCCAGTAAGTCCCTTCCCCCAACTCGCTCTGAGACTTCGGGGTCCTTGTGACATGGCCATTTAGCCCATTATGTGCAAAAAATTGCCACTCAGAGGCAAAACCCAACCTAACAACTGTCCAGTAGGTCCCTCTTCCAACTTTCTCTGAGCCATCAGGGTCCTTGTGACCTGGCCATTTAGCTCATTGTGTGCAAAAAAAGTGCTCCTCAGAGGTAAAGCAACCGAACCAAACCTAACCGTTGTCCAGTAAAGTCAATTCCCACAACTCTCTCTGAGACTTTGGGGTCCTTGTGACATGGCCATTTAGCCCATTATGTGCAAAAAAATGCCACTCAGAGGTAAAACCCAACCTAACAACTGTCCAGTAAGTCCCTCTTCCAACTTTCTCTGAGCCATCAGGGTTCTTGTGACCTGGCCATTTAGCCCATTGTGTGCAAAAAGTGCCCCTCAGAGGTAAAGCAACCGAACCAAACCTAACAGTTGTCCAGTAAGTCCCTTTCCCCAACACTCTCTGAGACTTCGGGGTCCTTGTGACATGGCCATTTAGCCCATTATGTGCAAAAAAATGCCACTCAGAGGTAAAACCCAACCTAACAACTGTCCAGCAGGTCCCTCTTCCAACTTTCTCTGAGCCATCAGGGTTCTTGTGACCTGGCCATTTAGATCATTGTGTGCAAAAAGTGCCCCTCAGAGGTAAAACCCAACCTAACAACTGTCCAGTAGATCCCTCTTCCAACTTTCTCTGAGCCATCAGGGTCCTTGTGACCTGGCCATTTAGCCCATTGTGTGCAAAAAAGTGCTCCTCAGAGGTAAAGCAACCGAACCAAACCTAACTGTTGTCCAGTAAGTCCCTTCCCCCAACTCTCTCTGAGACTTCGGGGTCCTTGTGACATGGCCGTTTAGCCCATTATGTGCAAAAAAATGCCACTCAGAGGTAAAACCCAACCTAACAACTGTCCAGCAGGTCCCTCTTCCAACTTTCTCTGAGCCATCAGGGTTCTTGTGACCTGGCCATTTAGATCATTGTGTGCAAAAAGTGCCCCTCCCTCTTCCAACTTTCTCTCAGCCATCAGGGTTCTTGTGACCTAGCCATTTAGCCCATTGTGTGCAAAAAAGTGCCCCTCAGAGGTAAAGCAACCCAACCAAACCTAACAGTTGTCCAGTAAGTCCCTTCCCCCAACTCTCTCTGAGACTTCGGGGTCCTTGTGACATGGCCATTTAGCCCATTATGTGCAAAAAATTGCCACTCAGAGGCAAAACCCAACCTAACAACTGTCCAGTAAGTCCCTCTTCCAACTTTCTCTGAGCCATCAGAGTCCTTGTGACCTGGCCATTTAGCCCATTGTGTGCAAAAAAGTGCCCCTCAGAGGTAAAGCAACCCAACCAAACCTAACAGTTGTCCAGTAAGTCCCTTCCCCCAACTCTCTCTGAGACTTCGGGGTCCTTGTGACATTGCCATTTAGCCCATTATGTGCAAAAAATTGCCACTCAGAGGCAAAACCCAACCTAACAACTGTCCAGTAAGTCCCTCTTCCAACTTTCTCTGAGCCATCAGAGTCCTTGTGACCTGGCCATTTAGCCCATTGTGTGCAAAAAAGTGCCCCTCAGAGGTAAAGCAACCCAACCAAACCTAACAGTTGTCCAGTAAGTCCCTTCCCCCAACTCTCTCTGAGACTTCGGGGTCCTTGTGACATGGCCATTTAGCCCATTATGTGCAAAAAAATGCCACTCAGAGGTAAAACCCAACTTAACAACTGTCCAATAGGTCCCTCTTCCAACTTTCTCTGAGCCATCAGGGTCCTTGTGACCTGGCCATTTAGCCCATTGTGTGCAAAAAAGTGCCCCTCAGAGGTAAAGCAACCCAACCAACCCTAACAGTTGTCCAGTAAGTCCCTTCCCCCAACTCTCTCTGAGACTTCGGGGTCCTTGTGACATGGCCATTTAGCCCATTATGTGCAAAAAAATGCCACTCAGAGGTAAAACCCAACCTAACAACTGTCCGGCAGGTCCCTCTTCCAACTTTCTCTGAGCCATCAGGGTTCTTGTGACCTGGCCATTTAGATCATTGTGTACAAAAAGTGCCCCTCAGAGGTAAAACCCCACCTAACAACTGTCCAGCAGGTCCCTCTTCCAACTTTCTCTGAGCCATCAGGGTTCTTGTGACCTGGCCATTTAGCCCATTGTGTGCAAAAAAGTGCCCCTCAGAGGTAAAGCAATCCAACCAAACCTAACAGTTGTCCAGTAAGTCCCTTCCCCCAACTCGCTCTGAGACTTCGGGGTCCTTGTGACATGGCCATTTAGCCCATTATGTGCAAAAAATTGCCACTCAGAGGCAAAACCCAACCTAACAACTGTCCAGTAAGTCCCTCTTCCAACTTTCTCTGAGCCATCAGAGTCCTTGTGACCTAGCCATTTAGCCCATTGTGTGCAAAAAAGTGCCCCTCAGAGGTAAAGCAACCCAACCAAACCTAACAGTTGTCCAGTAAGTCCCTTCCCCCAACTCTCTCTGAGACTTCGGGGTCCTTGTGACATGGCCATTTAGCCCATTATGTGCAAAAAAATGCCACTCAGAGGTAAACCCCAACCTAACAACTGTCCAATAGGTCCCTCTTCCAACTTTCTCTGAGCCATCAGAGTCCTTGTGACCTGGCCATTTAGCCCATTGTGTGCAAAAAAGTGCCCCTCAGAGGTAAAGCAATCCAACCAAACCTAACAGTTGTCCAGTAAGTCCCTTCCCCCAACTCGCTCTGAGACTTCGGGGTCCTTGTGACATGGCCATTTAGCCCATTATGTGCAAAAAATTGCCACTCAGAGGCAAAACCCAACCTAACAACTGTCCAGTAAGTCCCTCTTCCAACTTTCTCTGAGCCATCAGAGTCCTTGTGACCTAGCCATTTAGCCCATTGTGTGCAAAAAAGTGCCCCTCAGAGGTAAAGCAACCCAACCAAACCTAACAGTTGTCCAGTAAGTCCCTTTCCCCAACACTCTCTGAGACTTCGGGGTCCTTGTGACATGGCCATTTAGCCCATTATGTGCAAAAAAATGCCACTCAGAGGTAAAACCCAACCTAACAACTGTCCAATAGGTCCCTCTTCCAACTTTCTCTGAGCCATCAGAGTCCTTGTGACCTGGCCATTTAGCCCATTGTGTGCAAAAAAGTGCCCCTCAGAGGTAAAGCAACCCAACCAAACCTAACAGTTGTCCAGTAAGTCCCTTCCCCCAACTCTCTCTGAGACTTCGGGGTCCTTGTGACATGGCCATTTAGCCCATTATGTGCAAAAAATTGCCACTCAGAGGCAAAACCCAACCTAACAACTGTCCAGTAGGTCCCTCTTCCAACTTTCTCTGAGCCATCAGGGTTCTTGTGACCTGGCCATTTAGCCCATTGTGTGCAAAGAGTGCCCCTCAGAGGTAAAGCAACCGAACCAAACCTAACAGTTGTCCAGTAAGTCCCTTCCCCCAACTCTCTCTGAGACCTCAGGGTCCTTGTGACATAGCCATTTATCCCATTGTGTGAAACAAAGTGTCGCTCAGAGGTAAAATAACCAACCGATTAACACTGCAAGGGAATCTCCATTCCTTTCACAGAAAAAGTATGGGTATCCATAGATTTGTTTAGAAGACAGAAGGAAATTCCTGTCACAGTTATCCAGATATCTACATATGTGCCAGATATAGTTCACAATATAAGGCTTCCATAGCTAAACGCCCCATCGGACGTATGGCGGCCTTTCCATGCTCAACGATGTCTCTGCTCTAGCTGAAGTGAGATAGGCGATTAACGTACAGTCGTTCAAAAAAGTATCCGAACACTACGGTTGATTACAGAATTCAGAAAAAATATCTGGCAACGATTTTTTTTAGAAATTAGTGATCTGGCAAGCTTAGTGTCACGTGACACGAAGGTTGCCAGATCACTAATTGGTACTGTAGGTGGTCATATTATTTTGATACTAGATCGTGTGGGCTCACTCACGGAAATATTGAGCGTGTGCAGTTACCGTTCACACCAAACTGGAGCGTGTACAGTAACTGCACACGCTCCAGTTTGTTGTGAACGGTAACTGGAGCGTGTACAATTGCTGTACACGCTCCAGATATTTTTCCTGAATTCTGTAATCACGTGACACGAAGTTGCCAGATCACTAATTTCTAAAAAAATCGTTGCCAGGTATTTTTTCTGAATTCTGTAATCAAGCATAGTGTTCGGATATATTTTTGAGCGACTGTGCCTCAGAATCAAACCGAATCAACTACAATTTCTTAAATTTTCTATGAAAAAAAAAACTGGACCGGAGATAAAGCTTTTAATGAAATCTTTTCAAATCTCAATTTCAATCATATTCGTTTGATATTTAAAGAGTCGTGTTTGCTTAGACATTAAACTACGTAAAAAGTTAAAAATAATTCAAAATTGTCGGAAACTGAAATAATCATTTGACAAGCTGAAAAAAACATACTTATAAAAATTTTAGTAAAGTTTAATGTGACTGTCACTGTTCTTATTGAAAACTGTTTCATCAACTCTTGGAACAATTAATTCAACATTAATTGCTGCTGTTAAACATTCCAACTTTCATAACTGTTTCAATGCTTATTAAACACACGGTCAGTAGGGGATATCGATGGGCTTGCAAAGGCCGCCGTCCGTCGGATGGGACGTTAAGCCGTGGCCCCGTGTGCGGGAGAGACATACCCTGTGCACGTTAAAGAACACGCTGGATGGCCTTGACGGGAGGCTACCATCTGTCTCCCAACAGCTGTTCCAGTGGGTCCCCTCCCCCAACCTTCTCTGAGCCTTCGGGGTCCACATAACCTGGGCATTCAGCCCATGGTGTGCAAAAAAGTGCCGCTCAGAGGTAAAACAACCCAACGTTAAAGAACACACTGGATGGCCTTGACGGGAGGCTACCATCTGTCTCCCAACAGCTGTTCCAGTGGGTCCCCTCCCCCAACCTTCTCTGAACCTTCGGGGTCCACATAACCTGGGCATTCAGCCCATGGTGTGCAAAAAAGTGCCGCTCAGAGGTAAAACAACCCAACGTTAAAGAACACGCTGGATGGCCTTGACGGGAGGCTACCATCTGTCTCCCAACAGCTGTTCCAGTGGGTCCCCTCCCCCAACCTTCTCTGAGCCTTCGGGGTCCATGTGACTTGGCCATTTAGCCCATGGTGTGCAAAAAAGTGGCGCTCAGAGGTAAAACAACCCAACGTTGAAGAACACGCTGAATGGCCTTGACGGGAGGCTACCATCTGTCTCCCAACAGCTGTTCCAGTGGGTCCCCTCCCCCAACCTTCTCTGAGCCTTCGGGGTCCATGTGACTTGGCCATTTAGCCCATGGTGTGCAAAAAAGTGGCGCTCAGAGGTAAAACAACCCAACGTTGAAGAACACGCTGAATGGCCTTGACGGGAGGCTACCATCTGTCTCCCAACAGCTGTTCCAGTGGGTCCCCTCCCCCAACCTTCTCTGAGCCTTCGGGGTCCATGTGACCTTGCCATTTAGCCCATGGTGTGCAAAAAAGTGCCGCTCAGAGGTAAAACAACCCAACCCAAGCTTATTAAACATCGAGATTCCGTTAAAAATTAATTGAGATCTTTATGTATTCGAGCACGTTTTTTCACAAGAAAGAATATTCAAAATTTACTGACATTATTGATAAGGATTTGTTCTTAATGAAGCAGTCACGGTATTTACCGATGTTTTAACAAATACATTTTGACAATATCGAAATTGTTTTGGCCTTCGGCTGTTCCAACATTAGTACCGAGATCATTAATATTCTCGTTTACATGGGACAATCCCAAAGGAGAAAAAAAAACACAAATCCTTTAATTTGGATGAAGACCGCTACTTTCGTACTGTTACGTTCCATTACGAATACTGCAGGTCAAAGTTGAAGGGTGAATTCCATTAAAAGTTCAGCTCAGTTAGCAGTAGAACCCCCTACTTCATTTCAAAACTTTTGACTCAGATATAGGGTGATCGATTGTGAAATGGATAACCCCAGACACCCTAAGAATACAGAGATTACATCTTTGCGACGTTGATAGATAACTAAAAACCATTTACAGTTAGTACCGTTAGCAACAATTTAAAACCAGCTGTACCACATTCCGTACAACTTCGCCGATAATACTCTACCATTGTGAGGGCGTTACGAACAGTTCAAAACAGAGCTTTTGCGATATAGCGAACGCTCCGGGCTGGACGAGGAGCATTCATCATCAATGATGACAGCTGAGATGTCGATAGAGTAGACGAGGGATTCATTGGAACGTTATATGAATATTTATTCGCTCTCTGCAACAAAGAACAAGCCTCCAGGAACAGTGCGAATGCGATGATGACCCCGAAAACAGGACACATCTTCTTTGACATTTTGTATTCTTTATGATTCCGATGATCTTTTCTATAACCCATAAGGGTTGGATGGCCCTCGGGTGCAACGGGTGAGGCACAGGTTCACCTAATACTGTCTAGGGTTCTTCCAAGGACGTTACAGCGCATCGGGAATTACAAGCTTTCGCTTTCGGGTCAGGTCGTGACCAAAACCTGTTTCTGGTTGCTTATGGGCTATTGTGACGATAAAACTCTCTCTGTCTATTCCTCCTTAAGATTTTTTTTACTGATCTCAACAAAGTATATAAAAGGAAGTAATAAAATGACCCTCAGTATAGTTCTGACCATCAGATCAACAAACAATCGCCTCATCATGTTCTGTGTAAGTAGATATTTCTCTGATGTTACTGATGTATTGTGTTTGTGTTTTCCTTAAGGTTGTTGAGTTAAGCTTTAGGTCTTATGATTAGGGAGAATTGCTTGTAGTGAGAGGCACTATCGCGTTGGGGCGGGGGTGGCTCAGTCGGTAGCGCGCCAGGCTCGTAATCTGTAGTTCCCAGGTTCGAGTCCCAGCTGGGTCAGCGTTGAGATTTATCTCCGCAAAATTCCCCGCCCTGCCCACGGTCAGTAGGGGACACCGATGGGCTTGGAAAGGCCGCCGTCCGTCGGATGGGACGTTAAGCCGTGGCCCCGTGTGCGGGAGAGCCATACCTTGTGCACGTTAAAGAACACGCTGGATGGCCTTGACGGGAGGCTACCATCTGTCTCCCAACAGCTGTTCCAGTGGGTCCCCTCCCCCAACCTTCTCTGAGCCTTTGGGGTCCATGTGACCTGGCCATTTAGCCCATGGTGTGCAAAAAAGTGCCGCTCAGAGGTAAAACAACCCCAACACTATCGCGTTTTTTAGGGAGAGGTGCACTTGAAAATTTAGTTTGTAAACTGATCAAATAATAATTTTCTAAAAATAATTTTATCATTTTCCACTAAAGAATTAACTCTCAAACAGCTGATTGCCAGAGATGTCCGACATGAACCTGTCATTTTAATTTGCCATAGTAGAAAATCTTAGGAAGGTGAGATCTCAGCATAAAAAAAAACGGAAAAGGTCTTTAATAACAATTTTAAATAATAAAAGTAATAATAATACAATGCAAAAAAACGCAAATGAATAATACAACATGCAATGAAATTAAAACATTTTGCAGACTATAACAAAACAACACAATTTCAGAAAATAACATTTCCTATAAAATAAATAAATAAAATATATACCTCAAGCAGCTGCTTGCCACAGAGGTCTGACAGGAGCCTGTCAGTTTATATGCCATAGTAGAAGATCTGAGAGGATGGCAGGACCCCAGCAGAAAATAACACGAGCATCCATGCCTTACCCGGGGCTCGAACCCAGATCCCGTAGATCAGTAGCCAAGCGCGCTAACCACTCGGCCACTGGACGGCTGAAACCAAAAATTACCATATTCAAAAATTACCATATTTCAATTTAAATTCGCTATATATTTTCAGTTTGTGGCAAAACTTTGTTTAATAGACTACAAATTAAAATAATATTAATAATAATTTATTCATTCATTCTTATTTACAGTAGCAATACAATTTGAAGTCTCCAAACCACAAGAATTATTACAACTCGCCAGGGGAATAAAAATACAATGTTTTTGCTCATTTCATAAAATTGCAATAATTTATATACATGTATTATTTAAATAAAAACATTAAAAAATATTTTTTCAAGTTCGAATTCTTGAAAAATCATGCCAATGCAACCAATTAAAACCAGATTAATGTAGTAATAATTAAACCTTATAGTACAGTCGTTCAAAAAATTATCCCAACGTTACGGTTGATTACAGAATTCTGAAAAAATATCTGACAACGAATGTTTTCAGAAATTAGTGATCTGGCAACCTTCGTGTCACGTGACACGAAGGTTGCCAGATCGCTAATTTCTAAAAAAATCGTTGCCAGATATTTTTTTTGAATTCTGTAATCAACCATGTGTTCGGATATTTTTGTTGAGCGACTGTACACTAAACAGTAATATAAGATTACAATCAGAGTATTAACATAGACGTAGTTTTTTGTGTTCTCCCCCGAGAATAAATGGTTAAAGAGTGTTAAGTAGTCTTTATAACTTTTTTTTTTGATATTTAGATATTATTCAATTGTTATTACCAACAAAATTGCAACATGAAAGTAACTGTACATTGCCTTATCAAGAACGGCAATTATATACAGCACCATTTCTCTGTACATGTTACACAAAAGTACAATTATTGTAATTACATTATAACACTAACATAGACGTAGTTTTCATAACAAAATATATAGTCGTAATGCCTGCATAGAGATACATTTATCGAGTCCAATTTTCTTAGGGGCGGGGGTGGCTCAGTCGGTAGCGCGCCAGGCTCGTTATCTGCAGTTCCCAGGTTCGAGTCCCAGCTGGGTCAGCGTTGAGATTTATCTCCGCAAAATTTCCCGCTTTCTTTAAATCACTGCGCCAGGCTCGTAATCTGTAGTTCTCAGGTTCGAGTCCCACTTCGAGTTCCAGGTTCGAGTCGTTGTAGTTCCAGGTTCGAGTCCCACCCTTCAGGTCACATGGACCCCGAAGGCTCAGAGAAGGTTGGGGGAGGGGACCCACTGGAACAGCTGTTGGGAGACAGATGGTAGCCTCCCGTCAAGGCCATCCAGCGTGTTCTTTAACGTGCACAGGGTATGTCTCTCCCGCACACGGTGCCACGGCTCCCCCGAGAAAATTGGAGATTGAGAAAGTAGGGGACACCGATGGGCTTGGAAAGGCCGCCGTCAGTCGGATGGGACGTTAAGCCGTGGCACCGTGTGCGGGAGAGACATTCCCTGTGCACGTTAAAGAACACGCTGGATGGCCTTGACGGGAGGCTATCATCTGTCTCCCAACAGCTGTTCCAGTGGGTCCCCTCCCCCAACCTTCTCTGAGCCTTCGGGGTCCATGTGACCTGGCCATTTAGGCCATGGTGTGCAAAAAAGTGCCGTTCAGAGGTAAAACAACCCACAACCCAATTTTCTTATCCACAAGAGTGACTGTGTTGGGTTGTTTTACCTCTGAGCGGCACTTTTTTGCACACCATGGGCCAGGTCACATGGACCCCGAAGGCTCAGAGAAGGTTGGGGGAGGTTACCCACAGGAAGAGCTGTTGGGAGACAGATGGTAGCCTCCCGTCAAGGTCATCCAGCGTGTTCTTTAACGTGCACAGGGTATGGCTCTCCCGCACACGGGGCCACGGCTTAACGTCCCATCCGACGGACGGCTGCCTCTTCCAAGCCCATCGGTGTCCCCTCTTGACCGTGGGCAGGGGGGGGGGAATTTTGCGGAGATAAATCTCAACGCTGACCCAGCTGGGACTCGAACCTGGGAACTACAGATTACGAGCCTGGCGCAGTGATTTAACCAAATGACGGCGGAAAAAAGGTGCTGTTCAGAGGTAATGCACAAGAGAAGACAAAGTGCAATTTGTTGTTATAGACTCAGCGATCGCTTATGCATTTTTTTGTGGGGTGGAGGGTTTCTCCCCCGAGAATGAAAGGTTAAATAGTGTTAAGTAGTTTTATGTTATGATAAAGGATAGCTGTATACCGAATTTCATAGTCCTAGCTCTTATTATTTACGAGGAGTTGTTAATCAAGCAGAGAATTCTCTGAAATGTATATTTTACTGCTTTTTGTTTAAGAGTGCATTCATTTATTCATTTTTTTACAAATAATTAACAGACAAGTTGTTCCTAGCAACTTATTTTAAATAATTATCCGTTGGTCACTGAATGTTTTCGGTGAACGTAAAAATATACGGTGCAAAATATTAAATTGGAAAAAGTAAAAGACTGTGTATAGAGTTTTAACTCAAAGTATGATTATAATATTGAGAATTCTTCCAATATACAATAAGATATCCTAATGCCCTCTATGCTTAGCTGCCTAAGGTAATCCCTTTTCGACATGAATATCTCTGAAGCAAAAGCAGAAATTAATTATATTGGACTAGATTTAAAATTCAAAATGGAAACACTTAAAATAACTCACGCCAACATATTTCAATAGAGTGCAATGTAAAATTAAAATCTACCAAAAAAGAAAGAACTACAGAGATATTTTCACCACGTCCATGAAATGCAACCGTGGTTTATTTTTTTAAATTCTAAAATTCCTAATTTTAGTCATTTCACTAGGAAACCTCACCTAACTAGAAAAGGACATCAATAAAACACGCGAATCAGGGTTTGGGTTGTTTTACCTCTGAGCGGCACTTTTTTGCACACCATGGGCTAAATGGCCAGGTCACATGGACCCCGAAGGCTCAGAGAAGGTTGGGGGAGGGGACCCACTGGAACAGCTGTTGGGAGACAGATGGTAGCCTCCCGTCAAGGCCATCCAGCGTGTTCTTTAACGTGCACAGGGTATGGCGCTCCCGCACACGGGGCCACGGCTTAACGTCCCATCCGACGGACGCGGCCTTTCCAAGCCCATCGGTGTCCCCTACTGACCGTAGGCAGGGCGGGGAATTTTTGCGGAGATAAATCTCAACGCTGACCCAGCTGGGAATCGAACCTGGGAACTACAGATTACGAGCCTGGCGCGCTACCGACTGAGCCACCCCCGTCCCACGCGAATCAGAACTAAAGACTGCAATTTAAAGACAAACATTTTAAAGTGAAACTTTTCACTTTAAAACTAAAAACTTTCAACTTTTTCTACCCCTGGGGATTTATGCAGTTTTAAGTTTAAAAATACTAAAACAACTTCAGATTGTGTTATATTAAAACCAGTAATGCATCTATCTTCATTACAAACAATGGGAGTAGAACTAACCAAATTGTTTAGAACATCACTGAAATGCTCAGCCCACCTAACCATGACAGAATCTCACCATCTATAACCTTACCTTGTTTATCCTTCAATCCTTGTATGCCTGTCCGTTTTCTACCACACAAAACATTAACTATCTAGTACAGCTCTCTGCTGTTGTGCTGTCTAACTGCTTCCCCGGATTTGTCAGTCAAGCCAAAGATTCTTATCAGCAGCTAACTGATCCTTTACACGTTTATTAAGCTCTATGTAATGCTTTCTATTAGGGTACATGTTGTATTGTGTCTATGTCAATAGTTTGACGAAACCTGTAAATAATAGCTATCTTTATGTAATTCAACATTTAATGCCAATGAATTTACTGAAGTTCTATCTTCTTTATTTTCAGAAACTCATTCTGCTGAGCTGCCTTTTCGCAGTCTATGCCCAGAGACGATACCCAGGCCAATACGATGGAAGAGTAAGTATCAAAAAATAATAAACTTAGATTTAGACCTTTCTGTGATTAGACTAGATAAATTGATCATATTTAGATCTTTCTACAGTTGGGTTGTTTTACCTCTGAGCGGCACTTTTTTGCACACCATGGGCTAAATGGCCAGGTCACATGGACCCCGAAGGCTCAGAGAAGGTTGGGGGAGGGGACCCACTGGAACAGCTGTTGGAAGACAGATGGTAGCCTCCCGTCAAGGCCATCCAGCGTGTTCTTTAACGTGCACAAGGTATGTCTCTCCCGCACACGGGGCCACGGCTTAACGTCCCATCCGACGGACGGCGGCCTTTCCAAGTCCATCGGTGTCCCCTACTGACCGTGGGCAGGGCGGGGAATTTTCCGGAGATAAATCTCAACGCTGACCCAGCTGGGACTCGAACCTGGGAACTACAGATTACGAGCATGGCGCGCTACCGACTGAGCCACCCCCGCCCCTCTTTCTACGGTTACACTGTTTTACAAAGTTTTTATAACATGAATAATTATAAGCTGCCTTTAACTATTTTTCGGGTTCTGATTTCAGATCTAGCCTTAAAAAATGTCTAGCACGTCATGTGTTTATGTTATTGGTCATTTTGACTCCTATTAAGATCTTCATAATACCAACACCTCCAGGCAACTGGAAACTATATATTTTACTTTTTATGGCTGGCAACACTGATTGTCAAGAGGGAGAAAGCCTGTAACAGTAACCTAACCTCAGACCGCCATTCTCGTTGTTTTCATTATAAAAGAAACACGTTCTGTACGTTGAAGAGTGAGTTTTGGCGTTTAAATGGCACAAAAGCAGAGTCGCGGATGTGTTAATGTGCCAGACAAGTTCTGTTATGTATGTGAAAATTATATTTTGAAATCCCAGGGTCGTTCTTTGACAAAGATTGCGAAGAAAGCCTATAACTTGTATTTTGGATGTCATGTTGGAGATAAGGACAAAACATGGGTTTCACATGTTTGCTGCATTTGGTGCTTTGTTTACCTGAATGAATGGTTGTAAGGTAAGATAAAATCCATGCTCTTTGCAGTTCCAATTGTTTGGTATGAGCCAACTAGTCACTTGCATGATTGTTATTTTTGTTTAAGTCAGGCTTTTCAAAAAAGAACAAAAGCAAAATACAATATCCAAACGTACTTTCAGCCATAAGGCCAGTTCCACATGGAGAAGATCTTCCTATACCAATACCTCCAACCAACTGGGAGGAGATGGATTCACATTCATCATAGGTAGACTTTGAGGCACATACAGATCCTGATCCTACATATACCCCTAAAAAGTTAGACGAGCCTCGTCTGATTCAACAAAATGAACTAAATGATCTTGTTCGAGACCTTGGGCTTTCCAAACAACAAACTGAGGTTTTAGGTTCAAGACTTCAAGAGTAGAATCTTCTAGCCAAGGGTACCAGAGTTTCTCTGTTCAGAAAGAGAAATTTGGCTGTATCTGCTTATTATGAGTCCCAGCTGGGTCAGCGTTGAGATTTATCTCCGCAAAAATTTCCCCGCCCTGCTCACGGTCAGTAGGGGACACCGATGGGCTTGGAAAGGCCGCCGTCCGTCGGATGGGACGTTAAGCCGTGGCCAAGTTTGCGGGAGAGCCATACCCTGTGCACGTTAAAGAACACGCTGGATGGCCTTGACGGGAGTCTACCATCTGTCTCCCAACAGCTGTTCCAGTGGGTCCCCTCCCCCAACCTTCTCTGAGCCTTCGGGGTCCTTGTGGCCTGGCCATTTAGCCCATGGTGTGCAAAAAAGTGCCGCTCAGAGGTAAAACAATCCAATCCAATCTGCTTATTACGAGATGCAAGATGGTTTGTGTTTCTGCACAGATAGGTTCAGGTTCTGACGTGTATTTAGGTTAGTGGGTAAGCCGTAAGTGTTATGGTCATGTTTTGGTTTCAACATTAAGATTTAATATGGATAGATTTTTGATTAAACGGAAAAGATTAAATGAAGAATCAGTGGCAGAAAGTAGCAACAAAATGGTTTATAAATTTCCATTTCTCTGCACTATCATCCAAAATTCCTCGGCACAACCTTTTTTTTTTGCATCGCTTTATTTTTGGTGGCTATGTGAACCTTAATGTAATTACTAAACTATCACCCAAAATTGTAATTCGAATAGAGCTGTAAATAATTTCTGTATACTATTTACTTGTTTATTATTTGTAGTACATAGTTTCACTGAAATACATAAAATGAACAAATTGGCCGAATCTAGAGGGGCAAGAAGCCCTCCCCCTCCTCCCACTTGAAAATGCTAGCAACTGAAACAATCGCGAAAAAATATTAAATATATATATTACACGGAGCCGTCCCATGGCCGAGTGGTTAGCACGCTTGGTTACTAATCTAAGGGAGCTGGATTCGAACCCCGGGAAAGGCATGGATGTATGTGTCATTTTTCTGCTGAGGTCCTGCCATCCTCTCAGACTTTCTACTATGGCATATAAACTGACAGGCTCCTGTCAGACCTCTGTGGCAAGCAGCTGCTTGAGGGGATATTTTTTTTCTATATTACACGTATTTTTCAAAAAAAAAATCTTTAAGGACCACTAAAACAAAGGTGAAATTTTTATACCAGAACGGGTATCAGGGGATATTTTTTTTATATTATACGTATTTTTCAAAAAAAAAAAAAAATCTTTAAAGACCACTGAAACAAAGGTTAAATTTTTATACCAGAACGGGTATCAGGGGATATTTTTTTTTATATTACACGTATTTTTCAAAAAAAAAAAAATCTTTAAAGACCACTAAAACAAAGGTGAAATTTTTATACCAAAACGGGTGTCAGGGGATATTTTTTTTTGTATTACACGTATTTTTCAAAAAAAAAAATCTTTAAGGACCACTAAAACAATGGGGAAATTTTTATACCAGAACGGGTATCTTCTATTCCCCCTCTTATTTTTTCTAGATCCGAAGCTATCAATAACAATAATTAATTAAATATTTCTTGCTTTTTTACGCAGCATATCGAGCAAAATAAATTTTTGATTATTCTCATATCGTAATTGGTTTGTTAAAAATTTCGACCTTCTCTCTTCCCCAGCCCATAGATCGGGAGTATCCTCCACGTCCATATTCCTTCAGTTACGTTGCCCCAGCGATTGGAGGATCCAGCTCTCGCCAGGAATCAGGAGATGCATCAGGCAAAATCACGGGATCCTATTCTCTATCCGACGAGGACGGCAGATCACGCGTTGTGAATTACATCGCTGACGTAGATGGATTCCGAGCCACCGTCGAAACCAACGAACCAGGAACGGACAACAAGAATCCTGCTGATGTGATCTTTTACTCCAACGCCCCAGCCGTGAATTACAACGCAGCACCCTTTGCTCCTCTCAGGAGCAGCGCCAGAACCAGGACAGTGCCCTCAGGAGCAGCGGGTACAGTCATTGGCGGAGCGACTAATGTACGCTCTGTCAGCGGCAGTCCATATTTGCCTGTTGCTTCAGCTCCACAGAGGACCTATGCTGACGGCAGAGGCAGATATTAAAGTACTAAAGACTGTTGTGACCTGAAATATGTATAAATACTTAATGCTTGTGAATTTTCAACGCTTTGTTCTATGAGTCGATATTTAGCTGAAATATGTATAAAGATTTGATGCTTATGAAACTTTTAATGATTTGCTTTCAGAGTCGCTATTCAGCTGAATATATCCCTAAAGACTTAATTTATATTCAGCTGATTTATGTATAAATACCTAATGCTTACGAACTTTTCAACGCTTTGTTCAATTCAGCTAGCATATGTGTAAAGACGTGCTGCTTATGAAACTTTCAATCTTTGCTTTAAGAGTTGCTATTCCGCTGGTATATGTATAACGACTTTAATGCTTATGAAACTTTGATTTCTTCTAAGATTCACCATTCACCTGAAATAATAAAGACTTAATTTGCTTATGAAACTTTGATTTCTTCTAAGATTCACCATTCACCTGAAATAATAAAGACTTAATTTGCTTATGAAACATTGATTTCTTCTAAGATTCACCATTCACCTGAAATAATAAAGACTTAATTTGCTTATGAAACTTTGATTTCTTCTAAGACTCACCATTCACCTGATATTATAAAGACTTAATTTGCTTATGAAACTTTGATTTCTTCTAAGATTCACCATTCACCTGAAATAATAAAGACTTAATTTGCTTATGAAACTTTGATTTCTTCTAAGACTCACCATTCACCTGAAATAATAAAGACTTAATTTGCTTATGAAACTTTGATTTCTTCTAAGATTCACCATTCACCTGAAATAATAAAGACTTAATTTGCTTATGAAACTTTGATTTCTTCTAAGATTCACCATTCACCTGAAATAATAAAGACTTAATTTGCTTATGAAACTTTGATTTCTTCTAAGATTCACCATTCATCTGAAATAATAAAGACTTAATTTGCTTATGAAACTCTCAATTATTTGTGCTGAGTCGCTATTCCGTTGAAATATGTATAAAGATTTGATGCTATGCAACTTTTGTTCTAAAGTCTCTTTTCCCTGAAATATACATAGAGACTTAAAGTTTATGAAAATTTCAATGTTTTTTTTTTAGGTTGGGTTGTTTTACCTCTGAGCGGCACTTTTTTGCACACCATGGGCGAAATGGCGAGGTCACATGAACCCCGAAGGCTCAAAGAAGGTTGGGGGAGGGGACCCACTGGAACAGCTGTTGGGAGACAGATGGTAGCCTCCCGTCAAGGCCATCCAGTGTGTTCTTTAACGTGCACAGGGTATGGCTCTACCGTACACGGGGCCACGGCTTAACGGCCCATCCGACGGACGGCGGCCTTTACAAGCCCATCGGTGTGCCCTACTGACCGAGGGATGGGTGGGGAGTTTTGCGGAGATAAATCTCAACGTTGGCCAAGGTGAGACTCGAACTTAGGAACTGCAGATTACGAGCCTGGCGCGCTACCGACTGAGCCACCCCCGCCCCTGTTTTTTTTTAAGTTGCTATTAAGCTCAAATATGTATAAAGACTTAATGCTTATGAAACTTTCCATGCGTTGTTCTGAGAAACGCTATATAATTTTTCGTACACCATTTCTTCAATATGAAAAACAGAAAAAATTTTTAAAAATAAGGATTCAAACGAAAATTTCTCTAAGAAAAATTTAACTCAACGCTTACAAAGATTTGATTGGAACAGGCCAGTTCACCCAGTGGCTCAAAAGCAAATAATCAAGATACTGAATCGGACTCATTCCTTCAAGTTTTTTTGCTTTTTGTTTTTTACCACACATTTTTAGGTGCTTCACTAAACGATTTTGCCAATTCATAGTAATAAAATAATAAATAAATACCCCCTCAAGCAGCTGCTTGCCACAGAGGTCTGACAAGAGCCTGTCAGTTTATATGCCATAGTAGAAGATCTGAGAGGATGGCAGGACCTCAGCAGAATAAACGACACAAACAGCCATGCCTTAACCGGGGCTCAAACCCAGGTCCCTTAGATCAGTAGCCAAGCGTGCTAACCACTCGGCCATGTTAGATCAGTAGCCAAGCGTGCTAACCACTCGGCCATGGGAGGGAAATTCAGAGTATTCATTAAAAATATATGTTTTAGTTTTTTAATCAATATATATTTTTGATTCCTTAAAAATATAGTTTTTTTCTCCAATTCATTACTCATTAGAAATGTGTGTTTTCGTTTTCATGTAGAGAATTTTTCCTGCTGCTCTTTACGAATATTTTTTCTTAGTGGCTCTTTACTAAATTTCGGTTGGATGGACCAATATTAAAGACAAAAAAAATTCGCGTTCCTTTCCAGAGCTTATTAATTAACATCCTGTCTTTCTTATTTAAAAGATATATTTTTCAATGTGTTGGGGCGGGGGTGGCTCAGTCGGTAGCGCGCCTGGCTCGAAATCTGTAGTTCCCAGGTTCGAGTCCCAGCTGGGCCAGCGTTGAAATTTATCTCCGCGAAATTCCCCGCCCTGCCCACGGTCAGTAGGGGACACCGATGGACTTGGAAAGGCCGCCGTCCGTCGGATGGGACGTTAAGCCATGATCCCGTGTGCGGGAGAGCCATACCCTGTGCACGTTAAAGAACACTCTGGATGGCCTTGACGGAAGGCTACCATCTGTCTCCCAACAGCTGTTCCAGTGGGTCCCCTCCCCCAACCTTCTCTAAGCCTTCGGGGTCCATGTGACCTGGCCATTTAGCCCATGGTGTGCAAAAAAGTGCCGCTCAGAGGTAAAACAACCCAACCCAACCTTTTCAATGTGTTTCTTCCAAAAGTCACCTTTTCAAACAATCTCAAACTTCACGAAGATATGAACAATACTAAAAGTGAAATGTTTCTGCAACATGTCGATCTCTATGGCAAATCATTTGCAATTCTTCCTCCGCTTTCAGAGCGAAAATTCTGTTTAAAATTTTATCTGTTTACTTGTTTGTGACGTCTGCAAAATAAAATCAGTCCGGCTTCAAAAATTCTCTCGATTTAGCAGAATGCATCTGTTGGTTTCCGCCAAAACTTGCATCACTAAATTTGTAAGAGGTTATTAATAAAAGCAGTGAAATAAAATGTTTTGTCCTCTTTTCTTTATTGAGTTTTAAGAAGAATGACATATCAAATACAAACCATTTCATTAGTTGAGCTACAGAAACCGCGTATTCCAGAAGGTTGGGTTGGGTTGTTTTACCTCTGAGCGACACTTTTTTGCACACCATGGGCTAAATGGCCAGGTCACATGGACCCCGAAGGCTCAGAGAAGGTTGGGGGAGGGGACCCACTGGAACAGCTGTTGGGAGACAGATGGTAGTCTCCCATCAAAGCCATCCAGCAGGTTCTTTAACATGCACAGGGTATGGCTCTCCCACACATGGGGCTATGGCTTAACGTCCCATCCGACAGACGGCGGCCTTTCCAAGCCCATCGGTGTCCCCTACTGACCGTGGGCAGGGCGGGGAGTTTTGCGGAGATAAATCTCAACGCTGACCCAGCTGGGACTCGAACCTGGGAACTCCAGATTACGAGCCTGGCGCGCTACCGACTGAGCCACCCCCGCCCCATTCCAGAAGGGTAATGGAAATATTTGAAATCTTCAATGTCTTCAGGAAGTTGGAAGTGAAGTTCTCTGTAATTCCGTGCACGCAAGTGCAAAGAATTCGTTCTTTCTAATGTAAAAGTAATAATAATAGTTTTTGAGAACACGCTGGACGGCCTTGACAGGAGTTTGCCGCCTGTCTCCTAACGTCACGTCCAGTATGTCCCCTCTCCCAAACTTTCTTTGAGACTTGGGGTGCTTGTGACCTGGCCATTTAGCCCATTGTGAGTAAAAAAAGTGCAGCTGAGAGATGAAAGAATCTAAGTCCTTCCTATGTGATGCTTCAATCCACATTTCTCTTCCAGTTCAAAAAACGTGAACCATAATTGGGAAAAGCACTTCAAGTAATAGTAATAGCTGTTTTTACATTTATAAGATTGTTATATGCATATTGAAACCCCCTAAGACTTACGACTTGTCAGCAGGATTTCTATCAAACGTGTAAGGGTCGTTTAAATGAAAAGTGGACAAGTCTGAAATGATAAGTATTTAATGATCTGTTCAAATTCGCTCTGCCTCTTGTCCTAACATGAAATTACCAACATGATATTGGGGCGGGGGTGGCTCAGTCGGTAGCGCGCCAGGCTCGTAATCTGTAGTTCCCAGGTTCGAGTCCCAGCTGGGTCAGCGTTGAGATTTATCTCCGCAAAATTCCCCGCCCTGCCCACGGTCAGTAGGGGACACCGATGGGCTTGGAAAGACCGCCGTCCGTCGGATGGGACGTTAAGCCGTGGCGCCGTGTGCGGGAGAGCCATACCCTGTGCACGTTAAAGAACACGCTGGATGGTCTTGACGGGAGACTGCCATCTGTCTCCCAACAGCTGTTCCAGTGGGTCCCCTACCCCAACATTCTCTGAGCCTTCGGGGTCCATGTGACCTGGCCATTTAGCCCATGGTGTGCAAAAAAGTGCCGCTCAGAGGTAAAACAACCCAACCCAACATTATATTCTCTTTGTCAGAGAGACTTTGGCTGTTGCATGAGAAAGACTGATATTGCAGTGCAGCTTTTAGCTCGGTATCAACTTTTACCTTTTCATGGCATTTTTAGAGGTCCAGAGGGAATACCAAGACTTTGGGGAAGATGTTTCAGTCATTCCCACCCTTACTTGTTCATTGTTGTCATCGTTACTTGGTTAATATGGGAGCAACGTTGTCATGGAACAAAACAGTTTTACTCAAAACTCCTGGGCGCTTCGACTTTATTGCCTGCTTTCAAATGCTCATAGTTTCTCAATATCGTTGCAAGATGTTGGTGTGATCACGGTCCAACACCTCGATCAAAAATGGACCATGACAGTCAAATTAAAACGTCAGCGTTCCTCTCATTTTATCAACTTTGGCTACTTCCATGCAAGAGTTTGTCTGAAATCAACTTTTCATATGAAAAACCCTTTCCTAAAGGGACTATATAGTCCACGGCTGCTTGAATTTATGTGTATGTATTTTCTGAGAAAATAAAAAATGGAAAATATATTTTTACACAACATATATAACATTTAATACAACGATACAAATACAAATCTTACTAGCTGCAATACAAAATAGTGGTCCAGTTTTCTTATTTATATTTGCATATCTTATTTTTGTGGCGTTAACATCTATAAAATGCTTTGTTATCTAAAGAGCTGTTTCAAAATTTTATCCCAATTTAGTGCTGATTAGAATTTAACTTTAAATCAACATACAGTTGAGAACGATTCCAAAAAAAAATGTATCGATATCAAATTTAAAGGAAAACTTTTCTTAGGCCGGATGGGATGCGAAGAAAACTATCTTTGAACTGAAGAAACATCGAAAGATTTATTAGCTAAAATTTGATTTTAAAGCTTATTAGAATGTCGCCCAATGTTTTTATATAGAAACATTTTTATATAGAAACACATGATATTACTTCAACAGAGGCAAAAATAAAAGATTCTAAAACTGGAATAATAACATAAATTCTGGAAGTTGAAAACGCAGGAATTTCCGAAACGCAAATAGAATTCTTTCTAGAATCTGAATATATCTATTTAAAATCTGTTTGACCACTTTTCTCTACAGTTAGGTTGTTTTACCTCTGAGCGACACTTTTTTTTTAACACAATGGACAAAACTAGCCAGGTCACAAGGACCCGAAGGCTCAGAAAAAGTTGGGAGGAGAGGACCCACTGGACATCTGTTAGGAGATAGATAATAGCCTCTCGTCAAGGCCATCCAGCCTGTTCTTTAACGTGCACAGAATATGACTATCCCTCACACGGACCACAACTTAACATCCCTTCAGACGGATAGTGGCCTTTCCAAATCCATCGGTGTGCCCTACTGACCGAGGGATGGGCGGGGAGTTTTGCGGAGATAAATCTCAACGCTGGCCAAGATGAGACTCGAACTTAGGAATGCAGATTACGAGCCTGGCGCGCTACCGACTGTGCCACCCCCGCCCGAAAGTCACTGTACCAATTTACGACGTCACCCTAAGTATTCCTATAATCTACACCAGTGGTTCTCAACGTGGACCATATGGCTCCCTCAGGGGCCACGCCATTCTTTTAGGGGACCCACATGGAACATTTGTTCTAACTTACAGCGCTCTGAGGGTTGGGTTGCTTTACCTCTGAGCGGCACTTTTTTGCACACCATGGGCTAAATGGCCAGGTCACATGGACCCGGAAGGCTCAGAGAAGGTTGGGGGAGGGGACCCACTGGAACAGCTGTTGGGAGACAGATGGTAGCCTCTCGTCAAGGCCATCCAGCGTGTTCTTTAACGTGCACAGGGTATGGCTCTCCCGCACACGGGGCCACGGCTTAACGTCCCATCCGACGGACGGCGGCCTTTCCAAGCCCATCGGTGTCCCCTACTGACAGTGGGCAGGACGGGGAATTTTGCGGAGATAAATCTCAACGCTGACCAAGCTGGGACACGAACCTGGGAACTACAGATTACGAGCCTGGCGCGCTACCGACTGAGCCACCCCCGCCCCAGCGCTCTGAGGGGGCCACAGAGTTATATAAAGCTCAGAAGGGGGCCATAAACCAAAACATTGTTGAGAAATACTGCTCCAGACAATTGCTATGTATTAATGTTTAAGAATATTATTGGTGTGCCTTTATATCAATCATTATACTGATGTTTATTTGTAAATATAACATATTAAGAAGGAAGAAATTCTATTCTTAGAAATTTTCATAGTCGTATTAAACATGAATAATTTTCCTTCTAAATAAGGTATATTTAAAAACAAAAATTGGTATAAATATTGGTATAAAAATACCTTTAAGAATAGGTATTTTTATATAGAAATAAATAAATAACAATTGTCTTGATTTTATTATTGGACTACCTATGCAGACGTCATAACTGAGTTCACAGGCCTTCTGTTACAGGAAGCTTTGTTTAAATCGACACGAAATTTAGTCGTTCGCAAAATATTTGTGTAATTTCCACAATGTGATTATAATAATAATAATGTACAGTTGAAAATGTCTATATAAATTGCATACAATACAGAATGTCTCATAAAAAGATTTTCTCAAATTTTTTGGTACCGGGAACCGTTTACGAACTCTCGGTAATTTTGCTGTCCCCTCCCCTCAAAACTATCGGAATTTGATGATGACAATGATTTTGATTAAATAGTGATAGACGGATGTTTTATTTTTCTACAATTCTTTTGCAATTAATCTATTCCTTTGTCTTGATCGTCACACTTCATCAGAAGATTGAATCAAGGTGAAGTGCTTGTGGATCTGCAAACCAGAAACACCAGGTAGGCCTTGTCTACCAGAAGGAACAGACAAAAGACATTTGAGACGGAGTGCAAGATATGCATGAGATTCGAAGGTAATGGAAAATGGACAAAAATCCATTTGTTTATTCGATAAAGTGAATTATGTTTAGCTGACACTTAGCTGTGAAATGGGGATACAAACGTCAAATGTGACGTGTATGCGTGGAGTCGACCAAATACTCGTGTTGTGGGTTGGGATGTTTTACCTCTGAGCGGCACTTTTTTGCACACCATGGGCTAAATGGCCAGGTCACATGGACCCCGAAGGCTCAGAGAAGGTTGGGGGAGGGGACCCACTGGAACAGCTGTTGGGAAACAGATGGTAGCCTCCCGTCAAGGCCATCCAGTGTGTTATTTAACGTTGGGTTGTTTTTCCTCTGAGCGGCACTTTTTTGCACACCATGGGCTAAATGGCCAGGTCACATGGACCCCGAAGGCTCAGAGAAGGTTGGGGGAGGGGACCCACTGGAACAGCTGTTGGGAGACAGATGGTAGCCTCGCGTCAAGGCCATCCAGTGTGTTCTTTAACGTTGGGTTGTTTTACCTCTGAGCGACACTTTTTTGCACACCATGGGCTAAATGGCCAGGTCAAATGGACCCCGAAGGCTCAGAGAAGGTTGGGGGAGGGGACCCACTGGAACAGCTGTTGGGAGACATATGTTAGCCTCCCGTCAAGGCCATCCAGTGTGTTCTTTAACGTGCACAGGGTATGGCTCTCCCGCACACGGGGCCACGGCTTAACGTCCCATCCGACGGATGGCGGCCTTTCCAAGCCCATCGGTGTCCCCTACTGACCGTGGGCAGGGCAGGGAATTTTGTGGAGACGTGTTGTGGGAATGCCGAAGTTAATACAGTTATACTCTTAACTATTTGTGGGTAGATTATCTGGTTTTCAACCACACAGCCATCAAGTGAATGTCATAATATGAGCTTTAAATTAACATGAACGTGATGTTATTAAAACCTGTCAATGATACAGTGTCTCGTACAGTCGTTCAAAAAAGTATCCGAACACTATCGTTGATTACAGAATTCAGAAAAAATATCTGGCAACGATTTTTTTAGAAATTAGTGGTCTGGCAACCTTCGTGCCACGTGACACGAAGGTTGCCAGACCACTAATTTCTAAAAAAATCGTTGCCAGATATTTTTTCTGAATTCTGTAATCAACGAGAGTGTTCGGATACTTTTTTGAGCGACTGTACAAGTGTTCTTCAACCCTTTTTGATACTAGGGACTCCTTATGAAGTCTCATTCTGCGAACCCCATTTCGAAAATCATCTTTACATTTTGATTAAACAGAGTGCAAATTAAAGGAAAGGCGAATAGAATTTTTTAAAATGTTCTTCTTTCCAAATGGCACGATTAGAGGTTCTTTAATTGTGGCTTCTTTCCCAAGGAGACGAAGGATGATTATAATGACTTTCTTTCAAGGGAGGAGAATAAATAATTTTAATGACTTCCTTCCAAAGGAGGGAATATATGATTTTTAATTATTTCTTTACAAGAGAGGGGAATAGATGCTTTAATGACTTCCTTCCAGAGTAGGCGAATATAAGTGTTAAATTACTTTCTTTCAAGGGAGGCGAATCATCATCCTCAAGCAGCCATGGGCTATGGAGGTTCAACCAGACCGCGCAATTTAGTTCTCCAAGCAAGTCTGTCCTGAGCTACATCTACTGCATCTGGCCATTGCACACCAATTCTAACAAGGTCTTATTTGACATTGTCTGCCCACCGCATCCTAGGTCTCCCCCCTCTTTCTGAGTCCTTTAGGCAGACTCTTCATAACTCTATTCGCTGATCTAAAATTATTCATATGAGCAACATGGCCAAACCAACGGAGTCTCTCTCTGCACAATATGCTGCTCAAAGCAGGTTGCCGACTCCTTTGCCTAACCTCTTCATTACTTACAAAGTTGAACCACCTAATGCCCAAGATACTGCGTAAGCATCTAGAATCAAAAGTATCAAGTTTCCTATTATCTTGTTTACAAAGCATCCAAGTTTCACTTCCATACCTAATCCGAGAAAGAACCACACTATTATACAATTTAATTTTAGTCTTTATGTGGATACGTTTATTTCTCCACACTCTCCATAGATTCTTAAAAGTCCAGGCAGCAATCCCTATTCGTCTGTTAATCTCATGCCGCACATCACCAGTATCTGTTATGTAGCTTCCAAGATAATTAAACTGAGACACTTGTTCAAGGGCACTACCATTCAGAACGACTGAAGCATCAACTGCCTGACCAATTTTTCATCATTTTGTTTTATCTCTGTTTATCACCAAACCAACTCAATTACCAGTCTCATCAACAGTGGGACGGGGGTGGCTCAGTCGGTAGCGCGCCAGGCTCGTAATCTGTAGTTCCCAGGTTCGAGTCCCAGCTGGGTCAGCGTTGAGATTTATCTCCGCAAAATTCCCCGCCCTGCCCACGGTCAGTAGGGGACACCGATGGGCTTGGAAGAGGCCGCCGTCCGTCGCATGGGACGTTAAGCAGTGGCCCCGTGTGCGGGAGAGACATTCCCTGTGCACGTTAAAGAACACGCTGGATGGCCTTGACGGGAGGCTACCATCTGTCTCCCAACAGCTGTTCCAGTGGGTCCCCTCCCCCAACCTTCTCTGAGCCTTTGGGGTCCATGTGACCAGGCCATTTAGCCCATGGTGTGCAAAAAAGTGCCGCTCAGAGGTAAAACAACCCAACTCATCAACAGTCCTAATGAAAGAATTCATCTCATCAACATCATTAACCAACAAGGCCAAATTATCTGCATAATCTAAATCAGAAAGTTTGAAATCTCTAGACCATTTAAGGCCAAAAACCTCTATTAATTCCTTGCAAAGAATTTCGCATAATATAATCTATAACCAAACTAGAAAGGGGGAATCTGCCTCTGTGTTTTCTGTTTGTTTTTGGATTGCCAGCCCTAAGTGAACATAGGCACTTATAAGCCTTACCAACTCTCACACACGACTCAATGTTATTGTAAAGAGCTTTCATTATGCTGACTAACTTGTCTGGTATGCCATACGACCTCACAATCAACCACAAATTATGGCGATCAACAGAATCAAAAGCCTTTTTGAAATCAACAAAGCTAGTAACCAAAGATTTCTGAAACTCTAAACATTTCTCGAGAATCTGCTTCAGTGAAAATATTTGATCTACACATCGCCTACCACTTCTGAATCCATATTGCTTTTTAATGACTTCTTTCCGAGGGGAATATACGATTTTAATGACTTTTTCTAAGGGAACTAATTGATGATTATATGACTTCCTTCTAAGGGTTGGGTTGTTTTACCTCTGAGCGGCACTTTTTTGCACACCATCTGCTAAATGGCCAGGTCACATGGACCCCGAAGGTTCAGAGAAGGTTGGGGGAGGGGACCCACTGGAACAGCTGTTGGGAGACAGATGGTAGCCTCCCGTCAAGGCCATCCAGCGTGTTCTTTAACGTGCACAGGGTATGGCTCTCCCGCACACGGGGCCACGGCTTAACGTCCCATCCGACGGACGGCGGCTTTCCAAGCCCATCGGTGTCCCCTACTGACCGTGGGCAGGGCGGGGAATTTTGCGGAGATAAATCTCAACGCTGACCCAGCTGGGACTCGAACCTGGGAACTACAGATTACGAGCCTGGCGTGATTTCAATGACTTCCTTCCAAAGGAGGCAAATAGAGGATTTTTAATTGCCTTCTTCAAAGGGAGACGAATACAAGTTTTTTTTAAAATGAGCTTTCTTCCAAAGGAGGTAAATGGAGGATTATTAAATATGATTTCTTTCATAGGACGCCACTAGAGGGTTTTTTAATTGTGGTTTCTTTTGAAAGGAGACGAATAGAAGTTTTTTAATCATGGCTTCCTTCCAGAGGAGACGAATAGATAGAGGTTTTTAAATGTGCTTCCTTCCAGAGGAGACGAATAGGTAGAGGTTTTTAAATGTGCTTCCTTCCAGAGGAGACGAAGAGGTAGAGGTTTTTAAATGTGCTTCCTTCCAGAGGAGACGAATAGATAGAGGTTTTTAAATGTGCTTCCTTCCAGAGGAGACGAATAGGTAGAGGTTTTTAAATGTGCTTCCTTCCAGAGGAGACGAATAGGTAGAGGTTTTTAAATGTGCTTCCTTCCAGAGGAGACGAATAGATAGAGGTTTTTAAATGTGCTTCCTTCCAGAGGAGACGAATAGATAGAAGTTTTTAAATGTGCTTCCTTCCAGAGGAGACGAATAGATAGAGGTTTTTAAACGTGCTTCCTTCCAGAGGAGACGAATAGATAGAGGTTTTTAAATGTGCTTCCTTCCAGAGGAGACGAATAGGTAGAGGTTTTTAAACGTGCTTCCTTCCAGAGGAGACGAATAGATAGAGGTTTTTAAACGTGCTTCCTTCCAGAGGAGACGAATAGGTAGAGGTTTTTAAACGTGCTTCCTTCCAGAGGAGACGAATAGATAGAGGTTTTTAAATGTGCTTCCTTCCAGAGGAGACGAATAGGTAGAGGTTTTTAAATGTGCTTCCTTCCAGAGGAGACGAATAGGTAGAGGTTTTTAAATGTGCTTTTTTCCAGAGGAGACGAATAGGTAGAGGTTTTTAAACGTGCTTCCTTCCAGAGGAGACGAATAGGTAGAGGTTTTTAAATGTGCTTTTTTCCAGAGGAGACGAATAGATAGAGGTTTTTAAACGTGCTTCCTTCCAGAGGAGACGAATAGGTAGAGGTTTTTAAATGTGCTTTTTTCCAGAGGAGACGAATAGGTAGAGGTTTTTAAACGTGCTTCCTTCCAGAGGAGACGAATAGATAGAGGTTTTTAAATGTGCTTCCTTCCAGAGGAGACGAGTAGGTAGAGGTTTTTAAATGTGCTTCCTTCCAGAGGAGACGAATAGGTAGAGGTTTTTAAATGTGCTTCCTTCCAGAGGAGACGAATAGGTAGAGGTTTTTAAATGTCCTTCCTTCCAGAGGAGACGAATAGATAGAGGTTTTTAAATGTGCTTCCTTCCAGAGGAGACGAATAGGTAGAGGTTTTTAAATGTGCTTCCTTCCAGAGGAGACGAATAGATAGAGGTTTTGAAATGTGCTTCCTTCCAGAGGATTTTTTTTCTCTAAATATGCGCACATTCAAAAGCAAAACTGAAAAAGTGCTAATAATGAAATCACTTATTTAAATCAATTTCAAAAGGATATAAAATGGTAAAATGCGTTTCTTTCACTTAACAAAGGAATCACAGTCTGCGAATATTCCTTTAAAACCTACTAAGTAAATGCTAAAAAGATGAATTTATCTCCTCTTTATTGCTTTTAGAAACAAAAAGTATAAGAATATATACAGTCGCTCGAAAAAGTATCCGAACGCTATGGTTGATTACAGAATTCAGAAAAAATATCTGGCAACGATTTTTTTAGAAATTAGTGATATGGCAACCTTCGTGTCACGTGACACGAAGGTTGCCAGATCGCTAATTTCTAAAAAAAAATCTTTGCTAGATATTTTTTCTGAATGCTGTAATCAACCATAGTGTTCGGATATTTTTTAATATATATAATGCGTATGAATATATAATGCAATGAATATGGAGCGTGTGCAGTTACCGTTCACAGCAAACTGGAGCGGTTGCGGTTAATGTTCACATCACATTGGATCGTGTGAGCTCACAAAGACCTGGATCGTGTGAGCTCACAAAGACCTGGATCGTGTGCGCTCACTCACGGAAATATTCAGCGTGTGCAGTTACCGTTCACAGCAAACTGGAACGGTTGCGGTTAATGTTCACAGCACATTGGATCGTGTGATCTCACAAAGACCTGGATCGTGTGGGCTCACTCACGGAAATATTCAGCGTGTGCAGTTACCGTTCACAGCAAACTGGAGCGTGTGCAGTAACACGATTAAGGAAGATATAACAACCAAAGTCTGTTTCCACCACAGAGGCTAGATCCGGCCGAAGCGGGACGTATATTGCGCTTGTTGGTTTACTTCAGACCTGGTGTTTTTAAAGGGGTTGATGTTGTGCGTCTGGAGTCACGAGGTATTGGAGACAGCAGCAATAATATACAATTCAAACATAACCTTAGGACTATAACTGGCACTAAGAATTCAAATTAATATTAACTATTAACCTGGAAGATGGTCTCCTTACCTGAGGCCATTTCCGTTTATACCCACCTGTTGGGTGTAGTTGGACATACAAATTATCAACTAGATTACCTACCTGTAGGAGGCCGTAACTTACCTCTTCAGACCTCCTATGTCCAACATATTGCCAAGTCATCCGTCAATGGTCCTTTGGTATCCAGCATCAGGCCCAATATGGGCGTAGTCTCTTCTACCTAGCAAACTCAGAGCACACATTAGTAATAGTCAGTAATACCCCTCATCAACGGGTTATCATGACATCGAGCGATGTCAACTGCAAGTTCTGGGTTCGCACCCAGAAATGCGGAGTAAAGTCCTGTGCCACTACCACCCAGAAACGGGATTCCGTTTTGGAAAATTGGGTGAGGAAGGTACTTGCCCTCAGACAATCCAATTCTTACCATATTTACCTCTTTACTCACCTATTCGTCTTACAATTTCGCCATTTTATCGTTCCTTTGTACGTAACTCTGTCATGGAACTTGTATTCCCTCCAGAGCTCCGGGTACTACCCCGTGCCCTCATTGGCACAGGAGACATTTCTGCCGAATCACCCACTTAGAGTTGCTACTCATTGGGGCTTACCCAACCAGCGAAAGACAGGCTGCAGCACCTCAGAACCATGTTAGGAATCAAAGAGCTACTAACCCCCTTTAGGAGAACGATTGTTTTCCGTTGTCTCCCTCCCGTGGTGGAAACAGACTTTGGTTGTTATATCTTCCTTAATCGTGTTACTGCACACGCTCCAGTTTGCTGTGAACGGTAACTGGAGCGTGTAAAGTTGCTGTACACGCTGTAGATATTTTTCCTGAATTCTGTAATCACGTGACACGAAGGTTGCCAGATCACTAATTTCTAAAGTAATCATTACGAGACATTTTTTCTGAATTCTGTAATCAACCATAGCGTTCGGATACTTTTTTGAGCGACTGTACAAAAAAAAATCATTCGCAACTTCAATTTGATTTGCGGTATCAGTCATAAATAATGAAACTTTATTTACATGAACCTTAGTTAACGAACAAGAAATGAAGTTGCCATTTCTTGCCAGGAGATGTCACCACTGCCTGTGCTGATTTATAAAGATGTCCAGACCGTGCCTGAAAGCTGTGAGCAGAATTCATGAATATGGACATTGGCTGATATTATCACATTGACACACACAACTGATATTTGAATCATCCCAAAATAATTTATCTTTAAAGAGTCATTATTTAAAAGCAGTTCGTTTAATTCAAGCCAGTTTTGCGTTAGATGTACACTCCTTGGACAAATTATTATGATCCCTTACCTAATACTTCGTATGTTTCGTGATATAGTTCCAAATTTTCAAAGGTTTCAATTCTCTGCGCATAGTTCTCGTTGAAATATGTTTTGATCAGATCAGCCTTTTTACTCATGTCGTACAGTCGCTCAAAAAAGTATCCGAACATTATGGTTGATTACAGAATTCAGAAAAAATATCTGGCAACAATTTTTTTTAGAAATTAGTGATCTGGCAACCTTCGTGTCACGTGATTACAGAATTCAGAAAAAAGATCTGGAGCGTGTACAGCAACTGTACACGCTCCAGTTACCGTTCACAGCAAACTGGAGCGTGTGCAGTTACTGCACACGCTCCAATTTGCTGTCAACGCTAACTGCAGACGCTCAATATTTCCGTGGGTGAGCCCACACGATCTGGTATCAAAATAATATGACCACCTACAGTCGCTCAAAAAAGTATCCGAACACTATGGTGGATTGAAGAATTCAGAAAAAATATCTGGCAACGATTGTTTTTCTAAAAAAATCGTTGCCAAATATTTTTTCTGAATTCTTCAATCCACCATAGTGTTCGGATACTTTTCTGAGCGACTGTACTTGACTTTATTTTCTACCGTGCCCTTAAGGGAGAGCGCACACCTCTGCAATTTGTAACAGCAATGCGAAGATTATCCTCCTTTAAGGCGCATTTTATGAATGTAGCTAAAGGTTCTTAAAATTCTAAAGCTTTATGAATGCTCCTAAAGGTACTTAGAATGTTTTACGAATGTTCTTAAAATGCATTTTAAAGAAGTAATTGCAATCGACGTCGCATTGCTGTTGCAAATTGCGGCTCTGTAGATCGTAGATCGTATAATCATATTCGATGTACCGGGTAATAATTTTACCCATAACCATCTCCATCATAAAGAAATGCTTATTTGGCATGAGTAAGAACAAAATATATAAGTAAACCACCCTGAGGTGGGCACCTAGGGCAAACATAAGAAAAGCTAATAATAGCAGTAAATTTGTATAAGAAACCTAAAACGGGAAGAGAGCGCTACCGTTTTAGGCCTCTTGTACTTGTTCAAAACAGTATGATCGTAAAGAATCAGAAAAGAAATAATCTCATTGGGATTATTGCTTACAGCCTCAAAAAATCTTTTTGAGGTGCGTTCTTTATGTGTATATATATATGGTCGATGCCCAGGTGTTTATGGAGTTGTATGTTAGTGACAAACTAGGGGGCATGGACCGCAGTTCTCAAAATCTTGTTCTGTAAGACCTGAATCTTACGAATATTGGTGGGTGTAGTATTCGCCCATATGGGTGAATGCGGCTATGTGCGCCCTACCTAAGACCTTTATAGGACTTCCTACGTTGTAGAACACTTACTTCAGTAAGAAATTTTGCACACATTTGCCTGTTTCATAGTTGGATTGAGTTGTTTTACCTCTGAGCGGCACTTTTTTGCACACCATGGGCTAAATGGCCAGGTCACATGGACGCCGAAGGCTCAGAGAAGGTTGGGGTAGGGGACCCACTGGAACAGCTGTTGGGAGACAGATGGTAGCCTCCCGTCAAGGCCATCCAGCGTGTTCTTTAACGTTGGGTTGTTTTACCTCTGAGCGGCACTTTTTTGCACACCATGGGCTAAATGGCCAGGTCACATGGACCCCGAAGGCTCAGAGAAGGTTGGGGGAGGGGACCCACTGGGATAGCTGTTGGGAGACAGATGGTAGCCTCCCGTCAATGCCATCCAGCGTGTTCTTTAACGTGCACAGGGTATGGCTCTCCCGCACACGGGGCCACGGCTTAACGTCGCATCCGACGGAAGGCGGCCTTTTCAAGCCCATCAGTGTCCCCTACTGACCGTGGGCAGGGCGGGGAAATTTTGCGGAGATAAATCTCAACGCTGACCCAACTGGGACTCGAATCTGGGAAGTACAGATTACGAGCCTCGCGCGCTACCGACTGAGCCACCCCCGCCCCAATATTTGTCACTCACACTCATGGCGTTAATCAATAAATCAGTAGTAAAGAATCACAGGATATGTCCTGTAGACAGGGAACCAATTTTTTTTTTCAGCTTATTATTTCATGAGTTCCATGTCTACAGGACTTATCCTGTGATTCTTTATTACTGATTTAGTATTGATACCTTATTTATTATGACTTATATAATTGATTTAAAATAATCACATCCAGTCATAAATGCATCCAGTTATAAAGTCCAGTTTCTAACCTTAGTTAACTAGAAATGAACTAGTCTGGGATAGCTGTAATAGAAAAACATCTGATTTCGATATCGTGGGTTCGGCTCCCACTTTCACCCAAATTCACATTTTTTCCAGTGACTCTTCAATTGTTATAATCCAATAATACTTGTGAATTACTATTATTAAATTTATCAATGATAAACTCTGAGACTCTTTCATTAGGTACAGTCGTTCAAAAAAGTATCCGAACACTATGGTTGATTACAGAATTCAGAAAAAATATCTGGAAACGATTTTTTTTAGAAATTAGTGATCTGGCAACCTTCGTGTCACGTAACAGTCATGTAGATCACTAATTTCTAAAAAAATCGTTGTCAGATATTTTTTCTGAATTCTGTAATCAACCATGGCGTTCGGATACTTTTTTGAGCGACCGTAGATGGTCATATTATTTTGATACTAGATCGTGTGGGCTCACTCACGGAAATATAGAGCGTGTGCAGTTACCGTTCACAGCAAACTGGAGCGTGTGCAGTAACTGCACACGCTCCAGTTTGCTGTGAACGGTAACTGGAGCGTGTACAGTTTCTGTACACGCTCCAAATATTTTTCCTGAATTCTGTAATCACGTGACACGAAAGTTGCCAGATCACTAATTTCTAAAAAAAATCGTTGCCAGATATTTTTTCTTAATTCTGTAATCAATCGTAGTGTTCGGATACTTTTTTGAGCGACTGTAGGTGGTCATATTATTTTGATACTAGATCGTGTGGGCTCACTCACGGAAATATTGAGCGTGTGCAGTTACCGTTCACAGAAAACTGGAGCGTGTGCAATAACTGCACACGCTCCAGTTTGCTGTGAACGGTAACCGGAGCGTGTAAAGTTTCTGTACACGCTCCAAATATTTTTCCTGAATTCTGTAATCACGTGACACGAAGGTTGCCAGATCACTAATTTCTAAAAAAATTCGCTGCCAGATATTTTTTCTGAAGTCTGTAATCAACCATAGTGTTCGGATACTTTTTTGAGCGACTGTACAGTTCCGTCTTACGTCAGTAGTAACTCAAATACAGTTCTTAGTAACTTCTTAAATAAGCTTTTTATGACGAAATATGACTGAAGATTATTTAAAGATCTCAATCAAATCTATTTCAATCTCGATTTCAACAATATTAGTTCGGTATTTATAGATTTACGAAAATTTATAATATTTAACAGCCAGTTTAAAAAAATGCTACGGAAAGTTAACAAACAAGTTAAAACTATAGCCGTTATACTAAACTTTACAAACACGAGTAACAGTATTTGTAGAAATTCGCGTAATAATCATGTAAATTTTTGCCAATTATGTTACTTTTTGCAGAACGACTTTACTTGCTAAATGTTTCCAGCTTTCATAAGTCTTTAATACTGAATTCATATTATTGGAAATCGAGATTTTAATAGATTTGAATGAGAAGTTAACTTCAGTCACATTCCTTCAAAAACTCTTATTCGGAGAATTGCTGAGTTCTGCTTATGAATTGGGGCGGGGGTGGCTCAGTCGGTAGCGCGCCAGGCTCGTAATCTGTAGTTCCCAGGTTCGAGTCTAAGCTGGGTCAGCGTTGAGATTTATATCCGCAAAAATTTCCCCGCTCTGCCCACGGTCAGTAGAGGACACCGATGGGCTGGAAAAGGCCGCCGTCCGTCGGATGGGACGTAAAGTCGTGTCCCCGTGTGCGAGAGAGACATACCCTGTGCACGTTAAAGAACACGCTGGATGGCCTTGACGGGAGGCTACCATCTGTCTCCCAACAGCTGTTCCAGTGGGTCCCCTCCCCCAACCTTCTCTGAGCCTTCGGGGTCCTTGTGACCTGGCCATTTAGCCCATGGTGTGCAAAAAAGTGCCGCTCAGAGGTAAAACAATCCAATCCAATCTGCTAATGAATTAACATTAACATGGAACTGTGCCTAATAAAGTGTCCTCTGAGTTTGAAACATTAATGCAATGCAGTTTCGCTTAATTCACACGTAACCTAGAAGCTAAAGAAATTCGCAGAACCTTGGGAAATGTTCCCTTCTTTAAGAATGAACTGTTCTACTCAACTCTATAATGTTTCCTTGTAAGTGTTGTTTGCTCTTTCGGTGTTGTTTTGCCTCTAAGCGGCACTTTCTTTGTACACAATGAGCTAAATGTCCAGGTCACAACGACCCCAAGGGCTCAGAGAAGGTTGAAAGGAAGAAATAAAAAAAATACACTGGACAGCTGTTGGGAGACAGATGGTAGCCTCCCGTCAAAGCCATCCAGCATGTTCTTTAACGTTAACAGGGTATGGCTCTCCCGTCACAGGAAACCACGGTTGGGTTGTTTTACCTCTGAGCGGCACTTTTTTTGCACATCATGGGCTAAATGGCCAGGTCACATGGACCCCCGAAGACTCAGAGAAGGTTGGGGGAGGGGACCCACTGGAACAGCTGTTGGGAGACAGATGGTAGTCTCCCGTCAAGGCCATCCAGCGTGTTCTTTAACGTTGGGTTGTTTTACCTCTGAGCGGTACTTTTTTGCACACCATGGGCTAAATGGCCAGGTCACATGGACCCCCGAAGACTCAGAGAAGGTTGGGGGAGGGGACCCACTGGAACAGCTGTTGGGAGACAGATGGTAGTCTCCCTTCATGGCCATCCAGAGTATTCTTTAACGTTGGGTTGTTTTACCTCTGAGCGGCACTTTTTTGCACACCATGGGCTAAATGGCCAGGTCACATGGACCCCCGAAAACTCAGAGAAGGTTGGGGGAGGGGACCCACTGGAACAGCTGTTGGGAGACAGATGGTAGTCTCCCTTCATGGCCATCCAGAGTATTCTTTAACGTTGGGTTGTTTTACCTCTGAGCGGTACTTTTTTGCACACCATGGGCTAAATGGCCAGGTCACATGGACCCCCGAAGACTCAGAGAAGGTTGGGGGAGGGGACCCACTGGAACAGCTGTTGGGAGACAGATGGTAGTCTCCCGTCAAGGCCATCCAGCGTGTTCTTTAACGTGCACAGGGTATGTCTCTCTCGCACACGGGGCCACGGCTTAACGTCCCATCCGACGGACGGCGGCCTTTCCAAGCGCATCGGTGTCCCCTACTGACCGTGGGCAGGGCAGGGAATTTTGCGGAGATAAATCTCAACGCTGACCCAGCTGGGACTCGAACCTGGGAACTACAGATTACGAGCCTGGCAAGCTACCGACTGAGCTACCCCCTGCCCCTTGTCTGCAATGACATATATCTTAAAAGAACTACATAATAATTCTCAGTACTCATAACTGAAGATTTGATGTCTTGACACTGAAACCTCGTCTACTTTATAGCTTCTCGTAGTTTCCTGTTTTATCATTTAAAACTTCTCTGACATAAGTTCCCTTAATCTCTTCCTCTTGTTCATTCTTTCGAAACGTAAGCCGCAAAATGTTTTATGCATACCTTGAGAAAGAGAGAACAAACCAGTGAAAAACAAGCCAAGTCCCTAATCTTCCTGTTTTTATGTCATTACGCCTCAAACACAATGAAAGGACTTATCATAAAAGACAATAGCTCACTGCGAAGAATCACCAAATGGTCTAATCATATGTGAAGCTTTAATTCTCTTAATGATAGGGTCTAGCCTTCGGTGTTACTAGATTTCCTGACTGATTGAGTAACAACTTGTCCTACTGTCGCTTTCACTTTAACCAAGATCCTGAGAAGCCGTAAGCGAAGCTTCCTTTTGTCTCAATGAGGGAATTCCAGCAGCATTAAAGACTTGGATTACATAAACTGTTTCGTGACATTCATTTTAAGTTATTAAATGTTTGTAAAATTAGTGGTTAGTGTACATCCAGTTCTTTTTGTGCCTGGGGCTGACTCGCCATCGATATTCGGGAGATTCAAAGTCGAATTTTTTATGCTGAGGGCGGGGTGGCTCAGTCGGTAGCGCGCCAGACTCGTAATCTGTAGTTCCCAGGTTCGAGTCCCAGCTGGGTCAGCGTTGAGATTTATCTCCGCAAAATTCCCCGCCCTGCCCACGGTCAGTAGGGGACACCGATGGGCTTGGAAAGGCCACCGTCCGTCGGATGGGACGTTAAGCCGTGGCCCCGTGTGCGGGAGAGCCATACCCTGTGCACGTTAAAGAACACGCTGGATGGCCTTGACGGGAGGCTACCATCTGTCTCCCAACAGCTGTTCCAGTGGGTCCCCTCCCCCAACCTTCTCTGAGTCTACGGGTTCCATGTGACCTGGCCATTTAGCCCGTGGTGTGCAAAAAAGTGTCGCTCAGAGGTAAAACAACCCAACCCAGACCTTTTTGTGCCTGTGACTGACTCGTCATCGATATTCGGAAGATTCAACGTCGAATTTTTTATGCTGAAATAAATATACAATCCCTAGCCCAGAGTAAGGCATGGATGTGTGTGTTGTTCTTTTCTGCTGAGGTCCTCCCATCCTCTCAGACCTTCTACTATGGCTATAAACTGACAGGCTCCTGTCAGACCTCTGTGGCAAGCAGCTGCTTGAGTGGGTATTTATTTATTATTTTTATCGTAATGTTAGTCTCGTGGCCGAGTGGTTAGCACGCTTGGCTATTGATCTAAGGGACTTGCGTTCGGGTCGCCGGTAAGGCACGGATGTGTGTGTTGTTCTTTTTCTGCTGAGGTCCTCCCATCCTCTCAGATCTTCTTCTACTATGGCTATAAGCTGACAGGCTCCTGTCAGACCTCTGTGGCAAGCAGCTGCTTGAGAGGGTATTTATTTATTATTTTTATCGTAATGTTAGTCCCGTGGCCGAGTGGTTAGCACGCTTGGCTATTGATCTAAGGGACTTGCGTTCGGGTCCCCGGTAAGGCATGGATGTGTGTGTTGTTCTTTTCTGCTGAGGTCCTCCCATCCTCTCAGACCTTCCACTATGGCTATAAGCTGACAGGCTCCTGTCAGACCTCTGTGGCAAGCAGCTGCTTGAGAGGGTATTTATTTATTATTTTTATCGTAATGTTAGTCCCGTGGCCGAGTGGTTAGCACGCTTGGCTATTGATCTAAGGGACTTGCGTTCGGATCCCTGGTAAGGCATGGATGTGTGTGTTGTACTTTTTCTGCTGAGGTCCTCCCATTCTCTCAGACCTTGTACTATGGCTATAAGCTGACAGGCTCCTGTCAGACCTCTGTGGCAAGCAGCTGCTTGAGAGGGTATTTATTTATTATTTTTATCGTAATGTTAGTCCCGTGGCCGAGTGGTTAGCACGCTTGGCTATTGATCTAAGGGACTTGCGTTCGGATCCCTGGTAAGGTATGGATGTGTGTGTTGTACTTTTTCTGCTGAGGTCCTCCCATTCTCTCAGACCTTGTACTATGGCTATAAGCTGACAGGCTCCTGTCAGACCTCTGTGGCAAGCAGCTGCTTGAGTGGGTATTTATTTATTATTTGTATCGTAATATTAGTCCCGTGACCGAGTGGTTAGCACGCTTGGCTATTGATCTAAGGGACTTGCGTTCGGGTCCCTGGTAAGGCATGGATGTGTGTGTGTTGTACTTTTTCTGCTGAGGTCCTCCCATTCTCTCAGACCTTCTACTATGGCTATAAGCTGACAGGCTACTGTCAGACGTCTGTGGCAAGCAGCTGCTTGAGTGGGTATTTTTTTTAATGTCAGATAATTACCATGTAAAATAAATGAGAATCTAACTCCGAAGCTTTAAAACTTCTAAACATATGAATTTAATGGGATATTGCATAATCACAAGCCTCCACTGATTCATAAGCAAAGCAATCCAACTTCCGTGTTATGAGAATGGCAAACAGCGTTTAGAAATCCTTAATTCTGAAAATAAACTTTTTTCTGTGTATCTTTTTATATTCTTGTCTTTGGAGATAATTTAAATATTCTTTCTTTGGGTTGGATAGGTATGGATGAAATATCAAAAGTTCGCACTTCACGAATCTCTTTATAGCTTTAATGACTTCTTCTAACGGTTGAAATTTTTGAAAAATGTCAAAATTTTAAATCAATATTACAAATGACCTATTTATAGTAGAAAATTTAAATTCTGCTGCAAGAGTGTCACCATCAAGAGTTTACATTGGAAGCAATGATTTTTCCATCTTACCCCTGGGGGGAAGAAATTCTTTTTTAAAGAATTAAAGATATTTTTCTCTTTTAGAGGTTGTAATAAAATATTACTCTTTGAATTTTAACAATCATTATTAATTTGGATCCTCACAATCAATATTAATTTGAATTTTTGCAATCATTATTAATTTGAATTTCACAATCATTATTAATTTGAATTTCACGATCATTATTAATTTGAATTTCACAATCATTATTAATTTGAATTTTCACAATGATTATTAATTTGAATTTCCACAATCATCATTAATTTGAATCTTTACAATCATCCATTATTTTGAATTTATACAATCATTATTAATTTGAATTTTTGAAATCATCTAATAATTTGAATTTTTACAATCATTATTAATTTTAATTTTTAGAATCATCTATTAATTTGAATTTTCGTAATCATTATTAATTTGAATTTTTACAGTCATCCATTAATTTGAATATCACAATCATTATTAATTTGAATTTTTGCGATCATCTATTAATTTGAATTTTCGCAATCATTATTAATTCGAAATTTTGCAATCATTATTAATTTGAATTTTTTCGATCATCTATTAATTTGAATTTTTGCAATCATTATTAATTCGAAATTTTGCAATCATCCATTAATTTGAAATTTTCGCAATCATCCATTAATTTTTACATTTACAATCATCCATTGATTTTAATTTTCACAGTCATCCATTATTTTGAATTTTCGCAATCATCCATTCATTTGAATTTTCGCAATCATCCATTCATTTGAATTTTCACAATCATTCATAAATAATTTAAATATTCACAATCATTCATTTATAATTTCGATTTTTACACTCATCCATTAATTTAAAATTTCGCAATCGTCCATTAATTTTAATTTTTCACAATCATCCATTCATTTGAATTTTTGCGTTCACCCATTAATTGAAATTTCATATCGTCCATTTATTTTTATTTTCACAATCATTTATTATTTCGAATTTTCACAATCATCCATTAATTTGAATTTTCGCAATCGTCCATTAATTTTAGTTTTTTACAATCATCCATTAATTTCAATTCCCATAATTATCCATTAATTTTAATTTTCACAATCATAGGTTCGTTTGAACTTTCGCAATCATTCATTCATTTGAATTTTTGCCATCATCCATTAATAATTTCAATTTACACAATCATCCACTAATTTTTGAATTTTCACAATCGTTCATTAATATTTATTTTAACAATCATCCATTCATTTGAATTTAACAGTTGTCCATTAATTTGAATTTCTACTGTTACTAGGTGTTGGAGGCCAAAATAAAAACTTCAATAGCGCCCTCTAATGGTGTAAAAAGTTAGAAGATTCCAAAACTTGAAACGAAAATTACAAATGACCTATTCATAACAGAAATTTGAAATTCAGCTGGTAGAATGTTATGATCAAAAGGTCTAATTTGGCAGCAATGATTTAACCCCTTACTCCTAGTGGTTGGAGGGGCGCAACTTTTCATTTTGAGAGATAAATGAAAAGTTTATATGTGAATAGGGTAAAAAAATGTTGCTATCACCATTTTTCCAATCATTTATTAATTCTAATTTCCACTGTTAGAGGAGGAAACTAAATTCTAAAAATAAAAAACTTCATTCTCTTTGAAACAGAGCATCCCTTATTCGCCAGTTGGGTTGTTTTACCTCTGAGCGGCACTTTTTTAACACAGTGGGGGAAATGGCCAGGTCCTCAAAACCCTGAGGACTCAGAGAATGTTGGGGGGAGAGGATCCACTGGACAGTTGTTAGGAAACAGATGGTAGCCTCCCATCAAAGCGGGGCGAGGGTGGCTCAGTCGGTAACGCGCCAGGCTCGTAATCTGTAGTTCCCAGGTTCGAGTCCCAGCTGGGTTAGCGTTGAGATTTATCTCCGCAAAATTCCCCGCCCTGCCCACGGTCAGTAGGGGACACCGATGAGCTTGGAAAGGTCGCCATCCGTCGGATGGGACTTTAAACCGTGGCCCCGTGTGCGGGAGAGCCATACCCTGTGCACGTTAAAGAACACGCTGGATGGCCTTGACGGGAGGCTACCATCTGTCTCCCAACAGCTGTTCCAGTGGGTCCCCTCCCCCAACCTTCTCTGAGTCTTCGGGGTCCATGTGACCTGGCCATTTAGCCCATGGTGTGCAAAAAAGTGCCGCTCAGAGGTAAAACAACCCAACGTTAAAGAACACGCTGGATGGCCTTGATGGGGAGGCTACCATCTGTCTCCCAACAGCTGTTCCAGTGGGTCCCCTCCCCCAACCTTCTCTGAGCCTTAAGGGTCCATGTGACCTGGCCATTTAGCCCATGGTGTGCAAAAAAGTGCCGCTCAGAGGTAAAACAACCCAACCCAAATCCCATCAAAGCCATCCAATGTATTCTTTAATTTGCACAATGTATGGCTCTCCCGCACACGAGGCCACATCTTAACGTCCTATCCGACGAACGGCGGTCTTTCCAAGCCTATCGGTGTCCCCTACTGGCCTAGGGCAGTGCGGGGAGTATTGCGGAGAAAACCCTCAAAGCTGGCCCAAATGCAGATTTCGAGCCCACTAAGTCACCCTCGTCCCCCTCCTTAATCGCCATAAACGATAACGTCTTTTTTTTTAGTTAATTTAAGTAATATTGAACTATTCCAATACTTTTGGTACTCTAATTTACACATAAATTTATTCCAATTTGAAATATCGCTATCATATGACACCTTATAAATTACTATCGAAAGTATGGGCACTATAGATTTGTAAAACTATTATGAGAAAGTTGGGTTGTTTTACCTCTGAGCGGCACTTTTTTGCACACCATGGGCTAAATGGCCAGGTCACATGGACCCCGAAGGCTCAGAGAAGGTTGGGGGAGGGGACCCACTGGAACAGCTGTTGGGAGACAGATGGTTGCCTCCCGTCAAGGCCATCCAGCGTGTTCTTTAACGTGCACAGGGTGTGGCTCTCCTATACAAGGGGCCACGGCTTAACGTCCCATCCGACGGACGGCTGTCTTTCCAAGCCCATCGGTGTCCCCTACTGACCGTGGGCAGGGAGGGGAATTTTGCGGAGATAAATCTCAACGCTGACCCAGCTGGGACTCGAACCTGGGAACTACAGATTACGAGCCTGGCGCGCTACCGACTGAGCCACCCCCGCCCTCTATGAGAAAGTACTTAAGTGTCTTGTGAGTTATATTAATCATACTTTTACCTGTTCGTCAACGCATCTAAACAAATCGAACTTTCTCCTCGACCTACATTTTGTTTGTAGTTCACACGTGTCTGTCATACGATAAACACTTACAAAAAAAAACTCTCTCAAAATTAGTGCCTGTTCTATCTCCTTGTCTGAAATTTTTAACGTCGACTCTCATCGGCGAAAAAAAAACTGGAGCACATTAATTCCTACGCCTGAAAACCACTTCAGAATAAAACGCGTTCCAAAATAAATTAAGCGAACAATTTATCACTTATTGGATAATCATCAACGGAATCTCCTAAGAAAACAAAAAACAAGCTGTTTTTGTGTAATCGGAAATGGAAGACAGCGACCTGAGGGCCGATCGCCGTGAGAGTCAGCGAAAACTTTTCATTGTGAAGTTGTCAACCTGGAGACCTTTTCCGTATTTATTAGCCCCTCGTTGCCTTCTTGGTGTCGGCTGTCTCCTGTCACTGAATAAGTGCATCAGTTGCAAAAGTGCCCATCCCATCTTCAGAATTAGGCCACGTTGGAGGGAGGGGGGGCGGGCGTTCACTCCCGTGGTGCCTACCCGTAGCAGCCTCGCCCCCAGGGCTGGACCTTCCCACAATACAACCCTTCCTTTTCAAGTATTCTTTGGCATTTCAGGGTCGACTTAAATATGCTACAACTGATTAACGATATTGGATGCAGGAACGAGAAAGTTCTGATTTCACAGCCCACTTACTTTCCTATATAAAGAGTTGGGAAGAGATCCTTTTCCACACTGGATCATCAGTAGCTGTCTTTGCTGACTTCTGGACTTCTTACGGAAGCTGAGGAACCGTCATAAACATGATCCGAGTAAGTACGCTTTCTTGATATTTCTGCAATATATTGTGATTATAGGTGCATCAGGATGCTGACTACTTTAGCTATGTTGAAATGGGTAAGCTTTTAAATTAGATTGGTTCCGAAGTTTATTTCGTGATTCTAATGTTAGAACACTATTTGTTTTTTGTTCCCTAAACAGGAACTCTTTGGTAAACTTTTGAAGCGGCTCTTTGGTAACTTTGAACTCAGTCGGTAGCGCTCCAGGCTTATAATATGCAGTTCCAAGGTGTTCGTTCCAAGTTCCCAGGTGTTCGAAACCCTGCTGGAGCGTTCAGATTTACCTCCGCAAAACTCCCCGCCCTGCCCACGGTCAGTAGAGGACACCGATGGGCTTGGAAAGGCAATTGTCCGTCAGATGGGACATAAAGCCGTGGTCCCGTGTGTGGGAGAGCTATACATAAATATAATGTATTATGTCTCCAACCTTCTCTGACCCTTCGGGCGGGGGTGGCTCAGTCGGTAGAGGGCCAGGCTCGTAATGTGTAGTTCCCAGGTTCGAGTCCAAGCTGGGTCAGCGTTGAGATTTATCTCCGCAAAATTCCCCGCCCTGCCCACGGTCAGTAGGGGACACCGATGGGTTTGGAAAGGCCGCCGTCCGTCGGATGGGACGTTAAGCTGTGGCCCATGTGCGGGAGAGCCATACCCTGTGCACGTTAAAGAACACGCTGGATGGCCTTGACGGGAGGCTACCGTCTGTCTCCCAACAGCTGTTCCAGTGGGTCCCCTCCCCCAACCTTCTCTGAGCCTTCGGGGTCCATGTGACCTGGCCATTTAGCCCATTGTGTGCAAAAAAGTGCAGCTCAGAGGTAAAACAACCCAACCCTGAATACTTTTACCGTGGTTTTTATACGTATTTTTTGTTATACACTTTCTGTATTTTTACTTTGGTTGTGGATTTTTATGTCCTTACCTTTTTATTTACCTTTGTTTGGCGCATTATGGCCTACGCTGCCAATGCTACCATAGAACCCCATAAAATCAACCAACTACATAAACTATCGAACGAGAATATTTAATATTACAAAACATGTAAAGAAATCTTGTAATGAACAGTACATCAGATCCTTTGCAGTTAGATTATCTAAAAACTCATTATTATAAAAGCTTTTATTTTTCAACGAAGTATATTAATACCAGGCATTGCATTTATATATCCCTAAATTATTTAATTTGATTCCAAAGTGCATGAAAGATTTAAGAAACTTAAAGAAATTTGAAAATGGTTGTGAAATTAAACCTAGAAAGTTAACAGTTTTTTTGAAAAATTAAATTAAACAAGAACATAAAATAATTTTATAAATTATTAAAAATCATAACAAAGATGTGAAATAAAATTTTATAAACCCCAAAAATGAATCTTACTCGCGTGGAATATTTTTTGGGTTGTAACGTGCATGTGAATGTTATTCTAAAAGAAAGAAATAGAAGAAAAAAATCCCATTCCTGTTTTAATTATAAATGGCGGAATAAGCATTTTAAAAATATATAATTATAGATTAAAGATTATTTATCGTTATAAAATGCAGCAAAAACTTTTTCTTTTTTAAGTAGTTCGGTATAGCAACCTTGTGCACTGTGCTTATATATAAAATAGAAAATAAACTTATTTACTTGCCAGCTCTGAGATCCTGGGGTGATTGTGACCTGGTCACCACCCAGATCTAACCGAAACTTGGCTTTGATAATCGGTTGTTATGAGTGGAACAGCGAAAATCCAATCATATATGTTTTATATTGGTAGAAAACTTTAAAGTTTTTAGTCTTTTTGAAGTTGAATTCCTGAGGTCCACTATTAGAGCTGGGGCGGGGTGGCTCAGTCGGTAGCGCGCCAGGCTCGTAATCTGTAGTTCCCAGGTTCGAGTCCCAGCTGGGTCAGCTTTGAGATTTATCTCCGCAAAATTCCCCGCCCTGCCCACGGTCAGTAGGGGACACCGATGGGCTTGGAAAGGCCGTCGTCCGTCAGATGGGACGTTAATCCGTGGCCCCGTGTGCGGGAGAGCCATACCCTGTGCACGTTAAAGAACACGCTGGATGGCCTTGACGGGAGGCTACCATCTGTCTCCCAACAGCTGTTCCAGTGGGTCCCCTCCCCCAACCTTCTCTGAGCCTTCGGGGTCCTTGTGACCTGGCCATTTAGCCCATGGTGTGCAAAAACGTGCCGCTCAGAGGTAAAACAACCCAACCTGTTAGAGCTGTTGATGAGACTGGTAAAACAGTAGGTTTGTTGATTAACAGAGAGAATACTAAAATAAACGACTTACTCAAATTAATTTCGTAAAATTAATTTAAGAAGTTACTGACTTCTGCATCTGAGATAATATAAAATTTTACCTAATTAAGTGGCTCTGAATGTATATTTAGTGTTTTATATCGTCGACATTCCAGTAAAAATATCACTAAATCCAAAAATGTAATTCTAGTCTACACACAATCTTAAAGTGTTATCTTTCGTGATAACTATGATAACAGTATGTAACATTAAGTAACATTCTTGATAACATTTGTAACAGTATACTCGTTATCCTAAAATTTATAGGATACCGAGTATACTGTTACAGATTAGTAGATACTACAAACGTCTATTGAACTAGACTTAAGTGGACTTGTAACTTTTGACATAAAGCCAACGATATACTACGTTTTTATGCAAAATAAACCATTCTAATGCAAATTATTTCATGTTCCAGGTCGTGATTCTTGTTACCTGTGTGCTGGCTGTTAGCGCGAAGAATTATATCCAAACTGGATTGTATGGACATCCGGGTCATTATTACCACCACGCTGCACCTCAAGTCATCCAATACACGGTAAATTACTTTTAATATTTTTCACATTATTCACTCAGTCTTAATTTCAATCAGTCATCACTTTAAATAGGGGCGGGGGTGGCTCAGTCGGTAGCGCGCCAGGCTCGTAATCTGTAGTTCCCAGGTTCGAGTCCCAGCTGGGTCAGCGTTGAGATTTATCTACGCAAAATTCCCCGCCCTACCCACGGTCAGTAGGGGACACCGATGGCCTTGGAAAGGCCGCCGTCCATCGGATGGGACGTTAAGCCGTGGCACCGTGTGCGGGAGAGCCATACCCTGTGCGCGTTAAAGAACACGCTGGATGGCCTTGACGGGAGGCTACCATCTGTCTCCCAACAGCTGTTCCAGTGGGTCCCCTCCCCCAACCTTCTCTGAGCCTTCGGGGTCCATGTGACCTGGCCATTTAGCCCATGGTGTGCAAAAAAGTGCCTCTCAGAGGTAAAACAACCCAACCCATTACTTTAAATACCTTTTAAAGATAAAATAAATATTCCTTCAAGCAGCTGCTTGCCACAGAGGTTTGACAGGAGTCTGTCAGTTTATATGCCATAGTAGAAGGTCTGTGAGGAATGTCTAAACAAGGTCTGTGAGGAATGCGAGACCTCTGCAGAAAGAAAATACAAGCATCTATATCTTACCAAGGATTGTTTTCATTTAGTAGTATAGTCGCTCAAAAAAATATCCGAACCCTATGGTTAATTTCAGAATTCAGAAAAAATATCTGGCACCGATTTTTTTAGAAATTAGTGATCTGGCAACCTTCGTGTCACGTGACACGAAGGTTGCCAGATCACTAATTTCTAAAAAAATCGTTGCCAGGTATTTTTTTCTGAATTCTGTCATCAACCATAGTGTTCGGATACTTTTTAATATATATAATGCGTATGAATATATAATGCAATGAATATGGAGCGAGTGCAGTTACCGTTCACAGCAAACTGGAGCGGTTGCGGTTAATGTTCACAGCACATTGGATCGTGTGAGCTCACAAAGACCTGGATCGTGTGGGCTCACTCACGGATTTATTGAGCGTGTGCAGTTACCGTTCACAGCAAACTGGAGCGGTTGCGGTTAATGTTCACAGCACATTGGATCGTGTGAGCTCACAAAGACCTGGATCGTGTGGGCTCACTCACGGAAATATTCAGCGTGTGCAGTTACCGTTCACAGCGAACTGGAGCGTGTGCAGTAACTGCACACGCTCCAGTTTGCTGTGAACGGTAACTGGAGCGTGTACAGTTGCTGTACACGCTCCAGATATTTTTCCTGAATTCTGTAATCAACCATAGTGTTCGGATACTTTTTTGAGCGACTGTATTCTACTAGAGTCAACGACGATCTCTGATCTCTTAAACTGTTTTTATGTTTTAATTAAATTTTGGAGTCAAATTTTTGTAGCTTCTTAAATATTCCATCATTCATACCTCAATTCAATACAGCCTAATTTTAGTCTTTAGGTGTATACGCTTATTTTTCCACACTCTCCATAGATTCTTAAAAGTTCATCGCATCCTAGGTCTCTCCCCATTAAACAGGTATTGTTGGAATTGCATGGATCATCCTCCCTATTGTCCTGTCATCTCCAGAGGCGGGGGTGGCTCAGTCGGTAGCGCGCCAGGCTCGTAATCTGCAGTTCCCAGGTTCGAGTGCCAGCTGGGTCAGCGTTGAGATTTATCTCCGCAAAATTCCCCGCCCTGCCCACGGTCAGAAGGGGACACCGATGGGCTTGGAATGGCCGCCGTCCGTCGGATGGGACGTTAAGCCGTGGCACCGTGTGCGGGCGAGCCATACCCTGTACGCGTTAAAGAACACGCTGGATGGCCTTGACGGGAGGCTACCATCTGTCTCCCAACAGCTGTTCCAGTGGGTCCCCAACCTGCTCTGAGCCTTCGGGGTCCATGTGACCTGGCCATTTAGCCCATGGTGTGCAAAAAAGTGCCGCTCAGAGGTAAAACAACCCAACGTTAAAGAACAGCTGGATGGCCTTGACGGGAGGCTACCATCTGTCTCCCAACAGCTGTTCCAGTGGGTCCCCTCCCCAACCTTCTCTGAGCCTTCGGAGTCCATGTGACCTGGCCATTTAGCCCATGGTGTGCAAAAAAGTGCCACTCAGAGGTAAAACAACCCAACGTTAAAGAACACGCTGGATGGCCTTGACGGGAGGCTACCATCTGTCTCCCAACAGCTGTTCCAGTGGGTCCCCTCCCCAACCTGCTCTGAGCCTTCGGGGTCCATGTGACCTGGCCATTTAGCCCATGGTGTGCAAAAAAGTGCGGCTTAGAGGTAAAACAACCCAACCCTGTCATCTCCTCTATTGAATTTCCACATTTCTTCACCTCTAAAAACGCCCACGAAAAGAGGAATTTGAATCGAAAGAAGAAATGCATTGCATTGTCACAGTCTTCCTCAAACAGACGCCAAAGTACCTCTAGGAAAGAGTGTATCATGTGACTAATTTTACGTTGGGACAAATGTCTGAATACGCATGGTGAATACTCACAGATCAAATAACGGATTTAAGCTTCATTTTCCACTTGTCAACTTTTCATTTCAACAGTGGCGGCTCGTAGCTAAAATTAGTGGGGGTGCTGCTCCAGAAAATTTTTAGCCTTTGTTTTAAAATTCTGTAAAAGTAAACAAACATGTATAAAAAGAAAATTTATTCACAAACTTGATAAAATCCGAAAAGAACAAAATCAAACATTTTTTACTTACTTTAACCTAAATTGTTACAGTTCAAGCTTAATCTATTCATTTAAAAATGAAATCCATTCTTCTTGTTTTAATTTGCGCGAAAAAAATGAATCAAATAGAATAGTTGGAAGCAGGATAATAATCTAATTCTACACTTTATCACATTCAAGAATATGGTACACGGTTTTTAAGCACAACACTCGCGGAGTAAAAAAAACTACCTTCAACCAGCACGCCAAGGTCGGCACTGCGGGAACGACAGTGCTCTCTCTCTCCCTTGCAGCCTTGCGTGTAGCTTCCTATGTGCGCATGCGCACAACAGTCAAACACCTCGCCGCTAATACTGTGAAGCGCACAGTTCCATACAAAGATTTTTGTATCTTTTTCATAAACTGGGGGATGGCTACTGACATTAAGCTTAAGGATTATATATCGTACAAGTTTAAAGAACGAATTAAAGAAAAAAGGACTCATTATATTAAATGTTATCGATAATATCAAGTTGAAATTTGGGGTGCTGCAGTTCCACAGTGCCTATACGCGAGCCGCCACTGCATTTCAATTACCTTTACGTTAAATATATTTCTTCTTTATTGCTCCAGGTTCCAGTGAAGGCTATAGAGGACGAGTCTCCAAAGCCTTACAGCTTCGCCTTCGATTCCCCAGCTGATGGAGGAGCCAGTGCTCAACGTGAAGTAGCCGACGGTTCAGGAAGAGTCACCGGATCATATTCCCTCAGTGATGCCGACGGTCGTCAACGAGTTGTTGAGTACTACGCCGACGACACGGGCTTCCACGCTAACGTGAAGACCAACGAACCCGGTACTGACAATCAAAGCCCCGCTGATGTTAGTCTTCAGTCTGCAGCTCCAGCTCCTGTGCTTCAATATGCTGCTGCTCCAAAGGTTGTTGCTCCAGCTCCTGTGCTTCAGTATGCTGCTGCTCCAGCTCCTGTGCTTCAATATGCTGCTGCTCCAGCTCCTGTGCTTCAATATGCTGCTGCTCCAAAAGTTAAAGTTGCAACACTTGCTCATCAACATGCTGTGCCCGTTACTTATGCTGTGGCTCCACATAACGGTTACTATGGTTACCCTTATCGTTATGGATATGGAGGTCAACATTCCTACGGACACCCCGGGTACTACTCCTATGGACAGCCTTTGCTTAGGCACCATTACTGATTAGCTAAATATTGCTTTAAAGGAAAATAATTTAAGTGGTTGGTGCATTATGGAGTTAATTAGCCGCTGCTTGACTAGGTTAAGATTTTTTCTTTTTCTACTTTATGTCATGTCTGGAAATGGAAAAATGTCTTTCTATGATTTTCCCCTTTTTGTATTAAATAAGTAATGAGGTTTCGGTTGATCAGTTTTGTTTACTAAATACCCTTTCTGTAAATAAAGCATCTCAAGAAAGCAACTGAATTTTGAGTGCTGTGTCAATTTTGTTATAGTGCATTAAAGTTTATTAGGGTTCGCATTTATTTTATGGTGAATATCGACAACAACTATTGGCTTATCTAACATATTTGCAAAACAAATGGGTTTTCTTCAAAACAGAGATAAGACTGGGGTGAAAATCGTAGACGAAATTTGTTCGACAAAGCAAAGGAATAGCAGTTCTGATGTTCACCAAAGAAGACATGCTTATTTGATAACGTAATATTTTCTGACCTAATCCGAATAAATATGATAGAAATCACGTGACACGAAGATTGCCAGATCACTAATTTCTAAAAAAATCGTTGCCAGATATTTTTTTCTGAATGCTGTAATCAACCATAGCGTTCGGATATTTTTTAATATATATAATGCAATGAATATGGAGCGTGTGCAGTTACCGTTCACAGCAAACTGGAGCGGTTGCGGTTAATGTTCACAACACATTGGATCGTGTGAGCTCACAAAGACCTGGATCGTGTGGGCTCACTCATGGAAATATTGAGCGTGTGCAGTTACCGTTCACAGCAAACTGGAGCGGTTGCGGTTAATGTTCACAGCAAACTGGAGCGGTTGCGGTTAATGTTCACAGCAAACTGGAGCGGTTGCGGTTAATGTTCACAGCACATTGGATCGTGTGAGCTCACAAAGACCTGGATCGTGTGGGCTCACTCACGGAAATATTGAGCGTGTGCAGTTACCGTTCACAGCAAACTGGAGCGGTTGCAGTAACTGCACACGCTCCAGTTTGCTGTGAACGGTAACTAGAGCGTATATAGTTGCTGTACACGCTCCAGATATTTTTTCCTGACTTCTGTAATCACGTGACACAAAGGTTGCCAGATCACTAAATTTTTTGCTTGATCATAACAGCTGCTCATAACATAATAGCTGCTCATAACAGCTGTTCCAGTGGGTACACTTCCCCCAAAGGAAAAAGATATCTGAGGAAGGCGAGACCTCAACAGAAAGACACCACAAACATCCATGCCTGAGGAATCGAACCACGTCCCTCTGATCACTAAGCAAACACTCTAACCACACGACCAAGGGACGCATAGATTTGATTGAAATCTTTAAATTATCTTCAGTTACATTTCTTCATAAAAAGTTTATTAAAGAAGTTACTTAATTCTGTATCTGAATTAATACTGACATAAAATGCAACCGTCCTAAATAAAATGGCCGCTGGGCACGTCTGAATCTAGACAAAAATAAAGGGGGGAAGGGAGAAGTTGAAAAGGGGGAGGTCTAGATGAATTGGATTGTTGGGTTGTTTTACCTCTGAGCGGCACTTTTTTGCACACCATGCGCTAAATGGGCAGGTCACATGGACCCCGAAGGCTCAGAGAAGGTTGGGGGAGGGGACCCACTGGAAAAGCTGTTGGGAGACTGATGGTAGCCTCTCGTCAAGTCCATCAAGCGTGTTCTTTAACGTGCACAGGGTATGGCTCTCCCGCACACGGAGCCACGGCTTAACGTCCCATCCGACGGACGGCGGCCTTCCCAAGCCCATCGGTGTCCCCTACTGACCGTGGGCAGGGCGGGGAATTTTGCGGAGATAAATCTCAACGCTGACCAGGATGGGACTCGAACCCGGGAACTACAGATTACGAACCTGGCGCGCTACCGACTGAGCCACCCCCGCCCCGGTCTAGATGAAGCAGAAATAAACTCAGACACCATTACGGTATAAATGTTTTACTCAGTTTTAGTGGTTTTTTTAGCAAAAATCTTGAAACATACGAGTAATAAACAGAGCCTTTGAGAATGCTAGTGGCCGAGTGGTTAGCGCGCTTGGCTACTGATCTAAGACTGATCTAAGGGACTCGGGTTCGAGCCCCGGATAAGGCATGGACGTTAGTCCCGACACCCTCACAGACCTTATACTGACTCTCAATAAAAAATAAACTGAGAGGCTCCTGTCAGATCTCTGTGGCAAGCAGCTGCCGGTGGGGGTATTTATTTTTAGTAAGGGTGATACAGGCAAAAACTTGCCAAACTTATGTATATTTCATGCATTTATTATTATTTTAAAGACCTCCAAAACGCAGGGGGAAATGCTATGGCACAATGAAAATCCAGTCTCTCACCGGCCGGGGGGGGGAGGGCGAAAGACTGGATTTCCATTTACTTTTCTCTGGTTCCACTGAGTTTGAGTTTCCTTACCCACCCCTACTCTACCCCCGAACTTCACTTTTTTCTAGACCCGGGCTGTACAGCCGCTCAAAAATATATCCGAACACTATAGAATTCAGAAAAATATCTGGCAACGATTTTTTTTAGAAATTAGTGATCTGGCAACTGTCCTATGCCTCCCATACCTCACTATCATGGCGTACCTCCCTACCACAACCATCGTGTCACGTGACACGAAGATTGCCATTTCACCAATTTCTAAAAAAACGTTGTCAGATATTTTTTCTGAATTCTGTAATCAACCATAGTGTTCGGGTACTTTTTGAGCGACTGTACATATTAAATATATATTTTTTGCCACCGTTCTCGGAAAAAGAATTACGGTTATTAGCATTCTCAAAGAGGGGGGGGGGGTCTTAGGACCCCTTGACCCCCATCCCACCCGATCCGGCATTATCACTGAGTGTATTTCACAAAAGTGTTCTGCTACAGTTGGGTTGTTTTACCTCTGAACGGCACTTTTTTGCCACACAACGGACTAAATGGCCAAGTCACAAGGACCCGGAAGGCTTAGAGAAGGTTGGGAGAGGGGTTTGGTTGTTTTACCTCTGAGCGACACTTTTTTGCACACCATGGGCTAAATGGCCAGGTCACATGGACCCCGAAGGCTCAGAGAAGGTTGGGGGAGGGGACCCACTGGAACAAGCTGTTGGGAGACAGATGGTATCCTCCCGTCAAGGCCATCCAGCGTGTTCTTTAACGTGCACAGGGTATGGCTCTCCCGCACACGGGGCCACGGCTTAACGTCCCATCCGACGGACGGCGGCCTTTCCAAGCCCATCGGTGTCCCCTACTGACCGTGGGCAGGGCGGGGAATTTTGCAAGTCACAAGACCCCGAAGGCTTAGAGAAGGTTGGGGGAGGGGACCCCCTGGAACAGCTGTTAGGAGACAAATGGTAGCCTCCCGTCAAGGTCATCCAGCGTATTCTTTAACATGCATAGGGTATGGCTCTACCGCATATGGGGCCACGGATTAACGTCCCATCCGACGGACGACGGCCTTTCCAAGCCCATTGGTGTCCCCTACTTACCATGGGGAGTTGTGCGGAGATAAATTTCAACGTTGACACATGTGGAACTCGAACCTGGGAACTGCATATTAGAGCTGCCCCCGCCCATTTCTGCTGCAGTAGAGATTGGGTTGGGTTGTTTTACCTCTGAGCGGCACTTTTTTGCACACAATGGGCTAAATGACCAGGTCACATGGACCCCGAAGGCTCAGAGAAGGTTGGGGGAGGGGACCCACTGTATCAGCTGTTGGGAGACAGATGGTAGCCTCCCGTCAAGGCCATCCAGCGTGTTATATAACGTGCACAGGGTATGGCTCTCCCGCACACGGGGCCACGGCTTAACGTCCCATCCGACGGACGGCGGCCTTTCCAAACCCATCGGTGTCCCCTATTGACCGTGGGCAGGGCGGGGAATTTTGCGGAGATAAATCTCAACGCTGACCCAGCTGGAACTACAGAATACGAGCCTGGGAACTACAGATTACGAGCCTGGCGCGCTACCGACTGAGCCACCCCCGCCCCCCTGCTGCAGTGGAGAGCTAACTAGAATAAAAACTCCCTATGAGACAGACGGAAAAACCCTTCTAAAGAGCTAATTTTAGAAAAGGTTTTCCCCCAACAGGTCCACTTTTCCCTCAATGATGGCAAGAAGCTTACTGAACAAGGACAACGTGTAAGACCTTCGCAGAAACATCCGGGATTTAATTTAAGTATAGTTGAAGACACTGCTCGGTTCATTACCGTAGATAAATACAGTTCCAGTAATTGTCTCTATTAGCGCGATATTATCACTGGCTTTGTTTCTCATATGCAAGGACTTGGAGAAGATTTCATTCTATAAAAGCGATAGAGTCACGTCGCCCACACAAAAACCTTGTCTTCAAAGAACAAAGTTCGGTTCTTTTTTTACCGAGTGGATTTAACGTACACCATGTATGAGGTAAGTAATTTTTTTCTTGTCAAATAAGTTGTCATTTTATATTTTTTTTTTTCTGTTTCTTTAAATTGTTTTGCGAGATAAAAAATTATTTTCGACCTATTTTTCTTGTTATTTTGATTAATTAATTACATTCTTTATACTGAGTGAACCTTCGAAGTTTTAAAATAATTACCTTTGTCACGCTCGTAGTGGGGCGGGGGTGGCTCAGTCGGTAGCGCGCCAGGCTCGTAATCGGTAGTTCCCAGGTTCGAGTCCCAGCTGGGTCAGCGTTGAGATTTATCTCCGCAAAATTCCCCGCCCTGACCACGGTCAGTAGGGGACACCGATGGGCTTGGAAATGCCGCCGTCCGTCGGATGGGACGTTAAGCCGTGGCCCCGTGTGCGGGAGAGCCATACCCTGTGCACGTTAAAGAACACGCTGGATGGCCTTGACGGGAGGCTACCATCTGTCTCCCAACAGCTGTTCCAGTGGGTCTCCTCCCCCAACCTTCTCTGAGCCTTCAGGATCCTTGTGACCTGGCCATTTAGCCCATGGTGTGCAAAAAAGTGCCGCTCAGAGGTAAAACAACCCAATGTTAAAGAACACGCTGGATGGCCTTGACGGGAGGCTACCATCTGTCTCCCACCAGCTGTTCCAGTGGGTCCCCTCCCCCAACCTTCTCTGAGCCTTCAGGATCCTTGTGACCTGGCCATTTAGCCCATGGTGTGCAAAAAAGTGCCGCTCAGAGGTAAATGGAGACAAATCAATGGATGAATTAAACCTATATAAAGTATTTAAAGACATTTATGATGGAAGTTTAGGTAAAAATAGAATATATATGAGGAGTGTTGAAAAGGTAAAAAGAAATCATAGCAAAAATTGGATAACACCGAACTTGATAGAATTAATTGAAGAAAGAGATAAAGCTTGGATTAAATTTAAAAACAATGATAAAAGTGATGCTTATAAAAATAACTATAAAAAATTAAGGAATGGGGTTAATGTTCAGATTAGAAATCAGAAACAACTTTATTATAGAAATAAACTTATAATGAAAAAAAATTATATGAAGGCTACCTGGCAATTAATATATGAAATATTAGAAGAAAAACAGAAAAAAATCATCGGACGATGTAATAATTGACAATATGACCAAAAAGAAATTATCTGTGGAAGAAATAGCAAATAATTACAATGACATTTATAATACACTAATTTTACAGATAAGAAATACAAATCACCAAGACGATATGAATTATGTTCCAACCATGATACAAAGAGTTTTGAAATCTATCTATATACATGAAATCACTGAAAAACAAACTGATGAAATAATTACTTCATTAGACACCAATAAATCACCTGGTTACGATAATGTTTGCATTAAACATATAAAATTTAATAAAGAGACACTACTAAAATTATAAATCAGATTATATTTACTGGGAACATACCTACTGAACTCAAAACAGGTATTTTAAGACCTATTTTTAAAGGTGGTATTAAGGAGGATTTTTCTAACTATCGACCAATAACAATTCTGCCTATTTTTTGGAAAATAATGGAAAAATATATTTATAATACTGTTTTTAACTTTTTACTTAAACACAGCATAATTAATTGAAAATCAGTTTGGCTTTCAAAAAGGAAAAAACACAATTCAACTAATTTCCAAAATTTCAGATAATATTAATAAATCATTGAATAATAGGGAAAAAATTGTAACTATGTTCCTAGATTTAAAGAAAGCTTTCGATACAATAGATCATAGCATTTTACTAAATAAATTGGAAAATTACGGTATTCGCGGTATATTGTTAGATTGGTTTAGAAATTATTTATCAGACAGATACGCAATTACTAAAATAAAAAACTGCTACAGCAGAAAAGTAATTACACGATGTGGAATTCCCCAAGGCTCAATTTTAGGTCCTTTATTGTCCCTAGTGTACATAAATGATTTGTTCAATACAAAATTAAATAGTGCTATTTATCTAAATGCTTACGACATTGTTTTAATAAACAGTCAGAAATATTTAAATGATAGCATTTCAGAGGTTCAAACAGATTACAATAATATTATTAGATTGTTTAATCATAATAAAATCTATTTAAATGAGAAAAAAACAAAACTGATGATTATTCATTCACCAGGATTTCATATTCATCAAAACCTCTTTATCAAAACTCATAAAATAAATTGCAGAAAAAAGGATGCTTCGAATTGTGAATCATTATGCAGTTGCCCACTTGTTGAGCAAGTAAATAAAATAAATTACTTAGGAATCATTTTTGATGAATATTTTAGGTGGAATGCCCATATATCCCACATATGTGAAAGCTTGAGAATATCGGCGATAAAAATTCAAAAATTGAAATACGTATTAAATATGGAAACATGTGTCCTATTTTATAAAGCAATATGCGAATCTATTTTAAATTATGGAATAATTGTCCATGGAACAACTAACTTAACTAACATAAATAAAATAGAAAAACTGCAGTCTATAATAGCTAAAAATATTATTCCGTTTCATTTGCAAAAAATTTATAAAACTTCTACCGATAGATTAAAATTTTTAAATCTTTTGTCCTACAGCAATTTATATAAATATAATGTAATAATTAAAAATTTTTTTGACGAAACTTGCAAACTAAAAATTCAGCATAATAAAAATACAAGACTTCAAAACCAGGGTTATTACAAATTGCCAAATTTTCGAAATAATTACGGGAAACATACCTCCGAATATCAAGTGCAACTTATATTTAATGCTATTCCAAAAGAATTACTAAATATAGATTCTTTTAGAAGACTTAAAATGGAATTAAAAAAATTATTTGGTATTTTCTAGTTAGCTGATTTTTATGTGTTGTGTTTTGTGGATTTATTTGATGTACACCATTTTTGTGGCTGAATGACTTATGTTAATATAATTTATTCATTTTCCTGCAGATAAGCTATTTAGCTTTGCGGGTCAAAGTGTAAATGTATTTGTATTCTTTACTTTTATGAATAAAAATTATATTCTAAAAAAAAAAAAGTTCTCAACGATAAAGAACACACTGGATGGCCTTGAAAGGAGGATACCATCTGTCTCCTAACAGCTGTTCCAGTAGGTCCCCTTCCCCCAACCTTCTCTGAGTTAAAGAACATTTCTCAACGTTACAGTTCTCAAGTTCTGTAACAACAGTTCTAAAGTTCTCAACGATAAAGAACACACTGGATGGCCTTGAAAGGAGGATACCATCTGCTCATAACAGCTGTTCCAGTGGGTCCACTTCCCCCAACTTTCTCTGAGTTGAAAAACTGTTCTCAACGTTACAGTTCTCAAGTTCTTAACGATAAAGAACATACTGGATGGCCTTGAAAGGAGGATACCATCTGTCTCCTAACAGCTGTTCCAATAGGTCCCCTTCCCCCAACCTTCTCTGAGTTAAAGAACAGTTCTCAACGTTACAGTTCTCAAGTTCTGTAACAAAAGTTCTCAAGTTCTCAACGATAAAGAACACACTGGATGGCCTTGAAAGGAGGACACCATCTGCTCATAACAGCTGTTCCAGTGGGTCCACTTCCTCCAACTTTCTCTGAGTTGAAAAACTGTTCTCAACGTTACAGTTCTCAAGTTCTTAACGATAAAGAACACACTGGATGGACTTGAAAGGAGGATACCATCTGTCTCCTAACAGCTGTTCCAGTAGGTCCCCTTCCCCCAACCTTCTCTGAGTTAAAGAACAGTTCTCAACGTTACAGTTCTCAAGTTCTGTAACAACAGTTCTCGAGTTCTCAACGATAAAGAACACACTGGATGGCCTTGAAAGGAGGATACCATCTGCTCATAACAGCTGATCCAGTGGGTCCATATCCCCCAACTTTCTCTGAGTTAAAAAACTGTTCTCAACGTTACAGTTCTCAAGTTCTCAACGATAAAGAACACACTGGATGGCCTTGAAAGGAGGATACCATCTGTCTCCTAACAGCTGTTCCAGTAGGTCCCCTTCCCCCAACCTTCTCTGAGTTAAAGAACAGTTCTCAACGTTACAGTTCTCAAGTTCTGTAACAACAGTTCTCAAGTTCTCAACGATAAAGAACACACTGGATGGCCTTGAAAGGAGGATACCATCTGCTCATAACAGCTGTTCCAGTGGGTCCACTTCCGCCAACTTTCTCTGAGTTAAAAAACTATTCTCAACCTTACAGTTCTCAAGTTCTGTAACAACAGTTCTCAAGTTCTCAACGATAAAGAACATACTGGATGGCCTTGAAAAAAAGGATACCATCTGCTCATAACAGCTGTCCCAGTGGGTCCACATCCCCCAACTTTCTTTGAGGTAAAAAACTGTTCTGAACGTTACAGTTCTCAAGTTCTGTAACAACAGTTCTCAACGATAAAGAACACACTGGATGGCCTTGAAAAAGGATACCATCTGTTCATAACAGCTGTTCCAGTGGGTCCACATCCCCCAACTTTCTCTGAGTTAAAAAACTGTTCTCAACGTTACAGTTCTCAAGTTCTCAACGATAAATAACACACTGGATGGCCTTGAAAGGAGGATACCATCTGTCTCCTAACAGCTGTTCCAGTAGGTCCCCTTCCCCCAACCTTCTCTGAGTTAAAGAACAGTTCTCAACGTTACAGTTCTCAAGTTCTGTAACAACAGTTCTCAAGTTCTCAACGATAAAGAACACACTGGATGGCCTTGAAAGGAGGATACCATCTGCTCATAACAGCTGTTCCAGTGGGTCCACTTCCGCCAACTTTCTCTGAGTTAAAAAACTATTCTCAACCTTACAGTTCTCAAGTTCTGTAACAACAGTTCTCAAGTTCTCAACGATAAAGAACATACTGGATGGCCTTGAAAAAAAGGATACCATCTGCTCATAACAGCTGTCCCAGTGGGTCCACATCCCCCAACTTTCTTTGAGGTAAAAAACTGTTCTGAACGTTACAGTTCTCAAGTTCTGTAACAACAGTTCTCAACGATAAAGAACACACTGGATGGCCTTGAAAAAGGATACCATCTGTTCATAACAGCTGTTCCAGTGGGTCCACATCCCCCAACTTTCTCTGAGTTAAAAAACTGTTCTCAACGTTACAGTTCTCAAGTTCTCAACGATAAATAACACACTGGATGGCCTTGAAAGGAGGATACCATCTGTCTCCTAACAGCTGTTCCAGTAGGTCCCCTTCCCCCAACCTTCTCTGAGTTAAAAAACAGTTCTCAACGTTACAGTTCTCAAGTTCTGTAACAACAGTTCTCGAGTTCTCAACGATAAAGAACACACTGGATGGCCTTGAAAGGAGGATACCATCTGCTCATAACAGCTGTTCCAGTGGGTCCACTTCCCCCAACTTTCTCTGAGTTGAAAAACTGTTCTCAACGTTACAGTTCTCAAGTTCTTAACGATAAAGAACACACTGGATGGACTTGAAAGGAGGATACCATCTGTCTCCTAACAGCTGTTCCAGTAGGTCCCCTTCCCCCAACCTTCTCTGAGTTAAAGAACAGTTCTCAACGTTACAGTTCTCAAGTTCTGTAACAACAGTTCTCGAGTTCTCAACGATAAAGAACACATTGGATGGCCTTGAAAGGAGGATACCATCTGCTCATAACAGCTGTTCCAGTGGGTCCACATCCCCCAACTTTCTCTGAGTTAAAAAACTGTTCTCAACGTTACAGTTCTCAAGTTCTCAACGATAAAGAACACACTGGATGGCCTTGAAAGGAGGATACCATCTGTCTCCTAACAGCTGTTCCAGTAGGTCCCCTTCCCCCAACCTTCTCTGAGTTAAAGAACAGTTCTCAACGTTACAGTTCTTAAGTTCTGTAACAACAGTTCTCAAGTTCTCAACGATAAAGAACACACTGGATGGCCTTGAAAGGAGGATACCATCTGCTCATAACAGCTGTTCCAGTGGGTCCACTTCCCCCAACTTTCTCTGAGCTGAAAAACTGTTCTCAACGTTACAGTTCTCAAATTCTTAACGGTAAAGAACACACTGGATGGCCTTGAAAGGAGGATACCATCTGTCTCCTAACAGCTGTTCCAGTAGGTCCCCTTCCCCCAACCTTCTCTGAGTTAAAGAACAGTTCTCAAGTTCAGTAACAACAGTTCTCGAGTTCTCAACGATAAAGAACACACTGGATGGCCTTGAAAGGAGGATACCATCTGCTCATAACAGCTGTTCCAGTGGGTCCACTTCCCCCAACTTTCTCTGAGTTGAAAAACTCTTCTCAACGTTACAGTTCTCAAGTTCTTAACGATAAAGAACACACTGGATGGCCTTGAAAGGAGGATACCATCTGCTCATAACAGCTGTTCCAGTGGGTCCACTTCCGCCAACTTTCTCTGAGTTAAAAAACTGTTCTCAACCTTACAGTTCTCAAGTTCTGTAACAACAGTTCTCAAGTTCTCAACGATAAAGAACATACTGGATGGCCTTGAAAAAAAGGATACCATCTGCTCATAACAGCTGTTCCAGTGGGTCCACATCCCCCAACTTTCTTTGAGGTAAAAAACTGTTCTGAACGTTACAGTTCTCAAGTTCTATAACAACAGTTCTCAACGATAAAGAACACACTGGATGGCCTTGAAAAAGGATACCATCTGTTCATAACAGCTGTTCCAGTGGGTCCACATCCCCCAACTTTCTCTGAGTTAAAAAACTGTTCTCAACGTTACAGTTCTCAAGTTCTCAACGATAAAGAACACACTGGATGGCCTTGAAAGGAGGATACCATCTGTCTCCTAACAGCTGTTCCAGTAGGTCCCCTTCCCCCAACCTTCTCTGAGTTAAAGAACAGTTCTCAACGTTACAGTTCTCAAGTTCTGTAACAACAGTTCTCACGTTCTCAACGATAAAGAACACACTGGATGGCCTTGAAAAAAGGATACCATCTGTCTCCTAACAGCTGTTCCTCCAACCTTCTCTGAGTTAAAGAACAGTTCTCAACGTTACAGTTCTCAAGTCCTGTAACAACAGTTCTCAAGTTCTCAACGATAAAGAACACACTGGATGGCCTTGAAAGGAGGATACCATCTGCTCATAACAGCTGTTCCAGTGGGTACCCTTCCTCCAACCTTCTCTGAGTTAAAGAACAGTTCTCAACGTTACAGTTCTCAAGTCCTGTAACAACAGTTCTCAAGTTCTCAACGATAAAGAACACACTGGATGGCCTTGAAAGGAGGATACCATCTGTCTCCTAACAGCTGTTCCAGTGGGTACCCTTCCTCCAACCTTCTCTGAGTTAAAAAACTGTTCTCAACGTTACAGTTCTCAAGTTCTCAACGATAAAGAACACACTGGATGGCCTTGAAAGGAGGATACCATCTGTCTCCTAACAGCAGCCTCCAGTAGGTCCCCTTTCCCAACCTTCTCTGAGCCCTCGGTGTCCTTATAACCTAAAAATGTAACCCACTGTGTGCAAAAATTACCCCACAAAAGTTAAACAACCCAACACTATCATCCTCTGCACTAAACATTCCTCCAGAACATGACAAATTATTCTCCTAAGAAGTTTAGAAATATTTTAAAGTTACTCACAATATTTATCGATTTCTCTCTAGTTTGAACCTTCAGTGAGACTTCATAAAATCCACAAAATCTTCAGATTCCAATCCTGTCTTAAATTTAGATGTACGAGTTGGGTTGTTTTACCTCTGAGCAGCACTTTTTTGCACACCATGGGTTAAATGGCCAGGTCACATGGACCCCGAAGTCTCAGAGAAGGTTGGGGGAGGGGACCCACTGGAACAGCTGTTGGGAGACAGATGTTAGCCTCCCGTCAAGGCCATCCAGCGTGTTCTTTAACGTGCACAGGATATTGCTCTCTCGCACACGGGGCCACGGCTTAACGTCCCATCCGACGGACGGCGGCCTTTCCAAGCCCATCGGTGTCCCCTACTGACCGTGGACAGGGCGGGGAATTTTGCGGAGATAAATCCCAACGCTGATACAGCTGGGACTCGAACCTGGGAACTACAGATTACGAGCCTGGCGCGCTACCGACTGAGCCACCCCCGCCCCTTAGATGTACGAACTATTGCATAATGCAGCGTTTTCAAATTTTCTATTTTCGCGCATCCCTCTCAGCTTAACAAGTATTTTATTGCGATTTTTTTGCATGTAAAAAAACTCAGTATGCCGAAAAGCAACACTGAAATGCTATACAGTCGCTCAAATAAATATTCGAACACTATGATTGGTTTCAGAATTCAGAAAAAAATATCTGGCAACAATTTTTTAGAAATTAGTGATCTGGCAACCTTCATGTACTGTACACGAAGGTTGCCAGATTAAAAAAATAAATAAATACCCCCTCAAGCAGCTGCTTGCCACAGAGGTCTGACAGGAGCCTGTCAGGTTATATGCCAGAGTAGAAAGTCTGTGAGGATGGCAGGACCCCAGCAGAAAAACGACACGAACATCCATGCCTTACCCGGGGCTCGAACCCAGGGTTGGGTTGCGTTGTTTTACCTCTGAGCGGCACTTTTTTGCACACCATGGGCTAAATGGCCAGGTCACATGGACCCCGAAGGCTCAGAGAAGGTTGGGGGAGGGGACCCACTGGAACAGCTGTTGGAAGACAGATGGTAGCCTCCCGTTAAGGCCATCCAGCGTGTTCTTTAACGTGCACAGGGTATGGCTCTCCCGCACACGGGGCCAGGCTTAACGTCCCATCCGACGGACGGCGGCCTTTCCAAGCCCATCGGTGTCCCCTACTGACCGTTGGCAGGGCGGGGAATTTTGCGGAGACAAATCTCAACGCTGACCCAGCTGGGACTCGAACCTGGGAACTACAGATTACGAGCCTGGCGCGCTACCGACTAAGCCACCCCCGCCCCTACTCGAACCCAGGTCCCTTAGATCAGTAGCCAAGCGCGCTAACCACTCGACCACGGGACGGCTTTAATAAATACCCCCTCAAGCAGCTGCTTGCCACAGACGTCTGACAGGAGACTGTCAGTCAGAAGGTCTGAGAGGATGCCAGGACCTCAGCAGAAAAATGTCATATACATCCATGCCTTACCCGGGACTCGAACCCAGGTCCCTTTGATCAGCAGCCAAGCGCGCTAACCACTCGACCACGCGACGGCTTTAATAAATACCCCCTCAAGCAGCTGCTTGCCACAGAGGTCTGACAGGAGACTGTCAGTCAGAAGGTCTGAGAGGATCCCAGGACCTCAGCAGAAAAACGACATATACATCCATGCCTTACCCGGGGCTCGAACCCAGGTCCCTTAGATCAGTAACCAAGCGTGCTAACCGGGATATTTATTTGAGCGACTGTCATCATCATCATCATCATCATCATCATCATCATCATCATCATCATCATCATCATCATCATCATCCTCAAGCAGTCATGGGCTACGGAGGTCCAACCAGACCGTGCAATTTAGTTCTCCAAGCAAGTCTATCCTGAGCTACATCTACTGCATCTGGCCACTGCACACCAATTCTAACAAGGTCCTGTTTGACATTGTCTGCCCACCGCATCCTAGGTCTCCCCCTCTTTCTGAGGCCCTTAGGCACACTGTTCATAACCCTATTTGCAAATCTATAATTATCCATACTGGCAACATGGCCAAACCAACGGAGTCTCTCTCTGCACAATATGCTGCTTAAAGGAGGTTGCAGACTCCTTTGCCTAATCTCATCATTAGTTACAAAGTTGAACCACCTAATGCCCAAGATACTGCGTAAGCATCTGGAATCAAAAGCATCTAGTTTCCTGTTATCTTGTTTACAAAGTGTCCAAGTTTCACTACCATAACTAACCCTAGAAAGAACCAAACTATTATACAGTCTAATTTTAGTCTTTAGGTGTATACGCCTATTTCTCCACACTCTCCATAGGTTCTTAAAAGTCCCGGCAGCAATCCCTATTCGTCTGTTAATCTCATGCCGCACATCACCATTATCTGTTACATAGCTCCCAAGATAATTAAACTGTGACAACTGCTCAAGACTGCAACCATTCAGATTAACTGAATCACAGCCTGCCTGACCAATTTTCATCACTTTAGTTTTCTCTCTGTTTATAACCAAACGTACTCTACTACCAGTCTCATCAACGGCTCGAATGAAAGAGTTCATCTCATCAACATCATTTGAAAAAAGGGCTAAATCATCAGCATAATCTAAATCAGAAATTTTCGTATCTCCAGCCCCTTTAAGGCCAAAATCTTTCCCTTGAAGTGAATTTCGCATAACATAATCAATAACCAAACTAAAGAGAAAAGGAGACAAAATGCACCCTTGTCGAACACCAGAAGTAATGCTAAACCAATTGCTACAAGACTTGCCAACTCTCACACACGACACAGTGTTATTATAGAGAGCTTCATTATGTTAACTAACTTGTCTGGTATACCATATGATTTCACAATCAACCACAAATTATGACGATCAACAGAGTCGAAAGCCTTTTTGAAATCAACAAAGCTAGCAACCAGAGGTTTCTGAAACTCTAAACATTTCTCAAGAATCTGCCTAAGGGAAAATATCTGATCCACACATTCCCTACCACTTCTGAATCCACATTGCTCATCACGCAATTGACTGTCAACCAGATTCTTAATTCTATTAAGCACAATCATGGAAAGAACTTTACCTGGAACAGAGAGTAGGCTGATACCCCTATAGTTATCACAAGAACTGCGATCACCTTTTTTGAAAATAGGGATAACAATAGCTCTGGTAAAATCCTTAGGAACCATGCCTTTATCATAAAAGATATTCAGAATTTTAGTCATCCAAGTGGTAAGCGAAACATTCCGAGCTCTAAACATTTCGGTAGTAATTTCATCTACCCCTGGGGATTTATGTAGTTTAAGTTTAGAAACAGCTAAAATAACTTCAGATTGTGTTATAGGGCGAACATTAAAGCCACCAATGCATCCATCATCACTGCAAACAATGGGAGCAGAACCAACTACATTGTTTAGAACATCACTGAAATGCTCAGCCCACCTAGCCATGACAGAATCCTCCCCTTCCATAACCTTACCTTGTTTATCCTTCAATCCCTGTATACCTGTCGGTTTTCTACCACATAAAACATTAACTATTTGTTACAGCTCTCTGCTGTTGTGCTGTCTAACTGCTTCCTCGGCTTTGTCAGCCAAACCATCAAGCCAAAGATTCTTATCAGCAGCTAACTGATCTTTTACATGTTTATTAAGTTCTCTGTAATGCTTTCTATTAAGTTCTCTGTAATGCTTTCTATTAGGACTAGTAGGGTATTGATTAAAGACATTGCTGCAGTTCTTTGTTTCCGAAATAAGCTCAAGTGCCTTATCACTCAGATAATTCTGCCTCTTCTGCTCCTTTTTTCCTAAAAGAGTACTGTTAGTGTCCAAAAAAGCTTGTTTAAAATGATCCCATTCTTCCTCAACTTCAGTAGTAAGCAAACCATGACTGTCATAATGACTAAGTAACCTATCATGGTAAGCTTTGGCTATAACTGGGTCTTTCAGAGCTTCAGTATTAAAAGTAAATTTTTTAACCCTAGCACAACACTTTTTAAGTTTAAGTTGCAACACACTTTTAACAAGGTAATGGTCAGATCCAATTTCAGCTCCCCTATATGCCCTGGTATTCCTAACAGAACTATCCCATTTGCTGTTAATTAATATGTAATCAATCATATTCTTATGCAGCCCATCAGGTGAAACCCATGTGTACTTATGTATGTCGCGGTGTTTGTAATATGTGTTAGTTATTCTGAATCCATTGAGTTTACTTACCTGTAGGAGACGTTGCCCATTGCCATTGCAGCTACCAATACAAAAAGGGCCTATTACTCCTCCCCAAAGGTCAGAGTCAGTACCAACTTTGGCATTGAAGTCACCAAGAACAAGGGTAATATATCCTTTCTTGACAGAATTCAAAATATCCTGAAGTTGTTCATAAAACCTATCCTTCTCATCCTCATCGGCATCCTCAGTGAGGGCATAACAGCAGATAACATTCAGGTCTTTAACGCTTGTCTGAAATTTTGCTGTAAGAAACCTTTTATTAATGCACTCATATCCTAGAAGAGCATCACTAGCGTGTCTGCTGAGAAGCAGTCCCACGCCTTGGTGATGCTTATTGTCGTCCCTCCCTGAAAAGAGAAATTTAAGATTAGTTTTAAGAATCTGACCTTTATCTGTCCATCTGGTCTCTTGCAAGCCAAGAATATCTAAATTATAATGGTGGAATTCATGTGTGAGGACATCAAGAGAAAAAGCTCTGTGCAAAGTCCTCACATTCCAACTACCTAAGGAGAGAAAATGGTTAGTGGGATGTTTAAAGAAACTACGTTTATTGAGAGAGGGAATGCCGACAATATCAAACAGCCCCCTAATCGCAGACATGGGGCAAAGACCCCTTCCCCCACTACTAAAGGCTGAAGCCATCTACACTGGAAGACTTCCTCCAATGTAGAATTTGACGATGCCAATAGAAGCAAAGGGTTCAGGTGCCTGCGATGACCTCTGCTCAGGATTATCCACCAGCTGATAAACATATCCTGTGAATCTATTCACTTGGGGCTGTCAACCCACAAACAAACAGAAAACACAGCGGAAGATTTTCCCTCCACAGAAGCCCACCAGTGCAGCAAAATCAGGATCCATAATCAAGCTCAGAGCCATATATCTGTCCAGTCCAGTCAGTTTATATGGTCAGCACCAGGACCCTGTGTGGTTGACCACTCCTCAGCAGGGTAGAAAAAAAAGAAAAGTAGCCATAGTTGTCCAGATCAGTAGGCCACACTAATCTGCAGCCCTCCCCTTCCGTTCACTTCCACAAGAGAGTATCTCTTTTGAAAGTTACTAACGGTCCGCACCACGAGAAGGCGGGATCGGACATTAGGTGCTAGGCCTGGCCGGTTCTATGCATCATCACAGGGGATTGGTGCATAGCTCTCCTTCCAGTGACTACCTAGCTACCATTTACAGACTGTACTAATGGCTAACGAATAAATGCAGGTTCTGTACTAATAGCTTTTGAATTGCCTAAATAGAAAAGATGATTTTTTGGAAAATATGTCAGTGTAGAATGTATTTTTAAACTCACTGATGAAAAAAATTCAAGTAATGATCCCTGTTCCGGCTTAGCTTATCCTCCAATGTTGCCAAATTAAAGGCGCTGGAGTGAATATTTCACTATATTTCAAAACATAACTGGACAATTCCGGTAATATGAATGTAAAACAAGTTCAAAGCTGTCTAACTTTTTGGGGCGGGGTTGCTCAGTCGGTAGCGCGCCAGGCTCGTAATCTGTAGTTCCCAGGTTCGAGTCCCAGCTGGGTCAGCGTTGAGATTTATCTCCGCAAAATTCCCCGCCCTGCCCACGGTCAGTAGGGGATGATCGGTCACCGATGTGCTTGGAAAAGCCGCCGGCCGTCGGATGGGACGTCAAGCCGTGGCCCCGTATGCGGGAGAGACATACCCTGTGCACGTTAAAGAACACGCTGGATGGCCTTTAGGGGGGGCTACCATCTGTCTCCCAACAGCTGTTCCAGTGGGTCCCCTCCCCCAACCTTCTCTGAGCCTTCGGAGTCCTTGTGGCCTGGCCATTTAGCCCATGGTGTGCAAAAAAGTGCCGCTCAGAGGTAAAACAACCCAACGTTACAGAACACGCTGGATGACCTTGACGGGAGGCTACCATCTGTCTCCCAACAGCTGTTCCAGTGGGTCCCCTCACCCAACCTTCTCTGAGCCTTCGGGGTCCTTGTGCCCTGGCCATTTAGCCCATGATGTGCAAAAAAGTGCCACTCAGAGGTAAAACAACCCAACGTTAAAGAACACGCTGGATGGCCTTGACGGGAGGCTACCATCTGTCTCCCAACAGCTCTTCCAATAGTTCCCTCCCCCAACCTTCTCTGAGCCGTAGGAGTCCTTGTGGCCTGGCCATTTAGCCCATGGTGTGCAAAAAAGTGCGGCTCAGACGTAAAACAACCCAACGTTAAAGAACACGCTGGATGGCCTTGACGGGAGACTACCATCTGTCTCCCAACAGCTGTTCCAGTGGGTCCCCTCACCCAACCTTCTCTGAGCCTTCGGGGTCCTTGTGGCCTGGCCATTTAGCCCATGGTGTGCAAAAAAGTGCCGCTCAGAGGTAAAACAACCCAATGTTGAAGAACACGCTGGATGGCCTTGACGGGAGGTTACCATCTGTCTCCCAACAGCTGTTCCAGTGGGTCCCCTCACCCAACCTTCTCTGAGCCTTCGGGGTCCATGTGACCTGGCCATTTAGCCCATGGTGTGCCACAAAGTGCCGCTCAGAGGTAAAACTATCCAATCCAATCTGTCTAACTTTAAAAATAAGTATTTTTATGAAAAAATATTACTAAAGATAAACTTAAGATCTTACTCAAATCTCTTTAAATATCTATTTTCGGTAATATTCGTTTAATATTTAACGAATTATTGAAGCTAAAAATTAAATTATAACTTTTTTATTCATAGAAATATCCATCAAAAGATGAAACACAACTCTTTTAACAAATTGTTCGCTAGCATAAATGTAACATTTGAAGTTTGTGTAACCATATTTTTTTGGCTTTCACCAATTTGTGGGGAGGTTGGATTGGGTTGTTTTACTTCTGAGCGGCACTTTTTGCACACAATGGACTAAATAGCCAGATCACAAGGACCCCGAAGGCCTGGAACAGCTGTTGGCAGACAGATGGTACCCTCCCTTCAATGCCACTCAGCGTGCTCTTTAACATGCACAGGGTATGGCTCTCCCGCACACTGAGCCACGGCTTAACGTCCCATACGAAGGACGGCGGTGTTTTCAAGTCCATCGGTGTCCCCTACTGACCGTGGACAGGGCCGGGAGTTTTGCGGAGATAAATCTCCATGCTGACCCAGCTGGTACTCGAACCTGGGAACTGCAGATTACCTAACTGCAGCTACCGACTGAGCCACCCCCGTCCCCTGGGAGGGAGGGTTTAGTAAAAGTATCACTAGATTGGATTACCTCTGAGCGGCACCTTTTTGCACACCATGGGCTAAATGGCCAGGCCACAAGGACCCCTAAGGCTCAGAGAAGGTTGGGGGAGTGGACCCACTGGAACAGCTGTTAGTAAACAGATGGTAGCCTCCCGTCAAGGCCATCCAGCGTGTTCTTTAACGTGCACAGGGTATGGCTCTCCCGCACACGGGGCCATGGCTTAACGTCCCATCCGACGGACGGCGGCCTTTCCAAGCCCATCGGTGTCTTCTACTGACCGTGGGCAGGGCGGGGAATTTTGCGGAGATAAATCTCAACGCTGACCCAGCTGGGACTCGAACCTGGGAACTACAGATTACGAGCCTGGCGCGCTACCGACTGAGCCACCCCCGCCCCAGTATCACTAGAACATCTGGTGTTATGTGTTGAAACTTGAATTTGAAATATTATTCAGAGATTTGTTATTTCTGCATTAATTAGAATTAACTTTCCTTAACATTTAATTTTATTATCTAACATTTTATATCCTCCTCCATTTTTCAGATTATCATTGGAAGCATCTGCCTGCTCATAACACGTTGTCATAGCAATGACTACGTAAATCAGCCCCAGTTCCAGACTGATCATGATGGATACAACAATCAGTTCAGGACCGTGTCAAACAGTTACAACGGACGCCAAAGAACTGCTCCAAATGACTTCAGAAGCATGCAGACAACAATCTCCAATCCCTACAACAGACGACAAGAAACTGCAATACCAAACAACAACAACGTATGGTCAGGGATGGACTATTACATAAACAACAGACTCACTTTGCCGAATCGAAACAATTATAACAGACTACCAATAAGGCCTGAGACAATTCCTTCTGTCAAACGATCTGGATCAGGATATACCAATAACATAAGATCACTAACGAACTATAATAATCCCAGAATTAATGCACCTGATCGTAATGGATACGACAATCAACTTACACTGGACTATGATCGTTTTAACAGAGAATCTGGACTCCAAAACCTTCCAAATACTTTCAACCGACATTTCAATAATATCCCCAATAATTTTCAAAACAATCCAAGTCAGTTCAACAGACATATAAATAATAATCAATTCAACAGCCATTTTGGGAGTCTTGCAAACGGTTTCAGGACACATCCTGGATTAAATCAAAATGTATTCAACAGAGCGTCCAGTAACAACAGAAATTTATTTAATGATCGCGTGATTGATGCCAGTGTTCCTAACAGACGTCCTGGATTAAGTACTCGGAAAAGAGTCAATCAAAGTGTTCCTAGAAGACGTGCTGGAACAACATTCAACGGCAATGAATACCGAGTAAGTGTTTGATCATTTTCTTAAACAGAAAGAAATATCTCAGGGTTGGGTTGTTTTACCTCTGAGCGGCACTTTTTTGCACACCATGGGCTAAATGGCCAGGTCACATGGACCCCGAAGGCTCAGAGAGGGTTGGGGGAGGGGACCCACTGGAACAGCTGTTGGGAGACAGATGGTAGCCTGCCGTCAAGGCCATCCAGCGTGTTCTTTAACGTTGGGTTGTTTTACCTCTGAGCGGCACTTTTTTGCACACCATGGGCTAAATGGCCAGGTCACATGGACCCCGAAGGCTCAGAGAAGGTTGGGGGAGGGGACCCACTGGAACAGCTGTTGGGAGACAGATGGTAGCCTCCCGTCAAGGCCATCCAGCGTGTTCTTTAACGTTGGGTTGTTTTACCTCTGAGCGGCACTTTTTTGCACACCATGGGCTAAATGGCCAGGTCACATGGATCCCGAAGGCTCAGAGAAGGTTGGGGGAGGGGACCCACTGGAACAGCTGTTGGAAGACAGATGGTAGCCTCACGTCAAGGCCATCCAGCGTGTTCTTTAACGTGCACAGGGTATGGCGCTCCCGCACACGGGGCCACGGCTTAACGTCCCATCCGACGGACGGCGGCCTTTCCAAGCCCATCGGTGTCCCCTACTGACCTTGGGAAGGACGGAGAATTTTGTGGAGATAAATCTAAACGCTGACCCAGCTGGGACTCGAACCTGGGAACTACAGATTACGAGCCTGGCGCGCTACCGACTGAGCCACCCCCGCCCCAAAAATATCTCAGTGTAACTAAAATTTATTCATTATCAATGTCCAATATGCACAAGAATTGAATGACAAAATATTTTCTTCTGTAGGTATAAATTATACACTTTAAATTTTTTTGAAAATAACTTTGTTTTTCGGGTTTTTTTTTTCAGTATGTAAAAAATATACAAATTTCAATATTTAAAAAAATATTCAATTGAAATTTTAAAAAAATCCAATTTTTTATTCTCTATTAGCCGTCACGTGGCCGAGTGGTTAGCACGCTTGGTTATTGATCTAAGGGACCTGGGTTCGAGCCCCGGGTAAGGCATGGATGTATGTGTCGTTTTTCTGCTGAGGTCCTGCCATCCTCTCAGATCTCAGACCTTCTACTGTGGCATATAAACCATCCTCTCAGATCTTCTACTATGGCATATAAACTGACAGGCTCCTGTCAGACCTATGTGGCAAGCAGTTGCTTGAGGGGGTATTTATTTTTTATTTTATTTTTTTATCGTTGTATAAAATAATTTTCTCTTTTATAAGAAAAGGGCTCGTAAACTGCTGCCCCCAGATTCGAATCTCGCCGGTGAAAATAATTCAGATTTACCTGCACAAAACTCACCGTTCAGCCCCTCTGTCAGTAGGGGATACCGATGGGCTTGGAAAGACCGCCGTCCGTCGGATGGGACGTTAAGCCAAGGTTCCGTGTGATGGAAGAGCTATACCCTATGCACATTAAAGAACACGCTGGATGACATTGACGGGAGGCTATCATCTGTCTCCCAACAGCTGTTCAAGTGGTTCCCCATTCTCCATCTTCTCTAATACTTCGGGGTCGTTGTCACCTAGTCATTTAGCCCATTGTGTGAAAAAAAGTTCCCGCTCAGAGGTAAAACAACCCGACCCGCCTGGGCCAGCGTTGAGATTTCTATGCACCAAACTCCCCGCGGGGCCCTCGGTCAGCAGGGGATACTGATGGTCTTCGAAAGGCTGCCGTCTCGGATGGGACGTCAAGCCGTGGCCCCGTGTGCAGGAGAGGCATATTCTGTGCATATTAAAGAACACACTTAATGGGGGCGGGGATGGCTCAGTCGGTAGCGCGCCAGGCTCGTAATCTGTAATTCCCAGGTTCGAGTCCCAGCTGGGTCAGCGTTGAGATTTATCTCCGCAAAAATTCCCCGCCCTGCCCACAGTCAGTAGGGGACACCGATGGGCTTGGAAAGGCCGCCGTCCGTCGGATGGGACGTTAAGCCGTGGCCCCGTGTGCGGGAGAGCCATACCCTGTGCACATTAAAGAACACGCTGGATGGCCTTGAAGGGAGGCTACCATCTGTCTTCCAACAGCTGTTCCAGTGGGTCCCCTCCCCCAACCTTCTCTGAGCATTCGGGGTCCATGTGACCTGGCCATTTAGCCCATGGTGTGCAAAAAAGTGCCGCTCAGAGGTAAAACAATCCAATCCAACACACTTAATGGCCTTGACAGGAGGCTACCATCTGTCTCCTAACAGCCCTTCAGTGGGCCCCCTTCACTCACCCTTCTCTGAACCCTTGGGGTCCTTGGCCATTTTGCCCAATGGGTCAAAAAGGTGCAGCGCAGATATAAAGAAACTCAAAATTGTTCATAATTTCGGCACTTCCAAAAGGATTTTTCGCATTCGTCTACATAAATCAGTGTGTTTAAACAGCCATAACTCGTGGTAGATTTGCAAACGACAAAGAACATTTTAATTGTGCTGACAGCTGACATTATAGTCATAGGCAAGGTCATCCTGATTGGTTAAAGATTTTAATTGCCAAGTGTAGAGTAAAAGCACTTTTAAACATACAGTTAATGATCTTAATTATTACACAAGAAATTTTAAAACAACCACTTTTTCATCTGCATCTGTGAAATTGCAGGAAGCAGGAATCTGTCGGGAAAGCAGTTGAAACTTTCTCAATAGTTTGTATGAGGTCGAGGTCCAGAAAAAAAGTAAATATCGGGGGGGGGGAGACAAGAAAACACAATCGGGCCAGAAATAAGTAATACTTGGAGGGGGGATGAAACAGACTGGATTTCCATTGAAATATAACATTTATCCCTCGTTTTTGTCGTGCCAGGCTCCTAATCTTCAGTTCCCAGGTTCGAGTCCCACTTGTGTTAGCGTTGAGATTTATCTCCGAAAAATTCCCCGACCTGCCCACGATCAGTAGGGGACACCGATGTGCTTGAAAAAGCCGCCTTCCGTCGGATGGGACGTTAAGCCGTGGCTCCGTGTGCGGGAGAACCATACCCTGTGCACGTTAAAGAACACGCTGGATGGCCTTGACGGGAGGCTACCATCTGTCTCCCAGCAGCTGTTCCAGTGGGTCCCCTCACCCAACCTTCTCTGAACCTTCGGGGTCCATGTGACCTGGCCATTTAGCCCATGGTGTGCAAAAAAGTGCAGCTCAGAGGTAAAACAACCCAACGTTAAAGAACACGTTGGATGGCCTTGACGGGAGGCTACCATCTGTCTCCCAACAGCTATTCCAGTGGGTCCCCTCCCCCAACCTTCTCGAACCTTCGGGGTCAATGTGACCTGGCCATTTAGCCCATGGTGTACAAAAAAAGTGCCGCTCAGAGGTAAAACAACCAACCAACCAACCCTCGTTTTTGTATATCTGTAAAAAAAATTCTTGAAAAAATCATGAAAAATACCTAAGTTTAATAATTTTGCTTCTATTACCATTAAGTGCATCCTCCAAGGATGGACATGGTCCCCTTGCACCCCCCCCCCCCTGTAAATGGGGCCCTAGTTTGTGTAGTATATTTAAGCGATTGCAAATTTAAATCGAAAAAAATAATGGCTCATTTTAACGAGCTTAATCTGCTATTTCTAATCTAATTCCATGCATCTTTAACGCATCATCTTATTTCTTACAGAGCTATCGCCCAACTGAATCTTCAACCCGCATGAAGCCCTATTCTTTCAAGTACGTAGCCGAACTTCCAGATGGGATGAGCGCCCGTGAGGAATCCAACACCGCCAAAGGAGCGGTGGTGGGATACTACACCTTGAAGCACGCCGATGGTAGAGAGAGAACCGTCGAGTATGTGGCAGATGCCAACGGATTCAGGGCCAGGGTGATGACTAACGAGCCCGGCACGGCCAATTACAATTCGGCGAATGTGAGGGTGCAGTCAACGGCTCCGGATCCAGGGAGGAATGTGATTCCAGAAGGTGATGCGAGACAGCAAGTGATCAGGCAACAACGAAGCATGGACAGGCCGCCGTGGCCAAATCGATTCTGAGATTCTTTTACAGTACGTCCTATGGCCGAGTGGTTAGCGCGCTTGGCTACTGATCTAAGGGACCTGGGTTCGAGCCCCGGGTAAGACTAGGATGTATGTGTCGTTTTTCTGCTGAGGTCCTGCCATCCTCTCAGACCTTCTACTATGGCATATAAACTGACAGGCTCCTGTCAGACCTCTGTGGCAAGCAGCTGCTTGAGGGGGTATTTTTTTTTGATTCACCAAAGGGTTTTATTCTGTAGTTACACTCAGTGATCACTTTATAAGTCTTTTAGTCATCTTATTAGTCCTTCTCAGTTGATATTATTCAATATAATTCACATACAGAATTCAGTGATCTCTTAAACTAGATCTCAGTAACTTCTTAAACTCGAAAACAGAACTTTTTAAATTAGAATTCAGAACTTTTTAAACTACAACTCAGAACTTCTTAAACTAGTACTCAGAAAGTCTTAAATTGGAACTCATGCTGTGTAGGTGCTAATAAAATATCACAATTTCCATTTTCTTAATTACCAATTAGTTATAATTTCCACAGATAGAGAATACTAAAAGCGGGTTGGTTGGGTTGTTTCACCTCTGAGCGGCACTTTTTTGCACACCATGGGCTAAATGGCCAGGTCACAAGGACCCCGAAGGCTCAGAGAAGGTTGGGGGAGGGGACCCACTGGAACAGCTGTTGGGAGACAGATGGTAGCCTCCCATCAAGGCCATCCAGTGTGTTCTTTAACGTGCACAGGGTATGGCTCTCCCGCACGAGGGGCCACGGCTTAACGTCCCATCCGACGGACGACGGCCTTTCCAAGCCCATCGGTGTCCCTACTGACCGTGGGCAGGGCGGGGAATTTTGCGGAGATAAATCTCAACGCTGACCCAGCTGGGACTCGAACCTGGGAACTACAGATTACGAGCCTGGCGCGCTACCGACTAAGCCCCCCGCCCCATACTAAAAGCGGAATAATGAAAAAAAAACCTTTATTCTCTTTAAAACGAGCGTCCCGTGTCCCCCAAGAGAACATAATTATTCTTTTAGTTTTTCCTTAGAAGTTGTTAGAAAGTATTCATTAACAAAGATAGCCCTAAATGCAATTATTAATGGTAACATAACCTTAGCTGCCATTTTATTACATGCAATAATCATTACATGCATGTCGATAAGAACTCAGATTCAAAACTCAGTAGCTTTTTAAATAAACTTTTTTTTTTGAAAGAAATGCGACTAAAGATAATTTAAAAAACCGTTTCTGTTAAATATTACAATTTCTGTAACTCCCAGAATACCGAACGAATATTGTTTAAAATCGAGATTTAAATATAAATTTGATTGCTATAAATGCATCAAATTTATGATAATCTATAAATTATCTAGATTCGAATTTTTTTTTCATAAAAAGCTTATTTAAAAAAATTGCTGATTTCGGTATATGAGTTACTATTGAAATGACATGGAATTGTACTTAACACAATGACAGATGAGTGTATGTATTTTGTGAAATTTGATGTAGGAATTTTCCAAACTTTGCCTTATATTATAGTGAATATAAATATATGCAACTACACCTATTGGAGAGAAAATGTAAACAGTTCCATGGGTTGGGTTGGGTTGTTTTACCTCTGAGCGGCACTTTTTTGCACACCATGGGCTAAATGGCCAGGTCACATGGACCCGAAGGCTCAGAGAAGGTTGGGGGAGGGGACCCACTGGAACAGCTGTTGGAAGATAGATGGTAGCCTCCCGTCAAGGTCATCCAGCGTGTTCTTTAACGTTGGGTTGTTTTACCTCTGAGCGGCACTTTTTTGCACATCATGGGCTAAATGGCCAGGTCACATGGACCCCGAAGGCTCAGAGAAGGTTGATGGAGGGGACCCACTGGAACAGCTGTTGGGAGACACATGGTAGCCTCCCGTCAAGGCCATCCAGTGTGTTCTTTAACGTGCACAGGGTATGGCTCTCCCGCACACGGGGCCACGGCTTAACGTCCCATCCGACGGACGGTGGCCTTTCCAAGCCCATCGGTGTCCCCTACTGACCGTGGGCAAGGGGAGAATTTTGCGGAGATAAATCTCAACCCTGACCCAGCTGGGACTCGAACCAGGGAACTACAGATTACGAGCCTGGCGTGAAACAGTTCCATGTTATCTCAATATAAAATCACATTCAGGACTCAATAACTTCTTGAATAGGATTTTAAGAAAAATATGTCTAAAGATAAGTTAAAGTTCTCAATCAAATTTATCTAAATCTCGATTTTAAAGAATATATTTTCACTATTCAAAGAGTTATGAACCCGAGAGTATTTAATAGACTACAAATAATTGACCCCAAAATTTAATTAAAACAGGTTAAGAGATTAGCGATCATAGTTGACTGTAGTAGATTGCTTGTTTTAATTAAATTTTTGGATCTTTTTTCCTAGCTTATTAGGGGCGGGGGTGGCTCGTAATCTGTAGTTTCCAGGTTCGAGTCCCAGCTGGGTCAGCGTTGAGATTTATCTCCGCAAAATTCCCCGCCCTGCCCACGATCAGTAGGGGACACCGATGGGCTTGGAAAGGCCGCCGTCCGTCGGATGGGACGTTAAGCCGTGGCCCCGTGTGCGGGAGAGTCATACCCTGTGCACGTTAAAGAACACGCTGGATGGCCTTGACGGGAGGCTACCATCTGTCTCCCAACAGCTGTTCCAGTGGGTCCCCTCCCCCAACCTTCACTGAGCCTTCGGGGTCCATGTGACCTGGTCATTTAGCCCATGGTGTGCAAAAAAGTGCCGCTCAGAGGTAAAACAACCCAACCTACCTTATTAAATATTCTAGCGTCCATAACTCTTTGAATATTGAAAAAATATTGTTTGAAATCGATATTTAGATAGATTTGATTCAGATCTTTAATTTATCATTAAACATATTTTGATTAAAAATCACATGAATGAGTTATTGAGCTCTGAATGTAATTTTTTTTTATTGAGATAGCATGTTTCCATTTTCTGTGTAGTATCTACAGTATATACTGCTATACAGTACAACAACGTGTAAAATTATAGTGACATATAGTTGAATAGATCTCAGTGTTTTTATTCAGCATTAGTCCCCAATCATCGTCATTGTCATGCACCTCCTCTTACATTTTTTTTCGGAGAAATTCAGACCATAAAATCTGGTTTCCAGATTGGATAAATGTTGTAAACCTGTCTCTTCCGGTTCATAGCATAGCAAAGTTGTTAGTTACAAATGCTTCGATTTACGATTGGTTGTCTCAGCTGGGTGGGGCGGGGGTGGCTCAGTCGGTAGCGCGCCAGGCTTGTAATCTGTAGTTCCCAGGTTCGAGTCCCAGCTGGGTCAGCGTTGAGATTTATCTCCGCAAAATTCCCCGCCATGCCCATGGTCAGTAGGGGACACCGATGGGATTGGAAAGGCCGCCGGTGCACGTTAAAGAACACGCTGGATGGCCTTGACGGTAGACTACCATCTGTCTCCCAACAGCTGTTCCAGTGGGTCCCCTCCTCCAACCTTCTCTGAGCCTTCGGGGTCCATGTGACCTGGCCATTTAGCCCATGGTGTGCAAAAAAGTGCCGTTCAGAGGTAAAACAACCCAATGTTAAAGAACACGCTGGATGGCCTTGACGGGAGACTACCATCTGTCTCCCAACAGCTGTTCCAGTGGGTCCCCTCCTCCAACCTTCTCTGAGCCTTCGGGGTCCATGTGACCTGGCCATTTAGCCCATGGTGTGCAAAAAAGTGCCACTCAGAGGTAAAACAACCCAACTCAGCTGGGTTCTTCCATGAATCTTTTTACATCTCAAACATCTCAAATTTACTCCCACTTTTGTCGAGTAACAGCTTCGTGAAGGAATCTTGATTGAGATAGAGATGTTCAGTGATGGAAAGAGGTCAGTAAACGACAATACAGCGTCCCACTAGTTCCAAAGATGAAAGAAAAAAAAGGTGTTGAAACATTAAACACGAAACAAAATCAGACCCATTATCCCACACTTTTTGCCTGTTACTTTTAGTGTTACTTCCGATAAACCTTTTTTTTTTATATATATTGGGGCGGAGGTTGAGGGGTGGGGCCATAGAATATATGTACTTTACCGTGCCCCTGGTTCAAAAGTCCCATTTCCGGTGCTTGGAGGTGTTACTATGGCAACAAGAACTTAAATGGCTGGAAGAGATTGTGTGTCTATAGACCACAGCTTGGAGATGTTACTATGGAAACGGGAACTAAAATGGCTGGAAGAGACTATGTGTCCTATAGACATACGTACAGTCTTACAGAAAGCTGGATATCACAAAAACAAGGAAATAAAGAGAAACTTATTATTTAAAATATACAAAAAAAAATTATATGTGTTATTATATTTTCGGACTTCTGTCACAATTCCCACATCAACAAGCTTTCGCTTAATGCCTAACTCCTAATTGTGGGGGGGCGGGGGGGCTCAGTCGGTAGCGCGCCAGGCTCGTAATCTGTAGTTCCCAGGTTCGAGTCCCAGCTGGGTGAGCGTTGAGATTTATCTCCGCAAAATTCCCCGCCCTGCCCACGGTCAGTAGGGGACACCGATGGCTTGGAAAGGCCGCCGTCCGTCGGATGGGATGTTAAGCCGTGGCCCCGTGTGCGGGAGCGCCATACCCTGTGCACGTTAAAGAACACGCTGGATGGCCTTGACGGGGGGCTACCATCTGTCTCCCAACAGCTGTTCCAGTGGGTCCCCTCCCCCAACTTTCTCTGAACCTTCGGAGTCCATGTGACCTGTCCATTTAGCCCCATGGTGTGCAAAAGAGTGCCGCTCAGAGGTAAAACAACCCAACCTAATTGTGGCTCTCGCATTCTAAAGATATAGATTTCATGACGATTTTCACATTTGACCTTTTTCAGGGAAAAAATGTGTAGATTTTTTTTATACCCTGTGACACTCCCAGGTCCTAAGCGTTCATTTGACACATAACTGGCGGTAATAGGGTTGGGTTGTTTTACCTCTGAGCGGCACTTTTTTGCACACCATGGGCTAAATGGCCAGGTCACATGGACCCCGAAGGCTCAGAGAAGGTTGGGGGAGGGGACCCACTGGAACAGCTGTTGGGAGACAGATGGTAGCCTCCCGTCAAGGCCATCCAGCGTATTCTTTAACGTGCACAGGGTATGGCTCTCCCGCACACGGCGCCACGGCTTAACGTCCCATTCGACGGACGGCGGCCTTTCCAAGCCCATCGGTGTCCCCTACGGACCGTGGGCAGGGCGGGGAATTTTGCGGAGATAAATCTCAACGCTGACCCAGCTGGGACTCGAACCTGGGAACTACAGATTACGAGCCTGGCGCGCTACCGACTGAGCCACCCCTGCCCCGCCGTAATACGTCAACGGGTTGAGGAGATATGGTGCAACTGCCGTCTCTGATAAACACACAAACCCATAAATGACGACCGAAAAGTAATTGGAAAATAAACTCAACTGAGAGGATTAGAAATTGAAATAGTAGACGGAAAGCGTTTCTAATGAACTTACAAATAACACGAATTAAAAGTAAGTTATCTTATGAGTGAAGCAATAATAAAAAAAATAAATACCCCCCTCAAGCAGCTGCTTGCCACAGAGTTCTGACAGGATATGCCACAGTAGGAGATCTGAGAGGATGGCAGGACCTCAGCAGAAAAACGACACATACATCGATGCCTTACCCGGGGTTCGAACCCAGGTCCCTTAGATCAGTAGCCAAGCGCGCTATCCACTCGGCCACAGGAAGGTATGAGTGAAGTACTGAGATTTTAATCGAAAATTTTAAACTAGATTCCGAAATTCGTTCAATAAATTTCAAAGCAACTGCTTTGAAATGATTACCTTTTTTTGCACACAATGGACTAAATGGCCAAGTCACAAGGACCTCGAGATGGCTCGTGGAAGGGGACCCACTGGGCTCTGTTAGGAGGCAGATGGAAGCCTCCCATCAAGGCCATCCAGCGTGTTCTTTAATGTGCACAGGATCCCACACAGTGAGATGCAAACAGAATTTACAGCGGGGGTGGCTCAGTCGGTAGCGCGCCAGGCTCGTAATCTGTAGTTCCCAGGTTCGAGTCCCAGCTGGGTCAGCGTTTAGATTTATCTCCGCAAAATTCTCCCCTTGCCCACGGTCACTAGGGGACACCGATGGGCTTGGAAAGGCCGCCGTCCGTCGGATGGGACGTTAAGCCGTGGCCCCGTGTGCGGGAGAGCCATCCCCTGTGCACGTTAAAGAACACGATGGATGGCCTTGACGGTAGGCTACCATCTGTCTCCCAACAGGTGTTCCAGTGGGTCCCCTCCCCCAACCTTCTCTGAGCCTTCGGGGTCCATATGACCTGGCCATTTAGCCCACGGTGTGCAAAAAAGTGCCGCTCAGAGGTAAAACAACCCAACCCAACCCAACAGAATTTATAACGATGAATACCAGGTCAGATAAGGTTTACGAATTATGTTACATAAATAAGAATTCTATGCATTTTCCATTAGCTAGTAACTTCGATGTTGCCAATAGATCACTTAAAATATAACACATCTCCTGGATTTGACAATATTAAACCAAAATACATAAAGGAAAGTAAATGCAATTTTGTTCATGTAATAACAATTCTTATAAATAAAATTTTTTGAAACTCGCAAATCCCAATAGTTATGAAAATTGGAATTATTCGTCCGGTATATAAAAGTGGATCAAAAAATAATTTTAATAATTATACACCAATCACTCTATTAACAATTTTTGATAAGATAATGGAAAAATACGTTGGAGATCGCTTGCAAAATTTTTTGAATAAAATTAATTTTTGGTCAAGTCAGCAATTTGGGTTCCGTAAAGGTATGGGAACGCAAAGCCTTTTGGAAGATCTTATTATTAATAAAAATATTAATTTAAATATAGGAAAGAAATGCACTGCGGTGTTTATGGACTTAAATAAAGCATTTGATTCCGTTGACATTGACATCTTGCAACAGAAATTATATTTACTTGATATTAGAGGGAATATTTTTGAACGATTTAAAAACTACTTATTACAAGAGAAATAGTTATGAAAATAAATGATAATTATAGTGATAAATTTCAAATCAATTTTGGAGTTCCACAATGATCTATTCTCGGTCCTATGCTATTTCAAATATACATAAATGATTTGGCTAATATTAATTTAAATAGTAAATTATATATGTATTCTAATAATGCAGTGCTAATCAGCTTCTACTTAGATTTAGAATACGCTATTTGCAATCTACAAAATGATTTCAATAACGTAGTTAAATGGTTTTCTCTTAACAAACTGAATGTAAACAAGGAAAAAACTAAATTTATGTGTATTGGCTTTCAACAACCTATACTTAATAGAAGTATTACTGAACATCGAATCAGTTGTTCTATGTTGGATGTTTTATGACCTGATATATGAAATTGTTCTAAAATAGAAGAAGTAAACGAAATAATTTACGTAGGCTTAAAAATGAATTCGAAAATGAAATGGAATAAACATATTGACTTGATGTGTTCAAGACTACAATATATATTGATACACATTTAACTCTTTTAGTATATAAGACACTTTTTGAATCTATAATTAGATATGGAATAACAGTTTATGGACAGACTGTAAGAAAGAATTAAATAAAATTAAAGGAATACAAATTAGTCTAAATGGATTGTGTAATTCAGAAGTTAAAAATTCCCTTACAGCAAAAGATGATATATTTAGTTTATTCAAAATTTTGCCTATTGAAAGTTTATATGTGTTTGTTTGTGTTATCAATAACTTATTTAACAGTACCTGTAAGCAAAATATTTGCCACAATAAGTTTCCTAGAATAAAGGTTTAGGATTTTTTGAAACAACCAAAATTTTATAATAATTACCGACGAAATTCCAAAGAATATCAAATTTCCTACCTATTTAACTTACTTCCTAGAGAAATTGTTAACTTAAGTACAATTTGTGATGTTAAAGAAAAATTATTTCGGTGGTTGATCAAAAAGTGATGTTTTTATTCGGAATAATTTATTGTTCTATTGGTTTTCATTTATTCTTTCTTTTTTTCCTTCTTCATTTTGTGTAATGATGCTGGTGTAATCTAGATTAAGGGTTCTCAATGTGGGTTACGTGGTAAAAGTTTTTGGGATACGCCGTGAGAACTCTAAAGTCGATTACCCAATGAAATATTTATAATTTTATAAGATTAGTTAAATTGTTTATGTCATTTTTTGTGTTTTTCGATATATGCAATTTATGAATACAAAATTTAATGTGTATATATATATATTATTTTATTCCCATTGTTATACTGTAACTATAGTGTTATCTATCTATACAAGGGGTACGCCAGTTACATACACATTTCCAGGGGATACGTGAAGCATAAAAGGTTGAGAACCACTGATATATATGTTATATTTTATTCCCATTGTTATACTATAACTATCATCATCATCATCATCATCATCATCATCATCATCATCATCATCCTCAAGCAGCCATGGGCTACGGAGGTCCAACCAGACCGCGCAATTTAGTTCTCCAAGCAAGTCTATCCTGAGCTACATCTACTGCATCTGACCACTGCACACCAATTCTAACAAGGTCCTGTTTGACATTGTCTGCCCACGGCATCCTAGGTCTCCCCTTCTTTCTGAGGCCTTTAGGCACACTGTTCATAACCCTATTCGCCAATCTATAATTATTCATACGGGCAACAGGGCCAAACCAACGGAGTCTCTCTCTGCACAATATGCTGCTTAAAGGAGGTTGCAAACTCCTTTGCCTAACCTCATCATTAGTTACAAAGTTGAACCACCTAATGCCCAAGATACTGCGTAAGCATCTGGAATCAAAAGCATCTAGTTTCCTGTTATCTTGTTTACAAAGTGTCCAAGTTTCACTACCATAACTAACCCTAGAAAGAACCAAACTATTATACAGTCTAATTTTAGTCTTTAGGTGCATACGCCTATTTCTCCACACTCTCCATAGATTCTTAAAAGTCCCGGCAGCAATCCCTATTCGTCTGTTAATCTCATGCCGCACATCACCATTATCTGTTACATAGCTCCCAAGATAAACTGTGACACCTGCTCAAGACTGCAACCATTCAGATTAACTGAATCACAGCCTGCCGGACCAATTTTCATCACTTTAGTTTTCTCTCTGTTTATAACCAAACCTACCCTACTACCAGTCTCATCAACAGCTCGAATGAAAGAGTTCATCTCATCAACATCATTTGCCAGAAGGGCTAAATCATCAGCATAATCTAAATGAGAAATTTTCGTATCTCCAGCCCCTTTAAGGCCAAAATCTTTCCCTTGAAGTGAATTTCGCATAACATAATCAATAACCAAACTAAAGAGAAAACGAGACAAAATGCACCCTTGTCGAACACCAGAAGTAATGCTAAACCAATTGCTACAAGCCATACCAACTCTCACCCACGACTCAGTGTTATTATAGAGATCCTTCATTATTTTAACTAACGTGTCTGGTATACCATATGATTTCAAAATCAACCACAAATTATGACGATCAACAGAGTCGAAAGCCTTTTTGAAATCAACAAAGCTAGCAACCAAAGGTTTCTGAAACTCTAAACATTTCTCAAGAATCTGCCTAAGTGAAAATATATGATCCACACATCCCCTACCACTTCTGAATCCACATTGCTCATCACGCAATTGACTGTCAACCAGATTCTTAATTCTATTAAGCACAATCATGGAAAGAACTTTACCTGGAACAGAGAGTAGGCTAATACCAGTATAGTTATCACAAGAACTGCGATCACCTTTTTTGAAAATAGGGATAACAATAGCTCTGGTAAAATCCTTAGGAACCATGCCTTTATCATAAAAGGTATTCAGAATTTCAGTCATCCAAGTGGTAACCGAAACATTTCCAGCTCTAAGCATTTCTGTAGTAATTTCATCTACCCCTGGGGATTTATGAAGTTTAAGTTTAGAAACAGCCAAAATAACTTCAGATTGTGTTATAGGGCCAACATTAAAGCCACCAATGCATCTATCATCATTGCAAACAATGGGAATAGAACTAACTGCATTGTTTAGAATATCACTGGAATGCACAGCCCACCTAGCCATGACAGAATCCTCACCTTCTATAACCTTACCTTGTTTATCCTTCAATCCCTGTATACCTGTCCGTTTTCTACCACACAAAACATTAACTATCTGGTACAGCTCTCTGCTGTTGTGCTGTCTAACTGCTTCCTCGGCTTTGTCAGCCAAACCATCAAGCCAAAGATTCTTATCAGCAGCTAACTGATCTTTTACACGTTTATTAAGTTCTCTGTAATGCTTTCTATTAGGACTAGTAGGGTATTGATTAAGGACATTCCTGCAGTTCTTTCTTTCCGAAATAAGCTCAAGTGCCTTATCACTCAGATAATTCTATCTCATTTGCTCCGTTTTTCCTAAAAGAGTACCGTTAGTGTCTAAAAAAGCCTGTTTAAAATGATCCCATTCTTCTTCAACATCAGTAGAAGCAAACCATGACTGCCATAATGACTAAGTAACCTATCATGGTAAGCTTTGGCTATAACTGGGTCTTTCAGAGCTTCAGTATTAAAAGTAAACTTTTTAACTTTAGCACAACACTTTTTAAGTTTCAGTTGCAAGACACTTTTAACAAGATAATGGTCAGATCCAATTTCAGCTCCCCTATATGCCCTGGTATTCCTAGCAGAACTAGCCCATTTGCTGTTAATTAATATATAATCAATCATATTCTTATGCAGTCCATCAGGTGAAACCCATGTGTACTTATGTATGTCGCGGTGTTTCAGTAAGTGTTAGTTATTCTGAAACCATTGAGGTTACTGACCTGTAGAAAACGTTGCCCATTTCCATTGTAGCTACCAATACCAAAAGGGCCTATTACCCCTCCCCAAAGGTCAGAGTCAGTACCAACTTTGGCATTGAAGTCACCTAGAACAAGGGTAATATCTCCTTTCTTGACAGAATTCAAAATATCCTGAAGATGTTCATAAAACCTATCCTTCTCATCCTCATCGGCATCCTCAGTGAGGGCATAACAGCAGAAAACATTCAGGTCTTTAACGCTTGTCTGAAATTTTGCTGTAAGAAACCTTTCATTAATGCACTCATATCCTAGAAGAGCATCACTAGCGTGTCTGCTGAGAAGCAGTCCCACGCCTTGGTGATGCTTATTGTCGTCCCTCCCTGAAAAGAGAAATTTAAGATTAGTTTTAATAATCTGACCTTTATCTGTCCATCTGGTCTCTTGCAAGCCGAGAATATCTAAACTATAATGGTGGAATTCATGTGTGAGGACATCAAGAGAAAAAGCTCTGTGCAGAGTCCTCACATTCCAACTACCTATGGAGAGAAAATGGTTAGTGGGATGTTTAAAGAAACTATGTTTATTGAGAGAGGGAATACCGACAATATCAAACAGCCCCCTAATCGCAGACATGGGGCAAAGACCCGTTCCCCCACCACTAAATAGGCTGAAGCCATCTACACTGGAAGACTTCCTCCAATGTAGAATTTGACGATGCCAATAGAAACAAAGAGTTCAGGTGCCTGCGATGACCTCTGCTCAGGATTATCCACCAGCTGATAAACATATCCTGTGAATCTATTCACTTGAGGCTGTCAACCCACAAACAAACAGAAAACACAGCGGAAGATTTTCCCTCCACAGAAGCCCACCAGTGCAGCAAAATCAGGATCCATAATCAAGCTCAGAGCCATATATCTGTCCAGTCCAGTAGGTTTACTTGGTCAGCACCAGGACCCTGTGTGGTTGACCACTCCTCAGCAGGGTAGAAAAAAAAGAAAAGTAGCCATAGTTGTCCAGATCAGTAGGCCACACTAATCTGGCAGCCCTCCCCTTCCGTTCACTTCCACAAGAGAGTATCTCTTTTGAAAGGTACTAACGGTCTGCACCACGAGAAGGCGGGGTCGGACATTAGGTGCTAGGCCTGGCCGGTTCTATGCATCATCACAGGGGATTGGTGCATAGCTCTCCTTCCAGTGACTACCTAGCTACCATCTATCTATACAAGGGGTACGCCAGTTACATACACATTTCCAGGGGATACATGAAGCATAAAAGTTTGAGAACCACTGATATATATGTTATGTTTTATTCCCATTGTTATACTATAACTATAGTTTTATCTATCTATACAAGGGGTACGCCAGTTACATACACATTTCCAGGGGATACATGAAGCATAAAAGTTTGAGAACCACTGATATATATGTTATATTTTATTCCCATTGTTATACTATAACTATAGTGTTATCTATCTATGCAAGGGGTACGCCAGTTACATACACATTTCCAGGGGGTACGTGAAGCATAAAAGGTTGAGAACCACTGATATATATGTTTTATTTTATTCCTATATATGTACTATAACTATAGTGTTATCTATCTATACAAGGGGTACGCCAGTTACATACACATTTCCAGGGGATACATGAAGCATAAAAGTTTGAGAACCACTGATATATATGTTATGTTTTATTCCCATTGTTATACTATAACTATAGTTTTATCTATCTATACAAGGGGTACGCCAGTTACATACACATTTCCAGGGGATACATGAAGCATAAAAGTTTGAGAACCACTGATATATATGTTATATTTTATTCCCATTGTTATACTATAACTATAGTGTTATCTATCTATGCAAGGGGTACGCCAGTTACATACACATTTCCAGGGGGTACGTGAAGCATAAAAGGTTGAGAACCACTGATATATATGTTTTATTTTATTCCTATATATGTACTATAACTATAGTGTTATCTATCTATACAAGGGGTACGCCAGTTACATACACATTTCCAGGGGGTACGTGAAGCATAAAAGGTTGAGAACCACTGATATATATGTTTTATTTTATTCCCATATATGTACTATAACTATAGTGTTATCTATCTATACAAGGGGTACGCCAGTTACATACACATTTCCAGGGGGTACGTGAAGCATAAAAGGTTGAGAACCACTGATATATATGTTTTATTTTATTCCCATATATGTACTATAACTATAGTGTTATCTATCTATGCAAGGGGTACGCCAGTTACATACACATTTCCAGGGGGTACGTGAAGCATAAAAGGTTGAGAACCACTGATATATATGTTTTATTTTATTCCCATATATGTACTATAACTATAGTGTTATCTATCTATACAAGGGGTACGCCAGTTACATACACATTTCCAGGGGGTACGTGAAGCATAAAAGGTTGAGAACCACTGATATATATGTTATATTTTATACCCATATATGTACTATAACTATAGTGTTATCTATCTATGCAAGGGGTACGCCAGTTACATACACATTTCCAGGGGGTACGTGAAGCACAAAAGGTTCAGAACCACTGACTTAGACAAATGCCCACTATCCCTTCAATATATCGGGAAATTCCTGTAGTAGATATTTGTTTGGAATCCTTTTAAAGCATTGCATTCTCTCTAAACTTCTCAAATACGAAAAAAAAAAATAGTAAATATTTCGCTGCTGTGCTTCTCCAACAAATTTTCTTTCCGTCAATCCTACCAGAAGATACGTAAACGGTAAACAGAAAAGTATAAAAGGTTGAGAACCACTTCTTTGTATGATTGGCATTCTTTACATTCCTATCAGCTCGACTGAATAGACGCGATTTGTAATACAGAAAAGTTAATTATGTCTTGTACAAAAACGCAGAGAGAACACAATGTAGCAACAGAACACCTTGACTTCAACTGACGTCGCTTGACAATAACGCCGCGCTCTCCGAACCACAAGAGATTTCATCACATTTCATCGTCCCTGAATCAGAAAACACGTGTCCACCGGGGTATTAGAACTCACGAGGTGTTTCAATATAAAGCCTCTTCTCATCCATCACAGCATCCCTTCCAGAGATACGCAAGATGTCACTTTCTTCCCTGTTTATCCATTCATGGAGATGCCATTCGTCATTTCGCTCTGACAGTCGGGAAGGGCGTTCACACTTGCAGGCCGCACACATCGTTGCAGCTAATGGTGGTCGGATACCCAGGAGCGATGTGGTTTTCCCCCCCCCCTTGCTGAAGTAGGGACCTCTTCTTCAATGATGTTGCAATTCTGTAACAGGATTTCGCCACTTCTTCTCTTCGATCGTTTGTATTATTTAAGATGTTGCTGTTGTTGTTTTACCTCTGAGCGGCACTTTTTTTGCACACCATGGGCTAAATGGCCAGGTCACATGGACCCCGAAGGCTCAGAGAAGGTTGGGGGAGGGGACACACTTGAACAGCTGTTGGGAGACAGATGGTAGCCTCCCGTCAAGGCCATCCAGCGTGTTCTTTAATGTGCACAGGGTATGGCTCTCCCGCACACGGGGCCACGGTTTAACATCCCATCCGACGGACTACGACCTTTCCAAGCCCATCGGTGTCCCCTACTGACCGTGGGCAGGGCGGGGAATTTTGCGGAGATAAATCTCAACGCTGACCCAGCTGGGACTCGAACCTGGGAACTACAGATTACGAGCCTGGCGCGCTACCGACTGAGCCACCCCTCCCCTTATTTAAGGTGACCATCCGTGCTGCTTTGAGATTATTGGTACCATCCGATTTACGCGTGCTGCTTTGAGATTATTGGTACCATCCGATTTACGCGTGCTGCTTTGAGATTATTTTTACCGTCCGATTTACGTAAGCTGCTATAATATTATTTGTACCGTCTGATTTAAGTGTGCTGCTTTTGAGATTATTTGTACCGTCCGATTTAGGTGTGCTGCTTTGAGATTATTTGTACTTTCCGATTTACGTGTGCTGCTTTAATATTATTTGCATTGCTTTAATATTATTTGTACCAAACGATTTACGTGTGCTATTTTTGAGATTATTTGTACCGTCAGATTTAGGTGTGCTGCTTTGAGATTAATAAATAAATAAATACCCCCTCAAGCAGCTGCTTGCCACAGAGGTCTGACAGGAGCCTGTCAGTTTATATGCCATAGTAGGAGATCTGAGAGGATGGCAGGACCTCAGCAGAAAAACGACACACACATCCATACCTAATCCGGGCCTCGAACCTAGGTCCCTTAAATCAGTTTGTACCTTCCGAATTACGTGTGCTGCTTTAGAGATTATTTGTACTGTCTGATTTACATGTACTGATTTTGTACTGCTTTCCATATGCTATTCTTCTTTGTATTGCTTTCAACACATAAATAATTTTTTTGCTATTTCTCATTGCTAAAAAAATTTGTTTCCAGCACTAAACGTGCGTATTTCGACGTATTTTTTCCCTCAGTCGACTTTTAAAATTATTTGTGAATGGATGGAAGTAAGTTTCAAGTATTTACCGAGTTTAGTAAATGGCAAACTGAATAATGCCTCAAACAGTTCCACCTACCAACTAATTGCTACCCTGAGGTTGGGTTTTTTTACCTCTGAGCGGCACTTTTTTGCACACCATGGGCTAAGTGGCCAGGTCACATGGACCCCGAAGGCTCAGAGAAGGTTGGGGGAGGGGACCCACTGGAACAGCTGTTGGGAGACAGATGGTAGCCTCCCGTCAAGGCCATCCAGCGTGTTCTTTAACGTGCACAGGGTATGGCTCTCCCGCACACGGAGCCACGGTTTAACGTCCCATCCGACGGACGGCGGTCTTTCCAAGCCCATCGGTGTCCCCTACTGACCGCGGGCAGGGCGGGGAATTTTGCGGAGATAAATCTCAACGCTGACCCAGCTGGGACTCGAATCTGGGAACTACAGATTACGAGCCTGGCGCGCTACCGACTGAGCCACCCCCGCCCCACCCTGAGGTTCCTTTGTAGTTGTCGATATTATAATATCGTTTAGATTTTTCTGAGGAGATTGCTGAGCAAACTTTTGGGATATACCATAAACATGCCTCTCCGCAAAACTCCTCGCATTTCCCTCGGTTAGTTGAGGTCGCCAATGGGTTTGGAAAGTCCGCCGTCCGTCGGATGAGACGTTAAACCATGGCCCCATGTGCGGGAGAGCCATGCGCTGTGCACGTTAAAGAACACAGTGGATGGCCTTGACGGGAGGCTACCATCTGTCTCCCAACAGCTGTTCCAGTGGGTCCTCTCCCCCAACCTTCTCCGAGCCTTCGGAATCCTTGTGGCCTGGCCATTTAGCCCATTGTGTACAAAAAAGTGCCACTCAGAGGTAAAACAAATCAAAACCGAACCATGAACATGCCGAGTGCTGTTTTTCCTCCAGCACAAAACAAAGAAAGAAGATAACACAATATTATTGTCCTCGTGGAGTAAGCATTTCTTTCCTTCCATTCCTACAGTGCGATTTCTGGAGAGAAAGAATTCGACTGACAAAGTTGTCGATGTGAGATGCGCCAATAATTAATTGTCTGGACATTAACAGAAAATATTTTTATTACAATGAATCATCCAGGATATTTTATTTTGAAGCAACACTAACAGATATAATAAGCAATTTCTTTTTATATCGGATAATGGCATATAAACTAACAGGCTCCTGTCAGACCTCTGTGGCAAGCAGCTGCTTGAGGGGGTATTTATTTATTTTTTATTTATTTATAATAAACCTATTAAAAATCGGCCAATGTACACTTTTCATGTATCAATAAATTTCGTTCACTTTTCAGAAATCCGGTCACCTTAAAATTATTCTATTTGACTTGTAAGAAGACGCCTGGGATTATTTCCTTTTCTCACCTATATGACCTACCCTTCATAATTTAAGAACTTTCAAAAAGATTTTCACATTTATATATAAAAAAATAATGTCCTTAAACAGTTTTGTTAATTAAGAGTTTGATTAGAATAACTTTTCTTTATTTAGAGCTTCATCAGAATAATAATAAAATAAATACCCCCTCAAGCAGCTGCTTGCCACAGAGGTCTGACAGGAGCCTGTCAGTTTATATGCCACAGTAGGAGATCTGAGAGGATGGCAGGACCTCAGCAGAAAAACGACACACACATCCATGACCTAATCCGGGGCTCGAACCCAGGTCCCTTAGATCAAGTAGCCAAGCGTGCTAACCACTCGGCCACGGGACACTTTTCTTAATTTAGAGCTTGATCAGAATAACTCTTCTTAATTAAGAGTTTAGTCAGAAAAGTCTTTCGCTGTCGTTAATTGAGAGCTCGATCACAATATTCCTTAATTCAGCTTTATCAGATTGCTTCATAAATCTTGTTAATTGAAAGCTTGATCACAATAGTCCTTGTTAATTGAGCTTGATCTGATTGCTACTTAAACATTGTTAATTGAGAGCTTGATCCAAAATAGTCCTTGTTAATTGAGCTTGATCTGATTGCTTCTTAAACTTTGTTAATTGAGAGCTTGATCCAAAATAGTCCTTGTTAATTGAGCTTGATCTGATTGCTTCTTAAACATTGTTAATTGAGAGCTTGATCCAAAATAGTTCTTGTTAATTGAGCTTGATCTGATTGCTTCTTAAACATTGTTAATTGAGAGCTTGATCCAAAATAGTCCTTGTTAATTGAGCTTGATCTGATTGCTTCTTAAACATGTTAATCGAGAGCTTGATCCAAAATAGTCCTTGTTAATTGAGAGTTTCAGAGTTTGATCAGTAGAGTCTTGTTAATTGAACTTTATCAGAATAATTCTTGTTAATTGAGCCTGATCAGATTGCTTCATAACCTTTGTTATTTAACAGCTTGAGCGGCATTTGATTATGTTCCATGTTATCAGAATGCCATTGATTGATATCCTATCAGTCTATAATCATTTTATTCATTAATTTAAAGTTGCACTTGACCAACAGGTAATTTCCTACGCAGTTTTAATGATTAATAATGCAATAATCTTTGTCTTGTAAATTGTAATGCCTTCACAAAAAAAATCTCCTTTTGGAGGATATTTTGCGACCTCTCCAATTTCGCAAAAGATGGAGCCACTTGTTCTTTCCAAGTGTCTTAATAACACTAATTTATTCCATGATAGGAAGTTACACTGAAACCAATATTCAGGTAATTTTTAAGGATAGTTAAGGTGTTGTGATTTGCTCTGAATTCGTTTCATTTGCATCTTATAATAATTGATAATTTCATTTAGTTAAGTCTAACAGTTTCTTAGTATGTTATGTTCAACTACATGATCTGACAATTCCTACAACTATTCATTTTTAAACAATTCTGACTTATGAAACAAATTACAATGTGTTGGCAATGGTGTTTTGTTTTTTGAAAAAAAAAAACATAAAAATTTTCATTTCTGATTTGCAAATTTCTATACTATTAAACCGAAAAGTTATTAGATATCAAATGCAATATAAATTTTTGACACATGATAAAATGGATTAAAATGTGGGAAGTTTGACTAATTTTCAGAAATATTTTTTGCATTTTCGAAACAAAACCACCTGAATTTAAAAAAATTTAAAAAAATCTTCGTTAATTATATATATATATAAAACATGCTCTTTGTTTGAGGTATAATTTGAGGAAGTGATGAATTACACCCTCAATTTTTATAAGCAAATTTACTACAGAGAAAGACTTTTCCTAAAAGGTATATTATTTAAATATTTAATATCTAACTAGAATCATTTTTATGTTATTGCTCTTATATAGGCAGATAAGAATAAAAAGATTTAATAGAACATCATTTCCTATATTACTTTCGAAATATTTAAATGTTTCGAAAAGAAAGCAGCTCCCTTCCTAGGAAGCACAGAAAACTAATAGAAAAATCATAATAATTATTATTAAGGGCGGGGGTGGCTCAGTCGGTAGCGCGCCAGGCTCGTAATCTGCAGTTCCCAGGTTCGTCCCAGCTAGGTCAGCGTTGAGATTTATCTCCGCAAAAATTCCCCGCCCTGCCCACGGTCAGTAGGGGACACCGATGGGCTTGGAAAGGCCGCCGTCCGTCGGATGGGACATTAAGCCGTGGCCCCGTGTGCGGGAGAGCCATACCCTGTGCATGTTAAAGAACACGCTGGATGGCCTTGCCGGGAGGCTAACATCTGTCTCCCAACAGCTGTTCCAGTGGGTCCCCTCCCCCAACCTTCTCTGAGCCTTCGGGGTCCATGTGACCTGGCCATTTAGCCCATGGTGTGCAAAAAAGTGCCGCTCAGAGGTAAAACAACCCAACCCCATAATAATTATTCGGTTAAAATAACCTGGCACTGAAGTACATTATTACATATTTGCAAACACAAAATTCGGATATAAAAACTTTTATTATTTGACTATTTATTTATTAATTTATTATTTGCGTTCCGAAGTAAAAAAAAAAGCACATAAGTCATTAATTTTACTCTTTTGAAGACTTAATATTTTATTAAGGAACTATTTCATTAGAAATCCTCAAATCTCTGAAAATCTGAAAAGTTTCAGAAGGGATCATTCTTCATAATACGATTGATTGTGGAAAGAATGAATTCAAAACCTTCAACACAGCATAACCCTTTCAAAGGTGTATTCATCGCTTATGTTACTTAATTGAATACGTAATAAGTCATTAATAACTATGATGGATCAGGTTGATTAATGGTTTGTTTAAGAATGACGCCATTATTCACTGACAGTCTAATAACAGCAATAATATAAATCATGCCGCATTTAATGTCACAGTTTCTAGACAACTTTACTACTAGATCTAGTGATGATACCTCGTTATGGATCTATTAAATGTATTTGGAGAAGTCTCGATGTACAAAAAAAATGAAGTGAAAAAATAAATCATCTGTTTAACCTAAAAGGACCAGAAAACTATTCCGGTTGGGTTGGATTGTTTTACCTCTGAGCGGCACTTTTTTGCACACCATGGGCTAAATGGCCAGGTCACATGGACCCCGAAGGCTCAGAGAAGGTTGGGAGAGGGGACCCACTGGAACAGCTGTTGGGAGACAGATGGTAGCCTCCCGTCAAGGCCATCCAGCGTGTTCTTTAACGTGCACAGGGTATAGCTCTCCCGCACACGGGGCCACGGCTTAACGTCCCATCCGACGGACGGCGGCCTTTCCAAGCCCATCGGTGTACCCTACTGACCGTGGGCAGGGGGGGGGGGGGAATTTGCGGAGATAAATCTTAACGCTCACCCAGCTGGGACTAGAACCTGGGAACTACAGATTACGAGCCTAACGCGCTACCGACTGAGCCACCCCCGCCCCGGCTATTCCGGTAATAAGAAGCATTAATGCAACATTATTTTTGTATTTTTTAGCACTAATTCAAATAAGCTTAGATTAATTTCTCATATTTTTTTTGGGTCGCGAAAGATACTCAGCTTTTATGTAGATATACAGTATCGAATTTGAAGATGAAATTGAAAGAAGGATAACTATGAACTGAATATAAATTAGAAATTAAACATTTGTACCAATACTTAGTGCTTTATTTTGTATAAATTAGTACTTATGTGATATTTCATGAAACAGTGTACTTCTGAATCAGCTGTATTTAGACAATGTGATAGTTTGCAAAGTTGTTGCTGAAACTGAGATCAAATGCGGTTTTCACTACTCTGAAACCCAGGTTCGAGTCCCAGCTGGGTCAGCGTTGAGATTTATCTCCGCAAAACTCCTAGGCCTGCCCACAGTCAGTAGGGGACACCGATGGACTTGGAAAGGCCGTCATTCGTCGGATGGGACGTTAAGCTGTGGCCAAGTGTGCGGGAGAACAATACCCTGTGCACGTTAAAACGCTGGATGGCCTTGACGGGAGGCTACCATCTGTCTCCCAACAGTTGTTCCAGTGGGTCCCGTTCCCCTACCTTCTCTGAGCCTTTGGGGTCCATGTGACCTGGCCATTTAGCCCATGGTGTGCAAAAAAGTGCTGCTCAGAGGTAAAACAACCCAACCTTGAAAATGTCTTCAAGAAAATGGTTTTACTTTCTCCTGTTTAAAGTTTCACCATGGAATCACTTCCCCAAGGACTTCCCCAAGCCCATTGTGTGTGGGGGCGAGGGTGCCTCAGTCGGTAGCGCGCCTGGTTCGTAATCCGCAGTTCCCAGGTTCGGGTCCCAGCTGGGACAGCGTTGAGATTTATCTCCGCAAAACTGCCCACCCTGCCCACGGTCAGTAGGGGATGGGCTTGGAAAGCCCGCTCTCCGTCGGAATGGACGTTAATTCGTGGCCCCGGTTACGGGAGAGCTACACCCTGTGCACGTTAAAGAACACTCTGGATGGCCTTAACGAGAGGCTACCATCTGTCTCTTAACAGTTGTTCCAGTGGGTCCCCTCCCCCAACCTTCTTTGAACCTTTGGGGTCCATGTGACCTGGCCATTTAGCCCATAGTGTGCAAAAAAGTGCCGCTCAGAGGTAAATCAACCCAACGTTAAAGAACACGCTGGATGGCCTTGACGGGAGGCCACCATCTGTCTCCCAACAGCTGTTCCAGTGGGTCCCCTCCCCCAACCTTCTCTGAGCCTTCGGGGTCCATGTGAACTGGCCATTTAGCCATGGTATGCAAAAAAGTGCCGCTCAGAGGTAAAACAACCCAACGTTAAAGAACACGCTGGATGGCCTTGACGGGAGGCTACCATCTGTCTCCCAACAGCTGTTCCAGTAGGTCCCCTCCCCCAACCTTCTCTGAGCCTTCGGGGTCCATGTGACCTGGCCATTTAGCCATGGTGTGCAAAAAAGTGCCGCTCAGAGGTAAAACAACCCAACGTTAAAGAACACGCTGGATGGCCTTGACGGGAGGCTACCATCTGTCTCCCAACAGCTGTTCCAGTGGGTCCCCTCCCCCAACCTTCTTTGAACCTTTGGGGTCCATGTGACCTGGCCATTTACCCATAGTGTGCAAAAAAGTGCAGCTCAGAGGTAAAACAACCCAACGTTAAAGAACACGCTGGATGGCCTTGACGGGAGGCTACCATCTGTCTCCCAACAGCTGTTCCAGTGGGTCCCCTCCCCCAACCTTCTCTGAGCCTTCGGGGTCCATGTGACCTGGCCATTTAGCCATGGTATACAAAAAAGTGCCGCTCAGAGGTAAAACAACCCAACTTAGAAGGTCTTCCCAACACACTAAGTATATTTCTTGCAACAAAACACAACAAACATTTATCTGCCTGACATCACGCTTTGGAATTGTGTCAACCATGACTTAATCCACCAAAGGACTTTTTTTAATGACAGATCATGGTGCACTAAACAGTTTTTTTACGGACGTGACGCAAAGGGAAATAATTTCTAGTCGATTTTATGCTGATGGCAAAACAGGTTTTTTTTTTTTCTTTTCCTTTTTGAAACCTAATTCCTAAATGATTTTTGCATGGAACTGGCGAATTATTTCAAACTAAAGGCCGTGTTAATACTAAGTTTATCTCTTTAAATTTCAGTTATCTTACTTACTAGCCATTTTACTGGGCACACGATTTCCCTTTGATGTAATTTTAAACTTTATCCATTAGTGATTTTTCTTAGTATCTTTTGGGGCAGTCACTAGAGCGCGTGAAATTCTCAAGTTCGAGTCTGAACAAGGTCTCCGTTGAGATTTGCTTCCGACAAAATACCTTCACTTCACTCGGTTGTTGTTGTTGTTGTTGTTTTACCTCTGAGCGGCACTTTTTTGCACACCATGGGCTAAATGGCCAGGTCACATGGACCCGAAGGCTCAGAGAAGATTGGGGGAGGGGACCCACTGGAACAGCTGTTGGGAGACAGATGGTAGCCTCCCGTCAAGGCCATCCAGCGTGTTCTTTAACGTGCACAGGGTATGTCTCTCCCGCACACGGGGCCACGGCTTAACGTCCCATCCGAAGGACGGCGGCCTTTCCAAGCCCATCGGTGTCCCCTACTGACCGTGGGCAGGGCGGGGAATTTTGCGCAGATAAATCTCAACGCTGACCCAGCTGGGACTCGAACCTGGGAACTACAGATTACGAGCCTGGTGCGCTACCGACTGAGCCACCCCCGCCCCACCTTGTTGAGAGTTAAACTATTAAGTTACGATTAAAAATGTGAAGCTGGGAAGAATACATCTCAAAAAAACAAAGGGCTAGTCTTCAAGAATCTGATTCCGATTTCACGTTACTGTTAATGAACAAAAGAACTTCGAGAAGATTCTGTGCGAATCGCACAAGAAGTGACGCAATCGGAGAGAAAAACTTAAGTGTTTCGCAAGTGGAACATCTCCATCTTCTGACCACAGATGAAAAGGAGATAACGAAGAGGGAGAAGATGCTTAAGAGACAAGGGATATCTGTAACCCTGGCCCGATGTACGAATAGACATTGCCGCAGGTCCAAGGGCGGAAATAACGCGACACAAACTCACGAGGTCAAGGCCGTGACTGCTCTGCCACGTGCTGGAGATGTGATGCTGAACACGTTTGATTCCTAGATCGGCGTGCGAAATATGTTGAATGGGTTGAAGCGGAAACCTCAGTCTCTCTGTCTGATTTTCTTCGGAGACCATCTCAGAAGCAAAACACATATGAACATCATGGGCTAAATGGCCAGGTCACATGGACCCCGAAGGCTCAGAGAATTGTATTGAAATGAATGAATTGTATTGAAATTGCATATGAACACTGCTCTGTGATTCATGGTGTTATTGATTTATCTCCGCAAAATTTATCTCCGCAACACCGATGGTCTTGGAAAGACCTTACAGCCATCCGTCGAATAAGACGTTAAGTCGCTGCTCCGTGTGTGGGAGAGCCATACTCTGTGCACGGGGGCGGGGGTGACTCAGTCGGTAGCGCGCCAGACTCGTAATCTGTAGTTCCCAGGTTCGAGTCCCAACTGGGTCAGCGTTGAGATTTATCTCCGCAAAATTCCCCGCCCTGCCCACGGTCAGTAGGGGACACCGATGGGCTTGGAAAGGCCGCCGTCCGTCGGATGGGACGTTAAGCCGTGACCCGTGTGCGGGAGACCCATACCCTGTGCACGTTAAAGAACACGCTAGATGGCCTTGACGGGAGGATACCATCTGTCTTCCAACAGCTGTTCCAGTGGGTCCCCTACCCCAACCTTCTCTGAGCCTTCGGGGTCCATGTGACCTGGCCATTTAACCCATGGTGTGCAAAAAAGTGCCGCTCAGAGGTAAAACAACCCAACCCAACCCTGGCCATTTAGACCATTGTGTGCAAAAAAAGTGTCGTTCAAAGGTAAAACAACCCAATCCAAACCACAATAAATGTCAATGCAAAATATCTGATTTTCGGTAGTAGGGATAATTTCAGCGGAAGATTTTCGATTCTTTAAATTAAGATAACTCAGTCATTTCCTAAACCTCATTATGCGGTAAACTTGATTTACTTCACCTCGCGGGGCGGGGGTGGCTCAGTCGGTAGCGTGCCAGGTTCGTAATCTGTAGTTCCAAGGTTCGAGTCCCAGCTCGGTCTGCGTTGAGATTTATCTCCGCAAAATTCCCCGCCCTGCCCACGGTCAGTAGGGGACACCGATGGGCTTGGAAAGGCCGTCGTCCGTCGGATGGGTCGTAAGCCGTGGCCCCGTGTGCGGGAGAGCCATACCCTGTGCACGTTAAAGAACACGCTGGATGGCCTTGACGAGAGGCTACCATCTGTCTCCCAACAGCTGTTCCAGTGGGTCACCTCCCCCAACCTTCTCTGAACCTTCGGGGTCCATGTAACCTAGCCATTTAGCCCATGGTTGTGCAAAAATGTGCAGCTCAGAGGTAAAACATCCCAACCGAACCGAACCTCGCTTTTCCCCTCATTCCAACGCCTTTATAAAAAAATAACATTAAGCGCATTAAAAAACAATATAATATAAACATTGCTAGTCCTATTCTATTACTTATATATTTCATCAGCAATGTTATCAGCAATCAAAATTCTAGTCTTCATCCATCATCTTAAGAGTGTTATCAACTTTTAGCATCTTCATGGTATCATCTGTCATAATGTCATCATCATTTGTTGTTGGCATCTGCAACTTCATACATCATCTATCATAAATATGAGTACCATTTGTTCATGGAATCTGGAATCTTCATTATATCATCTGTTTTAATGTCATGATCATTTGTTCATTGCATTCAACATCTTCAGAATATCATCTGTCACAATGTTATCGTCATTTGTTGTTGGCTCCTGCATCTTCAGATATTATCTTTATTAACATCGGCATTATTTGTTCGTGAATTTCTAAATCTTCAAAAACAGTCTCTTGCCACTTTTAATTCCCCGCCCTGCCCACGGTCAGTAGGGGACACCGATGGGCTTGGAAAGGCCGCCATTCGCCGGATGGGACGTTAAGCCGTTGTTCCGTGTGCGGTATTTATATACCCTGTGCACGTTAAAGAACACGCTGGATGGCCTTGACGCGGGAAGCTACCATCTATCTCCCAACAGCTGTTCCAATGGGTCCCCTCCCCCAACCTTCTCTGACCCTTCGGGATCCATGTGACCTGGCCATTTAGCCCATGGTGTGCAAAAAAGTGCCTCTCAGAGGTAAAATAACCCAACGTTAAAGGACACGCTGGATGGCCTTGACGGGAGGCTACCATCTATCTCCCAACAGCTGTTCCAGTGGGTCCCCTCCCCCAACCTTCTCTGAGCCTTCGGGGTCCATGTGACCTGGCCATTTAGCCCATTGTGTGCAAAAAAAGTGCCGCTCAGAGGTAAAACAACCCAACCCAACTCTTGCCACTTTCCTTTTTTTTCGATTGCTTCGTTTATCACACATTCTTTAATTTTTTTCTAGATTCTCGGAGTTTTCATATTCTTCATATTCTTCATAATATAACTTTCAATGTCAAGTCAGATGATGTAAAGCAAAGACGCATCAATCCAAAATTTTAATCGCTTCAGGAAAGATGAAAACAATTCGTTTATTTCACGTCTAATGTAATATGTAGCAGTTATAGGGTAAATGATTCACTGAATGGGTTGGGTTGTTTTACCTATGAGCGGCACTTTTTTGCACACCATGGGCTAAATGGCCAGGTCACAAGGACCCCGAAGGATCTGAGAAGGTTGGGGAAGGGGACCCACTGGAACAGCAGTTGGGAGACAGATGGTAGCTACCCGTCAAGGCCATCCAGCGTGTTCTTTAACGTTGGGTTGTTTTACCTCTGAGCGGCACTTTTTTGCACACCATTGGCTAAATGGCCAGGTCACATGGACCTCGAAGGCTCAGAGAAGGTTGGGGGAGGGGACCCACTGGAACAGCTGTTGGGAGACAGATGGTAGTCTCCCGTCCAGGCCATCCAGCGTGTTCTTTAACGTGCACAGGGTATGGCTCTTCCGCACACGGGCCCCTACTGACCGTGGGCATGGCGGGGAATTTTTGCGGAGATAAATCTCAACGCTGACCTAGCTGGGACTCGAATCTGGGAACTACAGATTACGAGCCTGGCGCGCTACCGACTGTGCCACCCCCCCGCCCCAAGAGAAGGTTAGGGAACCCACTGGAACAGCTGTTGGGAAGCAGATGGTAGACTCCCGTCAAAGCCATTCATTCTGTTCTTTAACGTTGGGTTATTTTACCTCTGAGCGGCACTTTTTTGCACACCATGGGCTAAATGGCCAGGTCACATGGACCCCAAAGGCTCAGAGAAGGTTAGGGAACCCACTCGAACAGCTGTTAGGAGGCAGATGGTAGCCTCCCGTCAAGGCCATTCAGTGTGTTCTTTAACGTTGGGTTATTATACCTCTGAGCGGAAATTTTTTACACACCATGGGCCAAATAGCCAGGTCACATGGACCCCAAAGGCTCAGAGAAGGTTAGGGAACCCACTGGAACAGCTATTGGGAGGCAGATGGTAGCCTCCCGTCAAGGCCGTTCAGTGTGTTCTTTAACGTGCACAGGGTATGGCTCTCCAACACAATGGGTTTGGTTTTGATTTGTTTTACCTCTGAGCGACACTTTTTTGCACACAATGGGCTAAATGGACAGGTCACATGGACCCCGAAGGTTCAAAGAAGGTTGGGAGAGGGGACCCACTGGAACATCTGTTAAGAGACAGGTTGTAGCCTCCCGTCAAGGCCATCCAGCGTGTTCTTTAACGTGCACAGGGTATGGCTCTCTCCCGCACACGGGCCACGTCTTAACGTCCCATCCGACGGACGGCGGCCTTTCCAAGCCCATCGGTGTGCCCTACTGACCGAAAGATGGGTGGGTAGTTTTGCGGAGATAAATCTCAACGCTGACCCAGCTGGGACTCGAACCTGGGAACTACAGATTATGAGCCTGGCGCGCTACCGACTAATTAGGTTGTTGTTTTCCCTCTGAGTAGCACTTTTCGTTTCACACAATGGTCTAAATGGCCAAGGTCACAAGAACCCCGAGGGCTCAGAGATGATTGGCAGAAGGGGACACACTGAACAGCTGTTAGGAGACAGATGGCAGCCTCCCGTCAAGGCCATTCAGCACGTTCTTTAACGTGCACACAGTATATGACTCTCTCTCTCTCGCACACTCGGAACCAAGCATTACCGTCCCATCCGACAGGTCGGATGGGTTGGGTTGGGTTGTTTTACCTATGAGCGGCACTTTTTTGCACACCATGGGCTAAATGGCCAGGTCACATGGACCCCGAAGTCTCAGAGAAGGTTGGGGGAGGGGACCCACTGGAACAGCTGTTGGGAGACAGATGGTAGCCTCCCGTCAAGGCCATCCAGCGTGTTCTTTAACGTGCACAGGATATGGATCTCCCGCACACGGGGCCACGGCTTAACGTCCCATCCGACGGACGGAGGCCTTTCCAAACCCATCGGTGTCCCCTACTGACCGTGGGCAGGGCGGGGAATTTTGCGGAGAAAAATCTCAACGCTGACCCAGCTGGGACTCGAACCTGGGAACTACAGATTACGAGCCTGGCGTGCTACCTATTGAGCCACCCCCGCCCCCAGGTCGGATGGGACGCTAAGCCGTGGCCCCGTGTGCGGGAGAGACATACTCTGTGCACGTTAAAGAACACGCTGGATGGCCTTGACGGGGGGTACCGTCTGTCTCCCAACAGCTGTTCCAGTGGGTCCCCTCCCACAAACTTCTCTGAGCCTTCGGGGTCCATGTGACCTGGCCATTTAGCCCATTGTGTGCAAAAAAGTGCCGCTCAGAGGTAAAACAACCCAACCCATCCGACAGACGGCCTCTTTTCCAAGCCCAACGGTGTCCCCTGCTGACCAAGGGTACTACAGTGGAGTTTTGCGAAGATAAATCTCAATACTGGTTCAGACGGGACTCGAATCTAAGAACTACAGAATACAAGCCTGGCTCGCTTACCGACTGAGCCACCACCACCCCTGCGAAAAAAAAAACAACATAAAATCTTGAAAAACAAAATTCCTTCATTCCCATGCTTATGAAATAAATTTAATATATTCACATTACCCAACAACAATTTTAACTCTTTCATTCCATCCACATGTGACGACAAATTATCACTCCGTAGCATCGAGAATTCCTTTCCTGCAATTCCACGTTTCTCTCAACTATTTTCTTTGCTTACATTCCGTGCACCATCTTCACTTCCCTAACTTCACTCCAAAACCCGTTCTTTGTGTCTCCACAGCACACAAGCTGCATCTGGCTCGGGTGATGCGCTATCAGATTCATCTCATTTAATACTCTTTCTCTCTCATTACAGGGGCGGGGGTGGCTCAGTCGGTAGCGCGCCAGGCTCGTAATCTGTATTTCCCAGGTTCGAGTCCCAGCTGGGTCAGCGTTGAGATTTATCTGCGCAAAGCTCCCCGCCCTGCCCACGGTCAGTAGGGGACACCGATGAGCTTGGAAAGGCCGCCGTCCGTCGGATGGGACGTTAAGCCGTGGCCCCGTGTGCGGGAGAGCCATACCCTGTGCACTTTAAAGAACACGCTGGATGGCCTTGACGGGAGGCTACCATCTGTCTCCCAACAGCTGTTCCAGTGGGTCCCCTCCCCCAACCTTCTCTGAGCCTTCGGGGTCCATGTGACCTGGCCATTTAGCCCATGGTGTGCAAAAAAGTGCAGCTCAGAGGTAAAACAACCCAACTCTCATTACAAATCGCTCGGATTTGCTGTTCTGGGTGTCAGAACTAGACCAAAACCTCCATTTTCGACTTAAATTAATGGAGCCACTTTCTGTAAAAATAATAATAATTTATATTCCGTGCACAGAATTCAATGCACAGAAGGGTTAAATGGTGTATTGCACTCATACTCTTCTCTGTTGATTCAAAAACAAGAAATTATTTTTTTATTATTTAGAAAACAAAAAGACGGAGAAAACCTGAAAGCTTTTGACTTCTGTTGTTTCTCATACACTATACAAACACGTGGAATACAACACAAAAACACTTACACAAGGAATACAACACGAAAACGCTTACACAAGGAATACAACACACAAACACTTACACAAGGAATGCAACACACAAACGCTTACACAAGGAATGCAACACACAAACACTTACAGAAGGAATACAACACGAAAACACTTACACAAGGAATACAACACGAAAACGCTTACACAAGGAATACAACACACAAACACTTACACAAGGAATGCAACACACAAACGCTTACACAAGAAATGCAACACACGAACGCTTACACACGGAATGCAACACACAAACACTTACACCGGGAATACTACACACAAGCGCTTACACAAGGAATACAACACACAAACACTTACACAAGAAATGCAACACACGAAAGCTTACACAAGGAATGCAACACACAAACACTTACACAAGGAATGCAACACACAAACGCTTACACAAGAAATGCAACACATGAACGCTTACACAAGGAATGCAACACACAAACACTTACACCGGGAATACAACACACAAAAGCTTACACAAGGAATGCAACACACAAACACTTACACCGGGAATACAACACATAAGCGCTTACACAAGGAATACAGCACACAAACACTTACACAAGAAATGCAACACACGAAAGCTTACACAAGGAATGCAACACACAAACACTTACACAAGGAATGCAACACACAAACGCTTACACAAGAAATGCAACACACGAACGCTTACACAAGGAATGCAACACACAAACACTTACACCGGGAATACAACACACAAAAGCTTACACAAGGAATGCAACACACAAACACTTACACCGGGAATACAACACACAAGCGCTTACACAAGGAATACAACACACAAACACTTACACAAGAAATGCAACACACGAAAGCTTACACAAAGAATCCAACACACAAACACTTACACAAGGAATGCAACACACAAACGTTTACACAAGAAATGCAACACACAAACGCTTACACAAGGAATGCAACACACAAACACTTACACCGGGAATACAACACACAAGCGCTTACACAAGGAATACAACACACAAACACTTACACAAGAAATGCAACACACGAAAGCTTACACAAGGAATGCAACACACGAAAGCTTACACAAGGAATGCAACACACAAACACTTACACCGGGAATACAACACACAAACGCTTACACAAGGAATACAACACACAAGCGCTTACACAAGGAATACAACACACAAACACTTACACAAGGAATGCAACACACAAACGCTTACACAAGAAATGCAATACACGAACGCTTACACAAGGAATGCAACACACAAACACTTACACCGGGAATACAACACACAAGCGCTTACACAAGGAATACAACACACAAACACTTACAGAAGGAATGCAACACACAAACGCTTACAGAAGAAATGCAACACACGAACGCTTACACAAGAAATGCAACACACGAACGCTTACACAAAGAATGAAACATACAAATACTTACACCGGGAATACAACACACAAACGCTTACACAAGGAATACAACACACAAAGACTTACACAAGGAATACAACACACAAACGCTTACACAAGGAATACAACACATAAACGCTTACACAAGAAAAGCAACACACAAACACTTACATCGGGAATACAACACACAAACGCTTACACAAGGAATACAACACACAAACACTTACACAAGTAATGCAACACACAAACGCTTACACAAGAAATGCAACACACAAACACTTACAATGGGAATACAACACACAAGCGCTTACACAAGGAATACAACACACAAACACTTACACAAGGAATGCAACACACAAACGCTTACACAAGAAATGCAACACACAAACGCTTACACAAGAAATGTAACACACGAACGCTTACACAAGGAATGCAACACACAAACACTTACACCGGGAATACAACACACAAGCGCTTACACATGGAATACAACACACAAACACTTACACAAGGAATGCAACACACAAACGCTTACACAAAAATGCAACACACGAACGCTTACACAAAGAATGCAACACACAAATACTTACACCGGGAATACAACTCACAAACGCTTACACAAGGAATACAACACACAAAGACTTACACAAGGAATACAACACACAAACACTTACACAAGGATTACAACACACACTTACACAAGGAATGCAACACACAAACGCTTACACAAGGAATACAACACATAAACGCTTACACAAGAAATGCAACACACAAACACTTACACCGGGAATACAACACACAAACGCTTACACAAGGAATACAACACACAAACACTTACACAAGGAATACAACACACAAACACTTACACAAGGAATACAACACACAAACACTTACACAAGGAATACAACACACAAGCACTTACACAAGGAATACAACACAAAAGCGCTTACACAAGGAATACAACACATAAACGCTTACACAAGAAATGCAACACACGAACGCTTACACAACAAATGCAACACACACACTTACACCAGGAATACAACACACAAACACTTACACAAGGAATACAACACACAAACACTTACACAAGGAATACAACACACAAACACTTACACAAGGAATACAACACACAAACACTTACACAAGGAATACAACACACAAGCACTTACACAAGGAATACAACACAAAAGCGCTTACACAAGGAATACAACACATAAACGCTTACACAAGAAATGCAAACACGAACGCTTACACAACAAATGCAATATTGTATTCCTGGCCTTCAGGGTCCAGGAATACAACACACAAACGCTTACACAAGGAATACAACACACAAACACCTACACAAGCCCGCTGGAAGAGTAGTCAGGTTCGCTAACCACTAGGCCAGGTAGGCACAAAGTAATGACTGTACAATAATTAATATTTGTAGCAACAAAGTTTACTCTGATGTTTAGAACCTAAAGCATCGAATAAATATTAACAAGTCCACTTTTCTCAATTTTCTTCCGCAATGTTAGCGAAAGCGCCAAGTTTGTTGAAAGTTGGTTCCAAACTCTCCCTGCTCTGCAGGCCAAAGAAAGATATTTGCAATATTTTTTGGTCAGTGGAATGAAAATACGCAAGTAGTATAGTCAAAGAGGTGGCGTATGAAGTGGCGTCATTAAAAATGGCCGATCGGAAGTACGTCATCAAACACGCTGGCGTCGGGGTCAACGATCCCCACTTCCGTGATGGGTTTTTCGTGGTGCTAGGTCATTGACCTCCTTGGTCCGTGATAGGGAGGGCTTAATTTTAGGCACCGCCCATTTCTTTAGATTTACCTGTGCTAGGTCACCACCACGCTTTGATGGGGAGGGCTTAATTTTCTCGACTGTTGACCCATAGAGGTCATTGACCTCCTAAGCGTACGTACCACGCTTTGATGACCGCTATTTCTTTCCCCAACACGTATGCTTTTCCTGGTGCTGGGTCATTGACCTCCTTGGTCCGTGATAGGGAGGGCTTAATTTTTGAAGTTCCCCGTATGTCGACCTGAGACATAGAGTTTTCTCGACTTCCGTGGCGTACGTTGACACCTGTATGTGGAAGACAGCCTAGAGAGGGCTTTGACCCCCATTTCCTGTATGAGACGACCAGGGTAAGAATTTTCTTGAATGTTGACCCATGGCGTTCGTTGACGCCATGTATGAGTGAGACGACCTGTTTCACAGATTCTTTCTTGTGCAAGGCTCCCGCACTTGTCTGGTGTTAACCCTTGAAAAAGCCCCCCTAATCATGGCAGTATAGTGTTCACATCCAGAAAAATGTCCGTTGGGTCAAAGGATTACAAAAAGGGCAAATGCTACAGCATTGCGAAAAACATGCAGTTGACAGAAACAAGTCCGCCCACGCGACCAGGAGGCTCAGACGTTAGGGTTTCATTTTTGAACTCCCATTTCTGGCCCCCTAAGCACCTTTTCCATAACTCATGGCAGTATTGTAGAGTGTGGCGGACGAGTCTTCTGTTACGCGGAGCACGCGAAGCACGGCGTCATAGGAACGCTCTTCCGGTATGGTTGCATCGAGGAGTGGTTAGACCCCGGTTAGACCCCGCATGACGTCATAGGAACGCTCTTCCGGTATGGTTGCATTGAGGAGTGGTTAGACCCCGCATGACGTCATAGGAATGCTATTCCGGTATGGTTGCATCGAGGAGTGGTTAGACCCCGCCTGACGTCATAGGAACGCTCTTCCGGTATGGTTACATCGAGGAGTGGTTAGACCCCGCATGACGTCATAGGAACGCTCTTCCGGTATGGTTGCATCGAGGAGTGGTTAGACCCCCCATGACGTCATAGGAACGCTCTTCCGGTATGGTTGCATCGAGGAGTGGTTAGACCCCGCATGACGTCATAGGAACGCTCTTCCGGTATGGTTACATCGAGGAGTGGTTAGACCCCGCATGACGTCATAGGAACGCTCTTCCGGTATGGTTGCATCGAGGAGTGGTTAGACCCCGCATGACGTCATAGGAACGCTCTTCCGGTATGGTTACATCGAGGAGTGGTTAGACCCCGCATGACGTCATAGGAACGCTCTTCCGGTATGGTTGCATCGAGGAGTGGTTAGACCTGTTCGTCTGAATTGAAGCGAACGCCGTTAAAAAGTCAAAGAATTTAAATGCTAGATTTGGGTTGGGTTGTTTTACCTCTGAGCGGCACTTTTTTGCACACCATGGGCTAAATGGCCAGGTCACAAGGACTCCGAAGGCTCAGAGAAGGTTGCGGGAGGGGACCCACTGGAACAGCTGTTGGGAGACAGATGGTAGCCTCCCGTCAAGGCCACGGGGCCACTGCTTAACGTCCCATCCGACGGACGGCGGCCTTTCCAAGCCCATCGGTGTCCCCTGCTGACCGTGGGCAGGGCGGGGAAATTTTGCGGAGATAAATCTCAACGCTGACCCAGCTAGGACTCGAACCTGGGAACTACAGATTACGAGCCTGGCGCGCTACCGACTGAGCCACCCCCACCCCATTAAATGCTAGAACATAGGAGCGTAGGCGTTTGGAAGTGGAATTATATAAACCTGTACGAGGGTTGTGGCGTGCAAAACAGAAAGCTACATTCGCGGTACCTAGAATAAAAAAACTATTTTACGATTGTGTAATATATATACATAATTTACCGGTCAAAATACATGTAGTGCTCACTATTGGTGACAATATGCACAAATACTATCATTTTAAATATTACATTTAAGTGTAATATATTTCTATGCATAATTTACCGTACGTTTTAAAATATACTCACGATGTTTGTCATGGGTCACGACATAAAGGTGTGAAGAAGTGATCCAAATATATTTTATGTTTACGTAAAATATATTCATAATTTACCGGTCGTTTAAAAATATAGTCACGATGTTTGTCACGACGGACAACATAAAGGTGTGATGAAGTGATTCAATATATTTACGTGTAAATGTGAAATATATTTACGTGTAAGTGTGTTGTATATATGTCCTCGTATTACAGGTTGACTTAAGTTAAACAACACGACAAGAATAACTGAATAAAAATGTCCTCTCGGCCAGCATGTTTGTTTTCTAAAGAACTGCATTTTGAAACTTTTCCGCATTAAACTACTAGTATAAGTAACATAGATATTAAATGTTTCTGGATCACTACAAATTTTTCGTTTTATGTTCAATGTGACGACTAATGTTTTCAATTTAAGTTATTTCTGCATGCAGATCTCACGGACGGACCTATTCTTGTGAGACCTCAAAAGTTTTTGCATGCTGTTAAACATTTTCTGAAATAAAAATTACCTAAAGCAGAAACGCACTAAGGCGTTAACACCCTCGTTACAAAAGCTCAGGCCTCAATGTACCTTCACGACGGGAATGCTCTATTTTTGGGCGGGGGTGGCTCAGTCGGTAGCGCGCCAGGCTCGTAATCTGTAGTTCCCAGGTTCGAGTCCCAGCTGGGTCAGCGTTGAGATTTGAGATTTATCTCCGCAAAATTCCCCGCTCTGCCCACGGTCAGTAGGGGACACCGATGGGCTTGGAAAGACCGCCGTCCGTCGGATGGGACGTTAAGCCGTGGCCCCGTGTGCTGGAGAGCCATACCCTGTGCACGTTAAAGAACACGCTGGATGGCCTTGACGGGAGGCTACCATCTGTCTCCCAACAGCTGTTCCAGTGGGTTCCCTCCCCAAACCTTCTCTGAGCCTTCGGGGTCCTTGTGACCTTGCCATTTCGCCCATGGTGTGCAAAAAAGTGCCGCTCAGAGGTAAAACAATCCAACGTTAAAGAACACGCTGGATGGCCTTGACGGGAGGCTACCATCTGTCTCCCAACAGCTGTTCCAGTGGGTCCCCTCCCACAACCATCTCTGAGCCTTCGGGGTCCATGTGACCTGGCCATTTAGACCATGGTGTGAAAAAAAGTGCCGCTCAGAGGTAAAACAATCCAACGTTAAAGAACACGCTGGATGGCCTTGACGGGAGGCTACCATCTGTCTCCCAACAGCTGTTCCAGTGGGTCCCCTCCCACAACCATCTCTGAGCCTTCGGGGTCCTTGTGACCTGGCCATTTAGCCCATGGTTTGCAAAAAAGTGCCGCTCAGAGGTAAAACAATCCAACGTTAAAGAACACGCTGGATGGCCTTGACGGGAGGCTACCATCTGTCTCCCAACAGCTGTTCCAGTGGGTTCCCTCCCCCAACCTTCTCTGAGCCTTCGGGGTCCTTGTGACCTGGCCATTTAGCCCATGGTGTGCAAAAAAGTGCCGCTCAGAGGTAAAACAACCCAACCCACCTTCTTCTGTTGCTGTAGTTTCTGTTGGTTTTTTTTTAATTTAGGCTTAGAAGAGCTACTGGGAAGATTTCGAACATAGCCAATTCTTTTTCTTTTCTAAAGACATCTTCTTAAAATTACTCTACCTCAAACCAACACAATAAAAATGGACCTAGCCACCACATGCGCCTTTGCAATGAAGAAACTCACCAAAATCCAATTTACAAACTATACACATGAGTGCCATATTAACTTCAAAACTAGAGAATTTTCCTCCTGATCACCGTTAATACTCTATAAAAAGAGGAAGGTAGAAAAAAGAAAAGGAGATTGTTTGGATTGCTTTACCTCTGAGCGGCACTTTTTGCACACCATGGGCTAAATGGCCAGGTCACATGGACCCCGAAGGCTCAGAGAAAGTTGGGGGAGGGAACCCACTGGAACAGCTGTTGGGAGACAGATGGTAGCCTCCCGTCAAGGCCATCCATCGTGTTCTTTAACGTGCACAGGGTATGTCTCTCCCGCACACGGAGCCACGGTTTAACGTCCCATCCGACGGACGGCGGCCTTTTCAAGCCCATCGGTGTCCCCTACTGACCGTGGGCAGGGAATTTTGAGGAGATAAATCTCAACGCTGACCCAGCTGGTACTCGAACCTGAGAACTACAGATTACGAGCCTGGCACGCTACCGACTGAGCCACCGCTTCCCCAAGAAAAGGAGAGGAAGGGTGGGGTCGTTGGAGGGGGGAAATAGGTTACGAGAGGAAAGCAGAGGAGAATGGGGGAAAATAGAATAGGGGAGGAGAATCTTGCAGAAGCCTTTCACTGGTCGAGTTCTAGTTCACACTGAATTGCTGAAGGTTTGGATTTAAATCATTAGTACCACTGTGTGTCTGTATCATTTGCTGTCAGTAAGCGACTCGTTAAACATGACAGGTGGAAAAAGCGATCCTATTTGGATTTGGGTTGTTTTACCTCTGAGCGGCACATTTTTGCACACCATGGGCTAAATGGCCAGGTCACAAGGACCCCGAAGGCTCAGAGAAGGTTGGGGGAGGGGACCCACTGGAACAGCTGTTGGGAGACAGATGGTAACCTTCCATCAAGGCCATCCAGCGTGTTCTTTAACGTGCAACAGGGTATGGCTCTCCCGCACACGGAGCCACGACTTAACGTCCCATCCGACGGACGGCGGCCTTTTCAAGCCCATCGGTGTCCCCTACTGACCGTGGGCAAGGCGGGGAGTTTTGCGGAGAAAAATTTCAACGCTGACCCAGCTGGGAGATCCTATTTGGAAAGGTTTCAAGAAATGTACTAAAGGAAAGGAATTTCGTGCCGTTTGTTTACAGTGTAACAAGGACGTCATCGGACTTGTAGCGCGACTTAAAAGCCATCAATGTGAAGGGAAAGCCATAACATCTTCGCAATGGCTAGACCATGAAATCTTATCTGAAATGAACTCGTCAGAACCCGACAAAATCAGACACTACTTCAACATCATACAAACTCATCTAAAGGTCTTGAGGGACCAAGCAAAGGTTTCAACAATGGAAAGTGAATAAATTTAACTGAAGAACTATCCACTATGACTCTGTACCGTTCAGTTAAGAATGTCTGTAGTTCACAGGTTCGAGTCTCACCTTGGACACTACTGAGATTTATCTTCGTTAAATTCCCCACCCTACCCTCAGTCAATAGAGGATACCAATAGGCTTGGAGCGATCGCCGTCCGTCGGATGGGACGTTAAGCCGTGGCCCCATGTGCGGGAGAGCCATACCTTGTGTACGTTAAAGAACACGCTGGATGGCCTTGACGGGAGGCTACCATCTGTCTCGCAACAGCTGTTCCAGTGGGTCCCCTCCCCTAACCTTCTCTGAGCCTTCGGGGTCCTTGTCACCTGGCCATTTAGCCCATGGTGTACAAAAAAGTGCCGCTCAGAGGTAAAACAATCCAACGTTAAAGAACACGCTGGATGGCCTTGACGGGAGGCTACCATCTGTCTCCCAACAGCTGTTCCAGTGGGTCCCATCCCCTAACCTTCTCTGAGCCTTCGGGGTCCTTGTGACCTGGCCATTTAGCCCATGGTGTACAAAAAAGTGCCGCTCAGAGGTGAAACAATCCAACGTTAAAGAACACGCTGGATGGCCTTGACGGGAGGCTACCATCTGTCTCCCAACAGCTGTTCCAGTGGGTCCCCTCCCCTAACCTTCTCTGAGCCTTCGGGGTCCTTGTCACCTGGCCATTTAGCCCATGGTGTACAAAAAAGTGCCGCTCAGAGGTAAAACAATTCAACGTTAAAGAACACGCTGGATGGCCTTGACGGGAGGCTACCATCTGTCTCCCAACAGCTGTTCCAGTGGGTCCCCTCCCCTAACCTTCTCTGGGCCTTCGGGGTCCTTGTGACCTGGTCATTTAGCCCATGGTGTACAAAAAAGTGCCGCTCAGAGGTAAAACAATCCAACGTTAAAGAACACGCTGGATGGAATTGACGGGAGGCTACCATCTGTCTTCCAACAGCTGTTCCAGTGGGTCCCCTCCCCTAACCTTTTCTGAGCCTTCGGGGTCCTTGTGACCTGGTCATTTAGCCCATGGTGTGCAAAAAAGTGCCGTTCAGAGGTAAAACATCCCAACCCAAAATTCCGAACAATGCTCGTGCGATCTGGTCTTTTATGCTAAAAACTCTTACCTTAGGGCTGAAAATATTGCAATTTAATTTTGAAATTTCTGTTTTCAACACAGGATCGACCTTCTACCATCTGCGATTCTCTTCCGTGGAATGATACTCATCCACTGAACCCAAATAATTGACCTCGTCAGTGGAATGTCGAAACTGCAACAGTGAAGGTTATTTTGCGAAAGTTGGAAACCTCACGGAATGTTGAAAGAATGTGATGCACTAGACAGCCTTAGGAAACAGACATGGCTGAATTAAGCAGTGCGAAAAAACGCAAGTACGTTGAGCCCAGGGGACTTACAGGTGGCAGACTGTTTTAGGTCGATCAGTCCACTTTCAGACGACGCAACTATATCCTTTTTGCTGTTTACACGACGACGATCGGGCGGGGGTGGCTCAGTCGGTAGCGCGCCAGGCTCGTAATCTGTAGTTCCCAGATTCGAGTCCCAGCTGGGTCAGCGTTGAGATTTATCTCCGCAAAATTCCCCGCCCTGCTCACGGTCAGTAGGGGACACCGATCGGCTTCGAAAGGCCGCGTCCGTCGTATGGGACGTTAAGCCGTGGCCCCGTGTGCGGGAGAGCCATACCCTGTGCAGGTTAAAGAACACGCTGGATGGCCTTCACGGGAGGCTACCATCTGTCTCCCAACAGCTGTTCCAGTGGGTCCCCTACCCCAACCTTCTCTGAGCCTTCGGGGTCCATGTGACCTGGTCATTTAGCCCATTGTGTGCAAAAAAGTGCCGCTCAGAAGTAAAACAACCCAACCCTCTCCCTCACACGGAGCCATGGCTTAACGTCACATCCAATGGACGACGACCTTTCCAAGCCCATCGGTGTCCCCTCCTGACCGAGGACAGGGCATGGAGTTTTGCGGAGATACATCTCAGCACTGTCACAGTTGGGACTCGAACTGGGAACTGTAGATTACGAGCCTAGCGCTCCTAGCGGCCGAGCCACCCAACTTCGCCCACTTACATCACTACAAGAGATCTTTTCAGAACTCATAACTACAAGATATCTGTAATTGAATCTCAGATCTCTTGTAGTGATGTAAGAAAATATAAAAATATTTAGAATTAATAGGTGTAGCTTGCAACAGGCCCATACGATGCATATCTGGTCTACTTACATAAAAATGCCTTCTTTCAACACGAGTGGAATGTGTGTTTGATGGATGATTAAAAATGCTTGTGTCATTAAATATCATTTATTTTCATTCAGAAATATTTATTATGAAAGTCTTCAAGAGTCTCCCTTTAATACGAAACAATTTTTATCTATTTACATACAGAAATTCTTTGGAAGAGAAACCTTACACCCCAGCAGGACATCGCTAATCCAGACGGTTCTATGTCCACATCTTGAGAGTGGGGCGGGGGTGGCTCAGTCGGTAGCGCGCCAGACTCGTAATCTGTAGTTCCCAGGTTCGAGTCCCAGCTGGGTCAGCGTTGAGATTTATCTCCGCAAAATTTCCCCACCCTGCCCACGGTCAGTAGGGGACACCGCTGGGCTTGGAAAGGCCGCCGTCCGTCGGATTTGACATTAAGCCGTGGCCCCGTGTGCGGGAGAGCCATACCCTGTGCACGTTAAAGAACACTCTGGATGGCCTTGACGGGAGGCTACCATCTGTCTCCCAACAGCTGTTCCAGTGGGTCCCCTCCCGCAACCTTCTCTGAGCCTTCGGGGTCCATGTGACCTGGCCATTTAGCCCATGGTGTGCAAAAACGTGCCGCTCAGAGGTAAAACAACCCAACCCACATCTTGAAAAGACATCTTTTAGAATCAGTGATAAATATTCAGAGCTGCATCTTGAGTAAGAGTTCGGCGACTTCGCGGAATGTGACCATAAAGAGAGTGGGTTGCAAAAAAAAAGCTGTTTGGCCCAGAAAAGGCAAAAAAATATGGTTTATGCGATTGAAACGATGGAAATGGAAACAGCAGTTGAAACCAAACATTTCCTAGAGGTACAAAGAAGTTTGTGCTCACAAAATGATTACGTTCACAAATATTTGTTGAAATTTAGAATTAAAATCTTCGTAGAGTTCGTAGAAATTTCTAAACAAAATAAGGACATCGTTAATTCAGCTTAATTTGAGTTGAATTATCTCTGAGAAGCATTTTTTTGGGCACACAATGGGCTAAATGTCTAGGTCACAAGCAGTGATTCCCAACCTTTTGGAAGACACCACAGAATAGAAGAGATAAAACGGTTGTCACAGAAAATTCCATTAAATTTATTTATTTGACCGCCCCTCTTGACTGCCTCAACGCCCCCCATTTGCCTCTGGATCCGCTACCGCACCCATGGAAGGCTCCAGCGCCCCCACTGGGGGGCGGTATCGCCCCCGTTGGGAATCTATGGTCACAAGGATCCCAGGTGTTATGGGAAGGATTTGGATTGGATTGTTTAACCTCTGAGCGGTGCGTTTTTCATACAATGGGTAAAATGGCCAGGTCACAAGGACCCCGAAGGCTCAGAGAAGGTTGGGGGAGGGGACCCACTGGAACAGCTGCTGGGAGACAGATGGTAGCCTCCCGTCAAGGCCTTCCAGCGTGTTCTTTAACGTACACAAGGTATGGCTCTCCTGCGTATGGGGCCACGGCTTAACGTCCCATCCGACGGACGGCGATCGCTCCAAGCCTATTGGTATCCTCTATTGACTGAGGACAGAGTGGGGAATTTCACGAAGATAAATCTCAATAGTGTCCAAGGTGAGACTCGAACCTGTGAACTACAGATTACAAGCCTTGCGCATTACTCAGCCCCCCCTGCCCCAATATTTGAGGGGTGGTATTCTCGCATTTCAGGTCACGGCATTGCAGGGGATCAACCAATACCTTAGAAAATTTCCACAAACCTTCAGTAAATCCTTGTCATTAGATACAGTCGTTCAAAAAAATATCCGAACATTACGGTTGAATACAGAATTAGGAAAAAAATATCTGGCAACGATTTTTTTAGAAGTTAGTGATCTGGCAACCTTCGTGTCACGTGATTACAGAATTCAGGAAAAATATCTGGAGCGTGTACAGCAACTGCACACGCTCCAGTTACCGTTCACGGCAAACTGGAGCGTGTGCAGTTACTGCACACGCTCCAGTTTGCTGTGAACGGTAACTGCACACGCTCAATATTTCCGTGAGTGAGCCCACACGATCTAGTATCAAAATAATATGACCACCAACAGTCGCTCAAAAAAGTATCCGAACACTATGACTGATTACAGAATTCGGAAAAAATATCAGGCAACGATTTTTATTTAGAAATTAGTGATCTGGCAACCTTCGTGTCACGTGACACGAAGGTTGCCAGATCACTAACTTCTAAAAAAATCGTTGCCAGATATTTTTTTCGAATTCTGTAAACAACCATAGTGTTCGGATATTTTTTTGAACGACTGTACAGTCAATGTGTTCTTAATCGTGTCGAACGGATTTTCCGCCACACTGTACTTGTCTGAGAAACATGCTACAGAGCCAATGAAATGGCCTTGGAGGACATTGTTTATTGGCTCTACATTGTGACGGAAGTGGTGACTGTTGAGCCGAAGGTCGTCATTAGCGTAGTCACCAGTGACACCTTGTCATCCATTGCTGAACAGGTTAAACAAACAAATAGTAATCGTTGTCATGCCTACCCAATATGTGACACTCGTGCCTCCTTTTCGACACTACAGCAAATCGTAGTGCCTTAACAGGGTTGGGTTGGGTTGTTTTACCTCTGAGCGGCACTTTTTTGCACACCATGGGCTAAATGGCCAGGTCACATGGACCCCGAAGGCTCAGAGAAGGTTGGGGTAGGGGACCCACTGGAACAGCTGTTGGGAGACAGATGGTAGCCCCCCGTCAAGGCCATCCAGCGTGTTCTTTAACGTTGGGTTTTTTTACCTCTGAGCGGCACTTTTTTGCACACCATGGGCTAAATGGCCAGGTCACATGGACCCCGAAGACTCACAAAAGGTTTGGGGAGGGGACCCACTGGAACAGCTGATGGGAGACAGATGGTAGTCTCCCGTCAAGGCCATCCAGTGTGTTCCTTAACGTGCACAGGTCCAGTGTGTTCCTTAACGTGCAAGGGGTTCCTTAACGTGCACAGGGTCTCCCGCACACGGGGCCACTGCTTAACTCCCGTCCGACGGACGGCGGCGTTTCCAAGCCCATCGATGTCCCCTACTGACCGTGGGCAGGGTGGGGAAATTTTGCGGAGATAAATCTCAACGCTGACCCAGCTGTGACTCGAACCTGGGAACTACAGATTACGAGCCTGGCGCGCTACCGACTAAGCGATCCCCTGGTCACAAGGACCCCGAAGTCACAGAGAAGATTGGGGGTTAGGTTGGGTTGTTTTACCTCTGAGCGGCACTTTTTTGCACACCATGGGCTGAATGGCCAGGTCACAAGGACCCCGAATGCTCAGAGAAGGTTGGGAGAGGGGACCCACTGGAACAGCTGTTGGGAGACAGATGATAGCCTCCCGTCAAGGCCATCCAGCGTGTTCTTTAACGTGCATATATTATGGTTCTCCCGCACACGCGGCAACTGCTTAACGTCCCGTCCGACGGACGGGGACCATCGAAAATAAATTGGAAATGTCCCCTACAATGTCTGTAGAGGACATTTCCAAGCCCATCGGTGTCCCCTACAGACCGTGGGCAGGGCGGGGAATTTTTGCGGAGATAAATCTGAACGCTGACCCAGCTGGGACTCGAAATTCTATTGGCAAACACTGCTCTAATCAGTTATCACGATTTTACTACGCAATGATTACAAAATAGTGATGAATAAAAGCAATTGCATTGAATTTCTTTTTTTTAGGTTTCGTAATGTTAGGACTAAATTAATATTCAACAAAATATCTCAAATAAACCGTGGCACTTCAAGAAACGTGCGACACTAAGGTAAAAATCCAAACATGGAATGCGAAGAATCTCTTTCTTTTACGTAACGCAACACAAATAGCTAAATCTGCACCTGGACTTACTTCATTTACGTATCAGTTATTTAATATTCAAACGTTTCTGATTGGACTTCAGAGGTAAATCATCTCCCAGATGCAAGAAAAAAACTCTGCCGACAGAAACAAGGTGTCTGAGTGAAGAGACGAAAGTTGCCCCTAGTACCTTTCGACACCGTGGGTCAGGTAGCGGGGCGTTTACGTGATCTGACTGTTAACCATCATTCAGTGAGGATGGCCCGTTACGGAAACCGAGTCACCCCGTGCCCCGGTACACTACTGTTAACACGTGACCCGTGCAGCATCTTCTCACGGACGGAGATAAATCTCACCTGATACAGTTCCTCGGGGCAAGTGGCCACAGCAGGTCACTATATAAGAAAGGAAAGGGAGATTTTAAAGCTGGCTTGCAAGGCCAGAGGAAGAGACCCCCTAGCTCAATATGCTTCCGGTGAGTATCTCCAGTTGCACTTTCTGTTCGAAACTTTAACTCATCCTTTAGGGATGTTCTTGAATTTTTCTGTTCTGTAAGGTGTAATTTGGTTGAAGCTTTTAAATTCAAAACAATTGCAACTTTGATTGATTTAATGTCAATTTACGATTGGGCTTAAACACTATTTGAAGCAAATACTGAAATTAATCAGAAGTGTGCGTGTATGTATATATATTCATTCAGGGTTCACGTTATTAAGTACTTTTTGGGTTGTTTTACCTCTGAGCGGCACTTTTTTGCACACCATGGGCTAAATGGCCAGGTCACATGGACCCCGAAAGCTCAGAGAAGGTTGCGGGATGGGACCCACTGGAACAGCTGTTGGGAGACAGATGGTAGCCTCCCGTCAAGGCCATCCAACGTGTTCTTTAACGTGCACAGGGTATGGCTCTCCCGCACACGGGGCTTAACGTCCCATCCGACGGATGTCGGCCTTTCCAAGCCCATCGGTGTCCCCTACTGACCGTGGGCAGGGCGGGGAATTTTGCGGAGATAAATCTCAACGCTGACCCAGCTGGGACTCGAACTGGGAACTACAGATTACGAGCCTGGCGCGCTACGGACTGAGCCACCCATCCCCGTTATTAAGTACAGTTCTGTATTATGTTAATAGTAACTGAGATAGAGAACTTAGTAACTTCTTAAATAAGCTTTTTACGAAAAATATGATTAAAGTTATTTTTAAAATATCAATCAAGTCTATTCAAATCTCAATTTTCAACACTAATCATTCGGTATTTAGTTACAGAAGCTGGAATATATAAGCATAGCCAGTTGAAAACAATTTCTCAGAAAGGTTAATAAAAAACAAGTTTAAAATGAAACCAAAAAAGCTGTTACACTTCACTTTACTAACACCTGTAAAATATTTTTACTGGTTCACAAAATAATTACTTTAATTTTTGCCAAGTTTTGAATAATTGTTTTTCAGAACGAATTACTTACTAAGTGTTTCAGCTTCCATAACTCTTTAAATACTGAATGCCCCTTGTTCTAAATCAAGTTTAAATACATTTGATTGAGATGTTTAAATTATTTTCAGTCACATTTTTTCGTAAAAGGCATATTTAAGAAGTTACTGATTTCTGTATTTGAGTTACTATTCACATAACAGCACGTATCTAATAAAGTGGATATAAGTATATGAATTATATTTGAAATATAGTATATTTTTAAATCAATCAAATGTGTCTACTTTAATATTTACACTATTTCATTACATTCATTTCAGTTGTTCATTTCTTTAACTGCGTTCCTATAAACCTTAAAGTTCCTTTAAATGCTAACTTGGAAAAAATATAGGCTTAATTCTAATAACGATTACTTTATTATTTTGCATGATACTAATTTAAACTTGATTTGTAAATCTTAATAGCGTACGTTTAATAGAAGTTGAACTGGGATTTTCCCTCCAGTTCAAAAAAAATTCCATGAATTCTTAAATCAAACCTTAGGATCTGAAAAACTGTTCTTTTTTCCTTCGCATTTTTTCCTTCGATTTTTGAGGGGGGGCTTGTAAGTCCTTATTACGTTAACTAATCACTTAATCATTGGATACAAAAATTAGAATTATGCCTTGAGATCTTAAGGTCACTTGAAAAATGCTTTGTGAGTAATTATTATAAAATGCTTTGAAATCTGCAGAGAACTGCTAAATTATTAGATAATAAGATATAAACGAGTCTATAAATTCAATATTCTGAAGAATAAGCTATTAGTGTGCATGACAGAAAAATATAAATTCAGTCTATTCAAATCTTGAATTTCAGTTATATTATTCAGTGTTTAAAAAGTTGTAGCAGCTGAAATAATTAAAAGCAGTGTCATGATTCCTTAAAAAAAGCATCACGAAAATTTCAAAATGTTTTTAGGAGAAACTGGCAATTGTTTTAATAAGAAATCACAGTTTATTCAGTATATTTACTGTATTATTTACTATTGCACTATACTTGGATACAAATGCATAAAAATGCACTTGCCAACATGGAATTTCATACACTTTTATAAAGTCTTTCAAAAACTTCAAAACTTGATAAAAGTGTATCATGTTTAACTACATTTATATGCTTCTTATCTATATAGAGTGTAATAGTAAATAATATAATGAATATTTTCATAGAATATTTTAGTAATTAATGCGATACGAGTCTATAAGAGACGTGAACAAGAAAATACATGTCTAGACAACAAATTAAATGATTATAGTGTCATAAATAATAATTATTTGGTTATAAAACATTATAATATTTTAAATTAATTAGCAATGATATCAATCAATAATTATTTAAATTATACAGCATAATCATTTATTTTACACAAGATGATAATTAGATTAATTGATAATGGTGTAATCAATAATTATTTAGATTAAATGATTATGGTAATAAAAAATATTTAGATATAACTGATTATGGTAGGATAATTAATAATTATTTAGATTAAATCATTATGGTTGGATAATTAATAATTATTTAGATTAAATGATTATGGTAATAAAAAATTTATTAGATTTAACTGATTATGGTAGGATAATTAACAATTATCTATATTAAATAATTTGGTAAAAAAATCAACAAAGTGTAATTTGGAATATACAGCCAATCGTGTGTAATTTGTATCTCAAAAATGTCGTATAATCCAAAATCTGGGCAGTGCGTTTGAAAAGATTCTTGAAAATAATATTATTTCAATTAAAAAGACACAAATCGACTTTTATGCAATGGAAAAAGACATTTTCGATAAACTTTAACAATTTCACAATAATTATGAGAGAAATGGGTTTGTATCAAACAAATTGCACAAAATAATGTGAGTTGATATGTTTCTTAATATTATCTCAATTAAAAAGCAATTTTACTCTCAAAGCTCCATTTTGAAATTCAAATTTTTATTCTTAAATCTTTCTGATATCCTTCGATTTTTTTTCTATTAATCGAGTCTTAATTTTTTTTATTTGTGTAATAAGGAATATTTCATAACGACTTATGTCACAGAGTCAATTAATGTAAATCATTATTACGCTGTATTATCTAAATAATTATTATTATGATGCATAATCAATTAATCTCAATGATTATTTTTTATAATAACGTAGTCAATTAATCTAAATAATTTTATATCGTATAATCTAAAAAATTTTAATTATGGTAATACAATTAATTAATCTAAATAATTATTAATCATCATAACCATAATCAAGTAATCTAAATCATTATTGATTATGAATATGTAATCAATAAATCTAAATAATTATTCATTATACCATAATTATTTATTCTACATAATTACCGATTATTATACCACAGTCAATTAATCTAAATAATTTTTGCATAATCTAAATTTTTATTGATTATTTATACCATTATCAATTAATCTAAGTAATTTTCATCTTTTGTAATCTAAATGATTAGTTTATTGTATAATTTAAATAATTATTGAATGATATCATTATTAATTAATGTAAATATTTATAAAATCTTAGAGACTAAATAATTATTAATTATGATACTATAATCATTCAATTTAAATAAGTATCATGTCATATAATCTAAATAATTATTTATTATCATATCATTATCAATTATTCTAAATACTTTTTGTCGTATAATATAAATTAGGGATTTTCATCGTGGGGTACGCGGTAAAATGTTTTGGGGTACGTCGTGAGAGCTCAAAAGTCGCTAAATATGTGTTATATGTATATATGTTTTATTTTATTCCCATTGTTATGCTATAACTATAGTTTTATCTATCTATAGAATGGGTACGCCAGTTACATATACATTTCCAGGGGGTACGTGAAGCATAAAAGGTTGAGAACCACTGACATATATGTTTTATTTTATTCCCATTGTTATACTATAACTATTGTTTTATCTATCTATACAAGGGGTACGCCAGTTACATACACATTTCCAGGGGGTACGTGAAGCATAAAAGTTTGAGAACCACTGATATATATGTTTTATTTTATTCCCATTGTTATACTATAACTATAGTTTTATCTACCTATACAAGGGATACGCCAGTTACATACACATTTCCAGGGGGTACGTGAAGCATAAAAGGTTGAGAACCACTGATATATATGTTTTATTTTATTCCCATTGTTATACTATAACTATAGTTTTATCTATCTATACAAGGGGTACGCCAGTTACATACACATTTCCAGGGGGTACGTGAAGCATAAAAGGTTGAGAATCACTGATATATATGTTTTATTTTATTCCCATTGTTATACTATAACTATAGTTTTATCTCTCTACACAAGGGGTACAGTCGCTCAAATAAATATCCGAACACTATGGTTGATTACAGAATACAGAAAAAATATCTGGCAACGATTTTTTTAGAAATTAGTAATCTGGCAACCTGCGTGTAGTGCACACGAAGGTTGCCAGATCACTAATTTCTAAAAAAATCGTTGCCAGATATTTTTTGTGAATTCTGTAATCAACCATAGTGTTCGGATATATATTTGAGCGACTGTACGCCAGTTACATACATATTTCCAGGGGGTATGTGAAGCATAAAAGGTTGAGAACCACTGACATACATGTTTTATTTTATTCCCATTGTTATACTATAACTATAGTTTTATCTATCTATACAAGGGGTACACCAGTTACATACACATTTCCAGGGGGTACGTGAAGCATAAAAGGTTGAGAACCACTGATCTAAATAATTACTGATTTTGAAAATTTATTTTTGAAAAATACGTAATGAACATTGATTAATCATCAATCATCAATTATTAAGAATCACGTTCGTATTCATTCGTTCAGAACTGGGATTTCTCTTGGACAAACAGTATTTTTCCTAAATTAATCAAATGCTACTATCATGTAAATATGCATGACTATAAAGAAGAGTGTGTATGTATGCATATTAGCAGAACCTCCAGAAACACAAAAGAGATTGAAAATAAATTTTCAACAATTCTAAAAAAATGCTCTTTTTTTCATGAGCAACGTCCAGCACTTTTGTCGAGTCAAAAAACTTTTCTCACTAAGTTCATTATTAATCACTTCAAGAAAACACCTGATCTAAATCGTGTATAAAATAAATTGTTTCTTTAATATTTTTCCTGAAGCCCCACTCGTTCAGAAAAGGTTTTTCTACGACGAAATACTTTTTCCTGCTTTCGTAATATCGTATACACTTTCTTGCTGAAATATTAGAGAAATTGCATGTTACATTTTCTCTAATATTGAAGAACTATGGCTTTTAAAATATGCATTTAATGGGGGGGGAAATGTAACTTGGGTAAAAGATCATAATCCAATCTATTTAAATCTCGATGTTCAACAATATGTATTCGATATTTCAAGAGTTATGAATTTTAGAATATTTAGTAACACCAATGCGTAATAAAGTCGTCCCGTGGTCGAGTGGTTAGCGGGCTTGGCTGCTGATCAAAGGAACCTGGGTTCGAGCCTCGGGTTAAGGCATGGATGTTAGTGTTGTCTTTCTGCTGAGGTCTTGCCATCCTCACAGACCTTCTACTATTACATATAAACTGACAGGCTCGTGTCAGACCTCTGTGGCAAGCAGCTGCTTGAGGAAGCATTTATTTTTATTTTAAGATTTATGTAAGCTGAAATTTCACAACATTAATGCGTCATAAGAACTTACCTTAGAAATTTGTACTTCAAAAATAAGTATTGTTTTAAACTGTGTAATAAAGTTTACATAATGATTATTTCAATATTAGATAATTGTGAATGATTTTTACAATACAACATAATTTATTGCTAAATATTCCAGCTTCCATGCCTTTTAAATACTGAACGAATATCGTTAAAATTCCAGATTTAAATCGTTTTGATTATAATCTTTATCTTTAGTCACATTTTTCCACTGAATGCATATTTTCGAAGTTATAGAGGCGGGAGTGGCTCAGTCGATAGCGCGCCAGGCTCGTAATCTGTAGTTCCCAGGTTCGAGTCCCAGCTGGGTCAGCGTTGAGATTTATCTCCGCAAAAATTCCCCGCCCTGCCCACGGTCAGTAGGGGACATCGATGGGCTTGGAAAGGCCGCCGTCCGTCGGATGGGACGTTAAGCCGTGGCCCCGTGTGCGCGAGAGCCATAACCTGTGCACGTTAAAGAACACGCTGGATGGCCTTGACGGGAGGCTACCATCTGTCTCCCAACAGCTGTTCCCGTGGGTCCCCTCCCCCAAACTTCTCTGAGCCTTCGGGGTCCATGTGACCTGGCCATTTAGCCCATGGTGTGCAAAAAAGTGCCGCTCAGAGGTAAAACAACCCAACCCAATTCGAAGTTATAGAGCTTCAAAATTAGATTCACATTGACAGAATATGGAAATTCTCTAATATTTTGCTACGGAAGTATAATTCTTTTACAGTCGAACCCTTCTCTTTAGCGCGCTTGGCTACTGATCTACGGGACCTGGGTTTGAGCCCCGGGTAAGGCATGGCTGTTTGTGTCGTTTTTCTGCTGAGGTCCTGCCACCCACTCAGACTTTCTACTGTGGCATATAAACTGACAGGCTCCTGTCAGACCTCTGTGGCAAGCAGCTGCTTGAGGGGGTATTTATTTATTTATTTTTAAGACACGTCTGGTTTTGCTTCATATTAACATATATATTGGTTTCCATAAATTAAGGAACAACCTATGTTACGTCAATGGGAGGCTAACTTCAAAACTCTATAACTTTTAAAATAAGTTATTTTTTCTTTTTCAAAATGTGATAGCAGATGAAGATCTCAAATATATCAGTATCTCGATTTTGCCATGCCAGTCTTAAGAAACTTATACCAAACTGAAGAATAGAAAATAATTTTTTACACAAACATCTAAAATACAAACTTATTTTATTAAACACTTTGATACAATACTTATTACTAAGTTTTAATTAACTTCTGAAGTCAATTTTTGTGGCTGGCATTGTTATCGCTAAATATTCAAACTTCCATAACTCATTAAATGCTGAACAAATATTGTTGAAAATCGAGATATTGATTTATTTGATTGAAATCTTTATCTGCAATCACATTTTTCAAAACAAAAAACTTATTTTAGAAGTTATAGAGCTTGGTTTCTTAGCTTCCCATTGACATAACATACGAATGTTCCTTAATTATGGGGGCGGGTGTGGCTCAGTCGGTAGCGCGCCAGGCTCGTAATCTGTAGTTCCCAGGTTCGAGTCCCATCTGGGTCAGCGTTGCGATTTATCTCCGCAAAATTCCCCGCCCTGCCCACGGTCAGTAGGGGACACCGATAGGCTTGGAAAGGCCGCCGTCCGTCGGATGGGACGTTAAGCCGTGGCCCCGTGTGTGGGAGAGCCATACCCTGTGCACGTTAAAGAACACGCTGGATGGCCTTGACGGGAGACTACCATCTGTCTCCCAACAGCTGTTCCAGTGGGTCCCCTCCCCCAACCTTCTCTGAGCCTTCGGGGTCCATGTGACCTGGCCATTTAGCCCATGGTGTGCAAAAAAGTGCCACTCAGAGGTAAAACAATCCAACATTAAAGAACACGCTGGATGGCCTTGACGGGAGGCTACCATCTGTCTCCCAACAGCTGTTCCAGTGGGTCTCCTCCCCCAACCTTCTCTGAGCCTTCGGGGTCCATGTGACCTGGCCATTTAGCCCATGGTGTGCAAAAAAGTGCCACTCAGAGGTAAAACAATCCAACATTAAAGAACACGCTGGATGGCCTTGACGGGAGGCTACCATCTGTCTCCCAACAGCTGTTCCAGTGGGTCCCCTCCCCCAATCTTCTCTGAGCCTTCGGGGTCCATGTGACCTGGCCATTTAGCCCATGGTGTGCAAAAAAGTGCCGCTCAGAGGTAAAACAACCCAACATTAAAGAACACGCTGGATGGCCTTGACGGGAGGCTACCATCTGTCTCCCAACAGCTGTTCCAGTGGGTCCCCTCCCCCAACCTTCTCTGAGCCTTCGGGGTCCATGTGACCTAGCCATTTAGCCCATGGTGTCCAAAAACGTGCCGCTCAGAGGTAAAACAACCCAACCCAAGTTCCTTAATTATCGAAACCCAGTTTACATTAGTTTCCAAACAATAAAGAACAGTAGTCGGGATATTTTTACGCTGTCATATTTATAACGATAACGAAGTATCCGTTACTTCTACTTGAATATTATTCTTCCTGAAATTATCTTTTTCTCTCCAGGTAACAGCTTTCCTGGCGATTTTGGTGACGGTTCATGCAGGTGGGAGTCACATCAAAGGAGGTCATGGCAGCTCACACCTCGAACAAAAAGGATTAAACGTAAGTTGTCTTTTACTGATTATTACTGATATTAGATATCTCTGGATTTGGTCACAACGGTTTGATAGCCTCTTCTGAGAATTATCAGGATATATTCTCATCACAATTGATATAGGGGCGGGGATGGCTCAGTCGGTAGCGCGCCAGGCTCGTAATCTGTAGTTCCCAGGTTCGAGTCCCAGCTGGGTCAGCTTTGAGATTTATCTCCGCAAAATTCCCCGCTGTGCCCACGGTCAGTAGTGGACACCGATGGGCTTGAAAGACCGCCGTCCGTCGGATGGGACGTTAAGCCGTGGCACCGTGTGCGGGAGAGACATACCCTGTGCATGTTAAAGAACACGCTGGATGGCCTTGACGGGAGGTTACTATCTGTCTCCCAACAGTTGTTCCAGTGGGTCCCCTCCCCCAACCTTCTCTGAGCCTTCGGGGTCCATGTGACCTGGCCATTTAGCCCTTGTGTGCAAAAAAGTGCCGCTCAAAGGTAAAACAACCCAACACAATTGATATGCTTCTACACGTGTATAGGTGTGCCTTCACAATGGCGAAACTTACAGATGCTGGACAGAAAAATGGAACCATTAAGATTTTAAGTCAAAGGAGAATCAGATTCCAAGATCCTTAATTTCTACAATTTGTTTTTATAGGTAAATAGGACTAGATAAATTTAAATCTAATTCAAATCTATCTAAATCTCGATTTTTAACACTATTTGTTGAATTATTTAAAGAGCTATGGAATCTCGAATACTTAACAACAGCAAAGTCAGGCCTTAGGAAATTGTGTAAAACTGACAATTATTGAAAGAACTATTTGCACAATATTGTAAATCATTCACTTATTTTAATGAATTGTTTGAGATAATACTTTTCTTTTAAGTCTTAATTAACTAGGGGGCGGGGGTGGCTCAGTCGGTAGCGCGCCAGGCTCGTAATCTGTAGTTCCCAATTTTGAGTTCCAGTTGGGTCAGCGTTGAGATTTATCTCCGCAAAATTCCCCCGCCCTGCCCACGGTCAGTAGGGGACACCTATGAGCTTGGAAAGGCCGCCGTCCGTCGGATGAAACGTTAAGCCGTGGCCCCGTGTGCGGGAGAGCCATACCCTGTGCACGTTAAAGAACACGCTGGACGGGAGGCTACCATCTGTCTCCCAACAGCTGTTTCAGTGGGTCCCCTCCCCCAACCTTCTGTGAGCCTTCGGGGTCCATGTGACCTGGCCATTTAGCCCATGGTGTGCAAAAAAGTGCCGCTCAGAGGTAAAACAAACCAACCCAACTTAATTAACTTCTGAGGTGAATTCTTATGATTGACTTCTCTGCTATTCAATATTTAAATTCTATAACTCTTTAAGCACTGAACGGATATTGTTTAAAATCGAAATTTAGACAATATAATTGACATCTTATGTTTTCTCTTCAGTCAAATGTTTCCATAACAATTTATTTAACCAGTTACAGAGCCTCGAATTCGATTCCCCATCGACATAAGATGAGGGTGTTGCCATTTTTATGCCCATTGCCTGTAGATCATCTATCTGGTACGAAGAGTTCCAGCGCGCATCAGTCATATTGTATAAAATGATCTCCAAGCGGCACATTTTTTAATCAAAATGGGCAAAATAGTCACAAGCACCTCGAAGGCTCGGAAAAGGTTGGGGAGAAGGGACCCACTGAACAGCTGTTGGGAGACAGATGGTAACCTCCCGTCAAGGCCATCCAGCATGTTCTTTAAGGTGCACAGGGTATGGCTTTCCCCATACACTGGACAACGACTTAACGTCCCATCCGATGAACGTCCGTCTTCCAAGCCCATCGAATTCCCCTACTGACCAAGGACAGGACGGTCCTTGGTCAGTAGGGGATCAGTAGGGGTCAGTTGGATTGGATTGTTTTACCTCTGAGCGGCACTTTTTTGCACACCATGGGCTAAATGGCCAGGTCACATGGACCCCGAAGGCTCAGAGAAGGTTGGGGGAGGGGACCCACTGGAACAGCTGTTGGGAGACAGATGGTAGCCTCCCGTCAAGGCCATCCAGCGTGTTCTTTAACGTGCATAGGGTATGGCTCTCCCGCACACGGGGCCACGGCTTAACGTCCCATCAGACGGACGGCGGCCTTTCCAAGCCCATCGGTGTCCCCTACTGACCGTGGGCAGGGCGAGGAAATTTTGCGGAGATAAATCTCAACGTTGACCCAGCTGGGACTCGAACCTGGGAACTACAGATTACGAGCCTGGCGCGCTACCGACTGAGCAACCCGCGCCCCGTAGGGTTCAGTAGGGGATAATCTTGACGCTGGCCAGTTGGGACTCGAACCTGGGAACTGCAGATTACGAGTCTCGCGCGCAACCAACTGAATTTAAGATAGAAAAGCTATGAGATCATGGATATCGGCAAAGGGGACAATTGGGGTTGTGGGATAGTTCCTCTCCTTCCGCCTGGAAAAATAGATCGAAAAAATAATTTACACTAAATAATATCAAGTGTACCAAAATATTATTATTTCGTTCTTTAACGAAATGCAAATTTTGGTTCTTTTCATAATTTTCTATTTATTTTTATTATTTTGGAAAATTATTTTTTTCGTGAATTTTCGACGCTGGTCGATTGTGCTGGTAGCCCGTTCATCTTCGAAAAACAACTGTTATTCTCTGCTGAAAAAAACCTTTCCAGAATCTCTTGAGAAAGTAGTGTGCTTGATTTATTCGACTGCGTGTATCTTTTAAATTGATAATAACCCATAACCCAACTTTACAAAAAATAAAGAAAATTAATTTCGATTTCTTTCCCCCCTTTTGGGGCGGGAGTGGCGCAGTCGGTAGCGTGCCAGGCTCGTAATCTGTAGTTCCCAGGTTCGAGTCCCAGCTGGGTCAGCGTTGAGATTTATCTCCGTAAAATTCCCCGCCCTGCCCACGGTCAGTAGGGGACACCGATGGGATTGGAAAGTCCGCCGTCCGTCGGATGGGACGTTAAGCCGTGGCCCCGTGTGCGGGAGAGCCATACCCTGTGCACGTTAAAGAACACCTTGGATGGCCTTGACGGGAGGCTACCATCTGTCTCCCAACAGCTGTTCCAGTGGGTCCCCTCCCCCAACCTTCTCTGAGCCTTCGGGGTCCTTGTGACCTGGCCATTTAGCCCATGGCCAGGCATAGCCCCGGCAAAAAAGTGCCGCTCAGAGGTAAAACAACCCAAAATTCCCCCCATTTGGAGTCCCTTCGTCGAGAATTTCAATGAGGAAGTTTTTTATTCATAATCTCTATCACCTGAGCAGTAAAGAAGATAGGTAGCGCATGATAAATGATGAGCGGCACGCAGAGATTGCCCCGTATGAGACCTAGTCATTTATCAACCTTATTTTGTTTTTTTGCAACGGGAGAAGTGTGAACACTTTCCCATGTTGATTCCTCCTTTGAAAGCTGCCACTGTTTCTGACCTTATTGGGCTCTAGCAGCGGTTGCAAGTTATTTTACTTCTCAGCTGAACTTTTGTGCACAAAATGGCTAAATTACAAGGTCGCAAAGACTCCAAAGACTCAGACACGGTTGTTGGATTGAAATGTTTTACTTCTCAGCGACACTTCTGTTGCACACAATGGGATAAATGGCCAGGTCGCAAGAGCTCGAAAGGCTAAGATATGTTTGGAGGATTGTGATGTTTTTACCTTTGAGCGGGAATTTTTTTACACACAATGGTTTAATGACCAGATCACAAGGACCCCAAGGGCTCAGTTTTGGTGGGGGGAATGTGTTGCTATACCTCTGAGCGGCCCTTGTTTGTTAACCATGGGATAAGTAAAAAAAATGGCTAAATCCCAAGGATCCCAAGGGCTAAGTTATGGTGGGGAGGAATGTGTTGCTATACCTCTGAGCGGCACTTGTTTGCTAACAATGGACTAAATAGCTAAATGGCTAGATCCCAAGGGCTCAGTTATGGTGGGGAGGAATGTGTTGCTATACCTCTGAGCGGCCCTTGTTTGTTAAACATGGGATAAATAGCTAAATGGCTAGATCCCAAGGGCTCAGTTATGGTGGGGAGGAATGTGTTGCTCTACCTCTGAGCGGCACTTGTTTGCTAACAATGGACAAAATAGCTAGATCTCAAGGATCCCAAGGGCTCAGTTATGTTGGGGAGGAATGTGTTGCTATACCTCTGAGCGGCACTTGTTTGCTAACAATGGACTAAATAGCTAAATGGCTAGATCCCAAGGATCCCAAGGGCTCAGCTATGGTGGGGAGGAATGTGTTGCTATACCTCTGAGCGGCACTTGTTTGCTAACAATGGACTAAATAGCTAAATGGCTAGATCCCAAGGATCCCAAGAGTTCAGCTATGGTGGGGAGGAATGTGTTGCTATACCTCTGAGCGGCACTTGTTTGTTAACCATGGGATAAATAGCTAAATGGCTACATCCCAAAGGTTCAGTTATGGTGGGGAGGAATGTGTTGCTATACCTCAGAGCGGCACTTGTTTGCTAACAATGGACTAAATAGCTAAATGGCTAGATCCCAAGGATCCCAAGGGCTCAGTTATGGTGGGGGGAATGTGTTGCTATACCTCTGAGCGGCACTTGTTTGTTAACCATGGGATAAATAGCTAAATGGCTAGATCCCAAGGGCTCAGTTATGGTGGGGAGAAATGTGTTGCTATACCTCTGAGCGGCACTTGTTTGCTAACAATGGAATAGATAGCTAAATGGCTAGATCCCAAGGGCTCAGTTATGGTGGGAGGAATGTGTTGCTATACCTCTGAGCGGCACTTGTTTGCTAACAATGGAATAAATAGCTAAATGGCTAGATCCCAAAGATCCCAAGGGCTCAGTTATGGTGGGGAGGAATGTGTTGCCATACATCTGAGCGGCACTTGTCTGCTAACAATGGACTAAATAGCTAAATGGCTAGATCCCAAGGATCCCAAGGGCTCAGTTATGGTGGGGAGGAATGTGTTGCTATACCTCTGAGCGGCACTTGTTTGCTAACAATGGACTAAATAGCTAAATGGCTAGATCACAAGGATCCCAAGGGCTCAGTTATGGTGGGGGGAATGTGTTGCTATACCTCTGAGCGGCACTTGTTTGCTAACAATGGACTAAATAGCTAAATGGCTAGATTCCAAGGATCCCAAGGGCTCAGTTATGGTGGGGGGAATGTGTTGCTATACCTCTGAGCGGCACTTATTTGCTAACAATGGACTAAATAGCTAAATGGCTAGATCCCAAGGGCTCAGTTATGGTGGGGAGGAATGTGTTGCTATACCTCTGAACGGCACTTGTTTGATAACAATGGACTAAATAGCTAAATGGCTAGATCACAAGGATCCCAAGGGCTCAGTTATGGTGGGGGGAATATGTTGCTATACCTCTGAGCGGCAGTTGTTTGCTAACAATGGACTAAATAGCTAAATGGCTAGATTCCAAGGATCCCAAGCGCTCAGTTATGGTGGGGGGAATGTGTTGCTATACCTCTGAGCGGCACTTATTTGCTAACAATGGACTAAATAGCTAAATGGCTAGATCTCAAGGGCTCAGTTATGGTGGGGAGGAATGTGTTGCTATACCTCTGAGCGGCACTTGTTTGCTAACAATGGACTAAATGGCTAGATCCCAAGGGCTCAGTTATGGTGGGGAGGAATGTGTGGCTATACCTCTAAGCGGCACTTGTTTGCCAACAATGGGCTAAATAGCTAAATGGCCAGATCACAAGGAAGGCTCAGATATGTTGGGTGGGATGTATTTTTGTACCTCTGAATTACGCTTCTTTGCTCACAATGAACTAAATAGATAATGGCCAGGTCACAAGAACTTCAAAGGCTCAGAGAATGTTGGGGAAAGAGGACGCACTGGACAGCTGTTAAGAGAGAGATGATAGCCTCCCGTCAAGCCCATCCAAAGAGTTTTTTAACATGCACTGGGTATGGTTCTCCTGAACACAGCAGCACGACTTATCCCCAAGACCAAGTTGGTCCCCTTTATCCCCGACAGCAGGGTATCGATTAAAAAAACCATCCTCATGCATCCATGGGCTACGGGAGGTCCAACCAGACTGTGTAATTTTCTTCTCCAGACGTCTCTGTTCTGATCTACAGCTGCTGCATTTGGCCACTCTAGGCCAATTCGAGCAAGATCCTGCGTCACATTTTCTGCTAATCGCTTCCTAGGTCTCCCCCTTTTTTCTGAAAACCTTAGGCACACTTCATAATCCTGTTTTCCAATCTGCAACTATGCAAAAGGGTTGGGTTGTTTTACCTCTGAGCGGCACTTTTTTTGCACACCATGGGCTAAATGGCTAGGTTACATGGACCCCGAAGGCTCAGAGAAGGTTGGGGGAGGGGACCCACTGGAACAGCTGTTGGGAGACAGATGGTAGCCTCCCGTCAAGGCCATCCAGGGTGTTCTTTAACGTGCACAGGGTATGGCTCTCCCGCACACGGGCCTTAACGTCCCATCCAACGGACGGCGTCCTTTCCAAGCCCATCGGTGTCCCCTACTGACCGTGGGCAGGGCGGGGAATTTTGCGGAGATAAATCTCAACGCTGACCCAGCTGGGACTCGAACCTGGGAACTGCAGATTACGAGCCTGGCGCGCTACCGACTGAGCCACCCCCGCCCTTATGCAAAAGGGCAACATGGCCAAACCAACGCAGTCTCCCTCTGCACAATATGCTGCTCAGAGAAGGTTGACAACTCCTTCTTCTAGTCTCATCATTACTTACAAACTCGAACCATCTAATGCCCAAGATACTGCGTAAGCATCTAGAATCAAAGTCAAAAGGGTGTCGATTAGCAGAGATAAATCTAAACACTTAAAAAACTGGAATTCGAACATAAGAGCTGAAGATTTCGAGCGTAGCGCCCTACCAAATGAGCCAACCCCTACCTCCAGTAACAGAGATTTAAATTTAAAATTAAATCTATTTGCATTTTGAAGCCCAAAGTGACAACTGATTCTGAACTAGCTCTCCCACAAATATTTGTTATAGGACAGAAAGATTTCTTTTAAATGTTAGAGTTAGGTATACATCTGGGGCGGGGGTGGCTCAGTCGGTAGCGCGCCAGGCTCGTAATCTGTAGTTCCCAGGTTCGAGTCCCAGCTGGGTCAGCGTTGAGATTTATCTCCGCAAAATTCCCCGCCCTGCCTACGGTCAGTAGGGGACACCGATGGGCTTGGAAAGGCCGCCGTCCGTCGGATGGGACGTTATGCCGTGGCTCCGTGTGTGGGAGAGCCATACCCTGTGCACGCTAAAGAACACGCTGGATGGCCTTGACAGGAGGCTACCATCTGTCTCCAAACAGCTGTTCCAGTGGGTCCCCTCCCCCAACCTTCTCTGAGCCTTCGGGGTCCATGTGACCTGGCCATTTAGCCCATGGTTTGCAAAAAAGTGCCGCTCAGAGGTAAAACAACCCAACCTAACTCGGTATACATCTATCTATCATAGTAAGTTAAAAATCGCAAGAATTTGACCCTGAACACGAGGGGACTCCACCCCAGAAAAAAAAGGGTAAATACGTAAACAAATGCCGAACTTAAAGAGTTGTATGTCAAATGAAAACTACTAATCTAGGGAGTATCAAGATCTACTAAAAAATAAGGCTCTTTCTCTCTGATCCCCCCCCCCCCTCCTAAAGGGGAGAAGTAAATCAGAGAAGAATCTATCGTAATGATTTTCATATAAAATGAAATTTTGCAAAGTGGGGTGTGTCATTTGTTATATATTTTAGAAAGTTTGTATCTCTGTCTATCTGTTTGTTCGACGACACCCCTTAAGCGGTGAGAGGAGGACCATGAAGCAGAAAAAACAAAATTCAAGCCAGAGGACCAGTTCTCCCACAGATATTTGTTATGGGACAGAGTATCAGTTATCCCCCCCAAAAAAGCATAGTAGAATATGGTTGAGATGTTAGCCTATTTCGTTGAATCTTGGGAAAGGGTCGAATTCCAAATATGGCAGCGATGTCTGCCTATCTGATTCTCCATAACTTACTTTGGTTGTTTTAATCCAAGTAAATGTTAATAGACAGCTGTAACAGAATTCTAAGAACTGGATGGATGTGATGAATAATGGAATATCCTGGAGGAGCAAAAACCTTGATCTGCATCTCTTAATGTGGACAAGATTCTTGTGAACAGAGCACTTAAAGTTCATAAGTTGAGCTTTGCATTTACATTTGACACTTTTTAGGGAGGACCCATTTCAAAATGGGTGGCCCATTTCAAACCAGGACCAATCGAATGATAAATAATTTGGTGTATGAACTTATTAGTTTACAAGAACTAAGTATACAGCTACTTTTCCATTTTCTACTACAGCTACTATTACTACTACAGCTGCGTTTCCATTTTTTCTTTAAGTTGATGATTACTACCTTGACGGAGGGGCGGGGGTGGCTCAGTCGGTAGCGCGCCAGGCTCGTAATCTGTAGTTCCCAGGTTCGAGTCCCAGTTGGGTCAGCGTTGAGATTTATCTCCGCAAAATTCCCCCCCTGCCCGCGGTCAGTAGGGGACACCGATGGGCTTGGTAAAGGCCTCCGTCCGTCGGATGGGACGTTACGCCGTGGCGCCGTATATGGGAGAGCCATACCCTGTGCACGTTAAAGAACACGCTGGATGGCCTTGACGGGAGGCTACCATCTGTCTCCCAACAGCTGTTCCAGTGGGTCCCCTCCTCCAACCTTCTCTGAGCCTTCGGGGTCCCTGTGACCTGGCCATTTAGCCCATGGTGTGCAAAAAAGTGCCGCTTAGAGGTAAAACAACAGAAACAACCCAACTGCCTTGACGGATTCTGCTCTCCATATACAGGGTATCAGAAAAATATTGGAGTTTCGAGAACCAATATGTAAAAAAGTGATATATATAATTAAGAAAGTTTATTTTAATTATAAACGTATCTCAAATAGTGTATAATATTATTAGTGAATTTCTATATGTGCATCGGTCATGACCTTCCATATGTACAATTGGTATTCCACTTCTTGCCGTGTATACTGAAGGATACCTCTTAGTACTTGTCAAATGGTTCGAGTCCCGAATTTCGCCGACGTCAACATAATTCTTTACAAAACCTCCCCAGTGGACTTGGAAAGGTCGCCATCCGTCGGGTGAGACGTTACGCTGTGGCTCCGTGTGCGGCAGAACCTATGCACGTTAAAGAACACGCTGGATGGTCTTGATGGGAAGCTGCCATCTGTTTCCTAACAACAGTGTACCTCTGCTTATAAAGTTAAACCTTGTCTGGGTCCCTGTGACCTGGCCATTGAACTCATTGTGCGCAAAAAAGTAGAGCTCAGTGGTATGGTTTCTCCACAAGGGGCCGCGGCTTAACATCCCATTTCACTCCGACAGTCAGTTGGCCTTTCCAAGCCGAACCTGACATGCTGTCCAGTGGGTCCCTTTCCTCCAACCTTTTCTGAGCCCTCGAGATCCCTGTGACCTTGCAATTTAGTTCATTAGGTGAAAAAAGTTCCTCTTAGGGAGAGCGCACACCGGCGCAATTTGTAACAGCAATGCGATGATGATCCTCTTTTAAGGTGCATTTTATGAATGTACCTAAAGGTTCTTAAAATTCTAAAGGTTTATCAATGCGCCTAAAAGTACTTAGAATGTCCTATGAACGTTCTTAGAATGCATTTCAGAGTATCAATTGCAATCGTCGTCACATTGCTGTTGCAAATTGTGGGTTGGGTTGTTTTACCTCTGAGCGGCACTTTTTTGCACACCATGGGCTAAATGGCCAGGTCACAAGGACCCCGAAGGCTCAGAGAAGGTTGGGGAAGGGGACCCACTGGAACAGCTGTTGGGAGACAGATGGTAGCCTCCCGTCAAGGCCATCCAGCGTGTTCTTTAACGTGCACAGGGTATGGCTCTCCCGCACACGGGGCCACGGCTTAACGTCCCATCCGACGGACGGCGGTCTTTCCAAGCCCACCGGTATCCCCTACTGACCGTGGGCAGGGCGGGGAATTTTGCGGAGATAAATCTCAACGCTGACCCAGCTGGGACTCGAACCTGGGAACTACAGATTACGAGCCTGGCGCGCTACCGACTGAGCCACCCGCGCACTGCAAATTGCGGTGGTTTTCGGCCTGCCTGAAGCTAGAACAACCCAACCCAACCCCATTGAAATATTGGCATTTTATTATAATTATCCTGTATATTTTTGTGCAATATATCTTGACTCTTGTGATAATAACCGAAATATTCTCTCTTTTTTTTCCAGGATGACCATTTTGATTTGCTCTCGGACGGGGAAGTGCCACAACCTTACAGCTTCGACTTCAAAACAGATGGCTATGTGAAAACAAGCCGGCAAGAAACTGGAGATCCTTCTGGTCACGTGCAGGGAGTTTACACCTTGTCTAGCCCCCGTGGTCACTCCAGAGTGGTAGAATACACCGCCAATGACGAAGGATTCCACGCCGATGTTGTCAGCAGCGAGCCCGGTATCAAATCGCATAGTCCTGCTAATGCTCGGTACCGCTCCACGTCCCAACTTCCCATCTCACAGACTTCTGGTTACTCTCACGGAGTAGGTCAAGGTGTAGGTCCCTTGTCAGCCGTTTCCCCGATCCTCCATGCATCGGGACGTAGCGCAGCTCCCTTTTCTGGTATTGTCGGCCAACAGTATGTGTCAAGGGACCAAAGCATTGACGGAGGATATTTCACTGATTACGGAAGTCGGCGTGGTGGACAGTCTTTTGCTGGTCGCGGTGTTTCAGGTGCTACAGGTTATAAATCTAAGGGGATAAGCGAAAAATTCGTTTCTTCCAGTCAAGCAAGGTCCTCTCCAGCAGAAAATCCAGCACAAATATTCTTCTCACTTGGAGGAATTCAGCAAGGATCATCTGGAGTTAGCGCACCTCGAAGAGAAGGATTTGGTGGATATCAACAAAGGCAAGCGACTTATATTGATTCGGGACTAGGTGCAGGTTCATATGGAGGACAAGGAGTTGGAGGAATTGGTGCTGCTGGAGCAGGTGGAGTAGGTAGTGCTGGTGTCGGGGGAATACGTGGAGCTGGTCTGCATTCAGTGCGGAAGTCCATTGCAAGAACTTCACCTGTAAAACTAGCTACAGATGGATCTTATAGAGGAGTAGGGGACGCTGGTCCTGCTAAAATTCACTTCACTCTTGGTGGAGTAGATGCATCAACTTATGGTTCAGGAGGAGCTGGAATTGGAGCAGGTGTTGGAACTCGAGCTGGTAGCGGCAGAAGTTCTTATGATGTCAAGCAGTCTCAAGTATCGTACTTAGATACTGGAGTTTCTGGTCAATCTGGAGTAGGAGGAGTCGGTGGTGTTGGACTCCACTCTGCAAGAAAATCATTCAGAAGACCCTCAGCAGTCACAACAGGAGCATTTGATTCATATCGAGGAGTAGGAGAGGCTGGTCCTGCTAAGATTCACTTTACTCTTGGTGGAGTAGATGCATCAACTTATGGTTCAGGAGGAGCTGGAATTGGAACTGGAGCTGGTTTTGGCAGTGGCAGAAGTTCTTATGGTGTCAAACAGTCTCAAATATCCTATTTGGACTCTGGACTTTCTGGTCAGTCTGGAGTAGGAGTCGGTGGTGCTGGACTGCATTCTGCCCGAAAATCATTCAGAAGACCCTCAGCGGTCACAACAGGAGCATCTGATTCATATGGAGGAGTAAGAGACGGTGGTCCTGCTAAGATTCACTTTACTCTTGGTGGAGTAGATGCATCAACTTATGGATTAGGAGGAGCTGGCGTTGGAGGAGGTGCTGGCTCATATGGTGTCAAGCAGTCCCAAACATCTTACTTGGACTCTGGACTTTCTGGTCACTCTGGATTAGGTGGATTAGGTGTCAGAGGAGTCGGTGGTGCTGGACTCCACTCTGCACGAAAGTCGATCGCAAGAACCTCAGCAGTGACAACAGGAGCAGCTGGTTCATATGGAGGAGCAGGAGAAAGTGGCCCTGCTAAGATTCACTTTACTCTTGGTGGAGTAGATGCATCAACTTATGGCTTAGGTGGAGCAGGAGCTGGTGTTGGTGGAGGAAGAAGCTCTTATGGTGTGAAACAATCCCAAACATCCTACTTGGACTCTGGACTTTCTGGCATCACTGGAATTGGTGGAGTTAGGGGTGCTGACCTGCACTCTGCACGGAAAACAATTTCGAGAACATCGGCAGTTCGATCAGGAACAGCAGATTCTCGCTCTGCAGTAGGGGAAGGTGGCCCTGATATTCAGTTTACACTTGGAGGAGCTGGAGCTGGTGTTGGAGGACGCAGAAGCTCTTATGGTGTCAAGCAGTCTCAAGCATCGTACTTAGACTCTGGACTTTATGGTCAATCTGGAGTAGGAGGAGTCGGTGGAGTTGGTGGTGTTGGACTCCACTCTGCACGAAAGTCAATCTCAAGAACATCGGCAGTGAAAACAGTAGCAACTGGTTCTTATGGGGGAATTGGAGAAAGTGGCCCAGCTAAGATTCACTTCACTCTGGGTGGAGTAGATGCATCAACTTATGGCTTAGATGGAGCAGGAGCTGGTGTTGGTGGTGGCAGAAGATCCTATGGTGTCAAACAGTCCCAAGCATCTTACCTAGACTCAGGACTTTCTGGACACTCTGGAATAGGTGGCGTTGGTGTCGGTGGAGTGGGAGGTGCTGGTCTTCACTCAGCAAGGAAAACAATTTCAAGAACAACAGCAGTAGGATCAGGTGCAGGAGTTTCTCACTCTGGAGTCGCAGATGGTGGTCCTAACATTCAGTTTACACTTGGAGGAGTAGATGCATCAACTTACGGCAAGGGTGGAGTAGGAGCTGGTGTTGGTGGTGGCAGAAGTTCTTATGGTGTTAAACAATCCCAAGCATCTTACTTGGACTCTGGACTTTCTGGTCACTCAGGAGTAGGTGGAGTTGGCATCAGAAGAGTCGGTGGTGCTGGACTCCATTCTGCACGAAAGTCAATCGCAAGAACCTCAGCAGGAACAACAGGAGTAGGTGGTTCATATGGAGGAGTAGGAGAAAGTGGTCCTGCTAAAATTCACTTTACTCTTGGTGGAGTAGATGCATCAACTTATGGCTTAGGTGGAGCCGGAGCTGGCATGGGTGTAGACACAGGTTCATATGGTATCAAACAATCCCAAATATCTTCCTTTGACTCCGGACTCTCTGGCCACTCTGGAGTAGGTGGAGCTGGTGTCAGAGGAGTCGGAGGCGCCGGACTGCACTCTGCACGGAAAACAATTTCGAGAACATCGGCAGTGGGATCAGGAGCAGGAGAAGGTGGCTCTAACATTCAGTTTACACTTGGAGGAACAGAAGCTGGTGTTGCAGGACGCAGAAGCTCTTATGGTATAAAGCAGTCTCAAGCATCCTACTCTGATTCTGGACGATCTGGAGTAGGTGGATTAGGTGTGGGAGGAGTGGGTGGTGGTCTCCACTCTGCACGAAAGTCAATCGCAAGAACCTCAGCAGGAACAACAGGAGTAGGTGGTTCATATGGAAGAGTAGGAGAAAGTGGTCCTGCTAAGATTCACTTTACTCTTGGTGGAGTAGATGCATCAACTTATGGCTTAGGTGGAGCCGGAGCTGGTATTGGTGGAGACACAGGTTCATATGGTATCAAACAATCCCAAATATCTTCCTTTGACTCCGGACTCTCTGGCCACTCTGGAGTAGGTGGAGCTGGTGTCAGAGGAGTCGGTGGTGCAGGTCTCCACTCTGCACGGAAGACAATCACACGCACCTCAGCAGTGAAAACAGGAGATGCTGGTTCATATGGAGGAGTTGGAGAAAGTGGTCCTGCTAAGATTCACTTTACTCTTGGTGGAGTAGATGCATCAACTTATGGCTTAGGTGGAGCAGGAGCTGGTATTGGTGGAGGAGGAAGAGGCTCTTATGGTGTCAAACAGTCTCAAATATCCTTCTTGGATTCTGGACTCTCTGGCCGCTCTGGAATAGGTGGCATTGGTGCTGGTGGAGTTGGTGGTGCTGGTCTGCACTCTGCGAGGAAAACGGTCTCAAGAACATCGGCAGTGAAAACAGCAGCAACTGGTTCATATGGAGGAATTGGAGAAAGTGGTCCTGCTAAGATTCACTTTACTCTTGGTGGAGTAGATGCATCAACCTATGGCCTAGGTGGAGCTGGCATTGGTGGAGGCACAGGCTCGTATGGTGTCAAACAGTCCCAAGCATCCTACTTGGACTCAGGGCTTTCTGGTGTGTCCGGTGTAGGTGGAGTTGGTGTCAAAGGAATCGGTGGTCCAGGTCTCTACTCTGCACAGAAGACAATCACACGCACCTCAGCAGTGAAAACAGGAACAGTTGGTTCATACGGAGGAATAAAAGAAAGTGGTCCTGCTCAGATTCATTTCACTCTTGGTGGAGTAGACGCATCAACTTATGGTTCAGGAGGATCCGGTCTTGGTGTTGGTGGAAGCGGTGGCTTATACAGTGTAAAACAATCTAAAACGTCTTATAGATCTGGACTTTCTGGTATTGGTGGAGTGAGTAGTCCTCTTTTGCACACTGCACATAAGAGGACAGTTTCCGGAGTAAAAGGGGGTTCCGACATTGCACCTTCAAAGATTCATTTCACTCTCGGTGGAGTCGATGCATCTTCGCCAGGATCTTCTGGATATGGTTCTGACGGCAGCTATGGATCTTTTCCAACTTCTCAAGTAGTTAAAGGCGGCCCTGTGACACATTCTGCCGGTAAGACAGTACTAAGAGGAGCACCTTTATTAGATAGAGGATTTCCACCTGTGTCTTCGATTAGCCCCAAAGCATACATATCTCAAACACGCCAAACTGCAATTGCCAGCTCCACTGGCTTTCAAGGACAGCGCGCATTAGATGATGGATTCTCTGGTGCTTCTCCTCTTCATAGCAATGTCCACCAGGCTCAAATTGAAGATATATCTTTCACAGGACAAGGTAGCTTACCTGGAAGCGTTCGTGGCACTTCTCATAGTGGGGGATTGAAATCAACTGGAGCAGTTAGGCCAGTCATTCCTGCAACTAAAATCACACAGGAAACTCTTCCAACAGAAAGATATTCTTCTCCTGGCCATATACAGTTTACTCTTGGAGGTAATCAGATTTTTCCTGGTGCTAGATATTCCGGAAAAACTAGAGGTCTTGACTCACATTTAGCTCCAGTCAGCCAGAGACGACCATCATCTGGTGCCACTTATTTATCTCAAACTCGTGAACCAATAGGAGCTAGTTTGGGTGGGGGACACCCAGGACAAGTCCAGCTCAAAGTGGGAGACCGACTGTCTGATTTTGCTCCTCTCTCTACATCTCAACTCAATGTGCCAGTGTCACAGGTGCGTGATGTGAGCAGAGATTCATACGATCCTTCAAGGCACACAGGTCAATCACCAATACAGTTTACTATTGGAGATCAACAAGCACCTTTGACCTCAAGAAGAAGTGGAGTGGCAAGCAGACCTGACGTTTCTAAAGTGTCTCAAATCGTGACACAGGCGGAAGACGTATCTGCTCCCTTATACGGCAGAAGACTAAGTCAATCACAGATTTCTTATGATTCAGGTTTAGGCCAGTTAGGCGTCCCATCTTCTGGACATCACGCCAGTGGCAAGTACAGACCTTCTCCGTCGCACAAATACAATCCAAGGCTGTCTTACGTTGCTCAATATCCTTACGATGCGCCTGATGACTATTCATTCAGACCAGCTGAAGTTAGCAAGCACTTGGGAGGCGGCGTTGGCCACGGTGGTGCCTTCAGCAGGCACGGTGGTTATGGAGACGGAAGTTTCGGCGCCGACGTTCATCGGTCCTCCTCTGCCAACTTGGGACACCAAGGTTCTGGTGTTCAGCAGGTTATCTTAGCTGACCATGCCATCTTCAACTCCAAAGGATCCGAACCAGTTGTACATGAACATATTGCTCAAGAGAGGTTGGTGTAAAGGACCGTGATGTTTACGACATGATTCGAACTAAAACAAACTGCCCCCCCCCCAAAAAAAAAAGAAATGCAACAAAACTTGAGTAATGCATCTGTTATTGTTAAGTTCTTGTTATTTGTCGTTTTGTTTAAATGAATAAATGTCTCTTCTTCAGGCTGAGATTTCAACATTTGTTTTATTGTTGTTTAAGACTCTGGTGTTCTTGCTTCTTTTTAACCATAATTACAATCAACAGACCGGAAATGCACTGTACGGTCGCTCAAAAAAGTATCCGAACACTATGGTCGATTACAGAATCGAGAAAAAATATTGGCAACGATTTTTTTTGGCAACGAAGGTTGCCAGATCACTAATTGGTACTGTAGGTGGTCATATTATTTTGATACTGAATCGTGTGGGCTCACTCACGGAAATATTGAGCGTGTGCAGTTACCGTTCACAGCAAACTGGAGCGTGTGCAGTTACTGCACACGCTCCAGATATTTTTCCTGAATTCTGTAATCAACCGTAGTGTTCGGATATTTTTTGAGCGACTGTAGGTGGTCATATTATTTTGATACTAGATTGTGTGGGCTCACTCACGGAAATATTGAGCGTGTGCAGTTACCGTTCACAGCAAACTGGAGCGTGTGCAGTTACCGTTCACAGCAAACTGGAGCGTGTGCAGTAACTGCACACGCTCCAGTTTGCTGTGAACGGTAACTGGAGCGTGTACAGTTGCTGCACACGCTCCAGATATTATTCCTGAATTCTGCAATCACGTGACACGAAGGTTGCCAGATCACTAATTTCTAAAGAAATTGTTGCCAGATATTTTTCTCAATTCTGTAATCGACCATAGTGTTCGGATACTTTTTGAGCGACTGTACTACCAAAATATTAGCTAATTGCCATGTTAAGTCAAGGGGAATCCAATTTCGAAGCTTTATAACTTCTAAAATATGCATTTCATGGGAAAATGCAACTGAAAGTAAATTAAAGATCATAATCAAATCTCGACTTTGAAACAATATTCGTTCAGTATTTAAAATACTGAACGAATCTGCAGTTCCCAGGTTCGAGTCTCAGCTGGGTCAGCGTTGAGATTTATATCCGCAAAAATTTCCCCGCTCTGCCCACGGTCAGTAGGGGACACCGATGGGCTTGGAAAGGCCGCCGTCCGTCGGATGGGACGTTAAGCCGTGGCACCGTGTGCGGGAGAGCTATACCCTGTGCACGTTAAAGAACACGCTGGATGACCTTGACAGGAGGCTACCATCTGTCTCCCAACAGCTGTTCCAGTGGGTCCCCTCGCCCAACCTTCTCTGAGCCTTCGGGGTCCATGTGACCTGGCCATTTAGCCCATGGTGTGCAAAAAAGCGCCACTCAGAGGTAAAACAACCCAACCCATAACATGAAAATCTCTAGTATTTTGATACGGCAGTGTACATGTCAGAACATTTTCTTGCCATTTATTTAACTCGTTCGATATAAATGGTCATTATAAAAGAGTACCTGTATTATAAAGTGTTATATTTTGTTAAATAATTAAGTAAGAAAAGTCATCTTGTGTCCAAAATGTCAATAAATTTCAAAGTTTTCTTGTTGAGACTGCGGGGAGTCAGTATCACACGAAATGTCTTAAATACCAAATTTCTGGATTGGTAGAATTAGACCGATCATGTGAGTTGGGTTGTTGGGTTGTTTTACCTCTGAGCGGCACTTTTTTGCACACCATGGGATAAATGGCCAGGTTTCAATGACCCCGAAAGTTCAGAAGTTTTGGGAGGGGACCCACTGGATCAGCTATTGGGAGACAGATGGTAGCCTCCAGTCAAGGCCATCCAGCGTGTTCTTTAAAGTGCACAGGACATGGCTCTCCTGCACTCGGGGCCACGTCTTAACGTCCCGTCCGACGGACGGAGGTCTTTCCAAGCCCATCGGTGTCCCCTTCTGACCGTGGACAGGGCGGAGAGTTTTGCGGCGATAAATCTCAACGCAGACCCAGCTGGGCCTCGAACCTGGGAATTACAGATTACGAGCCTGGCACGCTACCGACTGAGGCATTCTAGCTCCCCTCCGATCTCATAAAGCCCGATTTAAAAACATTGGATTTCTTTCTTTTGGGGGGGGGGGGGGATACATTAAAGTATCGTTTATTCCGAAAAAAATCCTCAATTTACAGTGTTTAAAGGAAAGACTCAGTCAGCTGTTACAAGTGTTGAGCCGTTGGGTTGGGTTGTTTTACCTCTGAGCAGCACTTTTTTGCACACCATGGGCTAAATGGCCAGGTCACATGGACCCCGATGGCTCAGAGAAGGTTGGGGGAGGGGACCCACTGGAACAGCTGTTGGGAGACAGATGGTAGTCTCCCGTCAAGGCCATCCAGCGTGTTCTTTAACGTTGAGTTGTTTTACGTCTGAGAGGCACTTTTTTGCACACCATGGGCTAAATGGCCAGGTCACATGGACCCCGAAGGCTCAGAGAAGGTTGGGGGAGGGGACCCACTGGAACAGCTGTTGGGAGACAGATGGTAGTCTCCCGTCAAGGCCATCCAGCGTGTTCTTTAACGTTGAGTTGTTTTACGTCTGAGAGGCACTTTTTTGCACACCATGGGCTAAATGGCCAGGTCACATGGACCCCGAAGGCTCAGAGAAGGTTGGGGGAGGGGACCCACTGGAACAGCTGTTAGGAAACAGATGGTAGCCTCCCGTCAAGGCCATCCAGCGTATTCTTTAACGTGCACAGGGTATGGCTCTCCCGCACACGGGGCCACGGCTTAACGTCCCATCCGACGTACGGCGGCCTTTCCAAACCCATCGGTGTCTTAAATTGGAACTCATGCTGTGTAGGTGCTAATAAAATACCACAATTTCCATTTTCTTAATTACCAATTAGTTATAATTTCCACAGATAGAGAATACTAAAAGCGGGTTGGTTGGGTTGTTTCACCTCTGAGCGGCACTTTTTTGCACACCATGGGCTAAATGGCCAGGTCACAAAGACCCCGAAGGCTCAGAGAAGGTTGGGGGAGGGGACCCACTGGAACAGCTGTTGGGAGACAGATGGTAGCCTCCCGTCAAGGCCATCCAGCGTGTTCTTTAACGTGCACAGGGTATGGCTCTCCCGCACACGGGGCCACGGCTTAACGTCCCATCCGACGTACGGCGGCCTTTCCAAACCCATCGGTGTCCCCTACTGACCGTGGGCAGGGCGGGGAATTGGGTTGAGCCGAATATGAAAGGAAGTTAAATATAACTCTGGCAATGGCATTCACTTCGAAGTCTGTTGAATACAAAATGAAACTTTGACAGTTTTTAACATTTTCTTCACACAGTTGCCTTTATTACTTAATCGTTTAACAAAATACATCACTTTAAATATGACAGAGACAATTTCGAAATCATTATTCCTCCGTTAATTGCGATTATCAATAAGTCGATACAGAAATCTATAGATTCTCGTATCAATGCGTTATCCATACAGGGTTTTGAAAAGCATGGACCTAGAAATCTTTGGGAAGGTTCTCGGTCTTCAAATTGCTCCTCGAAATCTTTGGGAAGATCTCCGCTTTCAGATTGCTCCTTGAAATCTTTGGGAAGATCTCCGCTTTCAGATTGCTCCTTGAAATCTTTGGGAAGATTCCGCTTTCAGATTGCTCCTTGAAATCTTTGGGAAGATCTCCGCTTTCAGATTGCTCCTTGAAATCTTTGGGAAGATATCCTGCTTTCAGATTGCTCCTTGAAATCTTTGGGAAGATATCCTGCTTTCAGATTGCTCCTTGAAATCTTTGGGAAGATATCCTGCTTTCAGATTGCTCCTTGAAATCTTTGGGAAGATATCCGCTTTCAGATTGCTCCTTGAAATCTTTGGGAAGATCTCCGCTTTCAGATTGCTCCTTGAAATCTTTGGGAAGATTCCGCTTTCAGATTGCTCCTTGAAATCTTTGGGAAGATCTCCGCTTTCAGATTGCTCCTTGAAATCTTTGGGAAGATCTCCGCTTTCAGATTGCTCCTTGAAATCTTTGGGAAGATATCCGCTTTCAGATTGCTCCTTGAAATCTTTGGGAAGATATCCGCTTTCAGATTGCTCCTTGAAATCTTTGGGAAGATATCCGCTTTCAGATTGCTCCTTGAAATCTTTGGGAAGATCTCGCTTTCAGATTGCTCCTCGAAATCTTTGGGAAGATCTGCGGTTCTCATGTTGGTTCTCGAAATCTTAGAAAGAGGCGCAGCGAAGTAAATTTTAATTTCAGATTTTCATATTGTATATAAAAGAATAAAAATTTATGTTTTTGAAAGATTTCGTGAAGTATTAAATAATTACACTATATAAATTACACTATGTTGAAAAAAGTGTCCGTACACTTCCATGTTATGTGAATGGAAAGCCACTTTCAAAGCTCCCTTACATTGAAAATAAACTTTTTACGCAAAAACTGTTATTGGCGATAAATTGCAGATGTCACTCAAATCTCTCTAAATATATTTCTCGCAATATTCGTTTAATATTTAAAGAATGAAATGGAATCTGAAACATTCATCTTCAACTTTTGACACTTGTAAAAAAATACTTCAATACATAAAACACAACTCTTGTAACAATGTGTTCACTAACATAAATTAAATATCTGAAGTTTGTATGACGATTTCTTAAGATTTCATCGATTTGGAGGCTTGGGTTGTTTTACTTCTGAGCGGCACTTTTTTGCACACAATGGGCTAAATGGCCAGGTCACATGGACCCCGAAAGCTCAGAGAAGGTTGGGGGAGGGGACCCACTATGGTAGCCTCCCGTCAAGGCCATCTGGCGTGTTCTTTAACGTGCACAGGGTATGGCTCTCCCGCACACGGGGCCACGGCTTAACGTCCCATCCGACGGACGGCGGCCTTTCCAAGCCCATCGGTGTCCCCTACTGACCGTGGGCAGGGCGGGGAATTTTTGCGGAGATAAATCTCAACGCTGACCCAGCTGGGACTCGAACCTGGGAACTACAGATTACGAGCCTGGCGTGTTACCGACTGAGCCACCCCACACAACTCTTGTAACAATTTGTCCACTAACATAAATTAAATATCTGAAGTTTGTATGACGATTTTTTAAGATTTCATCGATTTGGAGGCAATGTGACAGTGTCAGTTTTCAACAATCTTCGATCAATATTTAACGAGTCGTTGAAGTGGGACCATTTAACAGCAGACGACCCTGTCACATTGCCTCCAAATCGATGAAATCTTAAAAAATCGTCATACAAACTTCAGATATTTAATTTATATTAGTGAACAAATTGTTGCAAGAGTTGTGTTTTATGTATTGAAGTATTTTTTTACAAGTGTCAAAAGTTGAAGATAAATGCTTCAGCTTCCATTCATTCTTTAAATAATAAACGAATATTGCGGGAAATATATTTAGAGAGATTTGAGTGGCATCTACAATTTATCGCCAATAACAGTTTTTGCGCAAAAGGTTTGAAAGTGGCTTTCCATACACAAAACATGGAAGGATCCGGACACTTTTTTCGACATAGTGTATAATAAACCAGGTCTGAAAAAGGTGAGATGAGTTTCAGCAAGTCACAAATGTGGGATCCCCTCCCCCACGCCAAAACCCACATAAATATATACGAATATATTTAATAGATACTTTAAATATCAGATTTTCTATCATTTTATTAAAAGAAATTTCAAATTATATATACTTAAAACGACTTACAACGTTATACAATTTACGCATTATTTTCATTTGTTTGATATCAAATTTTACAATGACATGCATATTTGCAGGCCTCCTTTAAGCCAAATGTCTTGCTTCCCCCCTACGTGGGTTCGAATCCCACTCACGACAAAACCAATCTTTTTCAGCTTATTATTTCATGAGAATCCAAACTTTTTAAAGAAATTTGAAATCTGTTCCATTACATTTCATACACCTATTTACTCATCACATGAAACTCCCCGCCACGGCCTCAGTCAGTAAGAGACACCGTAATGCTTAAAAAGACCACCGTCCGTCGGATGGGTTGTTGGGTTGTTTTACCTCTGAGCGGCACTTTTTTGCACACCATGGGCTAAATGGCCAGGTCACATGGACCCCGAAGGCTCTGTGAAGGTTGGGGGAGGGGACCCACTGGAACAGCTGTTGGGAGACAGATGGTAGCCTCCCGTCAAGGCCGTCCAGCACTTTCTTTAACGTGCACAGGGTATGGCTCTCCCGCACACGGGGTCACGGCTTAACGTCCCATCCGACCGACGACGGCCTTTCCAAGCCCATCGGTGTCCCCTACTGACCGTGGGCAGAGTAGGGAATTTTGCGGAGATAAATCTAAACGCTGACCCAGCTGGGACTCGAACCTGGGAATTACAGATTACGATCCTGGCGCGCTACCGACTGAGCCACCCCTGCCCCCCGTCGGATGGAACTTTAAGCCGTGGCTGCGTGTGCGGGAAAGCCTACCCTGTGCAGTTAGAGAACCCGCTGAATGGCCTTGACGGGAGGCTTCCATATGCCCTAACAGCTGTCCAGGGTGGCCCTTCCCCCAATCTTCTCAGAGTCCTGGCCATTTAACCCATTGTAAAAAAACAAAGTGCTGCTTAGAAGGAAAAAACCTAATCCAGCCAATCACTGGGAATACTTCGTTAAAATTGAATCTAATTGCATTGGGCAGCAAATACACTAAATTAAAAGAAAATCTATGAATATTAAAATCTGCTTCATATTTAGTACATCCAGTTTGCTTTTCTGGATATTTCAAAGTTTGAAGGTGTCGGAAAATGTTATTTTTTAGTGGGGGGGGCAAGAAATAAGTTTGAAACACTCTACTCTATGCGGGACGGGGGTGGCTCAGTCGGTAGCTCGCACGGCTCGTAATCTGTAGTTCCCAGGTTCGAGTCCCAGCTGGGTCAGCGTTGAGATTTATCTCCGCAAAATTCCCAGCCCTGCCCACAGTCAGTAGGGGACACCGATGGGCTTGGAAAGGCCGCCGTCAGTTGGATGGACGTTAAGCCGTGGCCCCGTGTGCGGGAGAGCCATACCCTGTGCACGTTAAAGAACACGCTGGATGGCCTTGACGGGAGGCTACCATCTGTCTCCCAACAGCTGTTCCAGTGGGTTCGCTCTCCCAACCTTCTCTGAGCCTTCGGGGTCCATGTGACCTGGCCATTCCATGGTGTGCAAAAAAGTGCCGCTCAGAGGTAAAACAACCCAACCATCCACCTAGCCTGTCCTAACCTTTCAGAGGCGTTTAGCCCAATCTGAGAGAATTCCACCACCATCTTCAGCTGTTTCATCCTCTTTTTTGGTTTTACCAAAATTTTCTGATGTTGCAACGCATACTATTGTCTGGAGCATTCTGTTTTGAGAATATCATTTCCTGGATTCAAGTTACTTTCTTCAATGCTGTGTGATGTGATTGATGTCAATGATGTGATGTGACAAAATCCTCCAGTAATAAAAAAAGAAACGAAAAATTGCATCAACCGTAATGAAAACCGTGACCAGAAAAGTTACGAAACGCTATTGTAGAAGATGAATTTGTTTGAACCAAACTCACAGGAGAAAAAAATGTGAAGAAATCTTTTCCAGCCTCTCGCGGCAGTGACATAAGCTAACACGGATTGTCATTAGCAACAGGCTTTCGAAGCAACCTCTCCCAGCTCAAGGCTACAACATCAACAAAGAACAGATGCGCTCTGCGGGGGTTGGTTCCTCTGCAACTCGCTTCACACCCTCTAGCTGCTTCTGGTTACCACGGCAACAGTCTGTCTTCCTCCTGATGAATGGGTCCGGCCTGAGCTGTCATCTTCGAAAGATGTTGTGAGTTATTACAGTGAAAGCTAGACTGGTTATGTTTCTTCCCCCATTTAACGATAGGGATGCTCTGCTTAGCATTGGTGGCTGGGCTCTGCCCTGACCGCCTCTCGTGAAAACGACCTGGCATTACGAAACGAAATGAACATGCGAAGTAGAGGAAGAGGAAACTGCCATTTTTTTCTCTCTCTTCAGGAGAAGAACTAAAAAAGAGAATAAAATAAATCACATCACTGCATTAAATCTAAGAATATCGAAAGTATTTAGTTATTGATTGTCAGAAAAGAAGAAGAAAATAGCACATCTCTTCTGGGCGAATATGGGATGCTCGCTTTCAAAGAATATAAAATAAAATAATAAATACCCCCTCAAGCAGCTGCTTGCCACAGAGGTCTGACAGGAGACTGTCAGTTTATATGCCACAGTAGGAGATCTGAGAGGATGGCAGGACCTCAGCAGAAAAACGACACACACATCCATGCCTAATCCGGGGCTCGAACCCAGGTCCCTTAGATCAGTAGCCAAGCGTGCTAACCACTCGGCCACGGGACGGCTTAAATAAATATCCCCTCAAGCAGCTGCTTGCCACAGAGGTCTGACAGGAGCCCGTCAGTTTATATGCCAGAGTAGGTCTGTGAGGATGGCAGGAACTCAGCAGATAAACGACACACACATTCATGCCTTACTCGGGGCTCGAACCCAGGTCCCTTAGATCAGTAACCAATACAGTTTTTTAATTTTCGACTTTAGCGCCATCTGACAGCGAGAACTCAAACTAATGAATAACTGAGAAAACGAAAATAGCAATATTTGATTAGTACAGTCGCTCAAAAAAGTATCCGAACACTATGGCTGATTACAGAATTCAGAAAAAATATCTGGCAACGTTTTTTTAAAATTAGTGATCTGGCAACCTTCGTGTCACGTGACACGAAAGTTGCCAGATCTCTAATTTCTAAAAAAAATCGGTGCCAGATATTTTTTCTGAATTCTGTAATCAGCCATAGTGTTCGGATACTTTTTGAGCGACTGTACCTATTGAAGATGAGTTTGGGCCGTTTCTCGAGCCGTGAGCAGAGAAAACTGTGTTTTTTTTCTCTCTCTTGAGGCGAAGAACTAAAACAGAGGGAAAACTATCCCCAAATCGGGTTCGGGCCGTCGGAACCCGATTTGGGTGGACAAAAATTTCGCTGATGCATCATAAGATACAGAAATGCATGTCGCTAATCATTTACTTCATTCTTATGTTATTAATTAAAATCCTTTTATCAAAAAAATTAAAATATTAATGCTATTTGGAACGGAAAATATTACAAATTCTAGTAGAAACAGAGATTATTTATATGTCACGTGACACGAAGGTTGCCAGATCACTAATTTCTAAAAAAAATCGGTGCCAGATATTTTTTCTGAATTCTGTAATCAACCATAGTGTTCGGATACTTTTTTGAGCGACTGTAGGTGGTCATATTATTTTGATACTAGATCGCGTGGGCCCACTCACAGAAATATTGAGCGTGTACAGTTACCGTGTGCAGTAACTGCACACGCTCCAGTTTGCTGTGAACGGTAACTGGAGCGTGTACAGTTGCTGTACACGCTCCAGATATTTTTCCTGAATTCTGTAATCACGTGACACGAAGGTTGCCAGATCACTCATTTCTAAAAAAAAATCGTTGCCAGATATTTTTTTCTGAATTCTGTAATCAACCATAATGTTCGGATATATTTTTTTGAGCGACTGTATCATGAATAAATCTTTGGTAATATTTGTTCAAAATTTTAGTATTTTCCACATTTTTTCTCCCGCTTAGAAAGAACTATTGAAGCTATTGAGAGATTGTTAAAATGCAGATTGTAATAGTTCATCCATAAGTGTTCAACCAAAAGTGTTTTTAAATTGTTTCTAAAAATAAACTACTTGAATGTAAACAGACGGAAACAACAAAGAGATAGCACAGTCTGTCTTTTTTTAACACGAACTAAACACGGCAGCTGATTATTTAGCTAAGACATTTGTTATGCATTAAAAACACATTGTTATATAGTGAATAATGTCTATAACGCAGGTTCATAGGTTGGGTTGTTTTACCTCTGAGCGGCACTTTTTTTGCACACCATGGGCTAAATGGCCAGGTCACATAAACCCCGAAGGCTCAGAGAAGGTTGGGAGAGGGGGACCCACTGGAACAACTGTTGGGAGACAGATGGTAGCCTCCCGTCAAGGCCATCCAGCGTGTTCTTTAACGTGCACAGGGTATGGCTCTCCCGCACACGGGGCCACGGCTTAACGTCCCATCCGACGGACGGCGGCCTTTCGAAGCCCATCGGTGTCCCTTACTGACAGTGGGCAGGGCGGGGAATTTTGCGGAGATAAATCTCAACGCTGACCCAGCTGGGACTCGAACCTGGGAATTACAGATTACGAGCCTGACGCGCTACCGACTGAGCCACCCCCGCCCCCAGGTTCATAGAACGACGTTGTGTCCAAATATATAGTCGGAGTTTACTTTCAACTTGTTGTGTTTTTCCACAGCGCAAGGTTTTTTATCACCAGTACAAAAAAAATTGTGTTTCGGCAATGTACAAAAAAATTTGTTTCGTAAATGAACAGTAAATTTTGTTTTTACCAATGCGCAAAACATCATTTGTTTCATCAGTGCACAAAAAATTTTGTTTCGATAATGGACAAAACTCTTTGTTTTAGTAATGTACGAAAATTTTTGTTTCAGCAAAGCAAAATCTTTTTATTTCAGCAATGTACAAAATCTTTTATTTTAGCATTTTACAAAAAAATTTGTTTCAACAATGCACAGAAACATCGTATTTCAAAAATATACAAAAACATTTTGTTTCAACAGTGCACAAAATCGTTTATTTCAAATCGTTATTATAATACACAAAAATATCTTTTCAACAATATACAAAAACCTTATCTCAACAATGCGCCAAAGCCTTTTGTTTGACAATGTGCAAAAATCTTTTCTTTCAACAATATTCAAAATCTTTTATTTCAATAATGCACAAAAATTTCGTTTCAACAATATACAAAAACCTTATCTCAAAAATGCGCCAAAGCCTTTTGTTTGACAATGCACAAAAATCTTTACTTTCAACAATATACAAAATCTTTTATTTCAACAATGCACAAAAATTTCGTTTCAATAATATACAAAAACCTTATCTCAACAATGCGCCAAAGCCTTTTGTTTGACAATGCACAAAAATCTTTTCTTTCAACAATATAAAAAATCTTTTATTTCAACAATGCACAAATGTTTCGTTTCAACAATGTACAAAAACTTTTTTTCAACCTGCACAAAATCTTTTCATTTCAACAATGCACAAAAAACCTTCTTTTGTCAGAGTCCTCTATTGTTTTTCGTATCTTCTTTGTGCATTAGTAAAACTATTTTTTTTCTGCTCAAAAATGTGGCAATTAGAAAATAAATTCTTTCTTTATGACCACAACACTGCTCTGAAGACCCATGCAATTACCAATATTCACCAAATATGCTCAATATATTTTTCGCATTGTGTTCAATGCAGTTTCATATATTTCAACCAACTATAACTTAATAATAAAATAAATAGCCTGAATATTACGAAGTAGACGTGGATTTTTAATCAATTAATCAATAGCTGCTAGTTTCGTATAAGAAATCACCTCAAGAGATCATAAACATATACAGGTAATCTTGAAGCAGTCATCGGTTATGGAAGTGCAACCCACTGTGAAATTTAACTCTTCATAACACGTCTATTATGATGGTACAGCTGTTGCACTTCGCAACTGTAACAACTCTAACAAGGTCCTGTTTCACATTCTTTATCATTTCTACACTGAATGGCCAAATTATTATGATCGTGCACCAGATATCATGAAACATGTCAATGTATGAAATTATTCACTACCATAAGTATTCTACATTCTACGAAATCTAATAAAAGCTGTAAAGGCATGATGGGAAACCGAGTCAAATGCGATATGGATGAAAAGATAGCTCTGAGTGACTTTGAAAAGAGGATCATCGTTTGGAGCACGATTGGCAGGGGGCGAAATCACGGGGCATAATATCCCAAGTGTATAACGGGGAACAATATCCAAAGTGTATCACGGGGAACAATATCCCAAGTGTATCACGGGGAACAATATCCCAAGTATATTACGGGGTACAATATCCAAGTATATCACGGGGCAAAATATCCAAAGTGTATCACGGGCACAATATCCCAAGTGTATCACGGGGAACAATATCCCAAGTGTATCACGAGGCACAATATCCCAAGTGTATCACGGGGCATAATATCCCAAGTGTATCAAGGGGAACAATATCCCAAGTGTATCACGGGGCACAATATCCAAAGTGTATCACGAAGCACAATATCCAAAGTGTATCACGGGCACGATATCCAAAGTGTATCACGGGGAACAATATCCCAAGTGTATCACGAGGCACAATATCCCAAGTGTATCACGGGGCACAATATCCCAAGTGTATCACGGGGCATAATATCCCAAGTGTATCACGGAGCACAATATCCAAAGTGTATCATGGGGAATAATATTCCAATTGTATCACAGGGCACAATATCCTAAGTGTATCACGGGGAACATTATCCCAAGTGTATCACGAGGCACAATATCCCAAGTGTATCATGGGAAACAATATCCCAAGTATATTACGGGGTACAATATCCAAGTATATCACGGGGCAAAATATCCAAAGTGTATCAAGGGACACAATATCCAGGTGTGTCATGGAGTACAATATCCAAAGTGTATCACGGGGCACAATATCCCAAGTGTATCACGGAGCCCAATATCCAAAGTGTATCATGGGGAATAATATTCCAATTGTATCACAGGGCACAATATCCTAAGTGTATCACGGGGAACATTATCCCAAGTGTATCACGAGGCACAATATCCCAAGTGTATCATGGGAAACAATATCCCAAGTATATTACGGGGTACAATATCCAAGTATATCACGGGGCAAAATATCCAAAGTGTATCAAGGGACACAATATCCAGGTGTGTCATGGAGTACAATATCCAAAGTGTATCACGGGGCACAATATCCCAAGTGTATCACGGAGCCCAATATCCAAAGTGTATCATGGGGAATAATATTCCAATTGTATCACAGGGCACAATATCCTAAGTGTATCACGGGGAACATTATCCCAAGTGTATCACGAGGCACAATATCCCAAGTGTATCATGGGAAACAATATCCCAAGTATATTACGGGGTACAATATCCAAGTATATCACGGGGCAAAATATCCAAAGTGTATCAAGGGACACAATATCCAGGTGTGTCATGGAGTACAATATCCTAAGTGTATCACGGGGTATTTTGCCCCGTGATACATTTAGGATATTATTACCGGGGGGGGGGCACAATATCTCAAGTGTATTATGGGGCTCAATTTCCCAAGTGTATCACGGAACACAATATCCCAAGTGTATCACAGAACACAATATCCCAAGTGTATCACAGAACACAATATCCCAGGTATATCACGGGGCACAATATCCCAAGTATATCATGGAACACAATATCCCAAGTGTATCACGGGGCACAATATCCCAAGAATGGCAACGGTTTCAAAAAACGTCCACTACTCGTGGCAAATACGGGAGAAAAAGAGTTCTGAGAGACAGGGCAAGCGTTTGTTGGCCCAAACTGTACGGCAGAGCAGAGCCGTTATAGTTCATCAGCAGAGAGAGAGGACGGCTAGCAGTACTTCAGAACCCATTTCAACTAGAACTATGAGCAGAGAATTGAAAACTTAAAAACACGGGAACTGTATCATGAACACACGAAGTATTAGGTAGGTGTTCGAAATAATTTGGCCATGCACTATAAGGATTGGATTGTTTTAGCCTGGTCCCCCAACCTTCTCTGAGCCTTAGGGGTCCATGTGACCTGGCCATTTAGCCCATGGTGTGCAAAAAAGTGCCGCTCAGAGGTAAAACAACCCAACCTTATATACATTTTTATTATTTATTATTCCCAATTTACTAGCAGTGAAGAAGAATTCTTTAAGACAAAGCATGCAAGAACAATTTACAGTCAGCAAAAAAAAACTATATACTTGAAGAACCACGAAAAAAAATTCCCTACTTACAAACGAAAACATACATTTCTAGTGAATTAGAAAAAACACTATATTTTTAAGAATTCAATAAAATATCTTCATTAAAAAGCAAAATCATATATTTTTAATGAGTACTATGAATTAGAAAAATCATTTGGTTATGTACCTAAAATGTTTGGTAGAAACAAAATTGGAAAAAAAATTATTCAAATTCAGTGTATTGATGATTTCTTTTTTTTTTTATGAGAAACAAGTTCTTTTGCAATGGGTCTCTGATTAGAAAAGCCCGGATCTAGAAAAAAAATATAGTTTTATAGGAAAATAGGACTAGATAAATTTAAATCTAATTCAAATCTATCTAAAACTCGATTTTTAACAATAATTGTTGAATTATGTAAAGAGCTATGGAATCTCGAATACTTAACAGCAGCAAAGTCAGGCCTAAGGAAATTGTGTAAAACTGACAATTATTGAAAGAACTATTTGCACAATATTGTAAATCATTCACTTATTTTAATGAATTATTTGAGATAATACTTTTAAGTCTTAATTAACTTCTGAGGTGAATTCTTATGATTGACATCTCTGCTATTCAATATTTAAACTTCTATATCTCTTTAAGCACTGAGAGGATATTATTTAAAATCGGGGCGGGGGTGGCTCAGTCAGTAGCGCGCCAGGCTCGTAATCTGTAGTTCCCAGGTTCGAGTCCCAGCTGCGTCAGCGTTGAGATTCATCTCCGCAAAAATTCCCCGCCCTGCCCACGGTCAGTAGGGGACACCGATGGGCTTGGAAAGGCCGCCGTCCGTCGGATGGGACGTTAAGCCGTGGCCCCGTGTGCGGGAGAGCCATACCCTGTGCACGCTAAAGAACACGCTGGATGGCCTTGACGCGAGGCTACCATCTGTCTCCCAACAGCTGTTCCAGTGGGTCGCCTCCCCCAACCTTCTCTGAGTCTTCGGGGTCCATGTGACCTGGCCATTTAGCCCATGGTGTGCAAAAAAGTGCCGCTCAGAGGTAACCCAACCCTATTTAAAATCGAAATTTAGACAGTTTAATTGACATCTTACGTTTTTCTTCAGTCAAATGTTTCTATAACAATTTATTTAACCAGTTACAGAGCCTCGAATTTGATTCTCCATCGACATAAGATGAGGATGTTGCCATTTTTCTCCCCATTACGTCTAGATAATAGAAAAGCTACACAATAAGAAAAACATTTCTTCGATTCACGTCATCCCTTATTTCTGCTTACTAGAAAAACTCACGATTAACCAAACTCTCGTGCCACTTTCTTGGTGTTTCTTCCCCCATTATTTCTCCCTCTATTTCTTGTCCAGAGGCAGAACAATGAAATTAACTTTGAGGATAAAAAAAATACGACAAACCTGTGAACTACATACAATGTGTAATTTAGTTCATTGCCAAATGTTTCTGAGTTACACTTCCATCTCTGTGCGAAGGAACGAGAGGAGTTTACATGCCTGTCTCCTCTGCTGAGTGATCCATAGGATGGTGATGACTCCCACTCCGATGACGGAATGGGACAAATAAAGACACCTTGGCCAAGGACACATCTCTCACCGACTTCGCCCTATCAACGTCGTCAGGGCCAACTACTGGCACCATATTTTCGTTTATGGCAGAAACACCCAAATATGCGAGTGTGCCACCCAAAGCTGTATAAAAGACAGTCCCCTCCCCCACCAGCTCCATCCGTTCTCTTCCGTAGATTACACCTGACCTGCCATGATGAAGGTAAGTTCTCTGTGCTTTACTATTTTACTGTTTCAAATGATGCTTATTTGTATGAGACCTTTACGAGAGGGGCGGGGGTGGCTCAGTCGGTAGCGCGCCAGGCTCGTAATCTGTAGTTCCCAGGTTCGAGTCCCAGCTGGATCAGCATTGAGATTTATCTCCGCAAAATTCCCTGCCCTGCCCACGGTCAGTAGGGGACACCGATGGGCTTGGAGAGGCCGCCGTCCGTCGGATGGGACGTTAAGCCGTGGTCCCGTGTGCGGGAGAGCCATACTCTGTGCACGTTAAAGAACACGCTGGATGGCCTTGACGCGAGGCTACCATCTGTCTCCCAACAGCTGTTCCAGTGGGTCCCCTCCCCCAACCTTCTCTGAGCCTTCGGGGTCCATGTGACCTGGTCATTTAGCCCATGGTGTGCAAAAAAGTGCCGCTCAGAGGTAAAACAACCCAATGTTAAAGAACACGCTGGATGGCCTTGACGGGAGGCTACCGTCTGTCTCCCAACAGCTGTTCCAGTGGGTCCCCTCCCCCAACCTTCTCTGAGCCTTCGGGGTTCATGTGACCTGGCCATTTAGCCCATGGTGTGCAAAAAAGTGCCGCTCAGAGGTAAAACAACCCAACAACCCAACCCTACTAGAGACAAAGTGTCTTTGAGGTTAATTTTTCTGAAACGAAACAGAATAGTAGAACAGGATTAAATTGTCAGGAAATTTTTAAACGTGAATGTGCTAAGTCAGGTTTTTGAACTTTATACTTTAATGTGCAGCAAGGTTGTTGTTTGGGTTGTTGGGGGAGGGGACCCACTGGAACAGCTGTTGGGAGACAGATGGTAGCCTCCCGTCAAGGCCATCCAGCGTGTTCTTTAACGTGCACAGGGTATGGCTCTCCCGCACACGGTGTCACGGCTTAACGTCCCATCCGACGGACGGCGGCCTTTCCAAGCCCATCGGTGTCCCCTACTGACCGTGGGCAGGGCGGGGAATTTTGCGGACATAAATCTCAACGCTGACCCAGCTGGGACTCGAACCTGGGAACTACAGATTACGAGCCTGGCGCGCTACCGACTGAGCCACCCCCAGCCCCATGTGCATCAAGTGTTCGAAGATACAGTGTGTACACCATAAAGCAAAAATAATCATGTTTCTAAACCTAAGCAGATGTTGAAACAGCTAGATGTTGAATTTTACCTAATTTGTGCAATTTTTCCGCCAGCTTTGAAAAGGTTTTAGGAAAATATTCGACTTTCACTCTCTTTAACGTTTTAGATTTACCCTCTTTAGCATTTCAAATCCTACTCCCGTTAATAGTTCGAGATTTACTCTCTTTAAGGTTTTAGATTTACCCTCTTTAGCATTTCAAATCCTACTCCCGTTAATAGTTCGAGATTTACTCTCTTTAACGTTTGGAGTTCGACTCTTTTTTAGCATTTCAATTCTGTTCTTCCTTAACATTTCTGGTTCTACTCCTTAATATTTTGAGATTTACTCTCTTCAACATTTCGAATTCTACTCTCCGTAACATTCTGAGTTATCTGCTCAAAATTACGAGAGTTGTACCTTCGTTACGATTCGGGTTTTGCTCTCCCTAGAATTTCTAGTTCTACTCTCCTTAACATTTCCAGTTGTATTCTATTTTTAACATTTCATGTTCCACTCTCCTTAACATCCCGAGTTCCACTCTCCTTAACATTTCAAATTCTACTCTCCATAATACTTCGAGTTCGGCTCACCACAACATTTCTAGTTTTAATCTCTTTAACATTCTCAGTTGTATTCTCCTTAAACTTTTGTATTCTACTCTCCTAAACATTTCAATTTCTATTCTCCATACAATTTCGAGTTTTAATCTCTTTATTCTTTCTAGTTTATTCCCCTTAACATTTTCAGTTTTAATCTACTTAACATTTTCAGTTTTAATCTACTTAACATTTCTAGTTTTACTCTCTTCAACATTTTGAGTTCTACTCTCATTAATATTTCGCCATTTACTCTCTTTAACATTTCGAATTCTACTCTCCTTAATATTTCCAGTTCTACTTTCCTGAGCATTTCCACTTCTCGCTCCCACCGCCCACTTCCCTTATCATTTCCACTTCTCGCTCCCACCGCCCACTTCCCTTATCATTTCCGCTTCTCGCTCCCACCGCCCACTTCCCTTATCATTTCCACTTCTCGCTCCCACCGCCCACTTCCCTTATCATTTCGAGTTCTGCTCTCCTTCAAATTTAAAGTTCTACTTCCTTAATATTTTCGAGTTCTACTCTATAAATTTAAAGTTCTACTCTCTTTAACATTTTTGAGTTCTGCACTACTTAACACCCGCTCCATTCCCAAAAAAAAAATGAGATAATTTTTCACCTTTTTATCTGTCTGTCCATCTCAAGGCATTAAACTTTTTTTTTTTTGCTTTTAGAGATAAAAATAATTTTTTTTAGGTTGCATAAGTATTGATTAAACTTTCCGGATTTCTCAATAGCTTTAATAGAGCTCTCACATGGTGTAAAAATTTTGAAAACATCAAAATTTTAGAAGAAAATTACAAACTATGCATTTGAGTTAAGAATTTTAAACTTTTGGTAGTAGACTGTGCTGGTCAGGAAGATCATATCGGCAGAAAACATTTCCCTATTTTTCCCCCAGGGGGTGGAGTACGCAGCTTTTTTGTTTCAATATTAATAAAAAAAAATCTCTTTTATAGGTTGGGTTGTTTTACCTCTGAGCGGCACTTTTTTGCACACAATGGACTAAATGGACAGATCACAAGGACCCCGAAGGTTGGGGGAGGGGACCATTGAAACAGCTGTTGGGAGACATATGGTAGCCTCCCGTCAAGGCTATCTAACGTGTTCTTTAACGTGCAGGGTATGGCTCTCCCGCACACGAGGTCACGGCTTAACGTCCCATCGGACGGAAGGCGACCTTTCCAAGCCCATCGGTGTCCTCTACTGACCGTGTGCAGAATGAGGGAATTTTGTGAAGATAAATCTCAACGCTGACCCAAATGGGACTCGAATCTGGGAACTACAGATTACGAGACTGGGGCGCTACCGACTGACTCCGCCCCTTCTTTTATAGATAGAATTTTAATATTACTGTTTACATTCTTCCTAATATCTAAACCGTCCATCGAATGGGACGTTAAGCCATGTGTGCAGTACAGTTAAACCCTGGTTAAAGAACAGGCTGAATGGCATTAATGGGATACTATAATCTGTCTCCCAACAGCTCTCCAGTGTGTCCCTTTCCCCGGGGCGGGGGTAGCTCAGCGCGCCAGGCTCATAATCTGTAGTTCCCAGGTTCGAGTCCCAGCTGGGTCAGCGTTGAGATTTATCTCCGCAAAATTTCCCGCCCTGCCCACGGTCAGTAGGGGACACCGATGGGCTTGGAAAGGCCGCCGTCCGTTGGATGGGACGTTAAGCCGTGGCCCCGTGTGCGGGAGAGCCATACCCTGTGCACGTTAAAGAACACGTTGGATGGCCTTGACGGGAGGCTACCATCTGTCTCCCAACAGCTGTTCCAGTGGGTCCCCTCCCCCAACCTTCTATGAGCCTTCGGGGTCCATGTGACCTGGCCATTTAGCCCATGGTGTGCAAAAAAGTGCCGCTCAGAGGTAAAATAACCCAACCCAACCCTTTCCCCCACCCACCTCTGAGCTTTGGAGTCCTTACGACCTGGCCATTTAGCCCATTGTGTGCAAAAAAGTTGCGCTCAGAGGTAAAGCAACCAACGAGTCAAAGTAATACTACAGCTTCAAATTGAAACATTCAGATGAGTAAGTTCCGCCTTACTTATATCAATTGGCTAGCATTAGAGGGCTGGTTCTGAACGTTCACAGATGTCCTTATGTGCCAGCACGTGAGCCACGCCTTTTAATGATTTTTAAACGACTTTCATTTTCTTATTTATGTTCATTGGAAGCAAGCCAAACTTTACACGTTGTGTTTTTGTTCAGTCGTCATCTACGAATTAAGCAGAGTGTTCTCGTTGTTGTTTTACCCTTGAGAATTATTTGTTTTGTGAATAATAATTATCTAATGACAAATTGCAAGAAACTAAAAGCTTAGGACAAAGAAAGTTATCTTTGTCGTGCACTCATGGGTATCGGCAGGGTGGGGCACTTTCGTCCATCGGATGTGACGTTAAACCGTGGCCCCGTGTGCATGTTAATGAGCACACTGGGTTGGGTTGGGTTGTTTTACCTCTCAGCGGCACTTTTTTGCACACCATGGGCTAAATGGCGAGGTCACATGGACCCCGAAGGCTCAGAGAAGGTTGGTGGAGGGGACCCACTGGAACAGCTGTTGGGAGACAGATGGTAGCCTCCCGTCAAGGCCATCCAGCGTGTTCTTTAACGTGCACAGGGTATGGCTCTCCCGCACACGGGGCCACGGCTTAACGTCCCATCCGACGGACGGCGGCCTTTCCAAGCCCATCGGTGTCCCCTACTGACCGTGGGCAGGGCGGGGAATTTTTGCGGAAATAAATCTCAACGCTTACCCAGCTGGGATTCGAACCTGGGAACTACAGATTACGAGCCTGGCGCGCTACCGACTGAGCCACCCCCGCCCCCAACATGGCTGCATGTCGTGAGTTATCTGACTTTGAACGTGGCTTGGTCGTAGGTGCCAGAAGGATGGGTCATGCAATATCGGAGATCATGAGGAATTGGGTTTTTCCAGGTCTATGGTGTCAAGAGTTTATTGTCAGTATTCTATTGATGGCATTTCTACACATGTGAACCACCGAACGTGCAATTGACGAACGGATCTCGCGTCAGCTGTCACGAATGGTAACGACCAACACCTCTCTTTTGTTGCGATCTTATGCAACCACGGCAATTCCCGATTCCGCCTATACGACACTACTAGTTATGAAAAGCCGTGCTTTCTAGAGCCGGGGGCAAGGAATACGCCATATAGACGTACCTCAAAACCCGGCCTCACATGGCAGCAGTCCTATAGAAGGAAAGCTAACCACCGGAAGAAACCTATTATTTAATCTGTTTCCCGGTTAGCCATGAACAAGGATATATAGATCCAAGTTCGCTCGGCACCCGGGGTGGAGACTCTTAGTAAGGCCCAGACTTTTAATAGGGCTCGTGCCTACTAGGCGGGGCAAGACCGTTCGGCAGAGCCCTTAAACTTGCTCACCCAGAGCCCTGAGTTTGAGGCCTAAGACACAGTCACCATCCAACCGGCCTTCCGACTGGTCAGCGATGTCGTTGGCCTCGGTTGGTCTTGGCTATGTCCAACCGGTGCAGCCACAACGGTCGGCACAGTCTTCGACTGGGTTGCTGGGTCCGAAGCCCCCCCCCACCACCACCACCACCACCACGCCAAGGTGGTCCCCTATCGGGGGGGGAGAGGTAACGACCGACAGACGGACTACAGTGCATGAAATCACTGCCAATTTGAATGCGGGCCAAACACAAAATGTTTCTGAAAGGAGTGTCCATCGTCACCTGCACTCCATCGGATTTGGTTGCCAAAGACCCACTGGTGTCCCATTGCTTACACGTCGTCACAGAGCTCAATGACTGGAATGAGTCCGAAGACATCGAAAATTGGGCAATAGAACAGTGGCGTCTGATAGCATGGTCCAATGAATCACGGTTCTAGTTGTTTCACGCTGACGAGTGGGTTAGAGTGTGGCGTAGGCCCCGTGAAGCCATGGACCCTTCCTGTCTGCAAGGTACTCTTCAGGCTGAAGGGTTGGGTTGTTTTACCTCTGAGCGGCACTTTTTTGCACACCATGGGCTAAATGGCCAGGTCACATGGACCCCGAAGGCTCAGAGAAGGTTGGGGAGGGGACCCACTGGAACAGCTGTTGGGAGACAGATGGTAGCCTCCCGTCAAGGCCATCCAGCGTGTTCTTTAACGTGCACAGGGTATGGCTCTCCCGCACACGGGGTCACGGCTTAACGTCCCATCCGACGGACGGCGGCTTTTCCAAGTCCATCGGTGTCCCCTACTGACCGTGGGCAGGGCGGGGAATTTTGCGGAGATAAATCTCAACGCTGACCCAGCTGGGACTCGAACCTGGGAACTACATGCTGGTTACCCTACTGGGGACTCGAACCTGGGAACTACGAGCCTGGTGCGCTACCGACTGAGCCACCCCCGCCCTACAGGCTGGAGGTGTCTCTGTGATGGTGTGGGGCATGTTCACATGGTCTACATTGGGATTTCTCGTCCGTTTTGGAGCAATCGCTGACAGGTATGAAATACGTGGACATTCTCGCAGATCACCTGCACCCCTTCATGACTCTCGAGAATCCTGACGGTGAAGGGGTATTCCAACAAGATAATGCAACGTGTCACCAGTCTTTGGTTGCTAGGAGGTAGATCGAGGAACATTCCACGGACTTTACCACCATGAATTGGCCCCCAAAGTCCTCCGATATGAACCCCTTGTAGCATCCATGGTACACAATGGAAACGAAGCTTACGATCCATGAATCCAGCACCATCCAATGCAACATAATTATGGTCTACACTGCAGGATGTGTGGGCTACCATCCCTGCAGAAGCGGTACAGTCGCTCAAAAAAATATCCGAACACTATGGTTGATTACAGAATTCAGAAAAAATACCTGGCAACAATTTTTTTAGAAATTAGTGATCTGGCAACCTTCGTGTCACGTGATTACAGAATTCAGGAAAAATAAGTGGAGCATGTACAGCAATTGTACACGCTCCAGTTACCGTTCACAGCAAACTGGAGCGTGTGCAGTTACTGCACACGCTCCAGTTTGCTGTGAACGGTAACTGCACACGCTCAATATTTCCGTGAGTGAGCCCACAATTTTTTTAGAAATTAGTGATCTGGCAACCTTCGTGTCACGTGATTACAGAATTCAGGAAAAATACCAGATCACTAATTTCTAAAAAAATCGTTGCCAGAATATTTTTTTTTTAATTCTGTAATCAACCATAACGTTCGGAAATTTTTTGAGCGACTGTACAGGCAACTCGTTGACTCCATGCCTCGACGTGTGGCTGCACTGCTAAGGGCTCGAGGAGGACCAACCCGGTATTTGGCACGTATCCCATGACTTTTGGCCTCTCAGTGTATAACAGAAATTATTCAAGTGTATGAAAAAAGTGCTCGCTTGCCCAGATCTTGTGTCGTCTTCCACGAATAGCCCTCGTCTGTGAAGTGTTTCTGCCATTTGAAAAATGACCGATATCTCCATACACAGGAGTCATTTCTGTGAGGACTCGGTCGGTAGCCCTCCAGGTTCGAGTCCCAGCTGAGCCAGCGTTAAGATTTATCTCCGCACTCGGTCAATAGGGAACATCGATGGCCTTGGAAAGACCGCCGTCCATCGAATGGGATGTTAAGCCGTGGCACCGTGTGCGGGAGAGCCATACCTGTGCACTTTAAAGAACATGCTGGATGGCCTTGACAGAGGCTACCATCTACCTCCTAACAGCTATTCCAATGTGTCCCCTCTCCCAACCTTCTCTGAGTCCTCGGGGTCCTTGTGACCTGGTCATTTAGCCCATTGTGTGCAAAAAAAGTGCACGCAGCCCATTTGTGTGACTCTGCGCTACTTAATTAATAATATGTTTCGCTGAAATTATGTTATCTCTTGCTGTAGACTATGCAATAAAAGTACTTTGCAGTGACTGCAAATCCTAATGTTGTTAGCAAACTTCTGAAAAAAAAAGAAACATAATCCTTCAGTGCTTCATTATTATTTTTTATATCCTTTTTCATAGAACAATTCTCTTTGGCTCTTGAAAGAGTGGGGCGGGGGTGGCTCAGTCGGTAGCGCGCCAGGCTCGTAATCTGTAGTTCCCAGATTCGAGTCCCAGCTGGGTCAGCGTTGAGATTTATCTCCGCAAAAATTCCCCGCCCTGCCCACGGTCAGTAGAGGACACCGATGGGCTTGGAAAGGCCGCCGTCCGTCGGATGGGACGTTAAGTCGTGGCTCCGTGTGCGGGAGAGCCATACCCTGTGCACGTTAAAGAACACGCTGGATGGCCTTGACGGAACAGATGGTAATCTGTCTCCCAACAGCTGTCCAGTGGGTCCCCTCCCCCAACCTTCTCTGAGCCTTCGGGGTCCATGTGACCTGGCCATTTAGCCCATGGTGTGCAAAAAAAGTGCCGCTCAGAGGTAAAACAACCCAATCGTATGAGGGAGAGTCATACCCTGTGCACGTTAAAGGACACGCTGGATGGCCTTGACGGGAGGCTACCATCTGTCTCCCAACAGCTGTTCCAGTGGGTTCCCTCCCCCAACCTTCTCTGAGCCTTCGGGGTCCTTGTGACCTGGTGTGCAAAAAAGTGCCGCTCAGAGGTAAAACAACCCAACCCGCATCGTGTTTCGACTTGCACTCACTGCTCGTGCCCTTCAAGAGTCACTGTGTTGCCAAATATCATCTAGTAACTCGTACGAAAAACTGTTAATTTTTTTTTATGATGACAGCCCACGATGGGAATAATGTGTGCTTACAAGAATCTTAAACCACACTGTTGAGCAAAATTTTGCTTTCGTGTGATATTTTATTTTTAAAATCTGTCAAAATCATTATGAATTACTGTAGACATCGACAGGCTGAGGAAGGCAGCTGTCTGTCTGGTGGGATGTACAGCTATGGTCCCGTGTGCAAAGGGAATCGCACTCACTACACGTTAAAGAACACACTGGATACCTTAACTGGAGCTACCATCTGCTTCTAGCAACTGCCCTATAGCAATACAATGGGCTAAATGCATGGGCTATATTTTGTAGTGGTTCATTGTATGGTCTATATAGAGTATATATAGTATAAATAATTATTAAAATTAAGCGAGTTATTTTTATAGTGTATAAAAATTGTAATGATATGAAAAGCACTGAATTTTCTATCAAACAATTATGTACTAAACAGAATAACACAAGAAATAATAAGCTGAAAAAAATTGGCTCTGCCATGAGTGGGATTCGAACCTATATCTCCTGGAAACATGCCAGTTATGCTAACCACTACATCATCAATGGCTAACTTTTTCTCAGCTTGTGTGACCATATAAACATCACACAAGCTGAGAAAAGGTTAGCCATTGATGGTGTAGTGGTTAGCATAACTGGCATTTTCCAAGAGACGTGGGTTCGAATCCCACTCATGGCAAAACCAATTTTTTCAGCTTATTATTTCCTGAGTTCCATGTCTACACAACACATCCTGTGATTCTTTACTACAGAGTAACACAATTTTGTTTTTTGTTGTTGTTGTTTTTTCGCAGATAGCTGTAGTACTTTTCTCCTTCGTATTGGCGTGTTCTGGTCAGGCCCCCGTCCAGACGCAGGGGGAACTAGAAGGTCCTGAGCCCCAACTCTTATCTTACAGAGTAAGTATCATATGTGTACAACTAATTATATTCACTTCTAACATATTTATGATACATTATTTAATTGATATTCACTACAGTGGACCTTCGTTACAGCGCTGCTCGCTATACCGCGCACTCGGTTATAGCGCGGGCGATGTTCGCGATAAGTTCAAACATGTTTATACAGGTCAGTGCGGCGTTAGTGAGTATCGCATTTTATTGTTACTGCGTATTGAGTAATTGTGTATGTATTGAGTTCCTGCATGTATTTTGAATAGTGTTTAATTATTGTATGCATGATGAGTAAAAGAAAAGCTTACAGTGTGAAATTTATTGTGTCGCCACCGCTCCGCTCGGTATAACGCGGGTGTTGTTTCCCGCCCGACATGCGCGTTATATCGGGGGTCCACTGTATTAATTTTCTATTAACCGATTCTTAGCCATTAATTTACACAATTCCCCATTAACTTCTTACAATATTCATCATTTATTTCATCAAAAGGAACTTAGGGTTACGAACTGCTTCATCTCTATATAACATTACGCTGCAAACATTAAGCACTTTTAAAGTACACTTGTCTACCAAAATATTAGATAATTTTCATGTTATGTGAATATAATTTTGAAGATCTATAACTTCTGAAATATACATTTAATGGAAAAATGTGACTGAAGATAAATTAAAGACCATAATCAAATCTATTTAAATATCGATTTTTTTTAACAAAAAATAGTTCGGTATTCAAAGAGTTATGGAAGCAGAAATATTGAGGATAAATTATTTTGTTTTTTCGTAGTCCGTTTGGCGGAGGGGCGGGGGTGGCTCAGTCGGTAGCGCGCCAGGCTCGTAATCTGTAGTTCCCAGGTTCGAGTCCCAGCTGGGTCAGCGTTGAGAATTTATCTCCGCAAAATTCCCCGCCCTGCCCACGGTCAGTAGGGGACACCGATGGGCTTGGAAAGGCCGCCGTCCGTCGGATGAGACGTTAAGCCGTGGCCCCGTGTGCGGGAGAGCCATACCCTGTGCACGTTAAAGAACACGCTGGATGGCCTTGACGGGAGGCTACCATCTGTCTCCCAACAGCTGTTCCAGTGGGTCCCCTCTCCCAACCTTCTCTGAGCCTTCGGGGTCCATGTGACCTGGCCATTTAGCCCATGGTGTGCAAAAAAGTGCTACTCAGAGGTAAAACAACCCAACTCAAACTATTCAAACTCTAGCGTTAATGTGACATATAAGGCAATTATATTTTGCTTATTGTTGTTCAAAATAAAATGCTACCCTCAATATATTGATAAGTGGGTGGTTTTGCCACCTATATAACTGGAATTTGAGACCCCTATGGAATTTATGTAAATATAAACAGAATCATCTGATCATATTGTTGTTGAGTTGGGTTGTTTCACCTCTGAGCGGCACTTTTTTGCTCACCATGGGCTAAATGGCCAGGCCACATGGACCCCGAAGGCTCAGAGAAAGTTGGGGAAGGGGACCCACTGGAACAGCTGTTGGGAGACAGATGGTAGCCTCCCGTCAAGGCCATTCAGCGTGTTCTTTAACGTGCACAGGGTATGGCTCTCCCACACACGGGGCCACGGCTTAACGTCCCATCCGACGGACGGCGGCCTTTCCAAGCCCATCGGTGTCCCCTACTGACCGTGGGCAGGGCGGGGAATTCTAATTAAGAATACAAATTTCAGATTAATAAAGTAAATATGCATACTTAAGATTTAAGATATCTAAGAAAATGTAACTCTAATGTATTATTCAACTAACTGTATTACATTGTTGTATTTTTCCAAAGCCGCAAGGCGGATCAGCGCATCCGGGACGCCCCAACATCCCAGCTGAAAGCTTCAAACCTTATTCCTTCAATTATGTCGCGGAGGGTGAAGATGGAATGAGCTCCCGCCAGGAAACGGGCGACAGCTCCGGACGTGTGGTCGGTTCCTACACCATACAAGTGGAGGATGGACGCAAAAGAACCGTGGAGTACGTCGCCGATGCTAACGGATTCAGAGCTAACGTCGACACGAACGAACCGGGCACAGACAGCCAGAACCCTGCCGACGTCGTCTTCTACTCGAGTGCCGTTGGAGTGCCTCCATCTGGAGTTCGTGGACCCTCTAGAATAGAGCCTGTTCGCCCCTCAGGTCCGGTTGCGGGACGTCCACCGACTCAGCCACCTCACTCTGGAGGTTCACCCACTTTCCGTCCTCCGTCTCACCCGATACATTACGAAGATCACGCCGCAGCAGAGCACGCTTTCGTCCGACAACCGTTGCCGTACTTTTACAGGGATTATGGACATCATTTCTATTGAAGGGTTCTGATGATGGATAATGGACCTCGTCGAAAACGATAGCTGGTGCGTTTTCAAATGCGTGATGTTCTGTATTTGGGGGAGGTAGGAAAATTCTTTGCTGGCTTTTGTAAGCATGCAGCTGCTGCTTGTATTTTGGGAAGGAATAAAAATATGTTCTTGAAGCACTGACATGTGGTGTCCGGTTCTATTTTATGTCTAAATCAGTCTTTAAAAAAATAGTCGTGCATAAAGAAAAATATTTTGGGATCAGAAATCGGTTGCTTTATCTCTGAAAGACACTTTTGTACGCGATAGGTCACAAGGACCCCCAAGGATTTAAAGTTGAAGAGGAAACCAAGGCCATAGTTTTTACGATTAAGTATAAAGCTCAGCATAATCTAAAATAACATATGAGACAATGTTTATTCATTTCTTTAACTTTTTTTTTTAGGAAAACATGTGACTGAAAATTAATTTAAAGATCTCTATCAAATTAATTTTAATATCGATATTCAAATTTCGATTGCAAAATATGACAAAACGATTTAAAGATCTAAATGAAATATATTCCAATCTCAATTTCCGAAACAAAAATTAGGGGTTGAAGTTACTCAGTCGGTAGCTCGCCAAGCTCGTAATCTGCAGTTCCCAAGTTCGAGACTCAGCTGCGTCAAAGTTGAGATTTATCTCCGCAAAACTCCCCACCCTGTCCACGGTCAATAGGGGCCACCAATGGGCTTGGAAAGACCGCCATCCGTCAGATGGGACGTTAAGCCGTGGCCGGTATAGCCATATCCTGTGCGTGGGAGAACCATATCTTGTGCACTTTGAAGAACACTTTGGATGGCCTTGACGAGAGGCTACCATCTACCTCCCAACAGTTGTTCCAGTGGGTCCTAGGGAGGGGGTGGCTCAGTCGGTAGCGCGCCAGGATCGTAATCTGTAGTTCCCAGGTTCGAGTCCCAGCTGGGTCAGCGTTGAGATTTATCTCCGCAAAATTCCCCGCCCTGCCCACGGTCAGTAGGGGACACCGATGGGCTTGGAAAGGCCGCCGTTCGTCGGATGGGACGTTAAGCCGTGGCCCCGTGTGCGGGAGAGCCATACCCTGTGCACGTTAAAGAACACGCTGGATGGCCTTGACGGGAAGCTACCATCTGTCTCCCAACAGCTGATCCAGTGGGTCCCCTCCCCCAACCTTCTCTGAGCCTTCGGGGTCCTTGTGGCCTGGCCATTTAGCCCATGGTGTGCAAAAAAGTGCCGCTCAGAGGTAAAACAACCCAACCCAGCTGAGTCAGAGTTGAGATTTATCTCCGTAAAACTCCCCGCCCTGCCCACGATCAGTAGGGGACACCAACGGGCTTGGAAAGGCCGCCGTCCTTCGGATGGGACGTTATATGCCGTGGCCCCGTGTTCAGGAGAGTCACCCCGTGCACGTTAAAAAACACGGTGGATGGCCATGACGGGAGGCTACCATCTGTCTCCCAACAGCCGTTCCAGTGGATCCCCTCCCCCAACCTTCTCTGAGCCTTTGGAATCTTTGTAGCCTGGCCATTTAGCCCATGGTTTACAGAAAAAATGCCGTTCAGAGGTTTTAGAGGCCTTCCGTCAAAAAGATTTCAGTATCATTTTTTAACTTTCAGTAGCTAGAGAAAAAAGATGTTCCTCAGAACATAAAAAAAAAGTTAATTTCAATTAGAGAAATCATCCTCTTACTTAGGTTTCCTGACTAGGCCATCCAGCGTGTTCTTTAAAGTGTACATGGGTTGTTGGGTTGGGTTGTTTTACCTCTGAGCGGCACTTTTTTTCACACCATGGGCAAATGGCCAGGTCACATGGACCCCGAAGGCTCAGAGAAATTTGGCGGAGGGGACCCACTGGGACAGCTGTTGGGAGACAGATGGTAGCCTCCCGTCAAAGCCATCCAGCGTGTTCTTTAACGTGCACAATATATGGCTCTCCCGCACACGGGGCCACGACTTAACGTCCCCATCCGACGGACGGCGGCCTTTCCAAGCCCATCGGTGACCCCTACTGACCGTGGGCAGAGCGGGGAGTTTTGCGGAGATAAATCTCAGCGCTAATCCAGCTGGGACTCGAACCTGGGAACTACAGATTACGAACCTGGCGCGTTACCGAGAGCCACCCCTGCCCCTAAAGTGTACATGATATGGCTCTCCCGCACAAGGCGATTAACGGGACGGCTGCCTTTCAAGACCATCGGTGTCCCCTACTGACCGTGGACAGGGCGTAGAGTTTTAAGGAGATAAATCTCAACGCTGGCACAGGAGAGACTCGAACTAGAGAACAGCAAATTACGAGATTGGCATAATACCGACTGAGCCGACTCCTGCCCCGTCGCTATACATTTAATGGAAAAAACTGTGACTTAATTTAAAAGATGATACTGAAATCTTTTGAAATTTCGATTTTTACAACTTTCATTTGGTTTTTAGATTTATGGAAGCTACAATATTTAATCATACTTTTAAAATTAATTTAGCAACCTCAGAAATTAATTAAAACATAAATGAGTATTGTGTCGAACTGTCTAATAAAATAAAAATACATTTTCGAAGCTTGGGTTATGATTTAATATTAGACAATTATGCGGCATGAGATAAATAGAAGAATAGGGATTGCCTCTGGGACTTTTACGAATCTATGGAGAGTATGAAAAAATAGGCGTATACACCTAAAGACTAAAATTAGGCTGTATAAGAGTTTCTTTGTAAGGTTATTTATGATAGTGAAATTTGGACACTTTGTAAACAAGATAACAGGAAACTAGATGCTTTTGATTCTAGAAGCTTACGCTGTATCTTGGGCATTAGGTGGTTCGACTTTGTAAGTAATGATGAGGTTAGAAGAAGAAATCATCAACCTCTTTTGAGCAGCATATTGAGCAGAGAGAGACTGCGTTGGTTTGGCCATGTTGCCCGTATGCATAGCTGCAGATTGGCAAAGAGGATTATGAACAGTCTGCCTAAGGGTATCAGAAAAATGGGGAGACCTAGGATGAGATGGGCAGACAATGTCATACAGGACCTTGCTAGAATTAGCCTAGAGTGGCCAAATATGGCAGCTGTAGCGCAGATTTGGGTTGTTTTACCTCTGAGCGGCACTTTTTTGCACACCATGGGCTAAATGGCCAGATCACAAGGACCCCGAAGGCTCAGAGAAGGTTGGGGGAGGGGACCCACTGCAACAGCTGTTGGGAGACAGATGGTAGCCTCCCGTCAAGACCATCCAGCGTGTTCTTTAACGTGCACATGGTATGTCTCTCCCGCACACGGGGCCACGGCTTAACGTCCCATCCGACGGACGGCGGCCTTTCCAAGCCCATCGGTGTCCCCTACTGAACGTGGGCAGGGCGGGGAATTTTGCGGAGATAAATCTCAACGCTGCCCCAGCTGGGACTCGAACCTGGGAACTACAGATTACGAGCCTAGCGTGCTACCGACTGAGCCACCCCCGCCCCCCACCAGAAGCTGAGGATTTCTTGTTCTTGTTTAATTCAGTTGAGCTAGAGAGAAAACATGTTTCTCAGAACAAAAAGAAGTCAATTGGAATAAGAGAAATCATCCTCTTACTTGCGTTTCCTGACTAGACAAGTTCAGATAAGAAACGAGGTTGGATTTTGAATACGTAATGTGAGGTAAGTAGAGCGCATTTGTTAGGGAAGATTCCTTAGCATTGAATGAGAAAGTAGACCAAAGAAGTGCAAATATGGAGATTGCAGAAGAAGGATAAGGCATGACAAATGAATTCTGAAGACGATAGGACATAATTTTTCGGAAGCATCACTACGGAAACATGGGGACGGGGGTGGCTCAGTCGGTAGCGCGTCAGGCTCGTAATCTGCAGTTCCAGGTTCGAGTCCCAGCTGGGTCAGCGTTGAGGTCTCCGCCCTGCCCACGGTCAGTAGGGGACACCGATGGGCTTGGAGCGATCGCCGTCCGTCGGATGGGACGCTAAGCCGTGGCTCCCGTGAGCAGGAGAGCCATACCCTGTGCACATTAAAGAATACGCTGGATGACCTTGACGGGAGACTACCATCTGTCTTCCAACAGCTGTTCCAGTGGGTTCCCTTCCCCAACCTTCTCTGAGCGTTTGGGGTCCATGTGACCTGGCCATTTAGCCCATGGTCTGCAGAAAAGTGCCGCACAGAGGTAAAACAACCCAACTACGAAAACCTATCTCTCCAGTGTAGCGAAAAATCACAGTTCTAATGTCTAGCATTTTTCCCCGTATACGTTCAGATGATTAGAACTCTCGTGAAAAATCGAATATAGATGCAAGTAGACATGGATCTAGGAAAACAAATTACAGAGAGGGATGAACCAGAACGCCGTTCCAGTTTAAGCGTTTTTTCCTCCGTTTCGGTTTTGTTGTTTTACCTGAGAGACACTTTTTTTGCACACAATGGGCTAAATGACAAGGTCACACCAAAACGGCTCAGAGAAAATTTGGAAAGGATACCTAGTGGCCAGCTGTTAGGAAGTAGATGGTAGCCTCCCATCAGGGTCATTCAGCGTGTTCTCTTAAGTGTAAAGCGGTGTGGCTATCCTGCACACGGAAACGCGGCTTAACGTCCCATCCTAGAGGGGGCGAGGGTGGCTCAGTCGGTAGCGGACCAGGTTCGTAATCTGCAATTCCCAGGTTCGAGTCCCAGCTGGGTTAGCGTCGAGACTTAACTCGGCAAAATTCCCCGCCCTGCCCACGGTCAGTAGGGGACACAAATGAGCTTGGAAAGGCCGCCGTCGGTCGGATGGGACGTTAAACCGTGGCCCCCGTGTGCGGGAGAGCCATACCCTGTGCACATTAAAGAACACGCTGGATGACCTTGACGGGAGACTACCATCTGTCTCTCAACAGCTGTTCCAGTGGGTCCCCTCCCCCAACTTTCTCTGAGCCTTCGGGGTCCTTGTGACCTGGCCATTTAGACCATGGTGTGCAAAAAAGTGCCGCCCAGAGGTGAAACAACCCAACGTTAAAGAACACGCTGGATGGCCTTGACGGGAGGCTACCATCTGTCTCCCAACAGCTGTTCCAGTGGGTCCCCTCCCCCAACCTTCTCTGAGCCTTCGGGGTACATGTGACCTGGCCATTTAGCCCATGGTGTGCAGAAAAGTGCCGCTCAGAGGTAAAACAATCCAACCTATTAACAGGTGTAGATTTCGCAAGCTCTTTCCAAAAAAACAAGTATACGTAGTTTCCGACATTTTTAAAATTCATCACCAGTAAAAGTTTCTCGCCATTCAAAACACAAATACCACGATAATAAAGAAATGTTTTTCGGAGATATCATCACTGAACAGGACACGGTCACATTTTAGTGTATTCTGGCCTCCTCGTGGCCTTAGATATGTCAAACACAAATTATTTAGAGACGCACTCAACAACCCTTCGTGTGCAAAGAGTGCAGAATCTTCCTCTGATGACCTACTTTTGACAGAATTAATTGTAACTCGCCTCATTCAAAGACACTAATAAGGAGCACGTAGAAGAGAAACTAGTGCTCGAAGCAATGGGGAAAAAAACGGTGAAGAATTCAGAAAGATGAGCCTTCGGATTCCCCCCACCACCACCCTGGTGAGGGAAAATGGTGAAGAGAGGCTGCATTGTTTCGTGTGCGAGTTATGGGGACATGACGACGACATTCGGCACCGTATATAGAAGTGGTAATTACGCCGAGAGAGACGATGCGGATGGCCGGACAAACCGGGCCACTCGGAGGTCGCGCCGACTATTAAATCATGTCTGAGACGGACCTGGGAATGATACGTGATGCGAATCGGTTTGCGTGGAGAGAGAGAGGATGGAATACGGAAGATGTGACTCGGATGATAAATGAGATCAATTTTTCTTTTTCAAGAAGATTTCGATTTCTGCTAAAGAAGGGTTGGTTTTTATCTCCGAGTTGCAACATTTTGCACGCTATGGGCTAAATGGCCGGGTCACAAGGAACTCAAAGTTCAGAGAAGATTGGAGGAAAGTTGTATGATGAGTAGGGTTTGAATCCCACTCATCGGAGAAACTCATTCTTTTCCATTTTTCAGCAGCTGACAGACATTCAGTTAAGCCTAACCTGAATTTTAACACCTTACTTTCACTTCGGTTGATCTGGATTTTTTTTTTCACCTGACAGAGATTCTGTTCAGTAACAGAATATCCCAGGAAAACATCCCGTATAAAGAAACGTTTGAAATAATTAGTTGGAAAAAAAATTAGTCGGCCTGAGTGGAATTCTGTTGCATTGCGTTTTACTGAATTTTCATCAGCTAACAGACATATTCAGTTGAGTCCATCTCGGATTTCAACAGCTAACAGACATATTCAGTTGAGTCCATCCCGGATTTCATCAGCTAACAGACATATTCAGTTGAGTCCATCCCGGATTTCATCAGCTAACAGACATATTCAGTTGAGTCCATCCCGGATTTCATCAGCTAACAGACATATTCAGTTGAGTCCATTCCGGATTTCATAAGCTAACAGACATATTCAGTTGAGTCCATCCCGGATTTCATCAGCTAACAGACATATTCAGTTGAGTCCATCTCGGATTTCAACAGCTAACAGACATATTCAGTTGAGTCCATCCCGGATTTCATCAGCTAACAGACATATTCAGTTGAGTCCATCCCGGATTTCATCAGCTAACAGACATATTCAGTTGAGTCCATCCCGGATTTCATCAGCTAACAGACATATTCAGTTGAGTCCATTCCGGATTTCATAAGCTAACAGACATATTCAGCTGAGTCCATCCCGGATTTCATCAGCTAACAGACATATTCAGTTGAGTCCATCCCGGATTTCATCAGCTAACAGACATATTCAGTTGAGTCCATCCCGGATTTCATCAGCTAACAGACATATTCAGTTGAGTCCATCCCGGATTTCATCAGCTAACAGACATATACAGTTGAGTCCATCCCGGATTTCATCAGCTAACAGACATATACAGTTGAGTCCATCCCGGATTTCATCAGCTAACAGACATATTCAGTTGAGTCCATCCCGGATTTCATCAGCTAACAGACATATTCAGTTGAGTCCATCCCGGATTTCATCAGCTAACAGACATATTCAGTTGAGTCCATCCCGGATTTCATCAGCTAACAGACATATTCAGTTGAGTCCATCCCGGATTTCATCAGCTAACAGACATATTCAGTTGAGTCCATCCCGGATTTCATCAGCTAACAGACATATTCAGTTGAGTCCATCCCGGATTTCATCAGCTAACAGACATATTCAGTTGAGTCCATCCCGGATTTCATCAGCTAACAGACATATTCAGTTGAGTCCATCCCGGATTTCATCAGCTAACAGACATATTCAGTTGAGTCCATCCCGGATTTCATCAGCTAACAGACATATTCAGTTGAGTCCATCCCGGATTTCATCAGCTAACAGACATATTCAGTTGAGTCCATCCCGGATTTCATCAGCTAACAGACATATTCAGTTGAGTCCATCCCGGATTTCATCAGCTAACAGACATATTCAGTTGAGTCCATCCCGGATTTCATCAGCTAACAGACATATTCAGTTGAGTCCATCCCGGATTTCATCAGCTAACAGACATATTCAGTTGAGTCCATCCCGGATTTCATCAGCTAACAGACATATTCAGTTGAGTCCATCCCGGATTTCATCAGCTAACAGACATATTCAGTTGAGTCCATCCCGGATTTCATCAGCTAACAGACATATTCAGTTGAGTCCATCCCGGATTTCATCAGCTAACAGACATATTCAGTTGAGTCCATCCCGGATTTCATCAGCTAACAGACATATTCAGTTGAGTCCATCCCGGATTTCATCAGCTAACAGACATATTCAGTTGAGTCCATCCCCGATTTCATCAGCTAACAGACATATTCAGTTGAGTCCATCCCGGATTTCATCAGCTAACAGACATATTCAGTTGAGTCCATCCCCGATTTCATCAGCTAACAGACATATTCAGTTGAGTCCATCCCGGATTTCATCAGCTAACAGACATATTCAGTTGAGTCCATCCCGGATTTCATCAGCTAACAGACATATTCAGTTGAGTCCATCCCGGATTTCATCAGCTAACAGACATATTCAGTTGAGTCCATCCCGGATTTCATCAGCTAACAGACATATTCAGTTGAGTCCATCCCGGATTTCATCAGCTAACAGACATATTCAGCTGAGTCCATCCCGGATTTCATCAGCTAACAGACATATTCAGCTGAGTCCATCCCGGATTTCATCAGCTAACAGACATATTCAGCTGAGTCCATCCCGGATTTCATCAGCTAACAGACATATTCAGCTGAGTCCATCCCGGATTTCATCAGCTAACAGACATATTCAGCTGAGTCCATCCCGGATTTCATCAGCTAACAGACATATTCAGCTGAGTCCATCCCGGATTTCATCAGCTAACAGACATATTCAGCTGAGTCCATCCCGGATTTCATCAGCTAACAGACATATTCAGCTGAGTCCATCCCGGATTTCATCAGCTAACAGACATATTCAGTTGAGTCCATCCCGGATTTCATCAGCTAACAGACATATTCAGCTGAGTCCATCCCGGATTTCATCAGCTAACAGACATATTCAGCTGAGTCCATCCCGGATTTCATCAGCTAACAGACATATTCAGCTGAGTCCATCCCGGATTTCATCAGCTAACAGACATATTCAGTTGAGTCCATCCCGAATTTCATCAGCTAACACAGATTCAGTTGCATCGATTCGATTTTCAGCTAGCTGACAGAAATTCTGTTGAGACGATTCGGAATTTTAACAACTTATTTTCATTTGTAGTGATCCCGAACTTTATCACGTGACTGACATTCAGATGCATCGATCCTGAATTTCAGCAACTGACAGATGTTTAATTGTGTCAATACCGAATTTCGCAGCTCTCAGATGTGAGAGTCACAAATTTTAGCAGCTATATTTTCTACCCAAAAGCGTCGATTCCAATTTTCAATAGAAATCATTTTCTCTTTTTTCCTGTTCCTTTCAAACACTCAAATATTTATTTCACAAAAAAACATTATTAAAAATCCTCATTATTAATCCAGCAAACTTTATGAACACTGCTTGCATGCTTTTCCCCATTTCTTCCTACTTAATTAGAATTCACAAACAGACTTCAAGTTTCACATTTAAAATCATCACCTTCGTATGTTCGTGACCGTGTTAGCATTCGTCATTCTTTTCATTTGATGCCATTTTTTCGCCCTCTTTTCATTCATTCTATCGTCTGTTTTTTATTCAGAGTTTTAGGGGCGGGGTGGCTCAGTCGGTAGCGCGCCAGGCTCGTAATCTGTAGTTCCCAGGTTCGAGTCCCAGCTGGGTCAGCGTTGAGATTTATCTCCGCAAAATTCCCCGCCCTGCCCACGGTCAGTAGGGGACACCGATGGGCTTGGAAAGGCCGCAGTCCGACGGATGGGACGTTAAGCCGTGACCCCGTGTGCGGGAGAGCCATACCCTGTGCACGTTAAAGAACACGCTGGATGGCCTTGACGGGAGGCTACCATCTGTCTCCCAACACCTGTTCCAGTGGGTCCCCTGCCCCAACCTTCTCTGAGCCTTCGGGGTCCATGTGACCTGGCCATTTAGCCCATGGTGTGCAAAAAAGTGTCGCTCAGAGGTAAAACAACCCAACGTTAAAGAACACGCTGGATGGCCTTGACGAGAGACTACCATCTGTCTCCCAACAGCTGTTCCAGTGGGTTCCCTCCCCCAACCTTCTCTGAGCCTTCGGGGTCCATGTGACCTGACCATTTAGCCCATGGTGTGCAAAAAAGTGCCGCTCAGAGGTAAAACAACCCAACCCTTGTTCAGAGTTTTACAAAAAAAACGAAACTCTTCCTAAAAGTGAACTCGTGTCCACTTTCTAGTTCCTTTGCAAACGAAGCAAACAGCTGAAGTCAACTTAACTGGTCATTTATTGAAGTCACTTTTGTAACAACCCACGAAGAGTTCAGTGAACATGTTGGGTTGGAAGGAAATTTAAGGAGGTTGATACAATGACGCATGCCATAGTTAACAACGTCCGTTAGGCGTCGCCACTTAAAACGCTTAACCTCGACACGCCAAACACACTGTTATTCACAAACCGAATTTTTACTAACTTTGATATGGAAAGTCAGAAATGTAAAACTAGTAATTGCTACGGTTGGGTTGTTTTACCTCTGAGCGGCACTTTTTTGCACACCATGGGCTAAATGGCCATTTCATATGGGCCCCGAAGGCTCAGAGAAGGTTGGGGGAGGGGACCCACTGGAACAGCTGTTGGGAGACAGATGGTAGCCTCCCATCAAAGCCATCCAGCGTGTTCTTTAACGTTGGGTTGTTTTACCTCTGAGCGGCACTTTTTTGCACACCATGGGCTAAATGGCCAGGTCACATAGACCCCGAAGGCTCAGAGAAGGTTGGGGGAGGGGACCCACTGGCACAGCTGTTGGGAGACAGATGGTAGCCTCCCGTCAAGACCATCCAGCGTGTTCTTTAACGTTGGGTTGTTTTACCTCTGAGCGGCACTTTTTTGCACACCATGGGCTAAATGGCCAGGTCACATGGACCCCGAAGGCTCAGAGAAGGTTGGGGGAGGGGACCCACTGGAACAGCTCTTGGGAGACAGATGGTAGCCTCCCGTCAAGGCCATACAGCGTGTTCTTTAACGTGCACAGGGTATGTCTCTCCCGCACACGGGGCCACGGCTTAACGTCCCATCCGACGAACGGTGGCCTTTCCAAGCCCATCGGTGTCCCCTACTGACCGTGGGCAGGGCGGGGAATTTTGTGGAGATAAATCTCAACGCTGTCCCAGCTGGGACTCGAACCTGGGAACTACAGATTACGGGCCTGGCGCGCTACCGACTGAGCTACCCCCGCCCTACTAGTAATTACTAGAAGAGTACTTAACTGCACTAGCGAATATAGGAATCTCATTTTCAAAGGAAAACATTTTCCTACGTTTGCATTCTTTAAAAGCGAATTCGAACTAATGTATGATGGGGTAAAATGCATGTAGTAGTATTTTAAATAAATATAAAAATAACCCCTCCCCCTCCAGCAGCTGATTGTAATACTTATAAAACATGAAAAAAACATTTTTTTTATTTCTTTAATTGAAAAGACTGTTTTTCCCAAACCCCTCTTAGAAAATGGGGCAGAGTGTGCTGTCAGTCGGTAGCGTGCCAGGCTCGTAATCTACAGTTTCCAGGTTCGAGTCCCAGCTGGGTCAGCGTTGTGATTTATCTCCAAAAAACTCCCAGCCCTTCCCACGGTCAGTATGGGACACCGATGGGCTTGGAAAGGCCGCCGTCTGTCGGATGGGACGTTAAGCCGTGGCCCCGTGTGCGGGAGAGCCATACCCTTTCCACGTTAAAGAACACGCTGGATGGCCTTGACGGGTGGCTACCATCTGTCTCCCAACAGCTGTTCCAGTGGGTCCCTCCCCCAACCTTCTCTGAGCCTTCGGGATCCATAAAAATAAATATAATAATAAATACCCTCTCAAGCAGCTGCTTGCCACAGAGGTCTGACAGGAGCCTGTCAGTTTATATGCCACAGTAGGAGATCTGAGAGGATGGCAGGACCTCAGCAGAAAAACGACACACACATCCATGCCTAATCCGGGGCTCGAACCCAGGTCCCTTAGATCAGTAGGCAAGAGCGCAAACCACTCGGCCATGAGACGGCTTCGGGATCCATGTACCTGGCCATTTAGTCCATGGTGTACAAAAAAGTGCCGCTCAGAGGTAAAACAACCCAACCCAAGGCCACCCAATGTATTCTTTAACGTGCACAGAGTATGGCTCTCACCCGCACACGGGGTTAGCACGGGGTCACGGCCTAATGTTCCGATGAACGGAGGTCTTAAGTCAAGGTGGGTGTTTAGCGGAAATAAATCCCATAGTCTGCATGGGACTCGAACCTGGGAACGTACATTAGGAGATTGGTCGGCCAACCAGATAAATCAAGACTATACTCAAGATGTTACATGTTTTTCCCCAGCCAAAACAAAAAAAATTGGAAAACAACTCATTAAAAAGTATTTACAGAAAAAGATTTTAAGTAGATTTGTTTATAAACACATCTCATGAAAGTCGCATATTGGATCTGTTTTGGGTTGTTTTACCTCTGAGCGGCACTTTTTTGCACACCATGGGCTAAATGGCCAGGTCACATGGACCCCGAAGGCTCAGAGAAGGTTGGGAGAGGGGACCCACTGGAACAGCTGTTGGGAGACAGATGGTAGCCTCCCGTCAAGGCCATCCAGAATGTTCTTTAACGTGCACAGGGTATGGCTCTCCCGCATACGGAACCACGGCTTAACGTCCCATCAGACGAACGGCGGCCTTTGCCAAGCCCATCGGTGTCCCCTACTGACCGTGGGCAGGGCGGGGAATTTTTACGGAGATACGCATATTGGATAACCGTCATGCTATTATAAATCTGTATTAAAAAAGACATCTTTTCAAAATACAGATATTTGAGCACGAAGATTAAAGTCACACAAGGTGCTAGTTATTTATTTGAAACTCGTTCTTCCTTAATAGATTTCAGCGATTCCATCATTCAACCTTACTTCCTGATGAGCAGGAAAACCGACACTCGGTGCCGAGGCGTCCAAACCTGTTCCTCCGTCAGCAAAGACAATTTGATAGGCAATCTCGGAAGGTCGCGCTCGCTGCATCCTTCGCCACCCTCTCCAGTCACGTACAAGGGTGGTAATTGCCCAGGTGTGGAGCACTGGAGCGTGAGGAGTTAAAGGGCGCTGCTACTTGCCTGCCTGCCTGCCACTTTCTCTCAAAACAAATGGATTCCTCTTTGATAATAGGTTTCCCTGTGCGTGAATAAACACTCGAGGTTAGAGATCCGTGGCGCGAAAATAACAGAGATTAGACTTCACACTACAAGAGGGAACTTTTGATAACACGACGTGTAATTATTGACAAAAGAGGTGGTTTAAATGTGTGATGCTGTGAGTTATATCACGAGTAATTTGGTGTGATGTCTACTTAGTTTTTCGTTCTTGTAAATGGGGCGGGGGTGGCTCAGTCGGTAGCGTGCCAGGCTCGTAATCTGTAGTTCTCAGGTTCGAGTCCCAGCTGGGTCAGCGTTGAGATTTATCTCCGCAAAATTCCCCGTCCTGCCCACGGTCAGTAGGGGACACCGATGGGCTTGGAAAGGCTGTCGTCCGTCGGATGGGACGTTAAGCCGTGGCCCCGTGTGCGGGAGGGCCATACCCTGTGCACATTAAAGAACACCCTGGATGACCTTAATGTCCTGGATGACCACACCCTGGATGACATTAAAGAACACCCTGGATGAGTGAAGTCTACCATCTCTTCCAACAGCTGTTCCAGATGGGTCCCCTCCCCCAACGTTCTCTGAGCCTTCGGGATCAATGTGACCTGGCCATTTAGCCCATGGTGTGCAAAAAAGTGCCGCTCAGAGGTAAAACAACCCAACCCTTTCTTGTAAATGGAAGTAGAGTTTTTGTAATTAAAGTTCTACTTATTTTCGCATTACCTGTCCCGTGGCCGAGTGGTTAGCAAGCTTGGCTAGTGATCAGAGGAACCTGGGTTCGAGTCCCGGATAGCGCATGGATGTTTCTGTTTTCTTTCTGCTGAGGTCTTGTCTTCCTCACAGCTCCTCAAAATTCCCCGACCTGCCCTCAATCAAAATGGGACACCAATGGACTTGGAAAAACCGCCGTCCGTCGGATGGGACGTTAAGCTGTGGCCCTGTGTGCGGGAGAATTATACTCAGTGCACGTTAAGGAACACGCTGGATGGCCTTGACGGGAGGCTACCATCTGTCTCCCAATAGCTGTTCCAGTGGGTCCCTAACCTTCTCTGAGCCTTCGGGGTCATTGTGACCTGGCCATTTAGCCCATTATGTGCAAAAAAGTGCCGCTTAGAGGTAAAACAACCCAACCCCAAAAAGCTTTCCTCAAAGACCTTCTCTGTTGCGTATTAAATTAATAGGCTCTTGTCAGATCTCTGTGACAAGTAGCTGCTTGGGGATATTCATTTATTTTCGTTTATTTGTTTGTCTGCTAGTGGATTTTTCAAAGCAACAGGACCTTGTTAGAATTGGTGTGCAGTGGCCAGATGCAGTTGATGTAGCTCAGGATAGACTTGCTTGGAGAACTAAATTGTACGGTCTGGTTGGACCTCCGTAGCCCATGGCTGCTTGAGGATGTTGATGATGATGATGTCTCCACACAGAAGCGGGGCGGGGATGGCTCAATCGGCAGCGCGTCAGATGGGTTGGGTTGTTTTACCTCTGAGCGGCACTTTTGCACACCATGGGCTAAATGGCCGGGTCACGTGGATCCCGAAGGCTCAGAGAAGGTTGGGGAAGGGGACCCACTGGAACAGCTGTTGGGAGACAGATGGTAGCTCCAGTCAAGGCCATCCGGCGTGTTCTTTAACGTGCACAGGATATGGCTCTCCCGCACACGGGGCCACGGCTTAACGTCCCATTCGATGGAAGGTCTTTCCAAACCCATCGGTGTCCCTTACTGACCGTGGGCAGGGCGGAGAGTTATCAATGGGTATATGTTTTGCGCCAAACATATGCCCATAGCGCGTCAGACTCATAATCTGCAATTACCAGGTTCGAATCCCGACTGTGCCAACGTTGAGATTTATTTTTCCTAGTCCCCTCCTTACCGTAGGTGAGAAAGAGGACAGTGATGGACTTGAAAAGATCGCCGTCCATCATATATGACATTAAGCCGTGTTCCCATATGCAGGAAAGCCATACCTTGTGCGTACTGGATGACCTTGACGGGAGGCTACCATCTATCTCCTAACGGCTGTCCATTGGGCCCCATTCCCCCAACCTTCTCTGAGCTCTTGGGGTCCTTGTGACCTGGTCAATATATTGTAAACAATGCTGCTCAGAGTTAAAACCACCCAACCCTTTAACGGGGTTCCTGCTATCTTTCAACCTATCTTTCAAACCTGTTATCTATCAACCTTCTCTGAGCTCTTGGGGTCCTTGTGACCTGGTCAATATATGGTAAAGAATGCTGCTCAGAGTTAAAACAACCCAACCCTTTAACGGGGTTCCTGCTATCTTTCAAACCTATCTTTCAAACCTGCTATCTATCAACTTTCTCTGAGCCTTGTGACCTGGTCAGTATATTGTAAAGAATGCTGCTCAGAGTTAAAACAACCCAACCCTTTAACGGGGTTCCTGCTATCTTTCAACCTATCTTTCAAACCTGCTATCTATCAACCTTCTCTGAGCTCTTGGGGTCCTTGTGACCTGGTCAATATATGGTAAAGAATGCTGCTCAGAGTTAAAACAACCCAACCCCTTAAAAGGTTCCCTGCTATCTTTATAAACATTCCAATATTATTGCGAACTTTTTTTCCGAGATCTAAGACCCAAATTATTATTCAATTTCAGTATTAATTCTCAGAACTCTAACATATCTGCATCAAATATTAACGTTATCGCAAACTTAATCAGAGAGGCGGGTTGCTCAATCAGTAGCGCGCCAAGCTCTTAATCTGCAGTTTCAAGATTCGAGTCCCATCTGGGCCAGTGTTGAGATTAATCTCTGCGAAATTCTCAGCTGTTGTTGTTGTTGTTTTACCTCTGAGCGGCACTTTTTTGCACACCATGGGCTAAATGGCCAGGTCACATGGACCCCGAAGGCTCAGAGAAGGTTGGGGGAAGGGACCCACTGGAACAGCTGTTGGGAGACAGATGGTAGCCTTCCGTCAAGGCCATCCAGCGTGTTCTTAAACGTGCACAGGGTATGTCTCTCCCGCACACGGGGCCACGGCTTAACGTCCCATCCGACGGACGGCGGCCTTTCCAAGCCCATCGGTGTCCCCTACTGACCGTGGGCAGGGCGGGGAATTTTGCGGAGATAAATCTCAACGCTGACCCAGCTGGGACTCGAACCTGGGAACTACCAATTACGAGCCTGGCGCGCTACCGACTGAACCACCCCCGCCCCACGAAACTCTCAACCCACGGTCAGTAAGGAAAATAAATGGGCTTAGAAAGGCCGCCGTTCTTCAGATGGGACGCTGAAGCGCCACCTTTTTTACACACAATGGACTAAATGGCCAGTCACAAGGACCCTAGGGCTCAGGGAAGGTTGGCGTGAGGGGAGAGCTATCACACTAGACAGCTGTTAGGAGAAGGATTGTAGCCTCTCGTCAAGGCCATCTGGGGCGGGGATGGCTCAGTCGGTAGCGCGCCAGGCTCGTAATCTGTAGTTCCCAGGTTCGAGTCCCAGCTGGGTGAGCGTTGAGATTTATCTCGGCAAAAAATATTCCCCGCCCTGCCCACGTTCAGTAGGGGACACCGATGGGCTTGGAAAGGCCACCGTCCGTCGTATGGGACGTTAAGCCGTGGCCCCGTGTGCTGGAGAGACATACCCTGTGCACGTTAAAGAACACTCTGGATGGCCTTGACGGGAGGCTACCATCTGTCTCCCAACAGCTGTTCCAGTGGGTCCCCTGCCCCAACCTTCTCTGAGCCTTCGGGGTCCATGTGACCTGGCCATTTAGCCCATGGTGTGCAAAAAAGTGCCGCTCAGAGGTAAAACAACCCAACCCAAGGCCATCCAGCGCGTTCTTAAATGCACATGGGTCCTTACATTAGTCCATTACATGCACATGGGTCCATGGCTTGATGCCCAGATGGACTGGAACCTCGTAAATGCAGTTTACGAGCCTAATGCACTACCGACTGAGCTACCCACCCTCCAAATTTCTGGGGTAAATTCTTTTTTCCACTACTGTTTTGAAATATTCCAGCTTCCATAACTCTTTAAATAAAAAACGAATATTTTTGAAAATCGAGATTTGAACAGATTTATAATTACGACCTTTAATTTACCTTCAGTCCCATTTCTCCATTTAATTCATATTTCAGAAGTTATAGAGCTTCGAGGTTAAATTCTCATTGCCATAAAATTACAATTAACATTTTGGAAGTGTAGTACTGTTTAGGATGCAACATGCTTTCTAAAACAGAAAAAAAAACCATTCTCCAACCACATAGGCCCACGGGGTTTTAAACATCTTTATTCACAGCTGAGGAAATAAATCCCGGCAGAATTTGTGACACAGTTGACCGGCGCACGTGCATGTCCCATATGTGCCATAACCATCTAGTTCACAAAAGTTTCTCACTTTCCATGGACTCTCTTTTTCATTATGGGTCGTTCCCATTCAGGACACGCCTAGCCCCAGTTCGTAAAACGAATCCTTCCTCCTCGGAGGACAGGATTTCCCCCCGTGGTGAGCATGCACAGGGAAAGAATCTGGTTCACGGCCATCAACAAAGACGTAATGCTTACGATCCACGTGTTACATCAATGGAACGTTTGCATAAGACACGTGTCGGGGGTATCGATTAATTTGGAAAGGGTGAAACGCTATTAATTTTATTTTAAAGCAAATCTGCGGTTGTGTTTAACAGTGGCATTTTTTGCACACCATGGGCTAAATGGGCAGGTCACAAAGACCCCTAGAGTTCAGAGAAGGTTGGGGGAAGGGACCCACTAGTCAGCTATTGGGGGACAGATGGTAGCCCTTCCCGTCAAGGCCATCCAGCGTGTTCTTTAACGTGCACAGAGCATGGCTCTCCCGCACACAGGGCCACGGCTTAACGTTCCATCCGACGGACGGCAGCCTTTCCAAGCCTCTCGGTGTCTCGGTGTAATTTGGAAAGGGAGAAACGCTATTAATTTTATTTTAAAGCAAATCTGCGGTTGTGTTTAACAGTGGCTTTTTTGCACACCATGGGCTAAATGGGCAGGTTACAAAGACCCCAAGGGCTCAGAGAAGGTTGGGGGAAGGGACCCACTAATCAGCTATTGGGGGACAGATGGTAGCCCCCCCCCCGTCAAGGCCATCCAGCGTGTTCTTTAACGTGCACAGAGCATGGCTCTCTCCCGCACACCATCCGACGGATAGCAGCCTTTCCAAGCCTCTCGTGTCCCCGTACTGACACGTGGCATGGCGAGGAAGTTGGCGGAGATACATCTGTCAAGTGCTAGTGGGACCTCCCACCTGAGACCTCTGGAACCTTTGTAACTGCATAGATTGCAGGAAAAACGCTAACGTGATTTGATTTAAAATAAAATCTGCGGCCTCTGAGTGGCATTTTTTTTTCCATCATACAATGAACTAAAGAGCCAGGTCAAAAGGACCAGAGGGCTCAGAAAAGGTTGGGTGAAGAGAATTGCTGGACAGATGGTAGTCTCCCGTCAAGACTATCCAGCGTGTTCCTTAAGGTGCAAAGAGTACGACTCTTCTAAACAAAGATGCATGGGTTAATGTCCTATCCCAGTGATTCTCAACCTTTTATGTTTCACGTATCCCCTGGAAATGTGTATGTAACTGGCGTACCCCTGGTATAGATAGATAAAACTATAGTTATAGTATAACAATGGGAATAAAATAAAACATATATATCAGTGGTTCTCAACCTTTTATGCTTCGCATACCTCCTGGAAATGTGTATGTAACTGGCGTACCTCTTGTATAGAAAGATAAAACTATAGTTATAGTATAACAATGGGAATAAAATATAACATATATATCAGTGGTTCTCAACCTTTTATGCTTCGCGTACCTCCTGGAAATGTGTATGTAACTGGCGTACCTCTTGTATAGAAAGATAAAACTATAGTTATAGTATAACAATGGGAATAAAATATAACATATATATCAGTGGTTCTCAACCTTTTATGCTTCGCGTACCTCCTGGAAATGTGTATGTAACTGGCGTACCTCTTGTATAGAAAGATAAAACTATAGTTATAGTATAACAATGGGAATAAAATATAACATATATATCAGTGGTTCTCAACCTTTTATGCTTCGCGTACCTCCTGGAAATGTGTATGTAACTGGCGTACCCCTTGCATAGATAGATAAAACTATAGTTATAGTATAACAATGGGAATAAAATATAACATATATATCAGTGGTTCTCAACCTTTTATGTTTCACGTACCCCCTGGAAATGTGTATGTAACTGGCGTACCCCTGGTATAGATAGATAAAACTATAGTTATAGTATAATAATGGGAATAAAATAAAACATATATATCAGTGGTTCTCAACTTTTTATGCTTCACGTACCCCCTGGAAATGTGTATGTAACTGGCGTACCCCTTGTATAGATAGATATAACTCTAGTTATAGTATAACAATGGGAATAAAATATAACATAATATATCAGTGGTTCTCAACCTTTTATGTTTCACGTACCCCCTGGAAATGTGTATGTAACTGGCGTACCCCTGGTATAGATAGATAAAACTATAGTTATAGTATAACAATGGGAATAAAATATAACATATATATCAGTGGTTCTCAACTTTTTATGCTTCACGTACCCCCTGGAAATGTGTATGTAACTGGCGTACCCCTTGTATAGATAGATATAACTCTAGTTATAGTATAACAATGGGAATAAAATAAAACATATATCAGTAGTTCTCAACCTTTTATGCTTCACGTACCCCCTGGAAATGTGTATGTAACTGGCGTACCCCTTGTATAGATAGATAAAACTATAGTTATAGTATAACAATGGGAATAAAATATAACATATATATCAGTGGTTCTCAACCTTTTATGCTTCGCGTACCTCCTGGAAATGTGTATGTAACTGGCGTACCCCTTGTATAGATAGATAAAACTATAGTTATAGTATAACAATGGGAATAAAATATAACATATATATCAGTGGTTCTCAACTTTTTATGCTTCACGTACCCCCTGGAAATGTGTATGTAACTGGCGTACCCCTGGTATAGATAGATAAAACTATAGTTATAGTATAACAATGGGAATAAAATATAACATATATATCAGTGGTTCTCAACTTTTTATGCTTCACGTACCCCCTGGAAATGTGTATGTAACTGGCGTACCCCTGGTATAGATAGATAAAACTATAGTTATAGTATAACAATGGGAATAAAATATAACATATATATCAGTGGTTCTCAACTTTTTATGCTTCACGTACCCCCTGGAAATGTGTATGTAACTGGCGTACCTCTTGTATAGAAAGATAAAACTATAGTTATAGTATAACAATGGGAATAAAATATAACATATATATCAGTGGTTCTCAACCTTTTATGCTTCGCGTACCTCCTGGAAATGTGTATGTAACTGGCGTACCCCTTGTATAGATAGATAAAACTATATAGTATAACAATGGCTATTTTTACTTTGTTACTAGTTCTAGCGACTTTTGAGCTCTCACGGCTTACCCCAAAAACCTTTACCGCGTACCCCACTTTGAGAACCCCTATCCTCTCCGATGAACAACGACGTTTCAAAGCCCATCGGTTCCCTTTCTGACCAAGGGGAAGGGGGGGGGGGGGTTATGAGGAGATAAATTTCAATCTGACACTATTAGGACTCGAACCTGGGAACTACAGATTACGAGCCTGGCGCGCTACCTGGCTGTCATCCCCTGTTTGTTTCAGAGCAAGGTATGGAAACGATTTACATATTCAACATTAAAATGACTCTTTCACCCTCACGGCCGTTCGCAGGGAGGAGAGGGCACCATAGGCACCTCCCCCCCACCTCCGGAAATGTTTTCTTTTAGTTATATTTTGCTATAGCTACAAAATTTTTTGTTTTTTTTTTCTGCACAAATTACAGTTACTAAAAAAGCCAGTAGGTACGATTAAACATATTTCAAGAAAACGCACAGAAAATGGGGATTTTCGAAAAAATTTTACAACCCCCCCCAACCACCACCCCCTGCAGAAATTTCCTTCTTATGTCACTCTCCATCATTTCACCATTGGTACAATTTAGTTTTGTTTTTCGGCACAAGAAAATATTTTTTCAATATTTTAATTTATATAATTCTTTTTAATTTATTTAATTTCGAACATCCAGCCGAAAGAAAGATCATATACGAAGACGGAAGTCGAGCCTCACTTACTTGAAGCAGCCGAGACCTGCCCTACTCGGAAAGAATCGTCCTTTAGAGAAATGTTTAATACACGTGGCGCCATCTGTTAGGAAGAAAATACCTTCTAAGAAATGCAAATAAAAGCATTATTTGTATTGGCGTGACCGAGAATTGTGAGGTCAGAGCTGCTACGGCAAAAATTCAAAGAAATAAATCTTATTTCAGGCGAGAATACATCTTAGGGGTCTGACAGAAACGCCGAAAGGGTACAGTGAGTTAGTTATGATTCTCAGACGAAAGATTTATGGATCTGACCGGTTTTCGCTGGAATAAAAGTCGTCAGAATCAAAATCTAAAAGTGTGTTGAACTTTAGGACCCCCGTTGCACAAAACACTTGATAGAAAATAAAGATGAGGTATGGTAAAGATGAAGTACCCGAAAAGAAAAATCTGTGTCAATTTTTAGATGAATAAGAGAAAGGACACAGGTGTGCGTCTGGTCTCACTTTTACTCAAAATTAATCACCCAACCACTTGGAAGAATGTAGTCCTAGTTTCCGACACAAGTAGGCTACAGGAAACGACCTTCTTCTTGAAGTATTTCATAATAATAAAAAGTGTCTGTGACAGCTGTAACTCAACGGGAAATCATTTTAGAAGCTTCAAATTTTCAGAGAATGTTTTTGGTTGTGGTCCGCATTGCAGACCCAAATTTCAAGTCGAAATTCCAAAAAGGGGCTTGCTATAAACAAAACAATTAACTTACCAATTCTTCGGGAAACGATGATCTCTGCCAAATTTGTTGTTGCCATTTGCAGCTCCCTAACTGTGATCGTAAGATACAAAATAACTTTCATATCCTCTGCCGTTGCCAGATTCCCCACATTTTTAAAGTCATTATTTTTTTAAGACGTTCCGTTGCAGCTAGGGACCTGATTTTTTCACCCAGCCAGGAGAAACCCGCCTTACGAAATTTGGGACGGTTCGGTCAAGTACGTTGGGAATCAAGAGTATCGAACTCTGCCGAAATAAAAATATCAATAATTTTCGACGAAGCCACGGGCTATGAGAGCGCGCACTGACGTCAGAAAAGACCGGAACAACAATGAGTAATTCTTGGTGTTTGGTCTAGCTAAAGTGTCGGGGGAGTGCCTTTCAGTTAGTATGAAATATTACTGAGATTAAAAGAGAATAATGGGTTATAGCAGCCTTGTTTTATCCAGAACACAAACACCTTGAGCAAACCCAGATCTAGAAAGAAAAAAATAGGGAGGGGGAAGACATACAATCGAGCCGGGGAAAAAATGAGTTCAAGATAATGGTTTTCCATTGCAATATAATAGTTTAACCTCCGTTTTAGAGATCTTTGAAGAATTTCTTGAAACATGCGTGAAATATGTACAAATTTTATAATTTTTTTTGCCTCCATTACCCTTACTAGCATTCCGAAAGGGGGGAACTCTCTTGCTTCCCTCTTAGATCCGGGCCTCACCGTGGGTGATTTACGAGTTTTTTCGTAATGCAACTACACTGCCCAGCCACAATATTAGAGAATTTCAATGTTAGTTCCATGGGAATCAATCTTCAAAGTTATATAACTTATAAAGTATGCTTTTAACGGAAAATTGTGACTGAATATAAATTAAAGATCATAATCAAATCTGGTGCTTTTTTCTAGGAAAAAAAGGTGAGGATATTGTGGTCTTCCAACATCTTTGTTTTGACAATGGGGGAAGTGGAGGGGATGAAAAAAATGTTAAATATTTGTTTTAATATATTTTTTTACTGAAAAGTTAGAACAAAAGTATAAATTAATATCATAGAAAGTTAAGGCAGTTTTATAGACAAGTTTATATAGGACTCCAAATCTGAGTTATGCCTTCTGAGATGCAAAATCTCGATTTCGCTCTTTGATTTTGGTGTCGACACTGTGGTATTGTAGTCGTCAAAAATGGGGTATAGAATAATATCACCAATGCATATTTAAAATTTCTGTGACTAACAATTCGCAAATAAAATAATAAAATTTTATTTTCATACGGATGAAAAAGGTTCCAACCTCCCTGCCTGAAAATAGAAATTTAAAGTTATTTTTAAGTATCTCTCCTTCACCTGTCAATATGATCTCGCAAGCCTAGAATATCTAGCTTATAACGCTGGATTTCCTGCGTGAGGACATCAAGAGAATAATCTCTATGTAAATGTCCTCACATTCCACGTTCCTGCAGAGAGAAAATGATTAGTAGGAATTTTAAAGAAACTAGGTTTTTTGAGAGAGATAGCGCCAACAATATCAAACAGTCCCCTGATTGCAGGCATGGGGCAAAGACCTGTTCCTCCTCCGCTAAAGGCTGAAGTCATCGATGCTGGTAGGAACTTCAGGCACCACCTTCTCAAGTGGACTTTTTCAAGAGCCATATGGTCTGCCTGAGACACATTACTCCAGTTTACGTACCAGTTACGTACCAGTACTCTTTAAACTGGTACGTAACTGGTACGTAAACTGTTCACTTAGGGTTAACAACCCACAAGCATACAGAAAACACAGCGGCAGATTCTCTCTCAACAGAGGCCCACCAGTGCAGCAAGTCCAGGATCCATAATCAAGATCAAATCTATAAACCAGTCCAATCTAGTGGGTATAAATGGTCAGCACCAGGACCCTGTAAAGTTGATCACTCCTCAGCAGGATTGAAAAAAAAATGGCCATAGATGACCAGATAAGTAGGCCACACTGAGCTGGCAGCCCTTCCCTTCCGTTCCCTTCCAAAAGAGAATATCTCTTTTGAAAGATACTAAGGCCTGTACCACGAGAAGACGGGGTCGGACATTAGGTGTTAGATCTGGCCTGTTTTGTGCATCATCACTGGGGATTGGTACAGTTGCTCAAAAAAATATCCGAACACTATGGTTGATTACAGAATTCAGAAAAAATATCTGGCAACGATTTTTTTAGAAATTAGTGATCTGGCAACCTTCGTATACAGTACACGAAGGTTGCCAGATATTTTTTCTGAATTCTGTAATCAACCATAGTGTTCAGATATTTTTTTCAGCGACTGTACACAGCTCTCCTTCCAGTTTTTGTCTATCTACCATTTACAGACCAATTTATCTTCAGTCATATTTTTCCGTTCAATGCATATTTTAAAATTTATGAGCTTCGAAATTAAATCGCTATTGACACAGCATGGATTTTCTCTAATATTTCTCTGTAATATTATTAGCAGAAGAAAATTTGTTTTTCTGAAGTTTGTGTCGTCATAAAGAAGTCATAATAACCAGCCAGTACATCAATAAACTTCTGCATTAAATTAGACTAATTTGGATATCGAAAAGAGTGTATAAACTGATAGATAAAAATACAGGTTTAATAATTATTTTTCCTTCTTTTGTGACCCATTTTTGAAAGTAATTTTTACCCAACAGCAATACCTCATTACCATTTACGTCACTTCTTTCTCATACCCCTCTTCCACCACCACCACCCCCCTCTTTCTGACAATCACGTAGTGAAACACCCAACACTTACTCTCATATGCTAATAACGTAGATAGCAAACCTGCTCTTTTAAGAGATGTCCTTGCACGAGAACTGACATCCACATTCCATCGTTCTCTTTTGATTGTCACCACAGGAATCGAGTCTTGTTCTTTTCTTGGAGCTACAAGAAAAAGAATAAGGAACGAGAAACGTTCTCATTCTCGAAAAAAATTCAAGCGATTCATTTTCTCGTACAGAAAAAAAAATCACGTGAGCAATGCTCTCTTACCCAAAAGGTCACGTGATTAATACAGTCGCTCAAAAAAAAATATCAGAACGCTATGGTTAATTACAGAATTCCGAAAAAATACCTGGCAACAATTTTTTTTTTAGAAATTAGTGATCTGGCAACCTTCGCGTCACGTGACACGAAGGTTGCCAGATTACTAATTTCTAGAATGCCAGAAATAATAAAATAACGCGGTAAAATTTTTTGGGGTACTCCGTGAGAGCTGAAAAGTCGCTAGATATGTTATATATATATATGTTTTATTTTATTCCCATTGTTATAATATAACTGTAGTTTTATCTATCTATACAAGGGGTACGCCAGTTACATACACATTTCCAGAGGGTACGTGAAGCATAAAAGGTTGAGAACCACTGATATATATGTTTTATTTTATTCCCATTGTTATAATATAACTATAGTTTTATCTATCTATACAAGGGGTACGCCAGTTACATACACATTTCCAGAGGGTACGTGAAGCATAAAAGGTTGAGAACCACTGATATATATGTTTTATTTTATTCCCATTGTTATAATATAACTATAGTTTTATCTATCTATACAAGGGGTACGCCAGTTACATACACATTTCCAGAGGGTACGTGAAGCATAAATGGTTGAGAACCACTGATATATATGTTTTATTTTATTCCCATTGTTATACTATAACTATAGTTTTATCTATCTATACAAGGGGTACGCCAGTTACATACACATTTCCAGGGGGTACGTGAAGCATAAAAGGTTGAGAACCACTGATATATATGTTTTATTTTATTCCCATTGTTATACTATAACTATAGTTTTATCTATCTATACAAGGGGTACGCCAGTTACATACACATTTCCAGGGGGTACGTGAAGCATAAAAGGTTGAGAACCACTGATATATATGTTTTATTTTATTCCCATTGTTATACTATAACTATAGTTTTATCTATCTATACAAGGGGTACGCCAGTTACATACACATTTCCAGGGGGTACGTGAAGCATAAAAGGTTGAGAACCACTGATATATATGTTTTATTTTATTCCCATTGTTATACTATAACTATAGTGTTATCAGTCTATACAAGGGGTACGCCAGTTACATACACATTTCCAGGGGGTACGTGAAGCATAATAGGTTGAGAACCACTGATATATATGTTTTATTTTATTCCCATTGTTATACTATAACTATAGTTTTATCTATCTATGCAAGGGGTACGCCAGTTACATACACATTTCCAGAGGGTACGTGAAGCATAAAAGGTTGAGAACCACTGATATATATGTTTTATTTTATTCCCATTGTTATACTATAACTATAGTTTTATCTATCTATACAAGGGGTACGCCAGTTACATACACATTTCCAGGGGGTACGTGAAGCATAAAAGGTTGAGAACCACTGATATATATGTTTTATTTTATTCCCATTGTTATACTATAACTATAGTTTTATCTATCTATACAAGGGGTACGCCAGTTACATACACATTTCCAGGGGGTACTTGAAGCATAAAAGGTTGAGAACCACTGATATATATGTTTTATTTTATTCCCATTTTTATACTATAACTATAGTTTTATCTATCTATGCAAGGGGTACGCCAGTTACATACACATTTCCAGGGGGTACGTGAAGCATAAAAGGTTGAGAACCACTGATATATATGTTTTATTTTATTCCCATTGTTATACTATAACTATAGTTTTATCTATCTATACAAGGGGTACGCCAGTTACATACACATTTCCAGGGGGTACGTGAAGCATAAATGGTTGAGAACCACTGATATATATGTTTTATTTTATTCCCATTGTTATACTATAACTATAGTGTTATCAGTCTATACAAGGGGTACGCCAGTTACATACACATTTCCAGGGGGTACGTGAAGCATAAAAGGTTGAGAACCACTGATATATATGTTTTATTTTATTCCCATTGTTATACTATAACTATAGTTTTATCTATCTATACAAGGGGTACGCCAGTTACATACACATTTCCAGGGGGTACGTGAAGCATAAAAGGTTGAGAACCACTGATATATATGTTTTATTTTATTCCCATTGTTATACTATAACTATAGTTTTATCTATCTATACAAGGGGTATGCCAGTTACATACACATTTCCAGGGGGTACGTGAAGCATAAAAGGTTGAGAACCACTGATATATATGTTTTATTTTATTCCCATTGTTATACTATAACTATAGTTTTATCTATCTATGCAAGGGGTACGCCAGTTACATACACATTTTCAGGGGGTACGTGAAGCATAAAAGGTTGAGAACCACTGATATATATGTTTTATTTTATTCCCATTGTTATACTAGAACTATAGTTTTATCTATCTATACAAGGGGTACGCCAGTTACATACACATTTCCAGGGGGTACTTGAAGCATAAAAGGTTGAGAACCACTGATATATATGTTTTATTTTATTCCCATTGTTATACTATAACTATAGTTTTATCTATCTATGCAAGGGGTACGCCAGTTACATACACATTTCCAGGGGGTACGTGAAGCATAAAAGGTTGAGAACCACTGATATATATGTTTTATTTTATTCCCATTGTTATACTATAACTATAGTTTTATCTATCTATACAAGGGGTACGCCAGTTACATACACATTTCCAGGGGGTACGCGAAGCATAAAAGGTTGAGAACCACTGGTTTAAGCAATATAATTCCTCAGCTTTTCACTTAATAATAGACCCTTTTAGCGATAATACACTATTAAAGCCGTAAGGCAATTTAAAGGTAAACACCTGCATTGGCTAAAAACATGGTTATAAATATTTATTCACACTGTTCAGAATATTGTCAAATTGAAGAACTGGATTTTGGCAATATTCTGAAGCAGTGTCCAGAGATATCTATATACATGTATTTAGCCAATGCTATTGTTTACTTTTATACTGCCTTGCAGATTTAACATTGCATTATAGCTCAACTTGTATAAATATAAAGTAATTTGATATATCCGTTTAAATATTTGACTGCAACTTTAAAATCAAACAGAAACATTATGGCCCATTTCAAAGAACTTTAAAGAATGTAACGACAAAATCTGAAGATCAAAGATGGCAGCTACCAATGAAAAGATGCAGAACCCACGTGAGTTTTAGCAAGAACAACTCGCATATGTACAGTCGCTCAAAAAAGTATCCGAACACTATGGTTGACTTCAGAATTCAGAAAAAATATCTGGCAACGATTTTTTTAGAAATTAGTGATCTGGCAACCTTCGTGTCACGTGACACGAAGGTTGCCAGATCACTAATTTCTAAAAAAAATCGTTGCCAGATATTTTTTCTGAATTATGTAATTAACCATAGTGTTCGGATACTTTTTTGAGCGACTGTAGGTGGTCATATTATTTTGATACTAGATCGTGTGGGCTCACTCACGGAAATATTGAGCGTGTGCAGCTACGGTTCACAGCAAACTGGAGCGTGTGCAGTAACTGCACACGCTCCAGTTTGCTGTGAACGGTAACTGGAGCGTGTACAGTTGCTGTACACGCTCCAGATATTTTTCCTGAATTCTGTTATCACGTGACACGAAGGTTGCCAGAACACTAATTTCTAAAAAAAATCGTTGCCAGATATTTTTTCTGAATTCTGAAGTCAACCATAGTGTTCGGATACTTTTTTGAGCGACTGTAATACTCCTCCGCTGCAAATAGCTCCATGCAGGCGTATAGCGTTTTTTTAGGGGATTTTGAACATAAGATTTTATATGCTAATTATGACTGTGCTGAACCTAAGGATTTTTTGGACAGCCTTGGCAAAAACCTTGACACGTCACATACAACAGCATATTCAAATTTGTGTTGCCGGGGCAACAGGCGGGGGTCATATACGTGTGTTCGGAGCAGTTTATGTGGAAGTAAGTTGTTCTCATCTTTTAATGGCTCGGAAGACAAAAATTTCACTGATAATTCCATTGCCTGCTGATTATTGTCTTAAATAAATATCCCCTCATGCAGCTGCTGATTATTGTCTTAAATAAATATCCCCTCATGCAGCTGCTGATTATTGTCTTAAATAAATATCCCCTCATGCAGCTGCTGATTATTGTCTCATATAAATATCCCTTCAAGCAGCTGCTGATTATTGTCACATATAAATATTCCTTCAAGCAGCTGCTGATTATTGTCCTAAATAAATATCCTCTCAAGCAACTGCTGATTATTGTCTTAAATAAATATCCCCTCAAGCAGCTGCTGATATTGTCTTGAATAAATATCCCCTCGAGCAACTGCTGATTATTGTCTTAAATAAATATCCCTCAAGCAACTGCTGATTATTGTCTTAAATAAATATCTCCTCATGCAGCTGCTGATTATTGTCTCATATAAATATCCCTTCAAGCAGCTGCTGATTATTGTCACATATAAATATTCCTTCAAGCAGCTGCTGATTATTGTCCTAAATAAATATCCCCTCGAGCAGCTGCTGATTATTGTCTTAAATAAATATCCTCTCAAGCAACTGCTGATTATTGTCTTAAATAAATATCCCCTCGAGCAGCTGCTGATATTGTCTTGAATAAATATCCCCTCGAGCAACTGCTGATTATTGTCTTAAATAAATATCCTCACAAGCAGCTGCTTATTATTGTCTTAAATAAATATCCCGTCAAGCAGCTGCTGATATTGTCTTGAATAAATATCCCCTCGAGCAACTGCTGATTATTGTCTTAAATAAATATCCCTCGAGCAACTGCTGATTATTGTCTTAAATAAATATCCCCTCAAGCAGCTGCTGATATTGTCTTGAATAAATATCCCCTCGAGCAACTGCTGATTATTGTCTTAAATAAATATCCCCTCAAGCAACTGCTGATTATTGTCTTAAATAAATATCCCCTCGAGCAGCTGCTGATATTGTCTTGAATAAATATCCCCTCGAGCAACTGCTGATTATTGTCTTAAATAAATATCCTCACAAGCAGCTGCTGATTATTGTCTTAAATAAATATCCCCTCAAGCAATTGCTGATTATTGTCTTAAATAAATATCCCCTCAAGCAGCTGCTGATATTGTCTTGAATAAATATCCCCTCGAGCAACTGCTGATTATTGTCTTAAATAAATATCCTCACAAGCAGCTGCTGATTATTGTCTTGAATAAATATCCCTCAAGCAGCTGCTGATTATTGTCTTAAATAAATATCCCCTCAAGCAACTGCTGATTATTGTCTTAAATAAATATCCCCTCGAGCAGCTGCTGATATTGTCTTGAATAAATATCCCCTCGAGCAACTGCTGATTATTGTCTTAAATAAATATCCTCACAAGCAGCTGCTGATTATTGTCTTAAATAAATATCCTCACAAGCAGCTGCTGATTATTGTCTTAAATAAACATCCTCTCAAGCAGCTGCTGATTATTGTCTTGAATAAATATCCCTCAAGCAGCTGCTGATTATTGCTTTAAATAAATATCCCTCAAGCAGCTGCTGATTATTGTTTTAAATAAATATCCCCTCAAGCAGCTGCTGATTATTGCTTTAAATAAATATCCCCTCAAGCAGCTGCTGATTATTGCCTTAAATATCCCCTCTAATATTTCTCATCTTCAAACGAAAATAGGGATCCAAAAAATTTTTAGGATTTTTTTAAATTTTTTAATTAATTTTTAACTTAATTATTTTTGTTTTTGTTTTTTAATTGGTGAAAGAAACCGATTTTCCCGCTCTATCTTGCTTTGAACTTGATACGAATTGAGGAACTGATTTCATCATTGACAATATTGCTTGTTTTTTACTTTTAAAATTTTATTGCACAATTTTTTTTCAAAATTGTTTAATTTTTTTTGATTCATATACTATATGTATGTATATTTAATGGATTTTTCGTAGAGGACGTGCTTATTATAAATTAAAGGGGAGGCCAAAAGACTGAATTCCATTAAAGTACAAAATTTTTACCTTCGTTTTAAATAAAAAATAAAGTAAATAAATACCCCCTCAAGCAGCTGCTTGTCACAGAGGACTGACAGGTGCCTGTCAGGTTATACCCCATAGTAGAAAGTCTGTGAGGATGGTGAGATCTCAGAAGAAAAACAACACGAACATCCATACCTTACCCTGGGCCGAACCCAGTTCCCTTTCATCGGTAGCCAAGCGCGCTACCAACTTAGCAGTTTTTAAAATATTTAACGAACAATTCACGGAATATGCGCAAGTTAAAAACACAAACGAAACTTTGGAAGATTCTTGACATTTGATACACAAAAATTACTTTTGTTACTTAATTATTTAATAAAATATAGCACTTTAAAATTACAATCGTACTGTTACAATAACACTCTGTAATAATTAAAAATTAAATTGAGAAAATCGCAATTTTTTTTGTCATGCAGCAGATAGGTTCCTAAGAAACTGAACGTGTTTGAACTTGTATATTTTGCAAGTGAACCAAGGCTCGAACCCAGGTCTCTTTATGGGGCGGGGGTGGCTCAGTCGGTAGCGCGCCAGGCTCGTAATCTGTAGTTCCCAGGTTCGAGTCCCAGCTGGGTCAGCGTTGAGATTTATCTCCGCATAACTCCCCGCCCTGCCCACGGTCAGTAGGGGACACCGATGGGCTTGGAGAGGCCGCCGTCCGTCGGATGGGACGTTAAGCCGTGGTCCCGTGTGCGGGAGAGCCATACCCTGTGCACGTTAAAGAACACGCTGGATGGCCTTGACGGGAGACTACCATCTGTCTTCCAACAGCTGTTCCAGCGGGTCCCCTCCCCCAACCTTCTCCGAGCCTTCGGGGTCCATGTGACCTGGCCATTTAGCCCATGGTGTGCAAAAAAGTGCCGCTCAGAGGTAAAACAACAACAACAACAACAACAACAACAACAACCCAGGTCTCTTTAATCATACATCAAGTGTAACTGCACTACCCTACCAAAATATCAGATAATTGGCTTATTAAGTCAATGGGAATATAACTTCTAAACTCTGCGTTTAATGAAAAAATGTGACAGAAGATAAATTAAAGATCGTAATCAAATCTATTTAAATCCCGATTTTCAACAATATCCGTTCAGTATTTAAAGAGTTATGGAAGCTGGAATATGTCACAACAGTAATGTGTCATTAGAATTTACCTCTGTTATTAGGGGCGGGGGTGACTCAGTCGGTAGCGCGCCAGGCTCGTAATCTGTAGTTCCCAGGTTCGAGTCCCAGCTGGGTCAGCGTTGAGATTTATCTCCGCAAAATTTCCCCGCCCTGCCCACGGTCAGTAGGGGACACCGATGGGCTTGGAGAGGCCGCCGTCCGTCGGATGGGACGTTAAGCCGTGGCCCCGTGTGCGGGAGAGCCATACCCTGTGCACGTTAAAGAACACGCTGGATGGCCTTGACGGGAGACTACCATCTGTCTTCCAACAGCTGTTCCAGCGGGTCCCCTCCCCCAACCTTCTCCGAGCCTTCGGGGTCCATGTGACTTGGCCATTTAACCCATGGTGTGCAAAAAAGTGCCGCTCAAAGGTAAAACAACCCAACGTTAAACAACACGCTGGATGGCCTTGACGGGAGGCTACCATCTGTCTCCCAACAGCTGTTCCAGTGGGTCCCCTCCCCCAACCTTCTCTGAGCCTTCGGGGTCCATGTGACTTGGCCATTTAACCCATGGTGTGCAAAAAAGTGCCGCTCAAAGGTAAAACAACCCAACGTTAAAGAACACGCTGGATGGCCTTGACGGGAGGCTACCATCTGTCTCCCAACAGCTGTTCCAGTGGGTCCCCTCCCCCAACCTTCTCTGAGCCTTCGGGGTCCATGTGACCTGGCCATTTAGCCCATGGTGTGCAAAAAAGTACCGCTCAAAGGTAAAACAACCCAACGTTAAAGAACACGCTGGATGGCCTTGACGGGAGGCTACCATCTGTCTCCCAACAGCTGTTCCAGTGGGTCCCCTCCCCCAACCTTCTCTGAGCCTTCGGGGTCCATGTGACCTGGCCATTTAGCCCATGGTGTGCAAAAAAGTGCCGCTCAGAGGTAAAACAACCCAACCTCTGTTATTAATCAAAACAAATAATAAGTATTGCTTCAAAGTATTTAATATAATGGTTTGAATAGTAAATAAATGTACATTTCAAAAGTTTTTGTAATGATTATTCCAATATTAGACAATTATGAATATTTTCTACAAAACAAGAGACTATTCCAACTTCTACAACTCTTTAAATACCGAATCGAGATTGAAACAGATTTATTTGTGTTCTTTAACTTATCTTGTCACATTTTTCCATTAAATCCTACTTTGGAAGTTAGAGAGCTTCTAAGCTAGATTCCCATTGACATAACATGGAAATTCTGAAATAATTCGATATGGCACTGCAATTATTATTCAACATAGGTTGAATTTTCGATCAATATTCCCAGGGGGCAACTGTCATCTCAAACCCCCCCCCCACCACCACCACCACCACCACCACCACCACCACCTAATGCCCTCGACTAGACCTCGGGTCTCTGATCATAAGTCAAGCATAAGTATTATCTAGTTTTATTTTACAACTGTTGAGCAGTTTTTGAAACTAAAGTGACTATTAAAACTTAATTTTCACATAAGTATATTTGTTCTGGAGATAAGATTTTTTCCCATCTGATTAGCCCTTCTCCCGTATTTCACCAAATGAACCACGCCAACCTTCCCGTTCTTTCTTAATAATTATGGGCGGTGCGACTCCATAAGTTGCAAAACAAATGCCATCTGGACACGTGACAAATTCATTTAAACACGAATTAACTTCTATCTACTTTTCGTTACGTGTCATTCTCGCATTCCATATTTCCCCCATTCCCATACCTTAGTGGGGCACAGTATCCGACCTTCAAAACAATATTAACAGTTTAGATAATGGAATCATTCCAGAAACCACCCCCCTGTTCAAAACGAGGTCAAATCTCACCGGCGCTCGAAACATGAAGTTATGACCTTGGCTCCTCCTCTAGTCGGGTCATATCCCCGAAAAAAAATTATTTTTTTCGTATTATTATTCTTTTCTCATTTTCGGCATTAGTGAATTACTGTTTCTTAAACCCACGTCCAATAGGAATCGAGATTAAGTATAAATAGAGGCTCAATATTAGACATTGTCACAGAACATCACCTTCTGTCGTGTCTTGCAAAGTTCACCTCCTACCAACACCATGAAGGTAAATATTCCGTCTTTTGATCGGTTAATAGATTAAGATAAGATTATTTTGATTAATTTTAGAGATATGTTGATTAGTGAAGTTCCCAATTATGAAGAACTGATTAGTTAGAATTTGTCCTGGAAGACAGTTATTCCCTAGCTGCCATAAAAATATCTTTTTATATTGATATAGAAAAGTATTCTAGATCTGAAGTTATTGATTAAATTTTAATAGTCATTCAGTCATACAATCCATAATGTGCTGTCATTCAGACATAAAAGCTATAATGTGCTGTCATTTCAGACATAAAAGCCAAAATTTTTCATGAAGAAATGTGACTGAAGATATTTTAAAAATCTAAATCAAATCTATTTAAATCTCAACTTCTATAATAATGTGCGTTCAGTATTTAAAGAATTAAGGCAGCTGAAACATTTAGCAAGTTAGCTCTTTCTGCAAAAAAAAATTCAAAATTGGCAAAATATTAGCACAATTATTAAGCAAACTGCTAAAAATGGTCTTAAGCATGTTAGTCAAGTTTAGTGTAACCGTTATTGCTTTCGTTTTAACTTCTTTTTGTTAACTCTCCAGAAAAGTTATTTAAACTGGTGTTGCTGCTGTTAAATATTCCGATTTCGTTAACTCTCTAAATACTGAACGAATAGTGTTGAAAAATGAGATTAGATTTGATTGGGGGCGGGGGTGGCTCAGTCAGTAGCGCGTCAGGCTCGTAATCTGTAGTTCCCAGGTTCGAGTCCCAGCTGGGTCAGCGTTGAGATTTATCTCCGCAAAATTCCCCGCCCTGCCCTCGGTCAGTAGGGGACACCGATGGGCTTGGATAAGGCCGCCGTCCGTCGGATTGGACGTTAAGCCGTGGCCCCGTGTGCGGGAGAGACATACCCTGTGCACGTTAAAGAACACGCTGGATGGCCTTGACGGGAGGCTACCATCTGTCTCCCAACAGCTGTTCCAGTGGGTCCCCTCCCCCAACCTTCTCTGAGCCTTCGGGGTCCATGTGACCTGGCCATTTAGCCCATGGTGTGCAAAAAAGTGCCGCTCAGAGGTAAAACAACCCAACCCAACCCTTTTGGAGTTGCAGAGTGAATAGCAAAAGAGAGGTTGTGAAATTTTTAGCATATGCTAATACGTCCATCTGCTAATACAGAAAAGTTAACTTTATAACTATTTTTAAACAATATAAAATAAATTATTAAATAAATCATTCTCTAAAACTTTTTGCCTTATGAGAACGTGTACTATATTTACAATTAATAAAGTTTTTTAGTATTATTTCGGATATTTTTTTTCATTTTCATTATTTTTTATTTCTTTTTCATAAATTTGTTTCTTTCGGCCGAAATAACAATAATATCGGCCTCCAAATATTTTTAGCTCAACCAAATTAATTCGTAAATGAAAAGGATAATATTTCTAGTTCTCTCCATTTTATTATGACTTTCCCTTTCATTTCGGTGAAAATATAATCTATATTCAAAACGAAAAGACTGAAGAAAATAATTCTGTTCATTAAAATAATTCACCTACTATATTTAGCGATAGTAAGAATTTTCAGTTACAATAGTAAATTAATTTAAATTAGTCTAGTGCAATTTCGAAATTTTAAAAATCAAATAGTTATTTCTATACAAATATATTAAATTGATATCACTATAATTTAAATGTCATCGTATTCTTCCTCGTGTTTGCATATAGGCAGAATAGTAAAAAAGTATTATATAACTGCTAAACACTTTAAAACTTACATTTTATTAATTACTGCTCCAAATGCAATTAACTCAAATATACAACCACTTTCTTAATCCTCGTGTTTGCAGATACGCAAAAGATTTTAAAATATTATATAACTGTAAAACCCTTTAAAAAATATTTTTTTTTCGTATTCTTTAATCACGGTTTTCTGTTTACACGTTCTTGAAACTTAGTTCAAAAAAGTAATGAGTTTGAAAAGAGTACTTTCCAAAATATTGAATGATACATTGCTCTACGAAAATATTTAGATAATTTCCATGTTATTTCTGAATCTGTAGCATTAACATATAAGCATACTCAGCGAAGATAATTATCTTTATAATGTTCAATTTAAACTGTACAATATATCAGATCGGTAGCGCGTCAGGCTCGTAATCTGTAGTTCCCAGGTTCGAGTCCCAGCTTGGTCAGCGTTGAGATTTATCTCCGCAAAATTCCCTGCCCACGGTCAGTAGGGGACACCGATGGGCTTGGAAAGGCCGCCGTCCGTCGGATGGGACGTTAAGCCTGGCCCCGTGTGCGGGAGAGCCATACCCTGTGAACGTTAAAGAACACGCTGGATGGCCTTGACGGGAGGCTACCATCTGTCTCCCAACAGCTGTTCCAGTGAGTCCCCTCCACCAACCTTCTCTGAGCCTTCGGGGTCCATGTGACCTGGCCATTTAGCCCATGGTGTGCAAAAAAGTGCCGCTCAGAGGTAAAACAACCCAACCCAATATATTAGAAAACCTACAACTGTTCTATTGATACACTGTAGATATCACATTAACTTTTCTAGTCCTTCTTTCTATTATTGATATGTTTTATTGATATTGTTATTATTGATATTTCTCCTTCTTTCTATATATGATATGTTTATAATTTCATTGATTTACAATTTCAATGCTGATAAACGCTTATTATTTTTTATTATTTATCACAATCATTTCATCTGCTAACACGATGGAGCGATCACATACGTAACTTAGTAACAGTCGAAAGTTTGGTGTATGCATTGCACATCTAAATTGTTATGAAAATAAATGATAATCATAGTGGTAAATAATAAATAATAATAAGGAATTAGAAATAATATTTTTATAATAAAAACAATGAAAAGAGTAACTAATTTTTTCGAAAAATTCTCTAGACTCTTTTAGTCTTTGCTGCTCTTTTGTCTGCAGTCTGCGCTCAAGCACCATATTACGTAAGTACTTGCACACTTATTTTTTGGTATGTTAGTTAAACAGTATTTTGCCTACTACACTTCTCAATTCACAATAAAAAAAATAAACCTTTTAATAAGTCTTAAAACGAATTACCCTAAGAAGACGTCCATCTTTCTGAGTAGAGGAAACTACTTTCAGCTAAGAAGGTTTTTTTCTTCTGAAATTTCTCTGTGGTTGAATGGTTAGCATTCTCATCATAGATACCCGAAAAAGGTATATAGATGTTTGTGTTGATTTTCTGCTGAGATCTCGACTTCCTCAGATTTTTTCTTTGGCGTATTAAACTGGCGAGATAAATATCAGATCTCTGTCGCAAGCAACTGCTTGAAGTTTTTTTTCTTCTTGTAATGCAAACTCACCATTACATACACAAAATCATACGAAAGTTCATTGTTTCGAATTTCCAAATACATCTTTAAACCAGGCACATAGCTACCACGTTTTCAATGATTTAATTGAACCATGGATCGGTGCTCGACAGGTTTTTTTTTTAGACTTGTTTATTAGTTTTTTTCTGACAACGGTCTTAGGCGGCGACAAAAAAAAAGGCCCTAGCCTTCCATCCTTTTTGGGGGCGGGGGTGACTCAGTCGGTAGCGCGCCAGGCTCGTAATCTGTAGTTACCAGGTTCGAGTCCCAGCTGGGTCAGCGTTGAGATTTATCTCCACAAAATTCCCCGCCCAGCCCACGGTCAGTAGGGGACACCGATGGGTTTGGAAAGGCCGCTGTCCTTCGGATGGGACGTTAAGCCGTGACCCCGTGTGCGAGAGAGCCATACCCTGTGCACGTTAAAGAACACGCTGGATGGCCTTGACGTTAGGCTATCATCTGTCTCCCAACAGCTGTTCCAGTGGGTCCCCTCACCCAACCTTCTCTGAGCCTTCGGGGTCCATGTGACCTGGCCATTTAGCCCATGGTGTGCAAAAAAGTGCCGCTCAGAGGTAAAACAACCCAACGTTAAAGAACACGCTGGATTGCCTTGACGGGAGGCTACCATCTGTCTCCCAACAGCTGTTCCAGTGGGTCCCCTCCCCCAACCTTCTCTGAGCCTTCGGGGTCCATGTGACCTGGCCATTTAGTCCATGGTGTGCAAAAAAGTGCCGCTCAGAGGTAAAACAACCCAACGTTAAAGAACACGCTGGATGGCCTTGACGGGAGGCTCCCATCTGTCTCCCAACAGCTGTTCCAGTGGGTCCCCTCACCCAACCTTCTCTGAGCCTTCGAGGTCCATGTGACCTGGCCATTTAGCCCATGGTGTGCAAAAAAAGTGCCGGTCAGAGGTAAAACAACCCAACCCTTCCATCCTTTTTAATCTCTTAATTTTTTTTTCCAAAAACATTTTTAAAGAGGAGGTAGGAGCTTGGTGAAAATTCTCTCACCAAGGCCAGACATCACTTTGCTACGTCATTCCATTAGGTCTATTTTGAATGTAAGAAGTATATAATGCAGAATTGTGTTGAATATTGGTTCTTGTTACTTCACAAGATGTTCACTTAGCGTTAATAGTATTGCAAACTGTCTCGAAAAAACTAGATTCTTCTATCATCATATCTAGAAAATAATAATAAAAATGAACTTTAGTTCAAAATTCATTTACAGAAACATTAAAACAGAAAATGTACCATCAGATCTGAATGGGAACTGCAAAACAAATTATATAAAATAAAATAAACGAATAAAGATAAAAAAAAAACTGAGAGAAATATACAATTGACAAAAATCTATAGTACAATTGTGGTATATCTGCTTGTTTTCTACAGTACTGTGCGAATTAGTTGGGACAAGCGAAGCCTGGAGAACCTCTTCGATCCGGCAACATCCTGCAATCCCCCAAACAACCACCCAAGGTCATGTTTTGGGGATGTTTCACAGCTTCCGAGCCACAGACGCTTCACCCCATTGAAGGAATGATGGACAGCAATAAGTACATAAGCGTTCTGGAGGCGAAAATGGTCCCAACACTGCAGAAGCTGTTTCCTAACGGCGATGGGGTATTTCAACAGGATCTGGCTCCATGCCACAATTCTAAGCTTGCTAAGAGCTTCTTTACCCAGCAACATTTCAAGGTATTGGAGTGGCCAAGAAATTCATCCGATCTAAACCCCATTGAAAATTTGTGGGCCATTATTAAAGAGCGCATATCTAAGATGGATTGCACGACGAAAACCAAAATGATAGAAAGTGTCATGAAAGTGTGGTACCACGACCCTGAAGTGAAGGAGATGTCTGGAAAGCTAGTGGCATCAATGGTTGAGAGGATGAAAGAAGTAATTAAAGCTAAGGGGGGTCACATTCGCTATTAACTACACTATTAAACAAATATTTTAGTTGTGTCTTTGTTACTGCATTTCCTATTGTCCCAACTAATTTGCACAGTACTGTAGCTATGTCAGTAGGAATCTAAATCCAAGCTCCACATTTCTCCGCCCTGCCCACGGTCAGTAGGGGACACCGATGGGCTTCGAAAGGCCGCCGTCCGTCGGATGGGACGTTAAGCCGTGGCCCCGTGTGCGGGAGAGCCATACCCTGTGCACGTTAAAGAACACGCTGGATGGCCTTGACGGGAGGCTACCATCTGTCTCCCAACAGCTGTTCCAGTGGGTCCCCTCCCCCAACCTTCTCTGAGCCTTCGGGGTCCATGTGACCTGGCCATTTAGCCCATGGTGAGCAAAAAAGTGCCGCTCAGAGGTAAAACAATCCAATCAATCCAATCCAAGCTCCACAACTTCTGAAATATGCATTTAATGGAAATATGTGAGTGAAGATAAATTACAGATCATAATCCAATCTATTTAAATCTCGATTTTCCACGATATTGGTTCAGTATTTAAAGAGTTATAGAATCTAGAATGTTTGATCAAAAGGACCTGGGTTCGAGCTCCAGATAAGGCATGGATGTTTGTGTTGCCTTTCTGCTGAGGTCCCGCCATCCTCACAGACTTTCTACTATGACGTATAAACTGACAGGCACCTGTCAGACCTCTGTGGCAAGCAGCTGCTTGAGGGAATATTTATTTTACTTACATTTTAAAAGTAATCCAACTTCCATAACTCTTTAAATGCTGAACAAGCATTGCTGAAAAATCGAGATTTTAAATAAATTTGATCACGATTCGTAATTGATCTTACGTCACATTTTAGCATTATATGCATATTTTACAAGTTATAGATTCGCATTGCGGCACAATATGATAATTCTCCTATATTTTTGTTTCAGTAGTGTATATCACAATTTTATCATTTTGATTCTGCAAAAATTATTATTTAATTACATCTCTGTCTGTCTGTTCGAGATTTCCTCCTAAAAGGTAAAGGCTAGAACAATCAAATTTCGCCTACAACTTCAACTCATGGTAGCTTAGGGGCGGGGGTGGCTCAGTCGGTAACTAAGTCGGTAGCGCGCCAGGCTCGTAATCTGTAGTTCCCAGGTTCGAGTCCCAGCTGGGTCAGCGTCGAGATTTATCTCCGCAAAATTCCCCGCCCTGCCCACGGTCAGTAGGGGACACCGATGGGCTTGGAAACGCCGCCGTCCGTCGGATGGGACGTTAAGCCGTGGTCCCGTGTGCGGGAGAGATGCGATCGTGTCACGTGACACGAAGGTTGCCAGATCACTAATTTCTAAAAAAAATCGTTGCCAGATATTTTTTCTGAATTCTGTAATCAACCATAGTGTTCGGATACTTTTTTGAGCGACTGTACATGGTCCCAACCATACTCAGAATGACTAAAGTGGGGCCACCACACCCAATTTGGGACCGATCGATCAAGTATCTGGCGAATTAGAGGCAGCAGAAACTTACGTCATCAGAGACGTCACTCCTGACATAAATGAGTGTCTGCGAACCTTTTCCAAATTCGTCCGAAAGATCCTACTCTGAGTCATTTGCTATAAGTTAAGACGGAGCAGTTGGCTTGAAAATTCAGTTTAGTTTGAATTATTTTACTTCTGAGTGGCACTTTTTTAACACAATGGACTAAATGTCGAGGTCACAAGGATCCCGAAGGCTCAGAGAAGGTTGTGGGAAGGGGACCCACTGGACAGTTGATGAGAGACAGATGGTAGACTCCCTTAAAGCCATCAAGCATGGGCTAAGTGGCCAGGTCACATGGACCCCGAAGGCTCAGAGAAGGTTGGGGGAGGGGACCCACTGGAACAGCTGTTGGGACAGATGGTAGCCTCCCGTCAAGGCCATCCAGCGTGTTCTTTAACGTGCACAGGCTATGGCTCTCCCGCACACGGTGCCATGGCTTAACGTCCCATCCGACGGACGGCGGCCTTTCCAAGCCCATCGGTGTCCCCTACTGACCGTGGGCAGGGCGGATAATTTTGCGGCGATAAATCTCAACGCTGACCCAGCTGGGACTCGAACCTGGGAACTACAGATTACGAACCTGGCGCGCTACCGACTGAGCCACCCCCGCCCCCTCCAGGTCACAAGGACCCCGAGGGCTCAGAGAAGGCAGAAGGAGGGGACCCAATGGACAGCAGTTGGGAGACAGATCGTAGCCTCCCGTCAAGGACATCCAGCGTGTTATTTAAGGTGCACAGGTTACGGCTCTTCAGCACACGAACCACGGCTTAACGTCCCATCCGACGGACGGCGTCTTTTCTTAGCCCATCGGTGTCCCCTACTGACCGAAATCAGGGCGAGGAGTTTTGCAGAGATAAATCTCGACGCTAGCCCAGCTGGGACTCGAACCTGTGAACAGTAAATTACGAACCTAGCGCGCTACCGACTGAGCAACTCTCGCCTCCACGTCATTAATTTATTCAAGATAGAGAATACGTATTGTATAATAAAAAGCCGCTTGGTGCTTATTTTTAATTACTGAAGACTGATTAAAATGTAGAAATTGTAGTAAAAAATAGTTTATATTTTTTTACTCTTTTTTTTAATACTCGAACGGGTTGGGTTGTTTTACCTCTGAGCGGCACTTTTTTGCCCACCATGGGCTAAATGGCCAGGTCACATAAACCCCGAAGGCTCAGAGAAGGTTGGGGGAGGGGACCCACTGGAACAGCTGTTGGGAGACAGATGATAGCCTCCCGTCAAGGCCATCCAGCGTGTTCTTTAACGTGCACAGTGTATGGCTCTCCCGCACACGGGGCCACGGCTTAACGTCCCATCCGACGGACGGCGGCCTTTCCAAGCCCATCGGTGTCCCCTACTGACCGTGGGCAGGGCGGGGAATTTTGCGGAGATAAATCTCAACGCTAACCCAGCTGGGACTCGAACCTGGGAACTACAGATTACGAGCCTGGCGCGCTACCGACTGAGCCACCCCCGTCCCACTGCTCGAACGCAGCTCTAGCGTGTATGATTTTGCTTTTTGCTTAATGTAACTGCTAAGAAACATAATTTAATTTCGTGTTCAGAGTTTCTAAATAAAAATTATTTTTCATTCCACAGTCTGATGAGCCTCCAAAGCCTTACTCCTTCAGTTACGTGGCTGAAGGGGAGGAAGGCACCAGCACCCATCAGGAAACGTCCGACGGCTCAGGCCGAGTCCAAGGATCCTACTCCCTCACCGACATCGAAGGAAACAACCGAATAGTCGAATACGTCGCCGATGCCGAGGGATACCGAGCCACCGTCCGAACCAACGAACCGGGTACCGACAACAGAAATCCCGCCGATGTCATCTTCGAATCTAGTGCCCAAGGTGCAGGAGCTGCTCACCGCAGTGCTGCCGTCTCCACGACCTCTACAGCCAGGGAACCGACCCGATACGCATCCGGCGGTGGTGCTGCTTTTAGCGGCGGTGCTGCTATCAGTAGTGGTGCTGTTGGTGCTGGAGCCAGAGTTGGTACCCAATATATCTTGGTGCCCGTCACAGACCCTAGAGCTCAGGGCTATCTGTAAACTGAATCAACCATCATTCTCTTAGTCTCAGTCTGGAAAATGGCATCGTATCGGTCTGAATAGATCGAAATGGGAATTTCTTCTGATCACTACGTAAACACTTCCTCTGCACGTAGCATATTTGCTGCCAAAATGCACACTGGCATTGCAAGTCTTTTCTGCACGTTTTGTATATCTTCTTCCTGGCATTCCCTATAGCTTCTTCAAGCATGTCTTGTATAAAAAATACTCTTTATTTTTTTAAAAAGTATGCTTATCCTTCTGGTGAATTGTACAATGCGGGTATTCTACATATTGTTATCTGTTGATAGAGTAATTAAAATTGTTTATCTGATTCCTAATTGTTATGTCTTAAGTCGACAATTTAATAATAGTTCATTATAAAGTTTAATAGCAAAACTAAATTACAGGACGATTTATTTTTTACTGATATTTATGGGCGTCAGTAGATAGAGGGAGAATAGTTTTCACACACCCCCCCTGAAAAAGTTTATAGAATTTTTTTTTATGTTCAATAATATCAGGTACAGTCGCTCAAAAAAGTATCCGAACGCTATGGTTGATATGATTCGTGTCACGAAAGGTTGCCAGATCAGTAATTTCTAAAAAAATCGTTGCCAGATATTTTTTCTGAATTCTGTAATCAACCATAGTGTTCGGATATTTTTTAAATATATATAATGCGTATGAATATACATATAATGCAATGAATATGGAGCGTGTGCAGTTACCGTTCACAGCAAACTGGAGCGGTTGCGGTTAATGTTTTCACAGCACATTGGATCGTGTGAGCTCACAAAGACCTGGATCGTGTGGGCTCACTCACGGAAATATTGAGCGTGTGCAGTTACCGTTCACAGCAAACTGGAGCGTGTGCAGTAACTGCACACACTCCAGTTTGCTGTGAACGGTAACTGGAGCGTGTACAGTTGCTGTACACACTCCAGATATTTTTCCTGAATTCTGTAATCACGTGACACGAAGGTTGTCAGATCACTAATTTCTAAAAAAAAAATCGTTGCCTGATATTTTTTCTGAATTCTGTAATCAACCATGGTGTTCGGATATTTTTTTGAGCGACTGTAGGTGGTCATATTATTTTGATACTAGATCGTGTGGGCTCACTCACGGAAATATTGAGCGTGTGCAGTTACCGTTCACAGCAAACTGGAGCGTGTGCAGTAACTGCACACGCTCCAGTTTGCTGTGAACGGTAACTGGAGCGTGTACAGTTGCTGTACACGCTCCAGATATTTTTCCTGAATTCTGTAATCACGTGACACTAAGGTTGTCAGATCACTAATTTCTAAAAAAAATCTTTGCCAGCTATTTTTTCTGAATTCTGTAATCAACCATGGTGTTCGGATACTTTTTTGAGCTACTGTACACTGAAAATTAATGTCGATTATTCCTCAACGAAACATAATCTTCATTTTTTTAAATTTTTTTATTTTCAGAAGCATATCGTTTAATTTATATTTTTTGCATGAATTTCCAAAAAATTTTCTTTTTTTGAGTTTTGTTTTTGGGAATGCTTAGTTGTGTTATGGTATGCATTATTGCTCTTTTAGCAACTGCGCTGATTAATTTGTCCCAAATATTCAATCTTGAAACATTTATTTGTTTTTTGAACCACCCCTAAAAATTTCCCCTCCCCTTGAAATCATTTTATCCCCCCTTCCAACACACTGCACACACTAATAAAAACATTTTGCTGACGCCTATGCTGGCGTTTAGCTGAGTATCTGAAAAGGTTATTAAAACTACATAGATTACTAATTTTTTTTTTTAAAAATAGGATGGGTTTTTTATTTTTTCAAAGGCAATTTGATTTTAAGGTAAGTCTTAATATTGAGAAAGCCTGAGTTTTTTTTGTTTTTTTTTTGTTATAAAGTTCATTCTATGGATAAGAGTCAATTTACGCTCTGTTTCTTGACTCTTAAAAAATGTTTTATACAAGACATCACAATATTTCATTAAGAAAAATAAATTAAACTGTTATTAGAGGCATTGTTTTGGATCTATTTCAAGATTAATCAATTATTCTATTCGAGATTATTTCAATTAGAACACAAATTCTAAAATTACATAAAATTATTTGTCATCCCATTATAGTTAAAAATGGTGTTCCTCAGGGTTGGGTTTTAGGGCCGATAATATTTCTATATATCCATGTTTTTAGTAATAAAATATTAAATTGTCCTATCAATACCTAACTAACGATAAGATTTTGAACTTTAATACGTATACAGGCGGCGAAAACCTGGAAACAAAAAAAATTATAAAAATTTAACGCAATTTCAAAAAATATTTTAAGTTAGTATTTTTCCGTTTAGACATTTATAGATTTTCAAAATGATAATTATTTCCTTTAACGCTTCAACAGCAACTGTAAAAGTATTACAATAATAAATTTCGTAGTCTAAAACTGTTTCTGGACAGTTTTTATACTGGGGACAGCTTGAATTGGGTTGGGTTGTTTTACCTCTGAGCTGCACTTTTTTGCACACCATGGGCTAAATGGCCAGGTCACATGGACCCCGAAGGCTCAGAGAAGGTTGGGGAAGGGGACCCACTGGACAGCTGTTGGGATACAGATGGTAGCCTCCCGTCAAGGCCATCCAGCGTGTTCTTTAACGTTGGGTTGTTTTACCTCTGAGCGGCACTTTTTTGCACACCACGGGCTAAATGGCCAGGTCACATGGACCCCGAAGGCTCAGAGAAGGTTGGGGAAGGGGACTCACTGGAACAGCTGTTGGGAGACAGATGGTAGCCTCCCGTCAAGGCCATCCAGCGTGTTCTTTAAGGTTGGGTTGTTTTACCTCTGAGCGGCACTTTTTTGCACACCATGGGCTAAATGGCCAGGTCACATGGACCCCGAAGGCTCAGAGAAGGTAGGGGGAGGGGACCCACTGGAACAGCTGTTGGGAGACAGATGGTAGCCTCCCGTCAAGGCCATCCAGCGTGTCCTTTAACGTTGGGTTGTTTTACCTCTGAGCGGCACTTTTTGCACACCATGGGCTAAATGGCCAGGTCACATAGACCCCGAAGGCTCAGAGAAGGTTGGGGGAGGGGACCCACTGGAACAGCTGTTGGGAGACAGATGGTAGTCTCCCGTCAAGGCCATCCAGCGTGTTCTTTAACGTTGGGTTGTTTTACCTCTGAGCGGTACTTTTTTGCACACCATGGGCTAAATGGCCAGGTCACATGGACCCCGAAGGCTCAGAGAAGGTTGGGGGAGGGGACCCACTGAAACAGCTGTTGGGAGACAGATGGTAGTCTCCCGTCAAGGCCATCCAGCGTGTTCTTTAACGTGCACAGGGTATGTCTCTCCAGTACACGGGGCCACGGCTTAACGTCCCATCCGACGGACTGCGGCCTTTCCAAGCACCTCGGTGTCCCCTACTGACCGTGAGCAGGGGGGGGAGGAATTTTGCGGAGATAAATCTCAACGCTGACCCAACTGGGACTCGAACCTGGGAACTACAGATTACGAGCCTGGCGCGCTACCGACTGAGCCACCCCCGCCAAAAGGCTTTATCAATAAGGCTTTGGAATTCTATAATTTTGGGCTGCAGCTGAAAAAGTCCCAAATTTGGAACGGATCTACCTCTTCTTTGTAAAGTGTATGTCTTAGTTCTCTGAGAGGTCTGCGGATTCTGGGAATTGCTGCTTGTTTGAACGACGACTTCAATCCTGCTTACAAATTGGTCTAACTTCAAAAAAGAACTACAAAATTCAAAGGAAGATAATACTTTTACACCCACATATAATGAATTAACACATAATTTATCAACTTGCAAAAACAAACATACCTCCTCACACACAAAAAAAAACCACATAATAACTCTCACATAATATTCATTAACAAACTAATTGCCATAAGAAGAAAAGCAGAAAGAACAATGAATAGAAACAATACATTTAGAGATGTTGAAAACTTTAATAGATTATCTACTGCAATAAATAAAAAAAATCAATAATATTCAAAAATCCAACTGGCAGAAACCCTCACACCAAATTCTTCTACTGCAAATATTTGGAAAGTGTATAAAAAACTACACAACAACTCAAATCCTAAAACCACATTTTCACCATTAGAATCCTTAGCCCTCTACAACAATGAAAATATATCTAAAACTGCAGACAAACTAGCCACCCATCACATTAACAAAGTAAAAGATTCTTATTCTCTGAGCCAAAAACATGATAACACAACCTTTATACATAACTATTTTAAAGATAAAACACATATCCTAAATCTCCCATTCACTCCACATGAACTCAACTATGCTATTAACATTCTTAAATCCAAAACAGCAAATGGACCTGACATTATCTCTAATAAAACACTTAAAAATCTTCCTCCAAAATGGAAAAGCTTCCTTCTAAAAACATTTAATGAAATCTGGAAATCTGGAAACATTCCCCCTGAATGGTTTGAGAACTTTATGATATTCATACACAAAACTAAAAAAGACTTCAAAGAACTGGACTCCTATAGGCCAATATGTCTGCCTTCAAATATATTAAAACTATTTGAGAGATTAATTAACTTTAGACTCACCTGGTGTATTGAAAATAACAATATTCGTGGTGAACATTCATATGGATTTAGACCAGGTAAATCAACAAAAGACCTATTATTACACCCGACATAGAACATGCTATATCTAATAAACAATACCTAGTTGCAGTAATAATAGATATTAAAAATGCTTTTGATTCTGTTAACCATAATGCACTATTATTTAAACTTAAAAATCTAGGGCTTCATGGAAATATCTACAAATTTTTATTTAATATTATTACAAAAAAAACCTTCAAAGTCAAAATTCACAAATATATATATCTCCAACATACCCAATCAAAACTGGAATTCTTCAAGGAGACATTATATCCCCTAATCTATTTAATCTATTTCTACATGACCTACCTGAACAGTTCACACATGACATTAAATTTGGAATCTATGCTGATGATATCATTTTATGGACACATCACAACAACCTAAATATCATCAAAAACAACCTACAACATAACATAGACAATTTACTAAAATTTTGCAAAACATGGAATCTCAACATCTCATCTGAAAAAACCACCACTATTCCTTTTTATAAATGTAAATTTCCTATTAATAAATTTAATTTATTTCTACATAACAAAAAAATCAAAATTGTAAAAGACACTAAATTTTTAGGCTTACACTTAGACTCCAAACTTAATTGGACCAAACAAATCAATTATGCAATAAAAACAGGCAATAAATTATTTCAATTATTAAAATATCTGGGACATTCTACCTGGGGATGTGTTACAAAAAATTTACTATTAATCTATCAAAATTTAATTGCACCCAAATATCAATTTGGAATAGAATTTTTAAACAATTTATCTCAAAACAACATCTCTAAACTAGAAAAAATACAAACAAAAATAATTAGGCATATTCTAGGAATTCCAAAAGGTAGTAAAAACATTAACCTATACGCAGACACTGCTATCCCCCTCATTATAATTAAAAAAAATATCTATTTTCAAATCTAATTTTCAGAATTGTCACCAAAAATAAAACCCATCCCATTATACAAAAAATCATCAATAACTTTTTCAATAATTCTACTATTGACACAAACCAAATTCAAAAATTAACAGAAATCATTCTACAAAACCTAAGTGAAGATTATTTCCCTAATTTTCCACCTTGGACAAGCTGCCCCCCAATCATCTCATTAGACATACCTGGAATAATAAAAAAACATAATTTAAACACAGACCAACTCCTAACATTAACAAACTCATACATGAACAACACATATAAACAGCATATAAAAATCTACACTGATGGTTCATATAATGAAAACACTAAAATATCATCAGGAGCATTTACATGCCCAAAATATAACACATCCAATTCTTTTAAATTTAGCCAACAATCCTCAATTATAATAGCCGAAACTTCAGCTATCATCTTAGCAATAAATCGGGCATTAAAATTCCATAACTCCTACATAGTTATTTTATCTGATTGTAAATCTGCAATACAATTACTTTACACAAATCCCTATAAATCCAAATATTCCATTCTTTTAAATGATATTAACATCTTAATATTTAAACATCTCTCACAAAACAATTTCATTCACATACAATGGATACCCTCACACGCTGATTTACTAGCAAGCAACACAAACATCATACCTACCCCCTTTTTTATACACACTCACAAACAAAAAAATAAAACACTTCTATTTAATTCTCTTATTTCTATATCTATCTTTCTATAATATTCACAACAATATTTTCAATCAAATGCAATAAACTCTCATAGATTCCTCATATGTAATAAACAATCAAATGCAATAAACTCTCATAGATTCTTCATATGTAATAAAATCCAAAAATTTAATGATTTTGGTCTTAAAAAAGATGAAATTAGCCTAATCTCAAAAATTAAAACAAATTGGGCCTTAACAAACACTACTCTCTACACTTACAAAAGGATATCCTCACCAAATTGCAATACATGTAATACCCCTCAAACCTTAGAGCACATAATTTTTAAATGTCAAATCTTTTCAACACAAAGAAAGACCTACTTTGATAAATTATTAAAACACAACATTGTATTGCACCTAATAACTTCTCTTCAATTTTACATCACAACAATGCAATCACTAATAAAAAAATTTTAAAACTTCTTATCAAATTTTTTAAAGAATGTGATCTATTTAATAACATTTAAATATTCAATTGAAACAACTCAAACAACATGAAGCTAACCCTCTCACAAAAAAAAATAAAAATAATAAAATATATTAACTGTATAAAACAACTAACCATACAACTCACACAACATGAAGAATAAGCAACAAAATACTCTTATGACATGACTTCACTCATAACAACATGGAAAAAGAAAAACATAACAAATACACCTATTCTAAAATAATTTTTAAATTTTCTCTTATTTTTTTCTCAAATATAACAAGACCTGAATGAGTCAGAATAGCATGCCTATTCTGGAAAATTCAATTTAGTGAGCAGTTTCATCATCATCATCATTCTCCGAAGAACACGAACAACATGAAGACTATATGTCATAAAAACTATCAATACCTTTAATGCAGTTATATAAAGTTATGATAAAATTAAGAGATAAAAAGACCTGAATGAGTCAGAACGATCATGTGCGTTTTGTAAAATTCAATTTTGTGAGACGTGTTACTCATCATCATCATCTACGTAGAAAAACTTTGCCTCAGCTGATTTCGTGTTTCCCCTTGATGTTGGTTAAGTTTATTTATTTCATACCTTACTTAACATCTAACACTGCTGTATGAAATCTTTACTTATTTTAATATGGGTTTGTTAGCTCCATGAAAATAAGAGGTTGGATGTAAACCCGATGAAGCACATTGATTTCCATCCATATCTATAATAGCGCCCCCTCCGATCAGTTTAGCAAAGATTATAAGCGCCCCTTTTTGATATCAACGCCCCACTCACAGATATACACACAGTGCAGTGGCAAGCACATGTTTTTTGTTGAGAAGTGACAGGCAGACCAAGCAACTGAAAATTCACATGATAATATTGGCAGCTGTCAAGAGCCAACCGCTGCTCTTTCTGAAGTTGAACTTGAAATCCTGCAAGAGATGTAAGGAATAAAGAAAGCTTTCAGTTGGACGACGCGATCTTGAAGATGGAAGGATTTTTGTTGTGTTGGTTTATCTGTGAGCGACACTTTTTTGCGCACAATGGGTTAAATGGCCAGATCACACGGATTCAGACAAGATTGGGGGAAGTGGGTTGGGTTGTTTTACCTCTGAGCGGCACTTTTTTGCACACCATGGGCTAAATGGCCAGGTCATATGGACCCCGAAGGCTCAGAGAAGGTTGGGGGAGGGGACCCACTGGAACAGCTGTTGGGAGACAGATGGTAGCCTCCCGTCAAGGCCATCCAGCGTGTTCTTTAACGTTGGGTTGTTTTACCTCTGAGCGGCACTTTTTTGCACACCATGGGCTAAATGGCCAGGTCATATGGACCCCGAAGGCTCAGAGAAGGTTGGGGGAGGGGACCCTCTGGAACAGCTGTTGGGAGACAGATGATAGCCTCCCGTCAAGGCCATCCAGCGTGTTCTTTAACGTGCACAGGGTATGGCTCTCTCCCGCACACGGGGCCACGGCTTAACGTCCCATCCGACGGACGGCGGCCTTTCCAAGCCCATCGGTGTCCCCTACTGACCGTGGGCAGGGCGGGGAATTTTGCGGAGGTAAATCTCAACGCTGACCCAGCTGGGACTCGAACCGGGGGAAGTGGACCCACTGGACATTTGCTGGGAGAGAGATGGTAGCCTCCTGTCAAGGTCATCCAGCATGTTCTTTAACAAGCACAGGGTATGATTCTCCTGCATAACGAAGGCGGGGTAGCTCAGTCAGTTGCGCGCCAGGCTCTTAATCTGAAGTTCCCAGGTTCGAGTCCCAGCTGGGTCAGCATTGAGATTTATCTCCGCAAAACTCCTCTCCCTGTCCATAGTCAGTAGGGGACACCGATGGGTTTGGAAAGGGCGCCGTCCGTCGAATGGGACGTTAAGCCGTGGCCCCGTGTGCACGTTAAAGAATACGCTGGATGGAACACGCTACCATCTGTCTCCCAACAACTGTTCCAGTGGGTCCCTCCCCCAACCTTCTCTGAGCCTTCGGGGTCTTTGTGACCTGGCCATTTAGCCTATGGTGTGCAAAAAAGTGCCGCTCAGATTTGGTCAGGCAGGCTGTGATTCAGTTAATCTCAATGGTTACAGTCTTGAGCAGGTGTCACAGTTTAATTATCTTGGGGGTGATGTGCGGCATGAGATTAACAGACGAATAGGGATTGCTGCCGGGACTTTTAAGAATCTATGGAGAGTGTGGAGAAATAGGCGTATACACCTAAAGACTAATATTAGACTGTATAATAGTTTGGTTCTTTCTAGGGTTAGTTATGGTAGTGAAACTTGGACACTTTGTAAACAAGATAACAGGAAACTAGATGCTTTTGATTCCAGATGCTTACGCAGTATCTTGGGTATTAGGTGGTTCAACTTTGTAACTAATGATGAGGTTAGGCAAAGGAGTTTGCAACCTCCTTTAAGCAGCATATTGTGCAGAGAGAGACTCCGTTGGTTTGGCCATGTTGCCCGTATGAATAATTATAGATTGGCGAATAGGGTTATGAACAGTGTGCCTAAAGGCCTCAGAAAGAAGGGGAGACCTAGGATGCGGTGGGCAGACAATGTCAAACAGGACCTTGTTAGAATTGGTGTGCAGTGGCCAGATTCAGTAGATGTAGCTCAGGATAGACTTGCTTGGAGAACTAAATTGCACGGTCTGGTTGGACCTCCGTAGCCCATGGCTGCTTGAGGATGATGATGATGATGACATCTGTAAATAATTTGTTTTAATAAAGATTTATTCATTCATATATACTGCTCTACGAAATATTTAGCAATTTCCGTGCTATTTTAATGGAATTCTAACTTCGAAAATATAAATTTAATGGAAAAATATGACTGAAGATAGATTAAGGTTCATAATCAAATCTATTTTAATCTTGATTTTTTCAACAATATTCGTTCAGTATTTAAAGAGTTATGGAAGATAGAATATTTCACATTAATAATAGATTAAAAGAATTTATCTCAGAAATTAATTTAAAATAATTAATAAATAAGAAACCATTTAATAAAATAAATATACAATTTAGAAGTTTCCGTAGTGATTGTTTCAAAAATATATATTATGAGTGATTTTCATAAAACAAGATAATAAAACATCTTGGCAAAGTCGATAGCGCGCCAGGAGTCCGAACTGTTTCTGCTCAGCTAACAACCGCCCCCCCCCCCCACCCAGTCCTCATCAGAAAGAGGCACCATTGTGATTGGAAAGGTCGCTGTCCGTCGGATGGGACGTTAATCCGTGTACATGATAGAGCCATACACTGTACACTTTAAAACCTAGTTTCCATGTCTCTAACAGCTGTTCGGAGGGTCCCCTTCCCCCCAATCTTCCCTGAGCTTGATGTCCTGTAACCTGGCCATTTAGTTCATTGTGTAAAAAAATGTCACTCAGAGAAAAATGTCACCCAGTTTCATTTTGCAAATATTTCTCTTACTATTAAACCTGAAATTGCTAAGCAGTGTCATTTTGTTGGGTTACCTCTGAGCGGCACTTTTTTGCACACCATGGGTTAAATGGCCAGGCCACAAGGACCCCGAAGGCTCAGAGAAGGTTGGGGGAGGGACCCACTGGAACAGCTGTTGGGAGACAGATGGTAGCCTCCCGTCAAGGCCATCCAGCGTGTTCTTTAACGTGCACAGGGTATGGCTCTCCCGCACAAGGGGCCACGGCTTAACGTCCCATCCGACGGACGGCGGCCTTTCCAAGCCCATCGGTGTCCCCTACTGACCGTGGGCAGGGCGGGGAATTTTTGCGGAGATAAATCTCAACACTGACCCAGCTGGGACTCGAACCTGGGAACTACAGACTACGAGCCTGGCGCGCTACCGACTGAGCCACCCTCGCCCCATGTCATTTTGTAGTGGCATGCGATGTTCTATAATATCATACGTTGGTGCGTTCTGTTCTTCTACCAAACGAACCATACCGACCTTATTCATTTTTTCCTGATAATTATTCACGAAGCGACTCCGCCATCTCCAAAGAAATGTCACCGGAACATATGACAGCTTATAAAACAAGTTAACCTGTCGTCTTGTGGTTGTTTATATTTTTCGTTACGTGTCCGAATCTTCCATTCCATATTTCGCCATCCACATACCTGAGTGGTGTACCGTTGACCTTCAACATAAAGATATCACGTGAAGATTACGAAACCATCGCAGAAACCACCCCTTGCTTGAAACGAGGTTAACTATCACCTGGTCGGAAATGGAAAAATGACCTTGTAGGTCTCTCTTCTCATGCCGGGTCGTGTCCCCAAGGAACCATTTGCTTTTTTTATTGCTATTCTTTTCTCATTTGTACCGTTATAAACTCTACTGGTTAGAACAACGTCTAATAGGATTGGAGATTAAGTATAAATAGAGGCAACCTAGGAGACTTTATCACAGAGCATTCTTTCTCTGCTGTCCTGTCTCGCAAAGCTCGCTTCCCAGCATCATGATGAAGGTAAATATCCTCTAATTCGTTAATAATTCAAGAAAAGATGATTCTGATTAATTTTAGACTTGTATTAATTAGCGAGAGGAATAAAATATGAGATTTGTCTTTCTAAATAATTATTCGCAAATTTCCGTGCAATATCCTTTTATATTGGTAGAGAGATGGATGAGATAGAGTTTAATCTCTCATCCAACGAATGGCAGTTCCAAGTCCTCGCTGTAGTTTACAGGTTCGAGTCCCAGCTGGGTCAGCGTTGAGATTTATCTCCGCAAAATTCCCCGCCCTGCCCACGGTCAGTAGGGGACGCCGATGGGCTTGGTAAAGGCCGCCGTCCGTCGGATGGGCCGTTAAGCCGTGGTTCCTTGTGCGGGAGAGCCATACTCTGTGCACGTTAAAGAACACGCTGGATGGCCTTGACGGGAGGCTACCATCCGTCTCCCAACAGCTATTCCAGTGGGTCCCCTCCCCCAACCTTCTCTGAGCCTTCGAGGTCCATGTGACTTGGCCATTTAGCCCATGGTGTGCAAAAAAGTGCCGCTCAGAGGTAAAACAATCCAACGTTAAAGAACACGCTGGATGGCCTTGACGGGAGGCTACCATCTGTCTCCCAGCAGCTGTTCCAGTGGGTCCCCTCCCCCAACCTTCTCTGAGCCTTCGGGGTCCATGTGACCTGGCCATTTAGCCCACGGTCCCAAGTCCTCGTTTGTTCTCTTCCTTATCGAGGACAGACACCAGCAATCAGAAGAAAATCCCAACGCAAGTACAATTAAGACTCTAACGTTAAGAAGCTCATATTATGAGTGTAATATCTACTTAACCGCATCTTCCCCTTTTAGTATAGTAGAGTTAAATGAATTCGTTTCTGCAATGGCTGCTAGTTCAATCATCCGGAATTAAATGCAAGGTGGAGTAGTGGACAAAAATTAGGTTCAATCCAAGGTTTAGTCAAAGATGTATTAAAAATAAACTTAATTGGAAGTCTGTCAAAAGTGCTCAAGATCTTATTGAAATCTCTTCTGAATCTTAATTTTTCAAAACTTATTGAAGTTTCAAAATTTAACACCAGACGATCTTACTCTAATTTGCCCTAAACTAGGGGTTCTCAAAGTGGGATACACAGTAAAATTTTTAAGGGTATCCCGTGAGAGCTCAAAAGTCGCTAGATCTAGTAGCAAAGTAAAAATAACCATTGTTATGCTATAACTATAGTTTATCTATCTATACAAGAGGTACGCCAGTTACATACACATTTCCAGGGGGTACGTGAAGCATAAAAGGTTGAGAACCACTGATATATATGTTTTATTTTATTCCCATTGTTATACTATAACTATAGTTTTATCTATCTATACAAGAGGTACGCCAGTTACATACACATTTCCAGGGGGTACGTGAAGCATAAAAGGTTGAGAACCACTGATATATATGTTTTATTTTATTCCCATTGTTATACTATAGCTATAGTCTTATCTATCTGTACAAGGGGTACGCCAGTTATATACACATTTCCAGGGAGTACGTGAAGCATAAAAGTTTGATAACCACTGATCATCATCATCATCATCATTCTCAAGCAGCCATGGACTACGGAGGTCCAACCAGACTGTGCAATTTAGTTCTCCAAGCAAGTCTATCCTGAGCTACATCTACTGCATCTGACCACTGCACACCAATTCTAACAAGGTCCTGTTTGACATTGCCTGCCCACCGCATCCTAGGTCTATCCCTCTTTCTGAGGTCTTTAGGCACACTGTTCATAACCCTATTCGCCAATCTATAATTATTCATACGGGCAACATGGCCAAACCAACGGAGTCTCTCTCTGCACAATATGCTGCTTAAAGGAGGTTGCAAACTCCTTTGCCTAACCTCATCATTAGTTACAAAGTTGAACCACCTAATGCCCAAGATACTGCGTAAGCATCTGGAATCAAAAGCATCTAGTTTCCTGTTATCTTGTTTACAAAGTGTCCAAGTTTCACTACCATAACTAACCCTAGAAAGAACCAAACTATTATACAGTCTAATTTTAGTCTTTAGGTGTATACGCCTATTTCTCCACAATCTCCATAGATTCTTAAAAGTCCCGGGAACAATCCCTATTCGTCTGTTAATCTCATGCCGCACATCACCATTATCTGTTACATAACTTCCAAGATAATTAAACTGTGACACCTGCTCAAGACTGCAACCATTCAGATTAACTGAATCACAGCCTGCCTGACCAATTTTCATCACTTTAGTTTTCTCTCTGTTTATAACCAAACCTACTCTACTGCCAGTCTCATCAACAGCTCGAATGAAAGAGTTCATCTCATCAACATCATTTGCCAAAAGGGCTAAATCATCAGCATAATATAAATCAGAAATATTCATATCTCCAGTCCATTTAAGGCCAAAATCTTTCCCTTGAAGTGAATTTCGCCTAATATAATCAATAACCAAGCTAAAGAGAAAAGGAGACAAAATGCACCCTTGTCGAACACCAGAAGTAATGCTAAACCAATTGCTACAAGCCTTACCAACTCTCACACATGACTCAGTGTTATTATAGAGAGCTTTCATTATGTTAACTAACTTGTCTGGTATACCATATGATTTCACAATCAACCACAAAATATGACGATCAACAGAGTCAAAAGCCTTTTTGAAATCAACAAAGCTAGCAACAAAAGGTTTCTGTAACTCTAAACATTTCTCAAGAATCTGCCTAAGTTAAAATATCTGATCCACACATCCCCTACCACTTCTGAATCCACATTGCTCATCACGCAATTGACTGTGAACCAGATTCTTAATTCTATTAAGCACAATCATGGAAAGAACTTTACCTGGAACAGAGAGTAGGCTGATACCCCTATAGTTTTCACAAGAACTGCGATCACCTTTTTGGAAAATAGGGATAATAATAGCTCTGGTAAAATCCTTAGGAACTATGCCTTTATCATAAAAGATATTCAGAATTTCAGTCATCCAAGTGGTAACCGAAACATTCCAAGCTCTAAGCATTTCTGTAGTAATTTCATCTACCCCTGGGGATTTATGAAGTTTAAGTTTAGAAACAGCCAAAATAACTTCAGATTGTGTTATACGGCCAACATTAAAGCCACCAATGCATCTATCATCATTGCAAACAATGGGAATAGAACTAACCGCATTGTTTAGAATATCACTGAAATGCTCAGCCCACATAGCCATGACAGAATACTCCCCTTCTATAACCTTACCTTGTTTATCCTTCAATCCCTGTATATCTGTCCGTTTTCTACCACACAAAACATTAACTATCTGGTACAGCTCTCTGCTGTTGTGCTGTCTAACTGCTTCCTCGGCTTTGTCAGTCAAACAATCAAGCCAAAGATTCTTATCAGCAGCTAACTGATCTTTTACACGTTTATTAAGTTCTCTGTAATGCTTTCTATTAGGACTAGTAGGATATTGATTAAGGACATTCCTGCAGTTCTTTCTTTCCAAAATAAGCTCAAGTCCCTTATCACTCAGATAATTCTGTCTCTTCTGCTCCTTTTTTCCTAAAATAGTACTGTTAGTGTCCAAAAAAGCCTGTTTAAAATGATCCCATTCTTCCTCAACTTCAGTAGTAAGCAAACCATGACTGTCATAATGACTAAGTAACCTATCATGGTAAGCTTTGGCTATAACTGGGTCTTTCAGAGCTTCAGTATTAAAAGCAAATTTTTTAACTCTAGCACAACACTTTTTAAATTTAAGTTGCAAGACACTTTTAACAAGGTAATGGTCAGATCCAATTTCAGCTCCCCTATATGACCTGGTATTCCTAACAGAACTAGCCCATTTGCTGTTAATTAATATATAATCAATCATATTCTTATGCAGCCCATCGGGTGAAACCCATGTGTACTTATGTATGTCGCGGTGTTTGCAATAAGTGTTAGTTATTCTGAATCCATTGAGTTTACTTACCTGTAGGAGACGTTGCCCATTGCCATTGCAGCTACCAATACCAAAAGGGCCTATTACTCCTCCCCAAAGGTCAGAGTCAGTACCAACTTTGGCATTGAAGTCACCAAGAACAAGGGTAATATCTCCTTTCTTGACAGAATTCAAAATATCCTGAAGTTGTTCATAAAACCTATCCTTCTCATCCTCATCGGCATCCTCAGTGGGGGCATAACAGCAGATAACATTCAAGTCTTTAATGCTTGTCTGAAATTTTGCTGTAAGAAACCTTTCATTAATGCACTCATATCCTAGAAGAGCATCGCTAGCATGTCTGCTGAGAAGCAGACCCACGCCTTGGGTTGTTGGGTTGTTTTACCTCTGAGCGGCACTTTTTTGCACACCATGTGCTAAATGGCCAGGTCACATGGACCCCGAAGGCTCAGAGAAGGTTGGGGGAGGGGACCCACTGGAACAGCTGTTGGGAGACAGATGGTAACCTCCCGTCAAGGCCATCCAGCGTGTTCTTTAACGTGCACAGGGTATGGCTCTCCCACACACGGGGCCACGGCTTAACGTCCCATCCGACGGACGGCGGCCTTTCCAAGCCCATCGGTGTCCCCTACTGACCGTGGGCAGGGCGGGGAATTTTGCGGAGATAAATCTCAACGCTAACCCAGCTGGGACTCGAACACCCACGCCTTGGTGATGCTTATTGTCGTCCCTCCCTGAAAAGAGAAATTTAAGATTATTTTTAAGAATCTGACCTTTATCTGTCCATCTGGTCTCTTGCAAGCCGAGAATATCTAAACTATAATGGTGGAATTAATGTGTGAGGACATCAAGAGAAAAAGCTCTGTGCAGAGTCCTCACATTCCAACTGCCTATGGAGAGAAAATGGTTAGTGGGATGTTTAAAGAAACTATGTTTATTGAGAGAGGGAATGCCGACAATATCAAACAGCCCCCTAATCGCAGACATGGGGCAAAGACCCGTTCCCCCACCACTAAAGGCTGAAGCCATCTACACTGGAAGACTTCCTCCAATGTAGAATTTGACGATGCCAATAGAAGCAAAGAGTTCAGGTGCCTGCGATGACTTCTGCTCAGGATTATCCACCAGCTGATAAACATATCCTGTGGATCTATTCACTTGGGGCTGTCAACCCACAAACAAAAAGAAAACACAACGGAAGATTTTCCCTCCACAGAAGCCCACCAGTGCAGCAAAATCAGGATCCATAATCAAGCTCAGAGCCACATATCTGTCCAGTCCAGTGGGTTTATATGGTCAGCACCAGGACCCTGTGTGGTTGACCACTCCTCAGCAGGGTAGAAAAAAAAAGAAAAGTAGCCATAGTTGTCCAGATCAGTAGGCCACAGTAATCTAGCAGCCCTCCCCTTCCGTTCACTTCCACAAGAGAGTATCTCTTTTGAAGACTCCTGGTCATTTAACACACTGCATGCAAAAAAAGCTGTTGCTTAAACGTAAAACAGCTCAGTTACCATAAACTGAATCGCAAAACTATTTAAAAATGAACGAATGGTGTTTATTATTTCAGAAAATATTTTATTACCATTTCCTAAAAGCCAGCTATGATTTGTTCATTAAGAATAAAAATGACTTTCCTGAGTTTCTTTACCTTTCGTTAAAACGGCAATCCATGTTCATTTGCGAGATTTGGAACAAAATAGATTTTTAAATCTGAAATAGAAAATTAGAAAGTTATTAGAAACTAAAATTTATTAGAAAATCACGTAATTAAAAAAAATTATATATAGGCAAATATAAAAATAATAACATAAAAAAGGGCATTACTTTTGGATTAACCTGTATAATAGTAACATATAGTATAGGTAATAAACCAGAAAAATACTTACCAAACTTTGAGAAACAACTCTACAATTGATACAAAATATCCATTAGTTTTAATACTATACTATCGACAAATCACAAGATATTTTGTGGTCTCCTTTTCGCTCTTAGGGACAGATAAGACTATGAATAATTTCTCGTTATTTTATAATTTTAATGACAGTAAAAGTCAATATGTCAAGGCTGCGTTTCAATCTTGAATATAGAGACAAAATTATCTTGAATTGGCTGCGATACGAACCCAAGACACCTGATAACACGTCAGGAAACAAATACCATATCAGCTAATACTTGAGGGTTGGGTTGTATTACCTCTGAGCGGCACTTTTTTGCACACAATGGGCTAAATGGCCAGGTCACATGGACCCCGAAGGCTCAGAGAAGGTTGGGGGGAGGGGACCCATTGGAATAGCTGTTGGTAGACAGATGGTAGCCTCCCGTCAAGGCCATCCAGCGTGTTCTTTAACGTGCACAGGGTATGGCTCTCCCGCACACGGGGCCACGGCTTAACGTCCCATCCGACGGACGCCGGCATTTTCAAGGCCATCGGTGTCCCCTATTGACCGTGGGCAGGGCGGGGAATTTTGCGGAGATAAATCTCAACACTGACCCAGCTGGGACTCGAACTTGGGAACTACAGATTACGAGCCTGGCGCGCTACCGACTGAGCCACCCCCGCCCCTGTAATACTTGAGGACAACTGGTCTAGACCCTATTGCAAAAATAACCGGGTTGCATTGTTTTATCTCTAAAGTCCAGGTCACAAGGACCCCGAGGGCTCAGAGAAGGTTGAAGACAAGGTTGAGACAGGAACAGCTGTTGAGAGACAGATGGTAGCCTCCCAACAACTGGTCAAGGCCAACCAACGTGTTCTTCAACGTGCAGAGGATATGACTCTCTCGTACACGGGGCCATGGCTTAACGTCCCATCCGATGGACGGCGGCTTTTCCAAACCCGTAGGTGTCTCCTGCTGACCGAGGGCAGGGCGAGGAGTTTTGCGGAGATAAATATCAACGTTGACCCAGCTGGGACTCGAACCCGGGAACTGCAAATTACGAGCAAAGCTCTCAAATTACAACCTCTAAAACAAAAAGAATACATCAGTGTATTTTTAAATAAAGTTGTTCAAAATTAGCATGTCCGAAAATTATAACTTTTATAAAAAAAACTCTAAGATGTATTCAAAACATAAATTGGCAAGTAACTAATATTTCTTCGACCTTTTTCTTTCCTAGACTCTTTGTGTCCTCGCTGCTGTCCTCGTCGCTGTCTGTGCTCAAGCACCATACCAGGTGAGTACTCAGAACTTTTATTTCTTGGATGTGTTATTCCAAATAGCACTTTCTTTACATCTCATTTCAGTTATCTGTACGATGCAACAAATTCATCATCATCATCCTCAAGCAGCCATGGGCTACGGAGGTCCAACCAGACCGTGCAATTTAGTTCTCCAAGCAAGTCTATCCTGAGCTTCTACTGCATCTGGCCACTGCACACCAATTCTAACAAGGTCCTGTTTGACATTGTCTGCCCACCGCATCCTAGGTCTCCTCTTCTTTCTGAGGCCTTTAGGCACACTGTTCATAACCCTATTCGCCAATCTATAATTATTCATCGGGCAACATGGCCAAACCAACGGAGTCTCTCTCTGCACAATATGCTGCTTAAAGGAGGTTGCAAACTCCTTTGCCTAACCTCATCATTAGTTACAAGGTTGAACCACCTAATGCCCAAGATACTGCGTAAGCATCTGGAATCAAAAGCAATTAGCTCTTGATATATCAAAAAATATGTTACTAAAAGGGTAACTAAAACTCCTTTCCCGACAGATTCTTGCTTCCTGTAATTTCACATATGCAGATGAAAAAGTGATTGTTTTAAAATTTCTTGTGTAATTATTAAGATCATTAACTGCATTTTAAAAGTGCTTTTACTCTACACTTGGCAATTAAAATCTTTCACCAATCAGGGTGACCTTGCCTATGACTATAATATCAGTGTGTAAAAATGGATAAATCAGTGTATTTAAACACACCGATTTATGTAGAGAAATGCGAAAAATCCTTTTGGAAGTGCCGAAATTATGAACAATTTGAGTTTCTTTATATCTGCGCTGCACCTTTTTGACCCATTGGGCAAAATGGCCAAGGACCCCAAGGGTTCAGAGAAGGGTGAGTGAAGGGGGCCCGCTGAAGAGCTGTTAGGAGACAGATGGTAGCCTCCTGTCAAGGCCATTAAGTGTGTTCTTTAATATGCACAGAATATGCCTCTCCTGCACACGGGGCCACGGCTTGACGTCCCATCCGAGACGGCAGCCATTCGATGACCATCGGTATCCCCTGCTGACCGAGGGAACGGCGGGGAGTTTGGTGCATAGAAATCTCAACGCTAGCCGAGGCGGTCGTTGTTTTACCTCTGGGCAATTTTTGCACATCATCATCATCATCCTCAAGCAGCCATGGGTTACGGAGATCCAACCAGACCGTGCAATTTAGTTCTCCAAGCATGTCTGTCCTGAGCTACATCTGCTGCATCTGGCCACTGCACACCAACTCTAACAAGGTCCTGTTTGACATTGTCTGCCCACCGCATCCTAGGTCTCCCCCTCTTTCTGAGGCCTTTAGGCACACTCTTCATAACCCTATTCACTAATCTATAATTATCCACACGGTCAACATGGCCAAACCAACGGAGTCTCTCTCTGCACAATATGCTGCTTAAAGGAGGTTGCCGACTCCTTTGCCTAACCTCATCATTAGTTACAAAAATGAACCATCTATTGCTCAATATACTGCGTAAGCATCTGGAATCAAAAGCATCAATTATTAAAAGCATCTGAAAAAAAAATTATCGCTGACGTGCCGGAATCGAACCCACAACTCTTTAGATACATGCCAGGGTGCTCTACCTGTTAAACCATGCATCAGACGCTAAAACCTTCCAGAATAAGACCTATAAATATTTCACTGAGATGTGACGGACCTTGCGCCACCATTCTTCAGAAGAGGGAACCTTCCAATTATGGCTAATGATTTAGATGTTAATCACCTTTAAGAGTTTATAATTAAAAATTCATCTATTTCTTCTGATAATCTGTGTCTTTACTATGAATGGATTTTTAATAATAAACGTTTAGCATGATTAATCTACTCATTAACATCTAAATCATTAGCAATAATTTGAAAGTTGTCTCTCCTGAAATATAGATGGCGCAAACTCCGTCACATCAAAGTGAAAGATTTTTAGGTCTTATTCTGGAAAGTTTTAGCGTCTGATGTGTGGTTTAACAGGTAGAGCGCTCTTGTATGTACAGTCGCTCAAAAAAATATCCGAACACTATGGTTGATTACAGAATTCAGAAAAAATATCTGGCAACGATTTTATTTTAGAAATTAGTGATCTGGCAACCTTCGTGCGACTTTTTCGAGCGACTGTATCTAGAGAATTGCGGGTTCGATTCCACCGCGTCAACTTTTTTTCAGATGTTTTTAATGATTGTTGAAGTCTATTTCTGCAAGTAATCTGTGTATTTACTATGAATCAAAGCATCTAATTTCCTGTTATCTTGTTTACAAAGCGTCCAAGTTTCACTACCATAACTAACCCTAGAAAGAACCAAACTGTTATACAGTCCAATTTTAGTCTTTAGTGTATATATGCCTATTTCTCCACATTCTCCATAGATTCTTAAAAGTCCCAGCAGCCATCCCTATTACTCTCTTGATAATAAAAATAAATACCCCCTCAAGCAGCTGCTTGCCACAGAGGCCTGTCATTTATATGCCACAGTAGAAGATCTGAGAGGATGGCAGGACCTCAGCAGAAAACAACACAAGGTCCCGTAGATCAGTAGCCAAGCGCGCTAACCACTCGGCCACGGGACGGCTTACTCTCTTGATTGCGTATATTATTTTCCTATATATTGGTTCTCGAAACTCCAGCATTATTTTTCAGACATCCTGTAAAATGCATTATTCCACGAAACATAATTATAGTCATTTCAAATTTATCCGCAATCGGTAATCTCTGTTTGAAGTAAAATAATTCTTTTCCACCCACAGCCCGTTGAGGTTCCAATCCCTTACTCCTTCAGTTACGTGGCCGAGGGTGAAGAAGGCACCAGCAGCCACCAAGAGACCGGTGACGGATCGGGCAGAGTCCAAGGATCCTACTCCCTCACCGACATCGATGGAAACAACAGAGTCGTCGAATACATCGCCGATGCCGACGGATACCGAGCCACCATCCGCACCAACGAACCGGGCACTGACAACAAGAATCCCGCTGATGTCATCATGGAATCCACTGCCGCAGGTGCAGGTGCAGGCGTTGCTCACCGCAGTGCTGCCGTCTCCACAACCACTACAACCAGGGCGACGTCCGGTGGAGTTTCTGCTGGTGGTAGGGGAGGTGCAGGAAGCCGCTACGTCTTGGTACCCATCACAGACCCTAGAGCACAAGGATATTACTGAACTGGCTCATCAATGACGCTCTTAACCGGGGAAAAGGAATCGCTTTGGTGAGAATATATCGATGTGGGATTTCCTTCTGGTCACTACGTGAAGACTTCCTCTGCACGTAGCACATTTGCTGCCAAAATGCGCACTGGGTTGTTTTTGACACTTTGAACATCCTCTTCTTGATACACTTCATTTTTATATTTCCTGCCTTGTATAGAAAATAAATCTCATATTTTTTGGAAAACGCGTTTCTCTATGGTGCTTGTACAATGCTGGTATTTTACTTATTGTCTGTTAATAGCATAATAAAAACTGTTTATCAGAACTCATGTCTGTCGTTGATTCTATGTTGCCCAAAGTTTCTAGAATGTCGAAGTTCTAGAATGTCGATCTTTCTAGAATGTCGAACAATCGAAGCGAAAATTTTGTAAGAAAGAAATAATGGAGAATTTATAGAAAATGCGTTAAATATTAACTGTTACAATTCTGGCGTTCGTGTTGTTCTAATCCAATATTCTCCAGACTTTTTTGGGTGGCGAAACACTTTGTTACGCGATAAAAATTTGGCGAAACACTTTGTTACGCGATAAAAATTTGGCGAAACACTTTGTTACGCGATAAAAATTTGGCGAAACACTTTGTTACGCGATAAAAATTTGGCGAAACATTTTGTTACGAGGAAAAAAAATTGGCGGAACATTTTGTTATGAGAAAAAATTGTCGAAACGTTTTGTTATGAGTGGAAAAATTGGCGGAACATTTTGTTATGCGGAAATATTTGGCGGAACACTTTGTGATAAGATACAATTTGGCGGAGCATTTTTTTATGTAATTAACCACTTGGTGAAACACTTTGTAATGTAATTAAAAATTTGGCGGAAAACTCGTAAACAGATGTTTATATCTCTCTATAGGGCTGATTCTAGGGGGATGGGTTGGGTTGTTTTACCTCTGTGCGGCACTTTTTTGCACACCATGGGCTAAATGGCCAGGTCACATGGATTCCGAAGGCTCAGAGAAGGTTGGGGGAGGGGACCCGCTGGAACAGCTGTTGGGAGACAGATGGTAGCCTCCCGTCAAGGCCATCCAGCGTGTTCTTTAACGTGCACAGTGTATGGCTCTCCCGCACACGGGTCCACGGCTTAACGTCCCATCCGACGGACGGCGGCCTTTCCAAGCCCATCGGTGTCCCCTACTGACCGTGGGCAGGGCGGGGAATTTTGCGGAGATAAATCTCAACGCTGACCCAGCTGGGATTCGAACCTGGGAACTACAGATTACGAGCCTGGCGCGCTACCGACTAAGCCACCCCCGCCCCCTAGGGGGGTGGTACCACGAAGGAAGGGCTAGGGAGATGCACCCCATCTTTTTGAGAACTCTAGTAAGGGATGGGTTTTTACCTCTGAGCGGCACTTTTTTGTACACAATAGGCTAAATAGCCAGGTCACAAGAACCCTGAGGGTTTAGAGAGGATTGGGGGAAGGGAACCTACTGAAGAGATGTTAAGAGACAGACGGTAGCATCCCGTCAAGGCCATCCAGCGTGTTCTTTAATATGCACAGGGTATAGTTCTCTAGTGCACAGATCCACGGTTTAACGTATTATCCGACAGACGGAAGCCTTTCCGCCATCGGTGTCCCTTATTGACGTGGGCAGGGCGGAGAGTTTTGTAGAGATAAATCTCAATCCTGGCCCAGCTGAGACTCGAAACTGGGACTATAGATTACGAGACTGGCGCACTAGCGATTGAGCCACGCCCCATTGTGCGCAAACAGATGCTGATCAGAGGCTTTTTTTTTTAAATTAGTATCTGAAGAAAAGCGTTCTTTTTACAATATTTGTAAAAATATCTAAATTAATAGAAAAATATTGTTGCGGATTACAAAAATGGATAGCCACTGAGCGTGAGTATTAAAAGCTATATTTCAAAACCAAATTCAATACAAGGTAAATTGTTACAAAGGAAATATGGATGAAGTATCTTATTAACAAATCAACTATTAACATGCACAAGTCATCAATCTTCCTGCGTAGAGCACACAATATCAGCTCTGTGTATTTTACTAAATACTACCTTTTACTTGATTTACCAGGTCACCCGAAGATCTTCACTCGTAAACCAATTCTCGTCCTGTGCTAATAACTTTTCACACACTAGCCGAACAAAAAGACAGTCCGTGTAGACATTCGAAGTTAGCCATAAAAGTTCCCACTTTTATACTTCCGCGTATACACAACACATCAAGTTACTTCTTGATACTTAACGATAAAAGGTCCCACTTTTATCCTTCCGCGTATACACAACACATCAAGTTACTTCTTGATACTTACGCGCACTGTCTCAGAACAGCTCACCGTCCATTTTCGAACTCACCGACCGTTACAATACAACGACCGTTAACGCTCCACTCTTCTTCTCCAAATTCTCCCAACGTTCTTATTCGTTGGCTGAAACTTTTTGCTTTCGGTTGCCAGATTCCTTCTGTCGTAACACTGCCCCCTTCCTAGGTCTTGTTCGTCCCGAACAATTCTGGATTCCAAAGTTTCTTCAGTTCTTCGATGAAACGGGGCCAAACGATCCACGTGAACCACCTTGCACTTTGTAGCTGGACGTCGACGAATGCGATATTCCACGTCTGTGTCAAAATGAAAGCGAATCTCATTATGACGTAGATTTCTTTTCTGACTGAAGCCTCGTCCACAAATATAATACGTGTAAGGCCTATAGCCCTTGTGAACACGTTTATGTCTCCGCAGGGAGAAGAATCGACTAAGAGTTTTCGTGCAAAACCTGTAAAAAGTTTTCTTCTTTGGATTTTTACTTCTATCAACAGTAACAAGGAATGAAAGTCATTAGTGACATAAAATCTAGGGAGGAGTTTCATCCTCCAGTCTGACCCTTTTGTCAGTTGACTTTCACTTAATTCAGAACTGTCGTGATGAACCTTCAGCCATATTTCACCTGATTCAATTTGATCCCCAAGGTGCTTCACAATTATATCAGCTCCATAATTCTTTTTAGCGCTTCGGTCCATCTCCTCCTTCCATACTCTTGCTAGGACTGCAGCTTTTAATCCGACAACCTTACCTGTTTCTCCTGTATAAGTGAAATCAGTGATGTGTCGGGCTGCTAGCAATATTTTTTCTGTTTTATCTTCACATAGCCAGCTTGCAACATCTTCAGATACTCCTTGTTCTATTAACATGTTACGAAACTTGTTCAAAGCATTGCCGTTATGCAGAACCTTGCGGACACGTGATGCTTCATCTACCCTATTATCCACAATGTTCACCAAACGCAGAAGTTCTCCTCCTAACTCTTCGACGAGCTCTTGCAGTTCCAAGGATCCGTCACCAAGGAAACACTGAACAGCTTCCATCACTTCCAGAGAGTTGTCAACAGAGTTTTTAAGAGGTGAATCCATGTTGCTGATAACAGCTGAACAACTCGAACTCTTCATTCCACGAGCTTGTGATGCTGCAACCATTTTCTTAACTAAATCAACAGCAACATCTTCTGTACTGATGAGATCAATAGCTCCTTTTCCGAATTCAACATCATAAACCAAAGCGCACACTCCTTCAACCAGCTTTTTGGACACAATTGAGCATCTCCTTAGAGGAACGCTATCTACGGTAGCCGTCAGATCCTTGCAGCGGCAAATCTCCTTATCTGTTGGCACCAGCTCCTCTGTCTGTCCTACGATGCAGCATCCGACGTCTTCCATCATCTGCTCGATTTTATCTTTAGTGCAGTCGACTGTGAAGCCAGGGATGGATTCCAATTTGTCCAGAGTATCTCCCGTCAATTGGAGAGCACGACCGGAGATCATAGGGACCTTGAGACCTAAAGCAGCAAGTGCAGGAGCCAAGACAAGACTCACTTTGTTGCCGACACCTCCTGTGCTGTTTTTATCTACCATCCGATGGCGCCACTCGGGTCTCCAGCAAAACACATAACCCGAGGAGGTCATATTTGCTGTTTCTTCCGAATTCACTTTCTTGGAGCTCTCATTGTAATTAGCCAGGGAAATATCAGTCATGATTGCCAAATTGTTCATTCTGGAGATCAGCGACGAGTTCTGTAACATGATATTGTCCACTTTAGAGCTCTTGTAGTCGTGATAAAACTTTTCTATATCCTTATAATCTAAATGGTTATAATGTCCAAATCTGCACATTGACTGTTCAGAAAAGAAATTCAGCATGGTTTCGTTGAGATTGTCTGAGGGCTTTACTTCTCTCTGATCGTAACTCTGAGGCTTAGTTTCATCCAGAAAGTTAGTCTTTGAAGTACTGTCTCTGCCTGAAGCTCTTTTACTAGCATCACCTGTTATGCTTCTAAGCCATCCTTCGGAATTCCTCTTCCTTAAATCCCCACTTTCTATAAACGATTCGAGTGTGGCTATATGCTTCGGAAAAATCTCTCCGACTTCCGCGGTAAAGTCGAATGGCACTTTGTATCTATGATGAATGGACGCCTCTTCTTTACTCGGACCACTCTGCGAAACGTAAACTCTGTTTCGTTCCCCTTCATTACCACTCGTTACTCTGCCTTTGCGATAATTGTCCATGACGCATTTTGCTGAGAGCGAGGAATAGAATACCTTTCGTGTGGATCTCTCTTCAGATCGTGCCAGACTTGTATACCTAGGTATTTTGAAGTGCAAAGCGTACTGTATAGTCTCGCAGCTCTCTGATCTGTGTGATTGTTCTTCACAGTTCCTAGACATGTCACCAGCGACATAGACACTCTGCCATGCATTACCAGTAGTTGCGTGGTCAAAGGCATTATCTGCGCTATCTCTACGATTCTTGATTTCCAGTAGCAGATCCACATTTTTATATGCGTTGCCTTTCTCTTTTTCTTTTCCATGTTTACAATCTAACTTAACACTATCAAGATCATCTTTTTCACTGACAAATTCAACATTTAAACTATTGCATTGTCTATTGAGTTCGGTTTTATGATCCTTGAAGTGATCAATAAACTTACCAACTTGAGAAGCCACTTCAGCTCTCATCTCAGTATTTTGTGCGGCCATGTCACCTATTTTATTTCTCAACTCATTATTTTGTGCGGCCATTTCGCTATTTTGACTTTTAATGTCATTCATCTGTGTAGCCATATCAGTCATCTGCGTAGCCATATCGGCTTTCAAGTCACCTATTTTATCGCTTTGGGCAGATATATCGGCTTTCATATCGGCTTTCAAGTCATTTAACAACTTTACTAATTCATCCATACTTCTAGTTAACGGCATTCAATAAATTATCCCGCTTCTGACACCAAATGTTGCGGATTACAAAAATGGATAGCCACTGAGCGTGAGTATTAAAAGCTATATTTCAAAACCAAATTCAATACAAGGTAAATTGTTACAAAGGAAATATGGATGAAGTATCTTATTAACAAATCAACTATTAACATGCACAAGTCATCAATCTTCCTGCGTAGAGCACACAATATCAGCTCTGTGTATTTTACTAAATACTACCTTTTACTTGATTTACCAGGTCACCCGAAGATCTTCACTCGTAAACCAATTCTCGTCCTGTGCTAATAACTTTTCACACACTAGCCGAACAAAAAGACAGTCCGTGTAGACATTCGAAGTTAGCCATAAAAGTTCCCACTTTTATACTTCCGCGTATACACAACACATCAAGTTACTTCTTGATACTTAACGATAAAAGGTCCCACTTTTATCCTTCCGCGTATACACAACACATCAAGTTACTTCTTGATACTTACGCGCACTGTCTCAGAACAGCTCACCGTCCATTTTCGAACTCACCGACCGTTACAATACAACGACCGTTAACGCTCCACTCTTCTTCTCCAAATTCTCCCAACGTTCTAATTCGTTGGCTGAAACTTTTTGCTTTCGGTTGCCAGATTCCTTCTGTCGTAACAATATTATTATCAGTGGAACCTTTCGGAGAGCACTTTGTCCATGATTTCGGAACACCAGCTAAAAAAATAATTGGTCTAACCTACACCTCTCTTTAATACGGGGTGGGGAGTGGGTCTCGAAGGACCCACTCCCCTTGGGGAAAGCACGTGCTCCGTCTCACGTGCACGTGCTTGGCAAAGAGAACCTAGAAGTAGAAGATGAAGTTTGTCTCAGAGGAGACCAGTAGGGACATGGAGTATATGAAATGTCTGTCTTGAAATGGGGCTGGGGTGGCTCAGTCGGTAGCGCGCCAGGCTCGTAATCTGTAGTTCCCAGATTAGAGTCCCAGATGGGTCAGCGTTGAGATTTATCTCCGCAAAATTCCCCGCCCTGCCCACGGTCAGTAGGGGACACCGATGGGCTTGGAAAGGCCGCCGTCCGTCGGATGGGACGTTAAGCCGTGGCTCCGTGTGCGGGAGAGTCATAGCCTGTGCACGTTAAAGAACACGCTGGATGGCCTTGACGGGAGGCTACCATCTGTCTCCCAACAGCTGTTCCAGTGGGTCCCTCCCCCAACCTTCTCTGAGCCTTCGGGGTCCATGTGACCTGGCCATTTAGCCCATGGTCTGCAAAAAAGTGCCACTCAGAGGTAAAACAACCCAACAACCCAACCCTGTTTTGAAACAGAATTGAATTTTTTATTTTCCACTTTTGACAATGGAAATTCGAACTAATGGATGATTAGGAAAAATGAACAAAACAATAATTTATTACTACCTTAAAAATACAAAAATTATTTTCATTTGGCTCTTAAAACAAAAAAAATTAAGTTCTTAAAAGGCCACTAACGCACACACACCCACGTCTCAGGGGGGGGGGGGTTAAAAAGGTAAATCATTGCTGCCAGTGCAATCCATTTGGCTTTCAGAATCTATTACAAAAATTTCAAATTTCTATCATAAATAGATCGCTTGACATATTCGTTTGAAATTTTGTCAATTTCTAAATTTTCCACCGTTAGAGGGAGCTATCAAATCCATTGGAAAATCGGTAAATGAGAATTACAATATTTTGTTAATATTAAAAAAAAATTACCCCTCAAGGTACAGTCGCTCAAAAGAGTATCCGAACACTATGGTTGATTAAAAAAGGAATTGAAAAGCCAATTCTCGTAATCTTTGGAAAGGCCAATTCTCTTTCAAGTGATCTGCCAACCTTCGTGTCACGTGACACGAAATTTGGCAGATCACTAATTTCTAAAAAAAGTTGCCAGATATTTTTTCTGGATTTTTTAAATCAACCATAGTGTTCGGATACTTTTTTGAGCGACTGCACTTGCTACAGAGATCGGAATGAACGGCAACGAAAGATTAGTGAAGAAGGTGAGACCTCAGCAGGAAGACAACAAAAAGATCTATGAGGAAGGCCAAACCTCAGCAGATAGGCAACACAAAAATTTCTGAGGAAGGCGAGACCTGACTAGAAAGACAATAAAATGAGTTGGGAGGAAAGCGAAACCTCGGCAGAAATGCAACACAAAGATCTGTGAGGAAGGCGAGACTCCAACAGTAAAGAAAAACAAACATTCATGCTTTACCAGGAACTCGAACCCAGTTCTCTTTGATCAATAGCCAAGCACGCTAACCACTCGGCCCCTGAATGTTTATCCAACTCAAAAAAAAATTCTCTTTAGTTCATCTCTAAAAAACAAAAGAGTTGTGTTGTTTTACCTCTGAGCGGCACTTTTTTGTACACCATGGGCTAAATGGCCAGGTCACATGGACCCCGAAGGCTCAGAGAAGGTTGGGGGAGGGGACCCACTGGAACAGCTGTTGGGAGACAGATGGTAGCCTACCGTCAAGCCATCCAGCGTGTTCTTTAACGTGCACAGGGTATGGCTCTCCCGCTCACGGGGCCACGGCTTAACGTCCCATCCGACGGACGGCGGCCTTTCCAAGCCCATTGGTGTCCCCTACTGACCGTGGGCAGGGCGGGGAATTTTTGCGGAGATAAATCTCAACGCTGACCCAGCTGGGACTCGAACCTGGGAACTACAGATTACGAGCCTGGCGCGCTACCAACTTAGCCACCTCCGCCCCAAAAAAACAAAAGAAGTTGAATGCCTACAAACAGAGGAAAAATAAAAACATTGGCTTTTTTTCATTGCTATTTCTTTCAGAACGAGCTAAATATTCAAATGGAACCAAATTTGTGAAATATTCGTTATATCAACTTTAATATTCGACGTTTCACTTATCAAATGCTTCCTTTTTCTTACACTTAAAAAGTGTAGCTAAAGACTTTTAAAATTTAGTTGTAGGTAGAGCAAAATATGGGTTCGAGTTAAGGCCAAAACAGGCCACTGTTTTTCTCTGAATTTTAAGTTAAAATATACTCTTTTTTTCACTAATATGAACAGTACTAGTGACATCTCCAAAAAAGGGGCGGAGGTGGCTCAGTCGGTAGCGCGCCAGGCTCGTAATCTGTAGTTCCCAGATTCGAGTCCCAGCTGGGTCAGCGTTGAGATTTATCTCCGCAAAATTCCCCGCCCTGCCCACGGTCAGTAGGGGACACCGATGGGCTTGGAAAGGCCGCCGTCCATCGGATGGGACGTTAAGCCGTTGCCCCGTGTTTGGGAGAGCCATACTCTGTGCACGTTAAAGAACACGCTGGATGGCCTTGACGGGAGGCTACCATCTGTCTCCCAACAGCTGTTCCAGTGGGTCCCCTCCCCCAACCTTCTCTGAGCCTTCGGGGTCCTTGTGACCTGGCCATTTAGCCCATGGTGTGCAAAAAAGTGCCGCTCAGAGGTAAAACAAGCCAACGTTAAAGAACACGCTGGATGGCCTTGACAGGAGGCTACCATCTGTCTCCCAACAGCTGTTCCAGTGGGTCCCCTCCCCCAACCTTCTCTGAGCCTTCGGGGTCCTTGTGACCTGGCCATTTAGCCCATGGTGTGCAAAAAAGTGCCGCTCAGAGGTAAAACAACCCAACAACCCATCTCCAAAAAGTTCTAATGCAGGAGAGTTTCTTAAATGTTTGTGTCAAATGAGTGAAATTTCTGATTTTCAGTTACTGCCTTATAAAATACAAGATATTCTAGCCTTCAGGAAGAAATCACAACTTGTTAAAACGTTTCCCTTTTTAAAATGCCACTAAAAATTCCAAGACACCCTTTAAAACAATTTTTGCACACACAGCAAAACTGAAGCATTAAAAAAGTTCTTCACAAACAACTGAATTCGGTTGGTTTATAAGTATTCAAAACAGCTGAGCATTTTCTATTTCTTTTGGTGGTCTAAACCAGGAGATCGTGAACTCCTAGTTTTGTGAGCGCTGACATTGTCACGAAGAAGGAGAACCCTTGATACATCTGTTGATGGATGCTGCTCCTTCATTTTCTTAACCATTTCGGGCAAAACAATGTTGCTGTAATATTGACTATTTATATTCCTTTTTTTCAGGTAAGGTGTCCACGCTTACCACACATTGGGAATTGAGAAAAATTGCGAACATCCTCTTCCTTGAGAACATCTTCTTCCTTGAGCGAAAGTCTTGAAGGATTTGGGGATGCTGTTCATCTTCCACAATCCAAACATAGTTGTAGATGGGTTGTTGTACCTCTGAGCGGCACTTTTTTTGCACACCATGGGCTAAATGGCCAGGTCACATGGACCCCGAAGGCTCAGAGAAGGTTGGGGGAGGGGACCCACTGGAACAGCTGTTGGGAGACAGATGGTAGCCTCCCGTCAAGGCCATCCAGCGTGTTCTTTAACGTTGGGTTGTTTTACCTCTGAGCGGCACTTTTTTGCACACCATGGACTAAATGGCCAGGTCACATGAACCCCGAAGGCTCAGAGAAGGTTGGGGGAGGGGACCCACTGGAACAGCTGTTGGGAGACAGATGGTAGCCTCCCGTCAAGGCCATCAGCCTGTTCTTTAACGTGCACAAGGTATGTGTCTCCCGCACACGGCTTAACGTTCCATCCGACGGACGGCGGACTATCCAAGCCCATCGGTGTCCCCTACTGACCGTGGGCAGGGCGGGAAATTTTGCAGAGATAAATCTCAACGCTGACCCAGTTGGGACTCGAACCTGGGAACTACAGATTACGAGCCTGGCGCGCTACCGACTGAGCGCCGCCCTGTTGTTTATGTGTCTGGGAGTTGTATTGTAATAAAACCACCTCTAATCACCTGTCACAATGTCTGTTAACCGTTTATGGCCACTAGGTTCAAACATTGCCAGCATTTCCTCGCACACGAGTCGATTCTAGCACTTTTTTTTTTGCTGTTTTGTAAGTTTGTGGGGTACAGTAGCTCAAAAAAGTATCCGAACACTATGATTGATTACAGAATTCAGAAAAAATTTCTCGCAACGATTTTTTTAGAAATTAATGATCTGGCAACCTTTGTGTCACGAGGGTTGCCAGACCACTAATTAACCATAGTGTTCGGATACACTTTTGCGCGACTGTGTTCCAACTAATTCCGAATACATTCCTGAAGAGACCATAAGACCACTGGTCTGAGCTCCAAACGTTATGTCTAAACCATGTTTTTTCGACGTTCAAATTCTTCTAATCTCCCAAAAAGAAAGCTATAAAGATATCCATAATAAATACACGGATTACCTGTAGAAATTGACTTCAATAATTATTACAAACATCTGAAAAAAACATTATTAATTATGGATGGATTTCTAATAATAAACGCTTAAGCCTGATTGACCACCTCATTAACATCTAAATCATTAGGGTTGGGTTGTTTTACCTCTGAGCGGCACTTTTTTGCACACCATGGGCTAAATGGCCAGGTCACATGGACCCGAAGGCTCAGAGAAGGTTGGGGGAGGGGACCTACTGGAACAGCTGTTGGGAGACAGATGGTAGCCTCCCGTCAAGGCTATCCAGCGTGTTCTTTAACGTGCACAGGATATGTCTCTCCCGCACACGGGGCCACGGCTTAACGTCCCATCCGACGGACGGCGGTCTTTCCAAGCCGATCGGTGTCCCCTACTGACCGTGGGCAGGGCGGGGAATTTTGCGGAAATAAATCTCAACGCTGACCCAGCTGGGACTCGAACCTGGGAACTGCAGATTACGAGCCTGGCGCGCTACCGACTGAGCCACCCCCGCCCCATCTAAATCATCAGCGACAATTTCACTGAAAGATTTATAGGTCTTATTCTGAAAGGTTTTAACGTCTGCCTCGTGGTTTAACAGTAGAGCGCTCTGGCATATATCTCGAGTAGGGGTTCTCAACGTAGGGTACGCGGTAAAATTTTTTGGAGTAAACTGTGAGAGCTCAAAAGTCGCTAGATCTAGTAACAAGTCCATTTCACTGATTACCCAGTAAAATGTTTAGAATTTTATAAGATTTGTTAAATGGTTTATGCAATTTTTTGTGTTTATCGATATGTGTAATTTATGAAAACAAAATTTAATATGTATATATGTTTTATTTTATTCTCATTGTTATACTATAACTATAGTTTTATCTATCTATACAAGGGATACGGCAGTTACATACACATTCCAGGGGGTACGTGAAACATAAAAGGTTGAGAACCACTGTTATATACGTTTTATTTTATTCCCATTGTTATACTATAACTATAGTTCTATCTATCTATACAAGGGGCCTTAACTCGAACCCATATTTTGCTCTACCTACAACTAAATTTTAAAAGTCTTTAGCTACACTTTTTAAGTGTAAGAAAAAAGAAACATTTGATAAGTGAAACGTCGAATATTAAAGTTGATATAACCAATATTTCATAAATTTGGTTCCATTTGAATATTTAGCTCGTTCTGAAAGAAATAGCAATGAAAATAAGCCAATGTTTTTATTTTTCCTCTGTTTGTAGGCATTCAACTTCTTTCGTTTTTTTGGGGCGGGGGTGGCTAAGTTGGTAGCGCGCCAGGCTCGTAATCTGTAGTTCCCAGGTTCGAGTCCCAGCTGGGTCAGCGTTGAGATTTATCTCCGCAAAAATTCCACGCCCTGCCCACGGTCAGTAGGGGACACCGATGGGCTTGAAAAGGCCGCCGTCCGTCGGATGGGACGTAAAGCCGTGTCCCCGTGTGCAGGAGCGCCATACCCTGTGCACGTTAAAGAACACGCTGGATGGCCTTGACGGGAGGCTACCATCTGTCTCCCAACAGCTGTTCCAGTGGGTCCCCTCCCCCAACCTTCTCTGAACCTTCGGGGTCCATGTGACCTGGCCATTTAGCCCATGGTGTGCAAAAAAGTGCCGCTCAGAGGTAAAACAATCCAACGTTAAAGAACACGCTGTATGGCCTTGACGGGAGGCTACCATCTGTCTCCCAACAGCTGTTCCAGTGGGTCCCCTCCCCCAACCTTCTCTGAACCTTCGGGGTCCATGTGACCTGGCCATTTAGCCCATGGTGTGCAAAAAAGTGCCGCTCAGAGGTAAAACAATCCAACGTTAAAGAACACGCTGTATGGCCTTGACGGGAGGCTACCATCTGTCTCCCAACAGCTGTTCCAGTGGGTCCCCTCCCCCAACCTTCTCTGAGCCTTCGGGGTCCATGTGACCTGGCCATTTAGCCCATGGTGTGAAAAAAAGTGCCATTCGGAGATGAAACAACCAACCTATCCAAAATTTGAAACAGAAAGAAGGGAGTTTTTTCGATTTTTTTTTTAAATGTTGGAATACAGGTATTCTATTTGAACTCAGTTTTGGAAAACGAAAAACTTAAAACTAAAAAATTATGCTACAGATTTTTTTTAAGGAATGCGATGTGTTTAATAGAATTTGATGATTGTTAATTTTCATTTCTAAATTTTCTTGATGAGATAGAGGGATTTAGTTTGATTTCCTGATTTTTTGGAGTGGAGGGATTTGTATTACATATCTAATCCAAAAAGAATTTTTAATTCAAATCCGAAAATAAATGCAATGCATTGGAGGAATTTCTATTGTATTGCATTTATTTTCAGATCTGAAGTAAAATTTCTCTTTGGATTAGATATGTATTGATGAAACATTAGGATTCATATTTTCCCGAATCTCCTAAAAGTTCCAATTGCGCCCTCTAACCGCAGAAAAATCTGCAAAATGACAAAATTTTAAATGGATATTGCAAACGATCTATTTCATCGAGAAATTTGGTATTTTGGTGGTGGAGTAGAATGATCAAGAGTTTTACAAATTACTATCAATTTTTTCTCTCTTATCTCAGTTGGGTAGTTTTACCTCTGAGCGGCACTTTTTTGCACACCATGGGCTAAAGGGCCAGGTCACATGGACCCCGAAGGCTCAGAGAAGGTTGGGGGAGGGGACCCACTGGAACAGCTGTTGGGAGACAGATGGTAGCCTCCCGTCAAGCCATCCAGCGTGTTCTTTAACGTGCACAGGGTATGGCTCTCCCGGACACGGTGCCACGGATTAACGTCCCATCCGAAGGACGACGGCCTTTCCAAGTCCATCGGTGTCCCTACTGACCGTGGGCAGGGCGGGGAGTTTTGCGGAGATAAATCTCAACGCTGACCCAGCTGGGACTCGAACCTGGGAACTACAGATTACGAGCCTGGCGCGCTACCGACTGAGCCACCCCTCTTATCTCACCGAACTGAAAAAACGCAACTGTATGTGCTAAGAGCTAACTGAAAATGTCTCTTTTGAGTTGAATAGGCACTAATGAAATATTAGGATCACAATTTTTTTTTCAAATCCTCAAAAAGACTTTAATTTACATCTTTATAAGACACTAAATGGAGGAAACGTAAAATTTGAACTAATATTCGAAAACCGATCACGTCCGGATCTCGAGCGCGACGGGGAAGAGTGTCCCCCTCCCCAATCGGCGGTGCTAGTAAAGGTAATAAATGCAAAAAAAAAACATTAAGCATGTGTATTTCATCGTTTCAAGAAATTTTTAAAGATCTTTAAAATGGAAGGTTGGTTGTTTTACATCTGAACGGCACTTTTTCGCACACAATGGTCCAAATGGCCAGGTCACAAGGACCCCGAAGACTCAGAGAAGGTTGGGGGAGGGGATCTACTGGAACAGCTGTTGGGATACAGATGGTAGCCTCCCGTCAAGGCCATCCAGCGTGTTCTTTACGTGCACAGGGTATGTCTCTCCCGCACACGGGCCACGGCTTAACGTCCCATCCGACGGACGGCGGCCTTTCCAAGCCCATCGGTGTCCCCTACTGACCGTGGGCAGGGCGGGGAATTTTGCGGAGATAAATCTCAACGCTGACCCAGCTGGGACTCGAACCTGGGAACTACAGATTACGAGCCTGGCGCGCTACCGACTACTCAGTCGGTAGCGCGCTAGGCTCGTAATCTGTATATATAATGTGTATATGTAAGGTGTTTAAACATTTATCTGTTATAACAACACACTCCAGAGTCATATAAAATTCTAATCTTTACATCTTACTACCCAATCACGAAAACACTATCATAATTCTCATCTTAAATCGATTCCTTATCTGAATCCTTTCACAAAGAACAATAAAAAAATTTGTCACCTCAGGACAAAAAAACAAATATTTCGCACTCAATTCTCATAAATCGCGACACGTTCCCTTTTAAAACTAACAAACATTTTCCAGTTTGACATTAACTATCTGTAATTATTAATCTATCTGACAAAGGAAGATGTAACACACTTCCTTCAAACGGTTCGCTTCTTTTTTTTTCAAGTCCTTCTGTGGAACGAGCAGGAAGCAGGTTCTTCGATGTCTGGCGACTTTCGTTTAGAGAAGAATCCTCAATACACATCATTAACACTGTCATTATGGATGCGCCAGACTGTCCCCTGATCGAGGCCGCTCATCCCCCGTAGCTTTGATATACTGACCCGACCTTGTTATCGTCCCCTTCGGCCAGGTCGCAGCCTCGCCAAGACTCTCCCTTTCTCGTTTTAGTACTCTACCGGTTTTGAACCAATACCAATCAGACTCAGTTCAGGTATATATAAGGAAGGAAGACAAGAGCATCTTCATAAAATTCGTCATCTTCATCATCTGCTGTTCTTCTGTTCAGAGATCTCAAATCACTGCTGAGCCATGAAGGTAAGAATTTTCTTCTTTCTATCTCGATACCAGCCGTCCCGTGGCCGAGTGGTTAGCGCGCTTGGCTACTGATCTACGGGACCTGGGTTCGAGCCCCGGGTAAGGCATGGATGTTCGTGTTGTTTTCTGCTGAGGTCCTGCCATCCTCTCAGATCTTCTACTGTGACATATAAACTGACAGGCTCCTGTCAGACCTCTGTGGCAAGCAGCTGCTTCAGGGGGTATTTATTTATTTTTTTTTATCTCGATACCAAAGGTTTTAAGCTTAATGCGAGATGTTGGTATCTCTTAGGTATGAGTTTCTTCTAAAGGCGTTGTTAGCTTTAAAATTGGGTTGGGTTGTTTTATCTCTGAGAGGCACTTTTTTCCACGCAATGGGCTAAATAAATGGAGAAGTCACAAGGACACAAAGGTCTCAGATTTGTTTGTTTGTTTTACCTCTGAGCGGCACTTTTGTGCACACCATGGGCTAAATGGCCAGGTCACATGGACCTCGAAGGCTCAGAGAAGGTTGGGGGAGGGGACCCACTGGAACAGCTGTTGGGAGACAGATGGTAGCCTCCCGTCAAGGCCATCCAGCGTGTTCTTTAACGTGCACAGGGTATGGCTCTCCCGCACACGGGGCCACGGCTTAACGTCCCATCCGACGGACGGCGGCCTTTCCAAGCCCATCGGTGTCCCCTACTGACCGTGGGCAGGGCGGGGAATTTTCCGGAGATAAATCTGAACGCTGACCCAGCTGGGACTCGAACCTGGGAACTACAGATTACGAGCCTGGCGCGCTACCGACTGAGCCACCCCCGCCCCACTAGGTTAGGTTGTTTTACATCTGAGCGGCACTACACAGTGGACTAAATATCCAAATCACAAGGATACAAAGTGCTCACAGAAATTTGGATTGTTTTACCTCTGAGAGGCACTTTTTTACCAATTGGATTAAATGGCCAGGTCACAAAGATACAAAGGTCTCAGAGATGGTTCAGTTGTTTTACCTCTAAGTGGCACTCTTTCTACACAGGGAGCTAAATGGCCAGGTCACAAGGACCCAGTTCAGAGAAAGTTGAATTGTTTTTCCTCTGAGCGGCACTTTTTTGACACAATGGGCTAAACGTTCAAATCACAAGGACACAAAGGGCTCAGAGAAAGTTGGATTGTTTTACCTCTGCGTAGCATTTTTCTCCACACAATGGGCTAGATGGCCAAGTCACAGGGACATCAAGATCTCACACTAGGTTAGGTTGGGTTGGGTTGTTTTACCTCTGAGCGGCACTTTTTTGCACACCATGGGCTAAATGGCCAAGTCACTAGGACCCCGAAGGCTCAGAGAAGGTTGGGGGAGGGGACCCACTGGAACAGCTGTTGGGAGACAGGTGGTAGCCTCCCGTCAAGGCCATCCAGCGTGTTCTTTAACGTGCACAGGGTATGGCGCTCCAGCACACGGGGCCACGGCTTAACGTCCCATCCGACGGACGGCGGCCTTTCCAAGCCCATCGGTGTCCCCTACTGACCGTGGGCAGGGCGGGGAATTTTTGCGGAGATAAATCTCAACGCTGACCCAGCTGGGACTCGAACCTGGGAACTACAGATTACGAGCCTGGCGCGCTACCGACTGAGCCACCCCCGCCCCCTTTAAAGTGTTTAAATGTTTGTAAAAAATCTGATGATGAAAAAAAATCATATGAAATGTCTTTCCTTTCCAGTCTTTTATTGTCCTGGTTGCTATCCTTGTTGCTGTATCTGCCCAAAGACGCTACAGACCGGCCGCAGGAGGAGAATATCAGGTATGTGACGTCATCTCTCATCTTCTCAGTATCGACCGCAAACGAATTAAAGCATCACATTTGCAATTCCTCAATTACATAGAAAACATTTTACTTTCTGATGTCAGTGATAAATTTCTGATATTAAGTTAAAAAAAACTAATTCCTTCTTTTCTTAAATAAAATAATTTTTAAACAATTTAAGCATTTGGCAAACTACAGATATCGTGTGATAATTGGAATGACGTCAACAGAGGCAACAGTGGTGTGCAATTTCCGAAATTTTTTAATGACTATAAACAGTGTACAATTGTTGATGAAAAATAATCATGAAACGGAAATTTGCATAATTAAAAACTTATAAAATATAAATGTAATCAACTATAGTGTCCGGATTTTTTTTTTTTTTTTTTTGAGCGACTGTACGATATTTGATCAATTATCTAAGTCGAGCATCCGCGCAAGTATCTGAGAAATTAGAGGAGATCGAATTCTGTCGAAAAAGAAAGAAAACTAGCTCAGTAGTTTGTGTGGAGAGCAGTGGCGGCTCGTAGCTAAAATTAATGGGGGTGCTGCTCCACAAAATTTTTAGCCTTTGTTTCAAAATTGTGTAAAAGGAAAAAAAAAACCGTAAAAATAAAAGAACCGAAAAAAAATGAATCAAATAGAATAACTGGAAGCAGGATAATAATCTAATTCTACACTTTGTCACATTTAAGAATATGGTACACGGTTTTTAAGCACAACACACGCGGAGTAAAAAAAAACTACCTTCAACCAGCACGCCAGGGTCGGCACTGCGGGAACGACAGTGCTCTCTCTCCCTTGCAGCCTCGCGTGTAGCTTCCTATGTGCGCATGCGCACAACAGTCAAACACCTCGCCGCTAGCACTGTGAAGCGCACAGTTCCATACAAAGATTTTTGTATCTTTTTCATAAACTGGGGGATGGCTACTGACATTAAGCTTAAGGATTATACAGGGTGATTCAGAATTCATCATCAATATTTAGTGGGGAGGAAGGGAATAAGAAAAGAAAGAGATTTCACATAGGAAAGTATGGGGGCAGACGAACGCATGGTGGTGTAGAGGGCGCTGTGTGTACACACCTCTCATACAGAAGCACAGCTGTTTGACGCGTGCAGTCAGTTGTCATTCGACAAGGATCGATTTCTTTGTATGGGGTGCTATGAAAAACATGGTGTACGAGACCCCTGTTGATAGTGCTATGGATCTTGTAGCACGCATATCAGTTGCTGCCTCAAACATCCGGGAAATGCCAGGCATCTTCCACAGGGTCCGGCTGTCCATGCAACGCCGTTGTGAGTCATGCATTCTAGCACATGGTCGGCAGTTCGAGCACCTCTTGTAAGTCTGTACAACCAATGCAAAGAAATGTTACATGTAAGATAATAAATGTTTTTTCCTTACCACTTCCTTCTTATGTGTTCTTTCCATCATTGAACTGGGGTCATTTTGCCCTACTACATGGCATATGCGCCCATGCTTTCCTATGTGAAATCTCCTTCGTGTCTTATTACCTACCTCCCCACCAAATATTGATGATGAATTCTGAATCACCCTGTATAATACAAGTATAAAGAAAGAATTAAAGACAAAAGGACTCATTATATTAAATGTTATCGATAATATCAAGTTGAAATTAGGGGTGCTGCAGTTCCACAGTGCCTATACGCGAGCCGCCACTGGTGGAGAGAAAGGCCAATGACGATGGCAGCGCGCGCTGACCTCATCACGCTGTAGAAGAAACACACATGTTGTCTGCCAGTGTTGGTAGCTCACTCGGGCAGCGTCCGTTCTCCAGGGTGCAACGTCGGGTAATTCTTCTGGTATTTCATATTAGAAAGTAATCTGAGTTAAAATAATCTTTTGAAATCTGCGTTAAAATTAGGCGTAGTAGAAGTTAAAATCTGCGTTAAAATTAGGCGTAGTAGAAGTTAAAATCTGCGTTAAAATTAGGCGTAGTAGAAGTTAAAATCTTGTGTAATCCGAGTCAAAATCTTGAAATAAAATTTTGTGTAATATGAGTTAAATATTGCATAATAAGGGTTAAAATTCTGTATTATCTTAGATAAATTTTTGCGAAAATTTTTGAAATCTGAATTATAATTTTGTGAAAACTTGTGAAACCTGAGTTAAATTTTTGCGTAATATAAGTCAAAATCTTGGGTAATCAGAGTTAAAAAAACTTCTATAAACTTAGTTAAAATCTTGTGTAATCTGAGTTTAAATATGATTTTTTTTTCCTATGTTTCATTATATTATTCATTACTTCTCTCAATAACCTCGATTTCGCATTTTCCATCCTCAGGTTAGTCCCCAGAGAATAGACGAAGTCCCCACCCCTTACTCCTTCAACTACGTGGCCCAAGGAGATGAAGGCACCAGCAGCCACCAGGAGACAGGCGACGGATCCGGCAGAGTGCAAGGATCCTACTCCCTCACCGACATAGATGGTCGCAGCCGCGTCGTCGAATACGTCGCCGACATCGATGGATACAGAGCAACGATCCGAACCAACGAACCCGGTACCGACAACCAGAACCCAGCTGACGTCATCGTTGAATCCTCTGGTGCAGTAGGAGGAGGAGTGGGTGCTCCAGCTCTTCGCTCCAGACCGATCCCAAGGCAACCAGTGGCTGCTGCTGGAGGCCAAGGCGCCCGCTACGTTCTCGTCCCTGAGACGGACCCAAGGGCTCAAGGAAGATATTAAGACAATCACTGTTATTCAGTGGAACTTTCAGACAGTTGCAGAGGGACTGCTGTTGCGGTTAAGGGTATAAAAGGTCGCTATTTTAGGGGAGGGGCTATGTTGCAAATAGTGTATGACCAACACTTTTATTTGTGTGGATGAATTCTTCTTGAGTTCGGATCTCTCATCAACTTCTTGGCTTCCATACTTCGAAGAGAAATGGAATTTTTCTCTGATTGCTTTGCAAAGCAGCTATGATGTAAATACGTATCTCTGAAAAAATAAAAAGTTTCTTTGGAAATTTGAGTTCAAACTTACTTTTATTTCCTTTTGACGGAGTTTGAAACGACAAATGCATTCTGATTTTTAAGTTTAGGATGCTGTAATAATCACAGAAAAACAAGATTTAAAGAAAATTGCAAATTAACAGTACTAAAATAAAAATGAATTAATGATTAAATCATTTTAAAAAGGTTGCTTTGGCAATTTCTTTACACACAATGAACTAAATGGCCAGGTCACAAAAAAAAACAAGGACTCAGAAAAGGTTGGAAAAGGAAGACCCACTGGACAAGGGACAGATGGAAGACTCAAACTGGAGCGTGAGCAGTTACTGCACACGCTCCAGTTTGCTGTGAACGGTAAACGCACACGCTCAATATTTCCGTGAGTGAGCCCACACGATCCAGGTCTTTGTGAGCTCACACGATCCATCCAATGTGCTGTGAACATTAACCGCAACCGCTCCAGTTTGCTGTGAACGGTAACTGCACACGCTCCATATTCATTGCATTATATATTCATACGCATTATATAGATTAAAAAATATCCGGACACTATGATTGATTACAGAATTCAGAAAAAATATCTGGCAACGATTTTTTTTAGAAATTAATGATCTGGCAACCTTCGTGTCACGTGATTACAGAATTCAGGAAAAATATCTGGAGCGTTTACAGCAACTGTACACACTCCAGTTACCGTTCACAGCAAACTGGAGCGTGTGCAGTTACTGCACACGCTCAATATTTTCGTGAGTGAGCCCATACGATCTAGTATCAAAATAATATGACCACCTACAGTCGCTCAAAAAAGTATCCGAACACTATGACTGATTACAGGATTCAGAAAAAGTATCAGGCAACGATTTTTATTTAAAAATTAGTGATCTGGCAACCTTCGTGTTACTAATTTCTAAGAAAATCGTTGCCAGATATTTTTTCTGAATTCTGTAATCAACCGTAGTGTTCGGATACTTTTTTCAGCGACTGTACAAAATGAGTGGGTGCAAACGTAAAGTCTTTACAATGGAGATGAAATTAAAAGCGTTAGAACGTATTGACATAGGTGATGCACTAAAGCATATTTGTGATGAACTAGGTGTTAGTTGGGTTTGGGTTGTTTTACCTCTGAGCGGCACATTTTTTTTGCACACAATGGGCTAAATGGCCAGGTCACATGGACCCCAAAGGCTCAGAGAAGGTTGGGGGAGGAGACCCACTGGAGCAGCTGTTGGGAGACAGATGGTAGCCTCCCGTCAAGGCCATCCAGCGTGTTCTTTAACGTGCACAGGGTATGGCTCTCTCGCACACGGGGCCACGGCTTAACGTCCCATCCGACGGACGGCGGCCTTTCCAAGCCAATCGGTGTCCCCTACTGACCGTGGACAGGGCGGGGAATTTTGCGGATTTAAATCTCAACGCTGACCGGGGTGGGACTCGAACCTGGGAACTACAGATTACGAGCCTGGCGCGCTACCGACTGAGCCACCCCCGCCCCGACGGAATAGGACTTTTAAATGCTTTGAAAACAATAAATATCAAGGATGTGATCAACATGTTGTGCAAGAGCTTTGGAAGAAATACCTCGTACAACGTTTGTGAAGTCATGGAGAAAACTTTGGCCCGAAGTTGAAAAATGTGTTGAAAATACCAAAGACGACAACACGAAAGTACCGAATGAGCCTGCGCCTGCCGAAGATATGATGGATAATGACAATATTTCGCAGCTTCATGACTTTAAACTGTTGCCTGGATGTGACATACTTCAAGAAGATGACATTGGAAAATGGTTAAAAGGTGATGAACAGTTGGAAAATGAAACACTGGGTTGGGTTGTTTTACCTCTGAGCGGCACTTTTCTGCACACCGTGGGCTAAATGGCCAGGTCACATGGACCCCGAAGGCTCAGAGAAGGTTGGGGAAGGAGACCCACTGGAACAGCTGTTGGGAGACAGAAGGTAGCCTCCCGTCAAGGCCATCCAGCGTGTTCTTTAACGTTGGGTTGTTTTACCTCTGAGCGGCACTTTTTTGCACACCTTGGGCTAAATGGCCAGGTGTCATGGACCCCGAAGGCTCAGAGAAGGTTGGGGGAGGGGACCCACTGGAACAGCTGTTGGGAGATAGATGGTAGCCTCCCGTCAAGGCCATCCAGCGTGTTCTTTAACGCTGGGTTGTTTTACCTCTGAGTGGCACTTTTTTGCACACTGTGGGCTAAATGGCCAGGCCACAAGGACCCCGAAGGCTCAGAGAAGGTTGGGGAAGGGGACCCACTGGAACAGCTGTTAGGAGACAGATGGTAGCCTCCCGTCAAGGCCATCCAGCGTGTTCTTTAACGTTGGGTTGTTTTACCTCTGAGTGGCACTTTTTTGCACACTGTGGGCTAAATGGCCAGGTCACGTGGACCCCGAAGGCTCAGAGAAGGTTGGGGGAGGGGACCCACTGGAACAGCTGTTGGGAGACAGATTGTAGCCTCCCGTCAAGGCCATCCAGCGTGTTCTTTAACGTGCACAGGGTATGGCTCTCCCGCACACGGGTCAACGGCTTAACGTCCCATCCGACGGACGGCGTCCTTTCCAAGCACATCGGTGTCACCTACTGACCGTGGGCAGGACGGGGAATTTTGCGGAGATAAATCTCAACGCTGACCCAGCTGGGACTCGAACCTGGGAACTACAGATTACGAGCCTCGCGCGCTACCGACTAATCCACCCCCGCCCCAATAAAAAACTGAATGATGACGAAATTATCAATGCCCCAAGAAGGGAACGGAGAAGAAGAAGAGAAAGAAAGTTAGCCATATTGAAGGAAAAGAAGCTTTTGATGTTGCAGTAAGATACATTGAACAACAACAGGCCTCATCTGCGATTGATGTTTATTAAAAAATGGCAAGACTTTGCAGGTAAAAAAAAAGTTAAGTTCAAAGAAACAAAAGAAAATTCACGGACTTTTTCAAATGAGTGTGAGTAAATTGTTAATATTGTACAACAAATTATTAATTAAAATACAGTACAGTTAGTATTTCTGTCATTTGCCGTTTTTATTTATTTTCTGACACAATATTCCGCTTAACCGGCCTTTCGTTCATCCGGCCAGGGATCCGGTCCCGTAAGGACCGCATAAAAGGGAGTCTACTGTATTAACATTTCCTTCAGTTTTGGGGGCGGGGGTGGCCCAGTCGGTAGCGCGCCAGGCTCGTAATCTGTAGTTCCCAGGTTCGAGTCCCAACTGGGTCAGCGTTGTGATTTATCTCCGCAAAAATTTCCCGCACTGCCCACGGTCAATAGGGGACACCGATGGGCTTGGAAAGGCCGCCGTCCGTCGGATGGGACGTTAAGCCGTGGCCCCGTATGCGGGAGAGCCATAATCTGTACACGTTAAAGAACACGCTGGATGGCCTTGACGGGAGGCTACCATCTGCCTCCCAACAGCTGTTCCAGTGGGTCCCCTCCCCCAACCTTCTCTGAGCCTTCGGGGTCCATGTGACCTGGCCATTTAGCCCATGGTGTGCAAAAAAGTGCCGCTCAGAGGAAAAACAACCCAACGTTAAAGAGCACGCTGGATGGCCTTGACGGGAGGCTACCATCTGCCTCCCAACAGCTGTTCCAGTGGGTCCCCTCCCCCAACCTTCTCTGAGCCTTCGGGGTCCATGTGACCTGGCCATTTAGCCCATGGTGTGCAAAAAAGTGTCGCTCAGATGTAAAACAACCCAACCCTTTAGTTTCTTTTTTCTGTCAACGTCTTCGGAAGCAATTTAAAAACACAGAAGAAAGGGCAAGGATGGCTCAGTCGGTAGCGCACCTAGGATCGTAATCTTCAATTCCCAGGTTCGAATCCCACATGGGCCAGAGTTAAGATTTATTTCCAGAAACCACAACACCAGATGATGGATGGTCGCCATCCATCGGATGGGACGTTAAGCCGAAGCTATGCACATTAAAGAACACGCTGGATGGTCTTGATATGAGACTACCATCGGTCTCCTAACAGCTGTAGGGGCGGGGGTGGCTCAGTCGGTAACGCGATAGGCTCGTAATCTGTAGTTCCCAGGTTCGAGTCCCAGCTGGGTCAGCGTTGAGATTTATCTCCGCAAAATTCCCCGCCCTGCCCACGGTCAGCAGGGGACACCGATGGGCTTGGAAAGGCCGCCGTCCGTCGGATGGGACGTTAAGCCGTGGCCCCGTGTGCGGGAGAGCCATACCCTGTGCACTTTAAAGAACACGCTGGATGGCATTGACGGGAGGCTACCATCTGTCTCCCAACAGCTATTCCAGTGGGTCCCCTCCCTCAACCTTCTCTGAGCCTTCGGGGTCCATGTGACCTAGCCATTTAGCCCATGGTGTGCAAAAAAGTTCCGCTCAGAGGTAAAACATCCCAACAACCCAACCTAACAGCTGTCCAGTGGGACCCTTCCTTAACATTCTCTAAGCCTTCGGGGTCCTTGTGACCCGGCCACTTATTCCATTCTGTGCGAAAAAAGTGCCTCTCAGAAACGAAACCATTCTACCCAATGTAATAGAGACAAATAAATTAATAAACTTTTGCATATTTTCACGCATTTTCCAAGGATGCCCTCCCCCTCTTTGATTTTTTAGAACCGGGACTGCCTCTAAGAAATAGACTAAGCACAATGAATAAATGTCATTTTCAGCAAAAGAAAAAAAAAGCCTTCTACGGCAAATCTAAATGTCATTCTTGTAATACCAAAGTATCAGTGAAGTTAACTACTAGAACGTGACATCCTATTTCGAATTAATTTACTTGTGCAGACACGAACAACCGCTCTCCCAACATCGAAAAAAAAGCAAAACCTGAATCGCTCGGAAGAAAGTGACCTCATGCCATTCGTCACTTCCGATGCATCGCGAATTTTAAATTAAGGACCGAGAAACAGGCTCAGACATCACTTAGGTTGGGTTGTTTTACCTCTGAGCGGCACTTTTTTGCACACCATGGGTTAAATGGCCAGGTCACATGGACCCCGAAGGCTCGGGAGAAGGTTGGGGGAGGGGACCCACTGGAACAGCTGTTGGGAGACAGATGGTAGCCTCCCGTCAAGGCCGTCCAGCGTGTTCTTTAACGTGCAAAGGGTATGGCTCTCCCGCACACGGGGCCACGGCTCAACGTCCCATACGACGGACGGTGGCTTTTCCAAGCCAATCGGTGTCACCTACTGACCGTGGGCAGGGCGGGGAATTTTTGCGGAGATAAATCTCAACGCTGACCCAGCTGGGACTCGAACCTGGAAATTACAGATTACGAGCCTGGCGCGCTACCGACTGAGACATCCCCGCCCCACATCACTTAGGAATGAATCATACTTTCTCCTGCTTTATATGCTGATTTAGTTTCCGTCATTGATTTTTGAATGTGGTATCAGAAATCTGGTTGTTTGAGTTGGATTGTTTTACCTCTGAGAGGCTCTTTTGTACGGTCGCTCAAAAAAATATCCGAACACTACGGTTGATTACAGAATTCAGAAAAAATATCTGGCAAAGATTTTTTTTTAGAAATTAGTGATCTGGCAACCTTCGTGTCACGTGACACGAAGGTTGCCAGATCACTAATTTCTAAAAAAAAATCTTTGCCAGATATTTTTTCGACACGAAGGTTGCCAGATCGCTAATTTCTAAAAAAATCGTTGCCAGATATTTTTTCGACACGAAGGTTGCCAGATCGCTAATTTCTAAAAAAATCGTTGCCAGATAATTTTTCTGAATTCTGTAATCAGCCATAGTGTTGGCATATTTTTTTGAGTGACTGTACTCCCCATAAGCTAAATGAGCAGGTCACAAGGACCCCAAAGGCTCAGAGAAGGTTGAAGGAACGGGACGCACTAGACAGCTGTTTGGAGACATATGGTAGTCTCCCATCAAGGTCATCCAGCGTGTTCTTTAACGTGCACAGGGTTGGGGGTTTTTTACCTCTGAGCGGCACTTTTTTTGCACACCATGGGCTAAATGGCCAGGTCACATGGACCCCGAAGGCTCAGAGAAGGTTGGGGGAGGGGACCCACTGGAACAGCTGTTGGGAGACAGATGGTAGCCTCCCGTCAAGGCCATCCAGCGTGTTCTTTAACGTGCACAGGGTATGGCTCTCCCGCACACGGGGCCACGGCTTAACGTCCCATCCGACGGACGGCGGCCTTTCCAAGCCCATCGGTGTCCCCTACTGACCGTGGGCAGGGCGGGGAATTTTGCGGAGATAAATCTCAACGCTGACCCAGCTAGGACTCGAACCTGGGAACTACAGATTACGAGCCTGGCGCGCTACCGACTGAGCCACCCCCGCCCCGCCACAAGGGTTTTCACTCGAATATAGATTCAATTTTACACTAATCATCATCATCATCATCATCATCATCCTCAAGCAGCCATGGGCTACGGAGGTCCAACCAGACCGTGCAATTTAGTTCTCCAAGCAAGTCTATCTTGAGCTACATCTACTGCATCTGGCCACTGCACACCAATTCTAACAAGGTCCTGTTTGACATTGTCTGCCCACCGATCCTAGGTCTCCCCTTCTTTCTGAGGCCTTTAGGCACACTGTTCATAACCCTATTCGCCAATCTATAATTATTCATACGGGCAACATGGCCAAACCAACGGAGTCTCTCTCTGCACAATATGCTGCTTAAAGGAGGTTGCAAACTTCTTTTCCTAATCTCACCATTAGTTACAGAGTTGAACCACCTAATACCCAAGATACTGCGTAAGCATCTGGAATCAAAAGCATCTAGTTTCCTGTTATCTGGTTTACAAAGTGTCCAAGTTTCACTACCATAACTAACCCTAGAAAGAACCAAACTATCATACAGTCTAATTTTAGTGTTTAGGTGTATACGCCTATTTCTCCACACTCTCCATAGGTTCTTAAAAGTCCCAGCAGCAATCCCTATTCGTCTGTTAATCTCATGCCGCACATCACCATTATCTGTTACATAGCTCCCAAGATAATTAAACTGTGACACCTGCTGAAGACTGTAACCATTCAGATTAACTGAATCACAACCTGCCTGACCAATTTTCATCACTTTAGTTTTCTCTCTGTTTATAACCAAACCTATTCTACTACCAGTCTCATCAACAGCTCGAATGAAAGAGTTCATCTCATCAACATCATTTGCCAAAAGGGCTAAATCTTCAGCATAATCTAAATCAGAAATTTTTGTATCTCCAGCCCATTTAAGGCCAAAATCTTTCCCTTGAAGTGAATTTCGCACAACATAATCAATAACCAAACTAAAGAGAAAAAGAGACAAAATGCACCCTTGTCGAACACCAGAAGTAATGCTAAACCAATTGCTACAAGCCTTACCAACTCTCACACATGACTCAGTGTTATTATAGAGAGCCTTCATTATGTTAACTAACTTGTCTGGTATACCATATGATTTCACAATCAACCACAAATAGTGACGATCAACAGAGTCGAAAGCCTTTTTGAAATCAACAAAGCTAGCAACCAAAGGTTTCTGAAACTCTAAACATTTCTCAAGAATCTGCCTAAGTGAAAATATCTGATCCACACATCCCCTACTACTTCTGAATCCACATTGCTCATCACGCAATTGACTGTCAACCAGATTCTTAATTCTATTAAGCACAATCATGGAAAGAACTTTACCTGGAACAGAGAGTAGGCTGATACCCCTATAGTTATCACAAGAACTGCGATCACCTTTTTTGAAAATAGGGATAACAATAGCTCTGGTAAAATCCTTAGGAACCATGCCTTTATCATAAAAGAGATTCAGAATTTCAGTCATCCAAGTGGTAACCGAAACATTCCGAGCTCTAAGCATTTCGGTAGTAATTTCATCTACCCCTGGGGATTTATGAAGTTTAAGTTTAGAAACAGCCAAAATAACTTCAGATTGTGTTATAGGGCCAACGTTAAAGCCAACAATGCATCTATCATCATTGCAAACAATGGGAGTAGAATTAACCACATTGTTTAGAACATCACTGAAATGCTCAGCCCACCTAGCCATGACAGAATCCTCCCCTTCTATAACCTTACCTTGTTTATCCTTCAATCCTTGTATGCCTGTCCGTTTTCTACCACACAAAACATTAACTATCTGGTACAGCTCTCTGCTGTTGTGCTGTCTAACTGCTTCCTCGGCTTTGCCAGCCAAACCATCAAGCCAAAGATTCTTATCAGCAGCTAACTGATCCTTTACAAGTTTATTAAGGTCTCTGTAATGCTTTCTATTAGGACTAGTAGGGTATTGATTAAGGGCATTCCTGCAGTTCTTTCTTTCCGAAATAAGCTCAAGTGCCTTATCACTCAGATAATTCTGTCTCTTCTGCTCCTTTTTTCCTAAAAGAGTACTGTTAGTGTCCAAAAAAGCCTGTTTAAAATGATCCCATTCTTCCTCAACTTCAGTAGTAAGCAAACCATGACTGTCATAATGACTAAGTAACCTATCATGGTAAGCTTTGGTTATAATTGGATCTTTCAGAGCTTCAGTATTAAAAGTAAATTTTTTAACCCTAGCACAACACTTTTTAAGTTTAAGTTGCAACACACTTTTAACAAGGTAATGGTCAGATCCAATTTCAGCTCCCCTATATGCCCTGGTATTCCTAACAGAACTAGCCCATTTGCTGTTAATTAATATGTAATCAATCATATTCATATGCAGCCCATCAGGTGAAACCCATGTGTACTTATGTATGTCGCGGTGTTTGTAATAAGTGTTAGTTATTCTGAATCCATTGAGTTTACTTACCTGTAGGAGACGTTGCCCATTGCCATTGCAGCTACCAATACCAAAAGGGCCTATTACTCCTCCCCAAAGGTCAGAGTCAGTACCAACTTTGGCATTGAAGTCACCAAGAACAAGGGTAATATCTCCTTTCTTGACAGAATTCAAAATATCCTGAAGTTGTTCATAAAACCTATCCTTCTCATCCTCATTGGCATCCTCAGTGGGGGCATAACAGCAGATAACATTCAAGTCTTTAACGCTTGTCTGAAATTTTGCTGTAAGAAACCTTTCATTAATGCACTCATATCCTAGAAGAGCATCGCTAGCGTGTCTGCTGAGAAGCAGACCCACGCCTTGGTGATGCTTATTGTCGTCCCTCCCTGAAAAGAGAAATTTAAGATTATTTTTAAGAATCTGACCTTTACATATCCATCTGGTCTCTTGCAAGCCGAGAATATCTAAATTATAACGGTGGAATTCTTGTGTGAGGACATCAAGAGAAAAAGCTCTGTGCAGAGTCCTCACATTCCAACTACCTATGGAGAGAAAATGGTTAGTGGGATGTTTAAAGAAACTATGTTTATTGAGAGAGGGAATGCCGACAATATCAAACAGCCCCCTAATCGCAGACATGGGGCAAAGACCCGTTCCCCCACTACTAAAGGCTGAAGCCATCTACACTGGAAGACTTCCTCCAATGTAGAGTTTGACGATGCCAATAGAAGCAAAGAGTTCAGGTGCCTGCGATGACTTCTGCTCAGGATTATCCACCAGCTGATAAACATATCCTGCGAATCTATTCACTTGGGGCTGTCAACCCACAAGCAAACAGAAAACACAGCGGAAGATTTTCCCTCCACAGAAGCCCACCAGTGCAGCAAAATCAGGATCCATAATCAAGCTCAGAGCCATATATCTGTCCAGTCCAGTAGGTTTATATGGTCAGCACCAGGACCCTGTGTGGTTGACCACTCCTCAGCAGGGTAGAAAAAAAAGAAAAGTAGCCATAGTTGTCCAGATCAGTAGGCCACACTAATCTGGCAGCCCTCCCCTTCCGTTCACTTCCACAAGAGAGTATCTCTTTTGAAAGTTACTAACTGTCCGCACCACGAGAAGGCGGGGTTGGACATTAGGTGCTAGGCCTGGCCGGTTCTATGCATCATCACAGGGGATTGGTGCATAGCCCTCCTTCCAGTTACTACCTAGCTACCATTTACAGATGGTACAATTACACTAATACAATGCTATAAAAAGAAAGTTTCCAACGACAACGGGGCAGGGGTCGGTAGCGCGCCAGGCTCGTAATCTGCAGTTCCTAGGTTCGAGTCCCAGCTGGGTCAGCGTTGAGATTTATCTCCGCAAAATTTCCCCGCCTTTCCCACGGTCAATAGGGGACACCGATGGGCTGGAAAATGCCGCCGTCCGTCGGATGGGACGTTAAGCCGTGGCCCCGTGTGCGGGAGAGCCATACCCTGTGCAGGTTAAAGAACACACTGGATGGCCTTGACGGGAGGCTACCATCTGTCTCCCAACAGCTGTTCCAGTGGGTCCCCTCCCCCAACCTTCTCTGAGCCTTCGGGATCCTTGTGACCTGGCCATTTAGCCCATGGTGTGCAAAAAAGTGCCGCTCAGAGGTAAAACAACCCAACATTAAAGAACACGCTGGATGGCCTTGACGGGAGGCTACCATCTGTCTCCCAACAGCTGTTCCAGTGGGTCCCCTTCCTCAACCTTCTCTGAACCTTCGGGATACTTGTGACCTGGCCATTTAGGTCATGGTGTGCAAAAAAGTGCCGCTCAGAGGTAAAACAATCCAACGTTAAAGAACACGCTGGATGGCCTTGACGGGAGGCTACCATCTGTCTCCCAACAGCTGTTCCAGTGGGTCCCCTTCCTCAACCTTCTCTGAACCTTCGGGATACTTGTGACCTGGCCATTTAGGTCATGGTGTGCAAAAAAGTGCCGCTCAGAGGTAAAACAATCCAACGTTAAAGAACACGCTGGATGGCCTTGACGGGAGGCTACCATCTGTCTCCCAACAGCTGTTCCAGTGGGTCCCCTTCCTCAACCTTCTCTGAGCCTTCGGGATACTTGTGACCTGGCCATTTAGGTCATGGTGTGCAAAAAAGTGCCGCTCAGAGGTAAAACAATCCAACGTTAAAGAACACGCTGGATGGCCTTGACGGGAGGCTACCATCTGTCTCCCAACAGCTGTTCCAGTGGGTCCCCTTCCTCAACCTTCTCTGAACCTTCGGGATACTTGTGACCTGGCCATTTAGGTCATGGTGTGCAAAAAAGTGCCGCTCAGAGGTAAAACAATCCAACGTTAAAGAACACGCTGGATGGCCTTGACGGGAGGCTACCATCTGTCTCCCAACAGCTGTTCCAGTGGGTCCCCTTCCTCAACCTTCTCTGAGCCTTCGGGATACTTGTGACCTGGCCATTTAGGTCATGGTGTGCAAAAAAGTGCCGCTCAGAGGTAAAACAATCCAATCCAACGACTACAAACTTAACTGTGAAAGAATCTAATTGAGAATATAAATTTGAGAATACTCAAATACTTTTTTCATATTTTATTATTATTTAATATCATTATTAACCAGATTATAAGTTTCCTCAAGAACTTTGAGTTGGATTGTTTTACCTCTGAGCGGCACTTTTTTGCACACCATGGATTAAATGGTCAGGTCACAAGGACCCCGAAGACTCAGAGAAGGTTGAGGGAGGGGACCCACTGGAACAGCTGTTGGGAGACAAATGGTAGCCTCCCGTCAAGGCCGTCCAGCGTGTTCTTTAACGCGCACAGGGCATGGCTCTCCCACACACGGAGCCATGGCTTAACGTCCCATTCGACGGACGGCGGCCTTTCGAAGCCCATCGGTGTCCGCTACTGACCATGGCCAGAGCGGGGAGTTCTGCGGATATAAATCTCAATCAACGCTGATCCAGCTAGGACTCGAACCTGGGAACTGCAGATCCCTCAAGAACTGTTGATCCCAAAACTCCAAGACCAGATCCCACGGAATATCATTAAAATATCTATATTATTGTCTATTTCATTATTTATTTTTTAATCATTCTATTACCTTCATTTTTTTAATGAAGTTACGTTTGGAAAATAATGTTTTTCAAAATAAATACGAATATCTGATGTTTTTCTATTATGCGATATCCCTTTTAAAATGGGGGCGGGGGTGGCTCAGTCGGTAGCGCGTTAGGCTCGTAATCTGCAGTTCCCAGGTTCGAGTCCCAGCTGGGTCAGCGTTGAGATCTCCGCAAAATTCCCCGCCCTGCCCACGGTCAGTAGGGGACACCGATGGGCTTAGAAATACCGGTGTCCGTCGGATGGGGCGTTAAGCCGTGGCCCCGTGTGCGGGAGAGCCATACATTGTGCATGTTAAAGAACACGCTGGATGGCCTTGACGGGAGGCTACCATCTGTCTCCCAACAGCTGTTCCAGTGGGTCCCCTCCCCCAACATTCTCTGAGCCTTCGGGGTCCATGTGACCTGGCCATTTAGCCCATGGTGTGCAAAAAAGGGCCGCTCAGAGGTAAAACAACCCAACCCAGTTGTTTTCTTTACTAACAAAATAATTTAAACATAAAACTTACCATCGTTGATAAATTTTTCCCGCCTATTCGCATCCAACAAAAACTGGCATAGCGAAAAAACAGCGAAAATCTAAACCATATTCCCAACTGCACCTCATTCTTTCTGAGTGTAAAGCAGAATCTTGTTTGCATACTGATAGTTAATATTCCAGAATAAAAAAAGTCCGGCAGCAGCACATCTCTGGCTAGACACAGTTAATCCCTTATTAGGAAACTTTTCCATGTTCCGTAACTTACACCTACTCTTGTAAACTTCATATATTGTTTTGAAACTCACTTTATATCATTAAAATTACATGGCGCCCAATGTTTTTATTTCTATTCGTGTCTTTAATTTTATTCTGCATGAGTCCCTCTTGTGTTTTTTGAAAGAATGACTTCAAATGTTGTACCACGTCATCAAGAACATATTGTCTCTAAGAAAGTTGATACAGTGACCTGATCTTCTTCTTATCCCTTTCGGCCAAGTCGTGGCCTCACTCACGATCATATTCCCTTTCTAGTTTGGGTATTGCTTTTGATCCATATTCAAATAAGGTCGGATTCTTATGTATATAAGGAGAGAGAGAGACCCACCATCATCACACAAGTTGGTTTCTCTTCCACCAGCTCATTTGCCTCAACCACCAGCTCATTTGCCTCAACCACCTACAGCTAAAATGAAGGTAAGCCTCTTTCCAGTCAAGGAGCGGTAAGAAATATATTTCGGTCTTAACAATCTTCGTACAGTTGATATTTTTATAACTTTAAATTCTTTACACCAGATTTTTATATTTTTCGAAATTTATCTCTTTAGATTAAATGCAATATTTTCGTAATTATTTAAAATATGAAACTTATTCGAAAAAGATGAAATTTTTGAAAATTTCGCTGTAGCAGAATCGCATGCTTTGAGAACTAAATAGTTCATGATAAATATGAGAATTAGAATTTTTTTTTTTAAATTGACTAATATGATGATGATGCATGAGTTAATCATTCACGCATCATCATCATCCTATTAGTCAGTTAAAAAAAATTCCAATTCTCATATTTATTGTTTATTAGGCTTGGCCGAGTGGTTAGCGCGCTTGGCTACTGATCTACGGGACCTGGGTTCGATCCCCGGATAAGGCATGGATGTATGTGTCGTTTTTCTGCTGAGGTCCTGCCATCTTCTCAGACCTTCTACTATGGCATATAAACTGACAGGCTCCTGTCAGACCTCTGTGGCAAGCAGCTGCTTGAGGGGGTATTTATTTTTTATTTATGAATTATCCCATACAAAAAACAGTTCATCAGATTTTGAACAAATGAGGAGCAGAATAAATGAATAATTTTGATCCCAACAGTGGAGACAGGGACGCACTCGGGGGGGGGTCTGGTCTCCCCCCCCCACTAAATTCAGAGAAGCAAAACTCGTTAACATTCAATTTCTTCTCAATCTTCTTATCAATTTAGCAAAACCAATCAGGCTTCTCGAAGTTAGTTCTAGATTTAACATTTCCTCAAATCGTTGGGGTGGCTCAGTCGGTAGCGCGCCAGGCTCGTAATCTGTAGTTCCCAGGTTCGAATCCCAGCTGGGTCAGCGTTGAGATTTATCTCCGCAAAATTTCCCCGCCCTGCCCACGGTCAGTAGGGGACACCGATGGGCTTGGAAAGGCCGCCGTCCGTCGGATGGTGTGCAAATCCATTTAGCCCATGGTGTGCAAAAAAGTGCCGCTCAGAGGTAATCCAATCCTCGAATCGTTAGTAGTATTTCACATTTTTTTTCACCTTAAATAGTCAGAAATTTCAATTACATAAACTTACGTTAAATGAACTTACTTGGCATTGTCTTTTCAAAAAAAAATAGTTCAGAAAAGTTATCCATGGTAAATACAGTCGCTCAAAAAAATATCCGAACACTACGGTTGATTACAGAATTCAGAAAAAAATATCTGGCAACGATTTTTTTAGAAATTAGTGATCTGGCAACCTTCGTGTCACGATATTTTTTTCTGAATTCTGTAATCAACCGTAGTGTTCGGATATTTTTTTTGAGCGACTGTACACAAATTACTTGTAGATATACAATTCAACAATTATTCATCTGGAAAAAAAACCTCCAGTGTCAGCGATAATTATTTTTCAGATGAATAATTGAGCAAAGTCATTCCAAAAAATATCAAAATATATCACGGATATCTTTTGATTAAATGAAAAAAAAAAAGTTCCGTTTAAATATTTTCAAAATTTTTACTAACGTATCTTTCACTCGAAAGACTGAAATCTAATTAAATATGCCTATGCAATAATAATAACTGCCATAATCAATGAAGTACCACACTGATCACAAAATCTGTCTTTCTTCCAGACTCTGGTTGTCCTGGCAACTCTCCTGGTCGCGACATCGGCTCAGAGGTACATCGCTGCAGGAGGATATCAGGTAAAAAATTTCTTTCACATCTTCTTAGTCAAACACCTGGGGCGGGGGTGGCTCAGTCGGTAGCGCGCCAGGCTCGTAATCTGTAGTTCCCAGGTTCGAGTCCCAGCTTGGTCATCGTTGAGATTTATCTCCGCAAAATTCCTCGCCCTGCCCACGTTCAGTAGGGGACACCGATGGGCTTGGAAAGGCCGCCGTCCGTCGGACGGGACGTTAAGTCGTGGCCCCGTGTGCGGGAGAGCCATACCCTGTGCACGTTAAAGAACACGCTGGATAGCCTTGACGGGAGGCTACCATCTGTTTCCCAACAGCTCTTCCAGTGGGTCCCCTCCCCCAACCTTCTCTGAGCCTTCGGGGTCCTTGTGGCCTGGCCATTTAGCCCATGGTGTGCAAGAAAGTGCCGCTCAGAGGTAAAACAACCCAACGTTAAAGAACACGCTGGATGGCCTTGACGGGAGGCTACCATCTGTCTCCCAACAGCTCTTCCAGTGGGTCCCCTCCCCCAACCTTCTCTGAGCCTTCGGGGTCCTTGTGGCCTGGCCATTTAGCCCATGGTGTGCAAGAAAGTGCCGCTCAGAGGTAAAACAACCCAAACAATCTAGTCAAACACCATCTGTTAGAAGAAACAGATACACTATTGGCGCTTTAATTTTTGAAATTAAAGTTTAGGCTTCTTGTAGTAGGAGATGTGCTCCCTTCATTAGATAACTTTAATAACATTAACAGAAGCGAAATATATGTAAATATTTAGCATATTTTTAAAAAATATTTTCAAATGACAACTAAAACAGCGGGTTGGGTTGGGTTGTTTTACCTCTGAGCGGCACTTTTTTTGCACACCATGGGCTAAATGGCCAAGTCACATGGACCCTGAAGGCTCAGAGAAGGTTGGGGGAGGGGACCCACTGGAACAGCTGTTGGGAGACAGATGGTAGCCTCCCGTCAAGGTCATCCAGCATGTTCTTTAACGTGCACAGGGTATGGCTCTCCCGCACACGGGACCACGGCTTAACGTCCCATCCGACGGACGGCGGCCTTTCCAAGCCCATCGGTGTCCCCTACTGACCGTGGGCAGGGCGGGGAATTTTGGGGAGATAAATCTCAACGATGACCAAGCTGGGACTCGAACCTGGGAACTACAGATTACGAGCCTGGCGCGCTACCGACTGAGCCACCCCCGCCCCCAGTGTTCAAAGGGACGTGGGTTCGAGCCACTTGGGTACTGATCAAAGGGACCTGGGTTCGAGACGTTTGGCTACTGATCAAAGGAGACTGCTTCGAGACGCTTGATTGCTGATCAAAATGACCTGGGCTCGAGACGCTTGATTGCTGATCAAAATGACCTGGGCTCGAGACGCTTGATTGCTGATCAAAATGACCTGGGCTCGAGACGCTTGATTGCTGATCAAAATGACCTGGGCTCGAGACGCTTGATTGCTGATCAAAATGACCTGGGCTCGAGACGCTTGATTGCTGATCAAAATGACCTGGGCTCGAGACGCTTGATTGCTGATCAAAATGACCTGGGCTCGAGACGCTTGATTGCTGATCAAAATGACCTGGGCTCGAGACGCTTGATTGCTGATCAAAATGACCTGGGCTCGAGACGCTTGATTGCTGATCAAAATGACCTGGGCCCGAGACGCTTGGCTACTGATCAACGGGACCTGGGTTCGAGCCACCTGGCTACTGATTAACGGGACCTGGGTTCGAGCCACTTGGCTACTGGTCAAAGGGACCTGGGTTCGAGCCACTTGGCTGCTGATCAAAGGGACCTGGGTTCGAGCCCTCTGTAAGGCATGGGTATTTGTGTTGTTTTTCTGATGAGAACCCGCCATTCTCACAGACCTACTATGGCGTATAAACTGAAAATCTCCTGTCAGACCTCTGTGGCAAGCAGCTGCTTGAGGAAGTATTTATGTTTTCATTACTTCATCCATCAATTAATGAATTCCAATGTTGATACCAAAATAAAAACAATATCATTCCATATTGAAAATTGTTTTTACATGTGTAACAATGAGAATTTTTGTTCTTTCTCCAAAGGGTGGTCCTCAGAGGTACGACGAAGTCCCCACTCCATACTCCTTCAGCTACGTAGCCGAAGGTGACGAAGGCAGCAGCAGCCACCAGGAGACGGGCGACGGAGCCGGCAGAGTGCAAGGATCCTACTCACTGAACGACATTGACGGTCGCATCCGCATCGTCGAATACGTCGCCGACATCGATGGATACAGAGCAACGATCCGCACCAACGAGCCTGGAACTGCCAATCAGAATCCAGCTGATGTCTACATTGAATCACTTGCTGGAGGAGTCGGTGGTGGAGGATCAGGAGTTGTCCGCAGGCAACGGGTGGTTCCTGGTTATTATTAGGCATGCTGTGATGTATTGAGAGCCTTTCTGTGGATCAACGACGAATGGATTTCTTGTGAGCCTCTGTGGGAAGATTCGTGCTGCCAAAAGTGTGGTGTTATACAAAATGGGATGCTTGGACTTCTTCATTTCAGCTCCTGCTCTTCTTCTTCACTTGATGCAATTTATGTCCTCCTTGTTTACTCTCCTGCTTATTTATTTGCTTCTGTAATGGTTTTTTTTTCTGTTGGCTGACGAAAAAAGTTGTTCTCGGGCTGCTGCTAGACAAAGCGACTGTGATGTAAATATAGATCTTGAAAAAATAAAAAAGTTTCTTATAAATTCCTGTGTCAAAAAACGTGTCAATTTCAAAACAATATGAGCTTATTGTTGAATGTAAAAAAAATATTCTCATTCGAATATACCAAAAAGGATATTTAGTCCAATAAAACACTACAATGCCACTACTATAGAAAACTTGAAAAGAATTTGGGGAGTACTATATAAAATATAAGAAGTTTGAGTACTATGTAAAACACTAAGAATCCTTTATAAAACATAAAAAGTATTAAGTATGCATAAAACTTAATAAAGTATTGAGTACTATATAAAACATAAAAGTTGGGTTGGGTTGTTTTACCTCTGAGCGGCACTTTTTTGCACACCATGGGCTAAATGGCCAGGTCACATGGACCCCGAAGGCTCAGAGAAGGTTGGGGAAGGGGACCCACTGGAACAAGCTGTTGGGAAACAGATGGTAGCCTCCCGTCAAGGCCATCCAGCGTGTTTTTTAACGTGCACAGGGTATGGCTCTCCCACACACGGGGCCACGGCTTAACGTCCCATCCGACAGACGGCGGCCTTTCCAAGCCCATCAGTGTTCCCTACTGACCGTGGACAGGGCGGAGATATTTGGGGGAGATAAATCTCAACGCTGACCCAGCTGGGACTCGAACCTGGGAACTAAAGATTACGAGCCTGGCGCGCTACCGACTGAGCCACCCCCGCCCCAAACATAAAAGTATCGAGTACTATAGTGTCACCCGAAACTTTTCCTCTTTGAGACATGCGACATGAACTAAGTATGATCCGCTTTAACTAAAATAATTAACTATTCATAATTGCTAATATAGGACTACATATTAGTACTTATTGTTGATCTGACTTCGAAAATTGCTTTCTAACAAATAATTTTTAAAGAGTGACCAAAAGAGGATTTAGACTCGAACCAGGAACAACCCACAGGCTAGTAATACGTAGTCTCGTATTTCCTAACTGAAGTTGCGACGAGTAGAGGTTTTAAAAAAAATAATAAATACCCCCTCAAGCAGCTGCTTGCCACAGAGGTCTGACAGGAGCCTGTCAGTTTATATGCCACAGTAGAAGATCTGAGAGGATGGCAGGACCTCAGCAGAAAACAACACGAACAGCCATGCCTTACCCAGGGCTCGAACCCAGGTCCCTTAGATCAGTAGCCAAGTGTGCTAACCACTCGGCCACGAACGATGGACAAATTTGCAAATTTTGTTTAAACAATAACAAAAAAATTCATTTAAATTTCAGACCCAACAGAATTCCACCATAGAGGTGGAAGAATTGACTCTACAATCACATTTTTAAATACCAGCTCCACTTAGACAAGTTTAATTTAAAGTGACAGTTAAAGTTAAAGTGACAACAGTCAGAATGAAGTGTATTAAAATAACCCTACCACATTTGAAGACTTCTCAGGAACGAGAACTGGATTCCGCTAGGTCAGGGATGGGCAATTGTTTTCGTATCTACACTGCGCATGCGTATTGACGTGACCGTCCTAGTGGAAAATACGAGACGAATCTTCGGTCGCGCACGGGAAGGAAATTTTTCTGAGAATTAAATATGATGATAGATGAAGCTACTTCTATTGAAACAAATATAAAAGTGAGTAAGAAATTAAAACCATGGATTTCAGATGCAATTTTAGTTTCTATCAAAGAAAGAAATAGGATGTTTAAATTGCAAAGTGAGAGTAGCTTTAACTAATGTTGGTTGTTTGGTTGTTTTACCTCTGAGCGGCGCTTTTTTACATACCATGGGCCAAATGGCCAGGTCACATGGACCCCTAAGACTCACATAAGGTTGGTGGGAGGGGATCCACTGGAACAGCTGTTGGGAGACAGATGGTAGCCTCCCGTCAAGGCCATCCAGTGTTCTTTAATCCAGTGTTCTTTAACGTGCACAGGATATGGCTCTCCCGCATACGGAGCCACGGTTTAACGTTCCATCCGACGGACGGCGGCCTTTGCAAGCCCATCGGTGTCCCCTACTGATCGTGGGCAGGGCGGGGAATTTTTGCGGAGATAAATCTCAAAGCTGACCCAGCTGGGACTCGAACCTGGGAACTACAGATTACGAGCCTGGGCTTTAGCTAATGCTTTCAACGACTATCTCACTGGTATAATATATAAATCATTCCAAACTATTCCAAAATCAAATGATATTGAGATATTTCCATTTAAAGAAATATACAATTCATTCTTTATTGAAGAAATATACGACAGGGAAGTACAAGCAGTTATAAAGAACTTAAATTCTGGAAAGTCTTGTGGAACTGGGGCGGGGGTGGTTCAGTCGGTAGCGCGCCAGGCTCGTAATCTGTAGTTCCCTGGTTGGAGTCCCAGCTCGGGCAGCGTTGAGATTTATCTCCGCAAAATTCCCCGCCTTTGCCCACGATCAGTAGGGGACACCGATGGGCTTGGAAAGGCCGCCGTCCGTCGGATGGGACGTCAAGCCGTGGCCCCGTGTGCGGGAGAGCCATACCCTGTGCATGTTAAAGAACACGCTGGATGGCCTTGACGGGAGGCTACCATCTGTCTCCCAACAGCTGTTCCAGTGGGTCCCCTTCCCTAACCTTCTCTGAGCCTTCGGGGTCCATGTGACCTGGCCATTTAGCCCATGGTGTGCAAAAAAGTGCCGCTCAGAGGTAAAACAACCCAACCTTGTGGAACTGATAATATTTCTATATATATATATTTAAAAAAAATAAACCAAGAAAAAGGCATTTTGTGTTCTCTTTGTAATAAATCTCTGTTAGCAGGTTCTTTTCCTGCTTGCCTTAAGGTTGCTACTGTTGTACCAATTTTTAAGGGGGGGGGGGGGGGGTGATGAAACAAAATTTGAAAATTATCGACCTATGTCTATTTTGTCGATTTTCACCGAAATATTTTAAAAAATAGTTAAGAAGAGATTTTTAAATTTGTAGATAAATACAATTTTTTTTCAGACAACCAATATGGTTTTCGGAAAAATAGGGGGACTGAAGATGCAATTTTGAGATTGACCTCAATTATTCATCGTGATATTAACGATCATTTTAGAGTTGCCGTTTTGTTTCTAGATGTAAAAAAAAAGCATTTGATTCTGTTTCTCATAGTGTGTTGCTCAAAAAATTAGAAAAGGTTGGAATGAGAGGTCTTGTACAGTCGCTCAAAAAAGTATCCGAACACTACGGTTGATTACAGAATTCAGAAAAAATATCTGGCAACGATTTTTTAGAAATTAGTGATCTGGCAACGATCTTGTCACGTGACACGAAGGTTGCCAGATCACTCATTTCTAAAAAAATCGTTGCCAGATATTTTTTCTGAATTCTGTAATCAACGGTAGTGTTCGGATACTTTTTTGAGCGACTGTACTATCTTGTCTAACTAGTTTTTTAACTGTAACACAGCAAATTGTAAAAATAAATAATTGTTAGAGTGTCTTTGCTTATGTTAATTTTAGTGGTCAATATTATATTTAATATTTTTAATGACCTATGTGATTTACCTTTGAATGGGATTAACATTGTATTCGCAGATGATGTTGCAACTGGTTTACTTGGCAACATTGATGACATTGTTATAAAAATAAATGAGGATTTAAACGAAATAAATAACTGATTTGTGAAAAATATTCTAATTTTAAATGTCAACAACTCAAAATATATAAATTTTAGACTAAAAATTAGTCGATTGATGAACTACACAATGAGTTAATTTATCATGATATGAGCTATCAAAATTGGTCATGTTCTTGTCCAGTTATACTGGGTGTTGATGGTTTTAGATATCAGAAAGTATTTATAGATAGTCACCTCACATGGAAGTTGCATGTAAAAAACCTAGTAAAGAGTTGGAATATCGCGATTTCAAAAATATATTTTATTAGAAGTTTTTTTTTAATTTGCCCACGTTAAAAATAATTTACAATTCGTGGATTTGGGTTGTTTTACCTCTGAGCGGCATTTTTTTGCACACAATGGGCTAAATGGCTAGGTCACATGGATCCCGAAGGCTCAGAGAAGGTTGGGGGAGGGGACCCACTGGAACAGATGTTGGGAGACAGATGGTAGCCTCCCGTCAAGGCCATCCAGCGTGTTCTTTAACGTTGGGTTGTTTTACCTCTGAGCGGCACTTTTTTGCACACAATGGGCTAAATGGCCAGGTCACATGGACCCCGAAGGCTCAGAGAACGTTGGGGGAGGGGACCCACTGGAACAGCTGTTGGGAGACAGATGGTAGCCTCCCGTCAAGGCCATCCAGCGTGTTCTTTAACGTGCACAGGGTATGGCTCTCCCGCACATGGGGCCACGGCTTAACGTCCCATCCGACGGACGGCGGTCTTTCCAAGCCCATCGGTGTCCCCTACTGACCGTGGGCAGGGCGGGGAATTTTTGCGGAGATAAATCTCAACGCTGCCCCAGCTGGGACTCGAACCTGGGAACTACAGATTACGAGCCTGGCGCGCTACTGACTGAGCCACCCCCGCCCCTACAATTCGTGGATAAACTCTTATTTGGAGTATGGTATTATTTCATGGCGTGGCCTTTATGAATCAAATTTGAGACCTATTCAGAATCTTCAAAACTATGCGTTGAGGTGCATGCTCAAGAAACGAAAGTTTGATAGCATCCAAATTTATTATACTTCTTTACAAATTTTACAAGTCCAAAAATTATATATATTTACCATTCCCGTGGCCGAGTGGTTAGCGCGCTTGGCTACTGATCTACGGGACCTGGGTTCGAGCCCCGGGTAAGGCATGGCTGTTTGTGTCGTTTTTCTGCTGAGGTCCTGCCATCCTCTCAGACCTTCTACTATGGCATATAAACTGACAGGCTCCTGTCAGACCTTCGTGGCAAGCAGCTGCTTGAGGGGGTATTTATATTGTCAAAAATTAGGTTGATTCAAATGTAAAAGTTTTCAATAAAAGTACCAGACTTTCAACAGTTGTACATTTAAATGGGGTTACTCCCAGAAAAACATCTTTTTGCAAATATTATGTATACCTGGCTCCTAAAATATTCAATAGTTTACCTTGCAACATAACGATCTTTATCTTTATCTTTTATCTTTATCTTTTTAAAAAATTAATTATGAAATTGATTCTCGAGAAAAAGGTAGAAAATTGGTTATAGTGATTATGCCTTGCTTGATTATAATATCTAAATACACATTTTGAGACATAATGTTAACGGGTTTATTCTATGTCAGTGTTAAATAAGTTGGCACTGTTGTTTTACAATATTTTGTTTTCTTAATCTAATATCTCCACAAACGAGCTTTGGTTCATGTGGAGTTTTATATTTTGCACTTTAAAAATTGTCTATTTACTTTGGAAAAGAAAAACATTTATTCCTTTTGTCGTTATAAGTTTTAGGTTGGGTTGTTTTACCACTGAGCGGCACTTTTTTGCACACCATGGGCTAAATGGCCAGGCCACATGGACCCTGAAGGCTCTCCCGCACACGGGGCCACGGCTTAACGTCCCATCCGACGGACGGCGGCCTTTCCAAGCCCATCGGTGTCCCCTACTGACCGTGGGCAGGGCGGGGAATTTTGCGGAGATAAATCTCAACGCTGACCCAGCTGGGACGTTATAAGTTTTAAATTACATGTTTGTAATGTAACAAAAGTGTGAAATAAATTGGATTTGATTTTTGATAAGTTTTAGAGATGGAAAAGGTTAGAGTTATCAAGAGAGTCCACGTTCTGTGAGACCCACCCACAACAACGTGTTTCCAATTATTTATCCTCTCATTAATAGCATCTTGTCTTCGAATATTTCACTTGAAACTTGAACAGAATAATAATCATCGCAACGTGGACGTTCTTTATGACAGAACTGCCACGTTCGCTTCTTATATCACTTCCAGATTATATCGTGTGTTTCACTCCAATTGGTTATGGAGACACGACTGGGTGTGTCCTGTGCTCGATGACCCGAATATAAAGAGCTAATTAGGCTTAACCTATCGCTTTTTCTTTAACGTAACAGCATTGAAGCTTCTCCATTCTTAACTGATGGCTTTCGGAAAGATGGCATGATCACGATTTTTCTGAATTATGGCGGGATAATAATAAAAAGTGGTTGCTCGTCAGTTATGCTGTCTTACCACTGAGCGGTACTTTCCTTTTTGCACAGAATGGGTTAAATATCCAGATCATAAGGACCCTAAGAGTTCAGAGAAGGTTGGGGAGGGGACCCACTGGACAGTTGTTAGGAGACAGATGGTAGCCTCCCGTCAAGGCCATCTAGCGTGTTCTTTAACGTGCAAAGGGTCACGGCTCAGTGCCCGTTATAGTGAATATTGCTCTCTCCCCACACAGGGCCACGGCTTAACGTCCCATCCGACGGGCTGTGGCTTTTTAAAGTCCATCGGTGTCCCCTACTGATTGTAGCCAGGGCGGGGAGTTTTGCGGAGATAAATCTCCACGCTGTCCCAGCTGGGACTCGAACCTGAGAACTGCAGATTACGCATGACGCGCTACCAACTGAGCCACCCCCGCCCCTGGTTGCTCGTGCACTCGCATTTTTGGCGCGTGAAATGTACAGTCAGTGGGCACCGAATTATGACCACTTCATGTTTCGCCAATGGAAAGTTAATTTCCAATATCTGTAAATTCTAAAATAAGCGCTTTTTTTTTGAGAAAATGTAGCGGACGATAATTTAAAGATCTCAATCAAATAAATCTAAATTTCGATTTTCAATATTCGTTCAACATTTAAGAGCAGTGATGTTTTTTAAGTAAGCTATCAAGAAATTAAATGAATATTGAAATTATTATTTATACACTTAAAACATGTAGCTATTTATAAAATGGTTTAGAATAATATTTTTTGTTGCAATTAAATTCGAAAGTAAATACTTTTGTCTAACAACGCTATTATTAAATGACCAAACTTTCATAACTCTTCAAATGCTGAAATAATATGTTTGAAAATCGATATTTACGTAGAATTGATTGAGATATTTAATTTATCTTCAGTCACATTTTCCCATAAAATGCTTATTTAAAAGTTAGCGTCCCATTCACACAACATGCGGTGGGATGGTCATAATTCAACGATCACTCAATGTATATTGTTAATTAAAGAAAACTTAAAAATGAAAGACTGAAAACGGATAGTGATGTTAACCGGAACTTTTATAACGGAAATGACTTTCTGTTTTCTTTGGTTCGAGATTGAAAACGAAATAAATAAATTCGGTTACCACTTTTAACCTTTGTTTATCTATTACACTTAAGATAAAAAACATATTTAATTCTTTTTTTTATTTTTATCCTCGATATAAAGTCCTGTTAAGCACGTATAGAAACTGTCAGATACAGCCTTTTTCCATATTCTGTCATTATCGTGACACTGTTCTTGGGAATCTATTGTCGACCATTGGGTCGCAAACTGTCTCAGTTTTAATTTGAGATCGTAGATCGTATAATCATATTCGATGTACCGGGTAATAATTTTACCCCTAACCATCTCCATCATAAAGATATGCCTATTTGGCATGAGTAAGAACAAAATATATAAGTAAACCACCCTTAGGTGGGCCCCTAAGGGCAAACATAAGAAAAGCTAAAAATAGCAGTAAAATTGTATAAGAAACCTAAAACGGGTAGGTCTCCTCAGAAACTCTAGACAGTCACATTTTCATACCGTTTGAGCTCTCTACCGTTTTTGCTACCGTTTGAGGCCTCTTGTACTTGTTCAAAACAGTATGATCGTAAAGAATCAGAGAAGAAATAATCTCATTGGGATTATTGCTTACAGCCTCAAAAAATCTTTTTGAAGTGCGTTTTATATGTGTATGGGACCGGGTTCGAGCCCCGGGTTAAGGCATGGATGTGTGTCGTTTTTCTGCTGAGATCCTTCCATCCTCTCAGATCTCCTACTGTGGCATATAAACTGACAGGCTCCTGTCAGACCTCTGTGGCAAGCAGCTGCTTGAGGGGGTATTTAATTTAATTAATTTAATATATGGTCGATGCCCAGGTCTTTATGAAGTTGTTGAACCAGTTTATGAACCAGGGGGCATCGACCGCAGTTCTCAAAATCTTGTTCTGTAAGACCTGAATCTTACGAATATTGGTGGGTGTAGTTGGGTTGGGTTGTTTTACCTCTGAGCGGCACTTTTTTGCACACCATGGGCTAAATGGCCAGGTCACATGGACCCCGAAGTCTCAGAGAAGGGGACCCACTGGAACAGCTGTTGGGAGACAGATGGTAGTCTCCCGTCAAGGCCATCCAGCGTGTTCTTTAACGTGCACAGGGTATGGCTCTCCCGCATACGGGGCCACGGCTTATCGTCCCATCCGACGGACGGCGGCCTTTTCAAACCCATCGGTGTCCCCTACTGACCGTGGGCAGGGCGGGAATTTTGCGGAGATAAATCTCAACGCTGACTCAGCTGGGACTCGAACCTGGGAACTACAGATTACGAGCCTGGCGCGCTACCGACTGAGCCACCCCCGCCCCGGTGGGTGTAGTATTCGCCCATATGGGTGAAGCATAGAGAATCACCGGTCTGATGATTTTAATTTGTGTGCCACATAGTAAGAAGAAATAGGGATTGTTGAGAAAGAAACTCATGTCTCTGATTTCACGTGAAGCATGATTTGTCCTGCAGCATCTTCATGGAATGTTATGAGGCCTAATCTGTGAATTGCAGAATTGCTTATATTCTTTGGTAGTTGTTGTTGTTTTATTTTAAGAAACAATAATATCTGCTGTTGTATTTGAGATCTGATTTTTTTTTTGTATTAGCAGATTTTCTAGTGTGAGTTCTTCAACTTTGGGTTTTCCATTTCTCCTATTAAAGTGTTTCTATGCTCTTGGTAGAGGGGTTGGGTTGTTTTACCTCTGAGCGGCACTTTTTTTGCACACAATGGGCTAAATGGCCAGGTCACATGGACCCCGAAGGCTCAGAGAAGGTTGGGGGAGGGGACCCACTGGAACAGCTGTTGGGAGACAGATGGTAGCCCCCCGTCAAGGCCATCCAGCGTGTTCTTTAACGTTGGGTTGTTTTACCTCTGAGCGGCACTTTTTTTGCACACAATGGGCTAAATGGCCAGGTCACATGGACCCCGAAGGCTCAGAGAAAGTTGGGGGAGGGGACCCACTGGAACAGCTGTTGGGAGACAGATGGTAGCCCCCCGTCAAGGCCATCCAGCGTGTTCTTTAACGTTGGGTTGTTTTACCTCTGAGCGGCACTTTTTTTGCACACAATGGGCTAAATGGCCAGGTCACATGGACCCCGAAGGCTCAGAGAAGGTTGGGGGAGGGGACCCACTGGAACAGCTGTTGGGAGACAGATGGTAGCCCCCCGTCAAGGCCATCCAGCGTGTTCTTTAACGTTGGGTTGTTTTACCTCTGAGCGGCACTTTTTTTTCACACCATGGGATAAATGGCCAGGTCACATGGACCCCGAAGGCTCAGAGAAGGTTGGGGGAGGGAACCCACTGGAACAGCTGTTGGGAGACAGATGGTAGCCTCCCGTCAAGGCCATCCAGCGTGTTCTTTAACGTTAGGTTGTTTTACCTCTGAGCTGCACTTTTTTTGCACACCATGGGCTAAATGGCCAGGCCACAAGTACCCCGAAGGCTCAGAGAAGGTTGGGGGAGGGGACCCACTGGAACAGCTGTTGGGAGACAGATGGTAGCCTCCCGTCAAGGCCATCCAGCGTGTTCTTTAACGTTGGGTTGTTTTACCTCTGAGCGGCACTTTTTTTTGCACACAATGGGCTAAATGGCCAGGTCACATGGACCCCGAAGGCTCAGAGAAGGTTGGGGGAGGGGACCCACTGGAGCAGCTGTTGGGAGACAGATGGTAGCCCCCCGTCAAGGCCATCCAGCGTGTTCTTTAACGTGCACAGGGTATGGCTCTCCCACACACGGGGCCACGGCTTAACGTCCCATCCGACGGACGGCTGCCTTTCCAAGCCCTTCGGTGACCCCTACTGACCGTGGGCAGGGCGGGGAATTTTGCGGAGATAAATCTCAACGCTGACCCAGCTGGGACTCGAACCTGGGAACTACAGATTACGAGCCTGTCGCGCTACCGACTGAGCCATCCCCGCCCCTTTAGTCAGGTAGTATGCAATCTAATTTCCAGTGAGTCCGATATGACTTGAATGTTCTGTCTTAATCACGGATATATTCAGACAGAAATGTCCTTAGAATCAGAATCTCCTACATCAGCAGGAAATAAATAATTTCGACCTTTTTTCCTACAGTAATTTATATAAATATAATTCAAAAATTAAGCATTTTTTGACGAAATTAACAAACTAAAAATTCAACATTTTTTCACGAAATTAACAAATTAAAAATTCAAGACTGAAAACCAAGGGTATTACAAGTTTCCTAATTTTCTAAATAATTACGGGAAACATACCTCCGAATATCAAGTACCACTTACACTTAATGCTATCCCAAAGAAATACTAAATATAGATTCTTTTAGAAGACTAAAAATCGAATTAAAAAATATTTGGGAATTTCTATTTAGAATATTATTATGTGTTACGTTTAGTAAATTTATTTGATGTACACCATTTTTGTGGCTGAATGACCTATGTTTAATATAATTTATTCATTTTCCTGCAGATAAGCTGTTTAGTTGTTGTTGTTTTACCTCTGAGCGGCACTTTTTTGCACACCATGGGCTAAATGGCCAGGTCACATGGACCCCGAAGGTTCAGAGAAGGTTGGGGAGGGGACCCACTGGAACAGCTGTTGGGAGACAGATGGTAGCCTCCCGTCAAGGCCATCCAACGTGTTCTTTAACGTTGGGTTGTTTTACCTCTGAGCGGCACTTTTTTGCACACCATGGGCTAAATGGCCAGGTCACATGGACCCCGAAGGTTCAGAGAAGGTTGGGGAGGGGACCCACTGGAACAGCTGTTGGGAGACAGATGGTAGCCTCCCGTCAAGGCCATCCAGCGTGTTCTTTAACGTGCACAGGGTGTGGCTCTCCCGCACACGGGGCCACGGCTTAACGTCCCATCCGACGGACGGCGGCCTTTCCAAGCCCATCGGTGTCCCCTACTGACCGTGGGCAGGGCGGGGAATTTTGCGGAGATAAATCTCAACGCTGACCCAGCTGGGACTCGAACCTGGGAACTACACCGATAAGCTGTTTAGCTTTGCGGATCAAATGGTAAATGTATTTGTATTCTTTACTTTTATGAAGAAAAATTATATTCTTCTTCTTATAAAAAAAATTGGAAGCTTTTGAAACAATGCAAAAACAAAACTTTTTTAGGATTTTTTTTTGACAATTTGAAAGAATCAAATAAGTTTCTCTATTATCGAATGCATATTATAAGCAACTTCGTCAGAAGTGTGATTGTTTCATCTAATATACACCGGTGCGCAAAAGTTATGTTACAAGTCCATTTTTTTTCAATAATAACTCTGTAGCTTCTATATTCAGCCTTTTATGGTCAAATATGTGAAGATAAATTAATGACCTCAATCAAACCGTCTCAATCTCATATTTCAACAATATTCGTCAGGGATGGGATATCTCAGCCGGTAGCGTGCTATGCTCGAGTCCCATTTGGGTCAGCGTTGAGATTTATCTCCGCAAAACTCCCCCGCCCTGCCCACTGTCAGTAGGGGACACCGATGGGTTTGGAAAGGCCGCCGTCCGTCGGATGAGACGTTAGGCCGTGGTTCCTTGTGCAGGAGAGCCATACCCTGTGCACGTTAAAGAACACGCTGGATGGCCTTGACGGGATCTGCCTCTCAACAGCTGTTCCAGTGGGTCCCCTCCCCCAACCTTCTCTGAGCGTTCGGGGTCCCTATGACCTGGCCATTTAGCCCATGGTGTGCAAAAAAGTGCCGCTCAGAGGTAAAACAATCCAATCCAATCCAATCTGTCAGTAGGGGACACCGATGGGTTTGGAAAGGCCGCCGTCCGTCAGATGGGACGTTAAGCCGTGGCTACTTGTGCGGGAGAGCCATACCCTGTGCACGTTAAAGAACACTCTGGATGGCACTGACAGGAATCTTCCATCTGTCTCCTGCTGTCCCGTAAGTTTCCTTCTCCAATCTTCTCTGAGCATTAGGGGTCATTGTGACCTGGCCATTTAGCCCATTGTGTGCAAAAAAGTGCCGCTCAGAGGTAAAACAACCCAACTTACGAATCAGCTCTATTTAGCCTATATAATAGTCTGCAAAGTTAACTTGCTAAAAATATAATAAAACATGGTGTTTACTAGTCTGAAAAATTAAGACTAAAAAAGTCAGATCTCGCTGTCGATTTAAAAGAAGCTTCATTTCAGTAAGATGTCGCGAGAGAGATTGCATTATAATTTGCCATGAGTGGGAATCGAACCCATATCTCCAAAAAAAAAAACAATCCAACTCGGGAAAAAAACTAATTATTTTCGACTAATTATGACTAATTATTTCAAGTGTTTCTTAATCTACATGACAATTTTCATCGATATTTTATTAAAATACTCCCTCAAGCAGCTGCTAGCCAAAGAGGTCTGACAGTTTATATGCCAGAGTAGAAGGTCTGAGAGGATGGCAGGACCTCAGCAGAAAAACGACACATACATCCATGCCTTATACCGGGGCTCGAACCCAGAGTCACTTAGATCAGTAGTCAAGCGTGCTAACCACTCGGCCATGGGACGGCTAGGTATTTTATTACTGTGTATTATTTGTACCCTTTGGGCACGGACTTGAACTTATATTATTCCATATTGTAATTAAAATTGAACAGAAATATTTTAAATTAGGAATTTTAAATTATAATTAAAGCGGTAGGAAATAGTTGAGACTGCAGAAATTGGGAATTTTTAGTGTGTTTGTTTTTCATTCTATAGCAGTTAAACTTCAGTTTCTATTGCGTTATGTTTATACGTACGAGGGTCATTCAGAAAGTCTATTTACAGGACATATAATCTCGAAAGCAAAGGACCTACACTTATTGTGGTTACTTAGATTTGGGTTGGGTTGTTTTACCTCTGAGCGGCACTTTTTTGCACACCATGGGCTAAATGGCCAGGTCACATGGACCCCGAAGGCTCAGAGAAGGTTGGGGGAGGGGACCCACTGAATCAGCTGTTGGAAGACAGATGGTAGCCTCCCGTCAAGGCCATCCAGCGTGTTCTTTAACGTGCACAGGGTATGGCTCTCCCGTACACGGGGCCACGGCTTAACGTCCCATCCGACGGACGGCGGCCTTTCCAAGCCCATCGGTGTCCCCGACTGACCGTGGGCAGGGCAGGGAATTTTGCGGAGATAAATCTCAACGCTGACCCAGCTGGGACTCGAACCTGGGAACTACAGATTACGAGCCTGGCGCGCTACCGACTGAGCCACCCCCGACCCCATTGGTTACTTAGAAACGAGTTGTTAATCATTGTATGTCGATTTTGCCACCATCTACTGTCTATTGCGTATAGGAATCTGTTGAACATGAACATATACTGTACGAGTGGGACAGAAGTACAAAAACTAAATCCTTGCTATAATGCGGTATTTGAATGCAAGAAAGGTGTCGCCGGCAGAAATTCATTATCAGCTCATGGGAATTTATGGCGAAAACGAAACTCAGTCGGGAGCACGCCAGGCTCGTAATCTGGAGTTCCCAGGTTCGATTCCCACCTGGGCCAGTGTGGAGATTTATCTCCCCACCTGGTCTCTGGAGGCGGGGGTGGCTCAGTCGGTAGCGCGCCAGGCTCGTAATCTGTACTTTCCAGGTTCGAGTCCCAGCTGGGTCAGCGTTCAGATTTATCTCCGCAAAAATTCCCCGCCCTGCCCACGGTCAATAGGGGACACCGATGGGCTTGGAAAGGCCGCCGTCCGTAGGATGGGACTTTAAGCCGTGGCCCGTGTGCGGGAGAGCCATACCCTGTGCACGTTAAAGAACACGCTGGATGGCCTTGACGGGAGGCTACCATCTGTCTCCCAACAGCTGTTCCAGTGGGTCCCCTCCCCAACCTTCTCTGAGCCTTCGGGGTCCATGTGACCTGGCCATTTAACCCATTATGTGCAAAACAGTGCAAACAACCCAACCCAACCTGGTCTCTGTCAGTAGGGGACATCAATGGGCTTGGAAAGGCCACCGTCCGTCGAATGGGATGTTAAGCCCGTGTGCCAGAGAGTCATAGCCTGTGCACATTAAAGAACACCTGGATGGCCTTGACGGGAGGCTACCATCTACCACCTAAAAACTGTCCAGTGGATACCCTTCCCCAACCCTCTCTGAGCCCTCGGGGTATTTGTGACCTGGTCATTTAACTCCATTGTGTGCAAGAAAAGTTCCGCTTAGATGTAAAACAACCCTGTCAAATATTATGAATCGGTAAAGTGTAGTAAAATGATTCGTTGAATTTCGTGATGCAGGAATCAGTACGGAAGATTGTTAAAGAAGTTGCATTACCTACAACAAAATATCAGGAATATAAGCATTCTAAATATAGCTCTGATTTGGACGTGACAATTACTATTACACCCTTTGGGCGCTTTCTTGAAATAGGATTATCAGAAGCTTAACATCGTTTATCGTAGATCGTAGATGGTTACATCATAAAATGAAGTGCCAGGTAAAAAAGTACCCATAACCTTCTTCATCTGGAAATATGCCTAATTGGCATCAGTTTGAAAAAACAAACAAAAGTAAACCACAAAATGGTGCGCCCCAAAGAGCAAAGGAACATAAAACAAAAGAGTAGTAATGATGCACAAGAGACCTAAAATGGATAACTTTCTTTAGCGAAAGCCATCATCTAAAGCCTCTTTTATCTGTTAACGAGTTGGGTTGAGTTGTTTTACCTCTGAACGGCACTTTTTTTGCACACCATGGGCTAAATGGCCAGGTCACATGGACCCCGAAGGCTCAGAGAAGGTTGGGGGAGGGGACCCACTGGAACAGCTGTTGGGAGACAGATGGTAGTCTCCCGTCAAGGCCATCCAGCGTGTTCTTTAACGTGCACAGGGTATGGCTCTCTCCCGCACACGGAGCCACGGCTTAACGTCCCATCCGACGGACGGCGGCCTTTCCAAGCCCAGCGGTGTCCCCTACTGACCGTGGGCAGGGAGGGGAATTTTGCGGAGATAAATCTCAACGCTGACCCAGCTGGGACTCGAACCTGAGAACTACAGATTACGAGTCTGGCGCGCTACCGACTGAGCCACCCCCGCCCCTATCTGTTAAGGACTTCATGATCGTAGTCCAGAAGGCAGGATATAGTCTCGTGCGGGTTTCTCTGCACTGACTCGTAGAAACCTCGCGAGACAAACTTAAGATATGTGTAAATATGATTAATGCCCAGATCTTTATGCAATTGTCTATTGTTTACAAACCAGGGGGGCATTGACCACATATCGCAGGATTTTATTCTGCAAGACCTGTATCTTTTGAATGTTCGTGGGAGTTGTGTTCGCCCAAATTGGGATGCATAGGATATCATAGGTCGAATGACCATGCGATAAATTAGTAATTTATTATCAATAGAAAATACTAAGTTTCTTCATAGAAGAGTCCCCAGTTGACATCTGACAGAGTTAACTTTTGTGATGATTCCCGTGTATATGGGGATCCCACTTAAGCTTCTGATGCAGAGTGACTCCCAAATATTTGACAGTCTCCTGCCACTTGAATTGTTCATCTAAAAAGTGTAAAGTTAGACGATTTTTATTCCTCTTACCACTGAAGAGGATGGCGTTACTCTTCTCAGTGTTGATCTTTATTTTCTATTTTTCATACCAGGTATCCATTTTATTAAGGCAATTCTGAAGTCTTCTGATTGCAAAATCAACTCCCAAGGAAGGGGAGATGAGAGCAATGTCGTCAGCATATTGTGCGATAACGATTTGCTCAAATGAAGGAATATCAAAGAGATATAATGAGAAAAGTGTAGGGCCTAGGAGAGAGCCTTGAGGTACTCCAGCGGCCACTACTCTCTTGGTAGAAATGGAAGATTTAATATGAACCTGGAATGTTCGATTCAAGAGATACGATTGAATGATACAGGTGAGTCCCGTAGGCATTCCAATCTTGGAGAGTTTGTAAATGAGGCCGGCCATCCAGATATGGTCAAAAGCCTTGGCCACGTCTAGAAAGACGGCGGCAACTGTTTCCTTCTTGTTCAGTGCCTCAGAAATAGTTTCCACAACTCTGAGGACCTGATGTTCTGTCGATCTTTTACACCTGAAACCAAATTGGGTTTCAGGTAAGACAGGATGGATTGAGAGGAACTCTTCCAATCTATTGAGGATAATACGTTCAAACAGTTTTCCTAGGCAGGAAAGCAGACTATTGGACGATAGCTGTCAGGAAATACAGGGTCCTTTCCTGGTTTGTGTATCAGTCTGACATAAGCATTTTTCCAGGCTTCTGAAAAAACATGGTGACGGAGAAGGAAATTAAAAATCCCGCAGAGATGCGTAATGGCTTTCTTCGGAAGGTGTTTCAGCATTCTGTTGGAAATATTATCAGGGCCTGAAGCCTTGTTAGGTTTCAATTTCTTGATGGCTTGAGACAGCCCAAGAAGAGATGTAAAGGGTAGCTCTGATCTTTCTTCCTGTCCGAAACGAAAGAGAGTTTCTTCTACCTCTTCACAGGTGTCATGATCAAAAAGATCAAAATTCTCTTGAAACTGTAATTCGAGGGCATCAGCAAATGCTTCGGATTTATCACCCTCGCTGTAACATAAACCTGACTCCCCATGAATAAGGGGAAATTTAGAACGAGGATTCTTGAAAGATTTAACCATCTTCCAAATAGAATTGTCACTTGCAGAGAGTGAGCTGAGTTTTTTGTTCCATATAAAGCTACGGTGATCCTAGATCTTTTGTCGAACCTCAATCTTGAGGGAGTAATAAACATTTTTGTCGTGAGCATCTCTGGATCTTTGCCAATTATGTCTGGCTCTGTTTTTAAATTTAATAAGATCCGATAGATCCTTTGGAAAAAATATAAAAGTCTCTATGAGGTTTTCATAGAGTGCTGGCTTCATTTCTAGAATCTGTCAACAAATCAGTAAATGTTAGTATGGAATCATTTATATTTCTGAGAGAAAGAGATTTGCATGATCCTGAAACTTTTTCGTTGACAATTGTTTTGTAAAGTTCCCAATTGACAACACTAAAAGTGTCTGGAGCAATAGTAACAGACAGATAAAGAGCAATGGCAACCGGAAGATGATCGGAATTCAGATCATTATGAACACTAAGTTCATAAGTGGGTAAAAAATTCCCAAACATAACCAGGTCTAAAACATCCGGTATGCATGGAATTAAACGGGTAAAACGTAGGCTCGCTAGGAACGTCAACAATGATGCCATTTGACGTGGCATAATCTAAGAGTAGATTACCATTTTCATTGCAAGTTCTGGAATTCCAAGCAATATTTTTGAAATTTAAATCTCCTGCCAAAATTGCAGGAGTGTTAGTGTCAAAAATGACTTTAAAATCATTCAAGACAAGTTCAGAATTAGGCGGTTTATATACCGCAAAGACGTTCAAGGTTCCAAAAGTATCATCATGAACTGCAATAGCAGTAACTTCCAACGAATTGAAGTGCTGAGTTGGCAAGAGGTGATGTTTAATGGATCGTTTGACGACTACAGCGGTACCTCCACCGCTGTTCTGCTGTCGATCCGTCCTGTAAACTTCAAGGTTTGGAAGTTTGAGACGATCAGAAGCACGAAGATGGGTTTCGCCCAAAAGGACTATGTCAGCGTGGGAGTCAGACAAAAAGTTTCTGAACTCCCATAAGTCGGCAAGAATACCGTTCGCATTCCAAGAAAAAACCTGGAGGTAATTTTTACTGCTGTGCTCCATCTGAGGACAGCGAAGAGAGTAGATAATCGAAAGCTCTTAGCCCAACGGTGAGTTTACCCATCAGGCCGTTGGCATTTTGATATTCATTGATTAATGACTTAGCCATTAATAAAATCTTTGAAACATTAAGATTTTTAAAGATCAGGGAGATTTCCTTCAGATCGTTCAAAATGGTGGCATCAAACTGCTCACTTGTAGAAGGAGCTTGCTTTGGAGGTAAAGCATTAGGAGACACTCTTTTAGGTAAAGGTTTACGTTTTCCAGTTGACCTAGCAGCTGGTGTGCCTTTAGCAAGTGTACTTGCATATGATAGTTGAGGGGTAGCAGGGGTACTAATAGCCTTTTGGGACGGGGCAGTATTAGATTTATCCTTTACTGGAGTTACCACCTCACATGTAGGAAAATAAGAGCAGCCTTTATAATTGGCAGTATGGCCAAGGCCACAATTGGCACATTTTGGCGGATTCTCTTCCTTCTTACGAAGACAGTCCTTCGTCATATGATTTCCAGCGCATTTGACGCAACATGGCAGATTAAAACAGCCACTCTGCGCGTGGCCATATCGCTGGCATTTATGGCACTGTTGGTGTTTTCTTCGACCTGTAACTCTCCACATGTATTTTCAAGTGAAAGAGGTCTGTGACATTGTATATCTTTTTAAATTGCAGCATCCTTAGGCAATTCTGCCAAGAATACAGGGATCGGAGATTTGTCTTTTCCCCGTCTCATCTGTGAGAGTTTAATAATTGTAAAGCCCAAGTCCACCAAGGCGACTCGGACATCATCAGTGGTGATGTCATTGGGTAGATTTTTGATTACCACTCTGAGGTTTTTCTCCTTTTCTAATTTGTATGTATGAAATTGTTGCTTTGAAGCTTCAAAAAATCTGACAAAGGACCTATAATCATTGGAGCATTTGGTTTGTAATCTGACCGTTTCACCAGAGGTCTTTGCAGTGAAAGCTTCCACAGCAATTTTAGTTAATTCTTTGTAAGTGTTCAGCCAGTTCTTAGGAGAACGTAAAATGATGGGAGGTATTTTCCCATTGTCAGGCTAGAGGCCCTTTTAGATTTTTTTTTTGTTCAGGCTGTGTATATTTATTTTGGATGTCGCCAAAATAGTCATATGCTACGGGGAGGCCCTCTGTCCCGACATCTGGAAAGTTAATTGCAGTAGCAGTGTACAGGGAACGGCTAGCGTCCACTGGCAAGTGACCGGGTCCCTGAGGGCTAACGGACGCCCAGATGGTGAGGCATAGAAAGAAAGGAAGAAAGGGTTTGGCAACGATGAGGAGAGAGCCGGTCGAGTTTCGGAAGGAGACGGACGAGAAATTGAAAAAGCTGGAAAATGCCGACTGGTAATAGCGGCATTGGCTCTGTAAATACAGCTGAACAGGCATAGTAAGCTGGTGTTGTCGTAATCTATGTAATTGAGCATATGTCCTCGTCCAGCAAGTATGTTTGGAAGGTTAAATAAATCTTTGTTATTTTTAAGTAAAGTCTGAAGTTTAACTAATTTATGGGGAAGGAGCCTCAGTATCGAGGCTCTGCAATTGTGAATAAACCGTTGATTTTATCCGAAAGACTCTTTCACCCGTCGCGTATAGCGGTCGAACCGAGGGAACGTCCTAAGTGGTCCCAATAGACCGACAAACGAAGAGTTAACATCACGCCCATTATTATTGCTATTCCCTTTAGGAGTAGCGGTAGAGTCAGAAGCCTCCATTTCAGAAACTGGAGGGTCCAAGCATTCCTCCTCTAAGACCGAAAATCTGGTCTTAGAGGCATAGGCAGAGTCAGTGATGGGAGACAAGGCTCTCTTGTGTCCTTTCTTTAAGTTTTTGCCAACACCCTTCCTTTTAGGTTTTTTGGCAGCATCAGAAATATCTTGAAATAAATCCATAACATGTTTTGGGGCAGGATCCAATTCCCGAACAACTTCCAAAACAATTGTTTGACTAAGTTGTTGACAAAACAATTGTTGACGAGCAAAGTCCAGAGCAAACATGTTCGTTAATATCTTTCTCAAGATAAAACCTTTCCAATATTGCATCATTGAATTTGACGCGATCATCAGGCAAAAGGCTGTATAATTCCTTCCTAGAGGGTAAATTTGCCAAAGTTGAGTTTAAATTGAACAGGAGTTTATTTTTCTCCGATAAAAACAATTTGCGCGTTATAAGTCAATTGTGAACTATCCATAGATACTTGAGCTTCAGAGCTCTCTGAGAGGTCCGGACTAACGTCACTGACAGAGTAGCTCTCTTTCAGGACCGGGATAGAAATTTCATGAATGTCAGCAAAATTCTTAAAAGTTTGAATAATTTTCAAACAAAAGCAGTTGAAAACAAATAAATAAGTATGAATAAGATGAAATTAAAAGAAATAAAACAAATTTACATAAAATTTATGCAAACTATTCTAAACTTTCAAATATAAAATTGACAGTTGCAACTGTAAAAGTTGACAGTTGTAACTGTAAGAACCGACTCAGACCGGAATTAAAAAGGACAGAATTATTGTAAAATAACAGTAATCTGTCCAAAAACAATATTAAAACTCAAAAATGAGTATAAAATATCAGAATAAATGTAAAATTACAAATCTAATGAAAGAAAAAATACAAAAAAGCTACTTTTCAGTAGCGACTAGAATCGAATAAAACGAAAAACTTCAAAAACGCTACTTTTTCAGTAGCGACTAAAATCGAATAAAATACGAAAAACTTATAGCTAGAATACCTCAACGGAGGATTTTTAAAGTCGAAATGCTTACTTGTGTAGTATGTTTCCAAGCCAATAACAGCCAATCGATGAGTCGGCTATCAGCACGTACTCTTCCAACGCCAATAACAGCCAACTTAAAGTCGGCAATTGGCGTGTACTTTTCCTATGCTGATAGCGGCCAGCTCACGTCGGTTATTGACTTGTACTTATACTTATCTAATGTAGATTAGTATGTCGAAAGCCGGAGACTTTATTAACACATCATTGTAGAAAATAAACCTGTAAAAACCCTAACTAAGAAACTACAAGTTTAAGTAAAAGATTAGGCTAAACTATCTACCCTTCCTGCCAAAGGCTTCACTAGGATTTTCACTCAGTCTTGCCTAAGGCTAATAGGAAATTTAATTAAATAGTTAGCTAATCATTAGTACTTGAAGTATTCTAGGAGCGATGCGAAAACACGTCATGACCGTTCGAAGTCAGAGCAAGGAATGTCTAAGGGAGAAGAGAGCTAGCTTCCATAGACGTAATGTAAACTTTTCGATTGCAGCGCCCTCTAAACATGGCAAATTCGTGCATTGCAGTGAAGCCACCTAGCCAGGGAGAGGAGCCAGTTCCTTGCGTTATTTTTCCACCGCCCAGCAAGGTTTTCAATAGCTTACACCACGTGACTAATTTTACATACACTTTGACTCTGTTCAGTGTTCATTTCTTAAATTTAACCATCATGATTTACTTTTCACAATGATTAGTTAAAATTATTTTCCTTAATAAAATCCCATTTTGTAAAACAAGTAGTAGCTATGCTCAACATAAAAATTTTAATATTTTGAACATTCTACTATATTTAATACATTATAATAAATTGAAATTTATGGCTTAATGCGAGAAAACATGTTTTGTTTAATTATATTTTATAGAATTTACGATATTTTCAATTAAAGTCACATCGAGTTTCTTACTTGTATAAACTGTCAATAGATGGCAGCAGGCACTTATCGTATCAACCATAAAAAAATTACTATTAGAACCAACTTTAGACACCTATATATGTCGATATGCTCCAGGGAACACAAAACTGCAACATACATTGACTTACATGTTCGCAAGATGATTAAATGTATTAATTTACATATTAATTTTAAAAATTCTGCAAAATTACTCAAAATAAACATACAACGGCTTTTCCAGGTATCGTAAAATGTACTCCTGAATGGGATAAAATACTCATTGAATAACTTAAGGGTCAGCTATCACTATGCCAAACAGTCATGGGTGTTAGACACGTTGAAACACTGATTAAATCGCAATATATATATACCAATAGTAAGACAAACCACAGCTGCAGTGGATTAAAAATGATCGCACTGCGCATGCGCAGATCGCCCCTTACAGTTGTTTTTGTGCATGCACATCAATTTGCCACGTTCAGCTTCGGTAAAATTCCGCAGAACGGCGCCACTTACACTTGTGCGAAGCTCGCCTTCTTCTCCTTAGACCTTCTTTGGTCAGAGCTCCAAGTCCAAGTCAGAGAGCTCCAACATCATTTAAAAGAAAAAATTCTGAATTAGTAATTTGAACCTATAATTAAAGCGGTAGGAAAATGTAAGCACCGAAATGTGCCATTATGAAAAATTTCATGCTATTGCTACTATATAAAAAAGAGAAATACTTTAACTCATAAATGAAATAAAAAAAAAACTTCGATAAAATGTATTAGCATACTGTATTTATTGAAGTAGAATGTTGTGAAACTAATTTTCAGTTTTTCACAAATCAGTTTGAAGCGTAACAGATTCGGTTATGTTGTTCGGTTGTTTTACCTCTGAGGGGCACTTTTTTGCATACAATGGGCTAAATTCCAGGTCACAAGGAACTCGAGGATTCGGAACGATTGGGAGAAGGGGACTCACTGGACAGCTTTAGGAGACAGATGGTAGCCTCATATTAAGGTCTCCCGCACATGAGCCCACGGCTTAACGTCCCATCCGATGGACGGCGGCCATTCCAAGCCCATCGGTGTCCCCCTACTAAGGGCAGGGTGAAGAGTTTTATGGAGTTAAATTTCAACGTTGTCTCAGGTGGGACTCGAACCTTCGAACTGCAGACTGCGAGCCTGGCGCGCTACCGACTGAGCCAACTACCATCACATTGGGACAAGGTTTCGCTCAGTCGGTAGTGGGCTAGAAACATCAATATACGAGGGTAGTGGGCTTCAATCCTCTATTGATTTTCTAGCCCACTAAGGTTATGTTGATAATTGTGATGGGCTTAAAAGGATCACCTTCTGTAAGGTGGGATGTTAAAACCAGGCCCCATGTGCACGGTTGGGTTGTTTTTACCTCTGAACGGCGCTTTTTTTTCACACAATGGTCTAAATGGCCAGGTCACAAGGACCCCGAAGTCTCAGAGAAGGTTGGGGGAGGGGACCCCCTGGAACAGCTGTTGGAAGACAGATGGTAGCCTCCTATCAAGGACATCCAGCGTGTTCTTTAACAGAATATGGCTGTCCAGTGGGTCCCCTACCCCGACCTTCTCTGAGCCTTCGGGATCCTTGTGACCTGGGAATTTTAGCCCATTGTATGCAAAAAAGTGCCGCTCAGAGGTAAAACAACCCAACGTTATACTACTGCAAAAAAGTGTACTAAGCCTTATTCATAAAAACGATGCTTACATTTGCGATAAACCGGATATTTTTTCCTCCAGAAAACAGCATCAACTGAGATGAGAAAGTGTTGCGCAGTACCCACCTTTTCTCCCTGGGCACAATTCCAATCTCATCCTTATCATTTTTTGTCCTTCAGTCAGACGTGTGAAAATGTTCGCTGTTTAATTCGGTAAGCATCAAAAAAAAAAAACCACAAATGGATATTATTATGGACAACTGACTGCAAAGGCCCTATCATCGTTTTACACATCGCATGGTAATCGGCAGCAAGAAAAGTGTGCATGCTATTGTGCAGGATGATCCGAGGAACCATATCGCTAGCCTTTATCGAGGTCGCACATCTTAACCACTGATCTGAAATAGTGACCCGACCTTGTTGTCTTCCTCTGCAGCCAGGTCGCGCCCTCAGGGAGATTCTCTCACTTACATTTTTGTGTCCATTACCGGTTTGAATGCTCGTCCAGCTCCTTTGAAATGCAGGTATAAATAGGAGGCGAAATCTACCATTTCTTCACTTCGCTCATCTCACTCCTCTTGTGCTCTCCTGGTCTGACAGACAAACTCCATACAAGCAACATGAAGGTAAGTATAATTCCCTTTATCTTCCTTGGATTCTGCAAAGGAAATCTTTCATAATTAAGTAAATATTTTCTAGTAAATGACTATGTTTTTTGAGATACTGTAGACTAAGTCGGTAGGTTCCAAATCTGCAGTTCCAAAATTCGATCCTCGACTCTTCTTGAGTGGAAATTTATCTCTGTCTTGAGTCAGGGTTGGGTTGGGTTGTTTTACCTCTGAGCGGCACTTTTTTGCACACCATGGGCTAAATGGCCAGGTCACATGGACCCCGAAGGCTCAGAGAAGGTTGGGGGAGGGGACCCACTGGAACAGCTGTTGGGAGACAGATGGTAGCCTCCCGTCAAGGCCATCCAGCATGTTCTTTAACGTTGGCTTGTTTTACCTCTGAGCGGCACTTTTTTGCACACCATGGGCTAAATGGCCAGGTCACATGGACCCCGAAGGCTCAGAGAAGGTTGGGGGAGGGGACCCACTGGAACAGCTGTTGGGAGACAGATGGTAGCCTCCCGTCAAGGCCATCCAGCATGTTCTTTAACGTTGGCTTGTTTTACCTCTGAGCGGCACTTTTTTGCACACCATGGGCTAAATGGCCAGGTCACATGGACCCCGAAGGCTCAGAGAAGGTTGGGGGAGGGGACCCACTGGAACAGCTGTTGGGAGACAGATGGTAGCCTCCCGTCAAGGCCATCCAGCATGTTCTTTAACGTTGGGTTGTTTTACCTCTGAGCGGCACTTTTTGGCACACCATGGGCTAAATGGCCAGGTCACATGGACTCCGAAGGCTCAGAGAAGGTGGGGGGAGGGGACCCACTGGAACAGCTGTTAGGAGACAGGTGGTAGCCTCCCGTCAAGGCCATCCAGCGTGTTCTTTAACGTGCACAGGTATGGCTCTCTCGCACACGGTGCCACGGTTTAATGTCCCATCCGACGGACGGCGGCCTTTCCAAGCCCATCGGTGTCCCCTACTGACCGTGGGCAGGGCGGGGAATTTTGCGGAGATAAATCTCAACGCTGACCCAGCTGGGACTCGAACCTGGGAACTACAGATTACGAGCCTGGCGCGCTACCGACTAAGCCACCCCCGCCCCCCTCGAGTCAGGAAAGGGCGATACTTTCTGATAACGGGGTGGAACACTATGTTCATATATACTGCCCTACCAAAATGTTTCAGAATTTCCGTGTTATGTCAATGTGAATCTAATTTCGAAGCTCTATAATTTCTAAAATATGCATTTAATGGAAAAATTTGACTGAAAAACAATGATTCCAATTTATTTAAATCTCAGTTTTCAATAATATTCGCTCCGTATTTGAAGATTTAGGGAAGTCGCAATATTTAACAGTAAATTGTCTTGTTTTATAAAAATCATTCCTGATTATTTAATTTTAAAATAATCGTTGTGAAAACTTCTAAGATGCAAATTTATTTCTTATTTATTAAATTTTTTTTAATTAATTCTTGAGGAAACTTTTTATGACGTATTACTTTTATGAAATATTCCAGCTTTCTTAACTCTTTTAAGTACCGAATGAATACTGTTGAAAATCGAGATTTAAATAGATTTGATTATGATCTTTAATTTATCTTCAGACACATTTTTCCATTAAATGCATATTTTATAAGTTCGAAGTCAGTTCCCATTGACATAAAACGAACATTCCCTAATATTTTGGGGCGGGGGTGGCTCAGTCGGTAGCGCGCCAGGCTCGTAATCTGTAGTTCCCAGGTTCGAGTCCCAGCTGGGTCAGCGTTGAGATTCATCTCCGCAAAATTCCCCGCCCTGCCCACGGTCAGTAGGGGACACCGATCGGTTTGGAAAGGCCGCCGTCCGTCGGATGGGACGTTAAGCCGTGGCCCCGTGTGCGGGAGAGCCATACCCTGTGCACGTTAAAGAACACGCTGGATGGCCTTGACGGGAGGCTACCATCTGTCTCCCAACAGCTGTTCCAGTGGGTCCCCTTCCCCAACCTTCTCTGAGCCTTCGGGGTCCATGTGACCTGGCCATTTAGCCCATGGTGTGCAAAAAAGTGCCGCTCAGAGTTAAAACAACCCAACAACCCAACCCTAATATTTTGGTAGGGCGGTGTATTGCGTCTTCAATATCTCATTCCTCTGTCTCTATATTTACATGTTTTATGAGCATCCAAACTATGTTTTTATTTTACGAATGCTCTATAACTAATATATACCTGAGGTGCTCTATAACTAATTAATTCTTGAGGAAAATGGGGCGGGGGTGGCTCAGTCGGTAGCGCGCCAGACTCGTAATCTGTAGTTCCCAGGTAGAGTCCCAGCTGGGTCAGCGTTAAGATTTATCTCCGCAAAATTCCCCACCCTGCCCATCGGTCAGTAGGGGATACCGATGGGCTTGGAAAGGCCGCCGTCCGTCGGATGGGACGTTGTGTGGGAGAGAGAGTTTCGTGGCCCCGTGTGCGGGAGAGCCATACCCTGTGCACGTTAAAGAACACGCTGGATGGCCTTGACGGGAGGCTACCATCTGTCTCCCAACAGCTGTTCCAGTGAGTCCCCTCGCCCAACCTTCTCTGAGCCTTCGGGGTCCATGTGACCTGGCCATTTAGCCCATGGTGTGCAAAAAAGTGCCGCTCAGAGGTAAAACAACCCAACCCTAATATTTTGGTAGGGCTGTGCATTGCGTCTTCAATATCTCATTCCTCTGTCTCTATATTTCCATATTTTATGAGCATCCAAACTATGTTTTCATTTTAGGAATGCTCTATAACTAATATATACCTGAGGTGCTCTATAACTAATTAATTCCTGAGGAAAATTCTTATGACGCATTACTTTTATGAAATATTCCAGCTTTCCTAAGTCTTTAAATACCGAAAGAACATTGTTGGAAATCCAGATTCCAGAGGAAATAATATATATCTTTTGACTTTCCTAAAGTTAACAAAAGAGTAGTATCTGAAACAATCCCTTAGTCGAAACCACTTCACAAATAAATCCTTCATCACAGTAGAAGGCAAGCAGACTTCTCGCTAACTGGACCAGTTACAGGATGATCACTACATCTGAAATGACTGTGTCCATATGAGAAATTTGGTCAGTGCAATGTTTGGACTCAAGATGGATCAATAGCGGTAAAAATGAAAAACGGTAACAAAAGTTTTATTAAATCAAAGAATTAGTTAAATGAACTTTAAAATTAGGTTAAAAAATTTCTTTGTGTACCTGTATATTTATATATATTTTTAACCATGTTTATATATATTGTGATCTGTAACGCACTTTACACATCTTGTGTTTCTCAACTTCTATTTTTGCTAAACTGCACATAGTTTATCGTTTTTAGCAAAAACTCTCTTACTACGAGTACTTTTACGACATTTTAAATCCCATTGGTTCTTTTATTTATCTATTTTTATTACTCTGTGTTCGTTTTTCATTTGTACATTTTTAAAACTTCATGTCCCTATCGGGGCGGGGGTGGCTCAGATGGTAGCGCGCCAGGCTCGTAATCTGTAGTTCCCAGGTTCGAGTCCCAGCTGGGTCAGCGTTGAGATTTATCTCCGCAAAAATTCCCTGCCCTGCCCACGGTCAGTAGGGGACACAGATAGGCTTGGAAAGGACGCCGTCCGTCGGATGGGACGTTAAGCCGTGGCCCCGTGTGCGAGAGAGACATACCCTGTGCACGTTAAAGAACACGCTGGATGGCCTTGACGGGAGGCTACCATCTGTCTCCCAACAGCTGTTCCAGTGGGTCCCCTTCCCCAACCTTCTCTGAGCCTTCGGGGTCCATGTGACCTGGCCATTTAGCCCATTGTGTGCAAAAAAGTGCCTCTCAGAGGTAAAACAACCCAACCCATGTCCCTATCTACCGCTAACAAAAATTTTCTTCCTAACTTATGCCTAACTCTCTCGGATATATCTCTTCCCCAAAATCACTGTTGGTTAAACCTTTGTCATCTCAATATTCGTTCTCTTAAATCTAAACACTCCTATCTACTGAGTTCTGACATTTGGAAATTTGATGTAATTGCTCTTACAGAGACATGGCTCAATATCTCCCTTCAAGATGATCTTTTTCAACTCGAAGGATAAAAAGCATTCCGCATCACAGATCTAGTGCGACAGGAGGAGGAGTTGTATTATATGTGAGGTTGGGTTGTTTTACCTCTGAGCGGCACTTTTTTGCACACAATGGATGGTGTCTGGCTACCATCTGTCTTCCAACAGCTGTTCCAGTGGGTCCCCAACCTTCTCTGAGCCTTCGGGGTCCATGTGACCTGGCCATTTAGCCCATGGTGTGCAAAAAAGTGCCGCTCAGAGGTAAAACAACTTTCTGTATTATTACTTTTAAATTGGTTACAAAACTGGTAATTTTGAGCTACAAAAAACATAAACTAACCTTTGATTCTTTTCAGGTTTTGGTTCCCCTTGTTGCCCTTTTGGCTGTAGTATCATCTCAATATCTACCGGTAAGTAGTCCTTCATTTCTCTTAGTCTTTATTTGCATTAAAACTGAACTAAAGGAACAGAATACATTGAACTTTTGTTTTTACATGTTTCGATCAGGTCTGGGGCGGGGGTGGCTCAGTCGGTAGCGCGCCAGGCTCGTAATCTGTAGTTCCCAGGTTCGAGTCCCAGCTGGGTCAGCGCTGAGATTTATCTCCGTAAAATTCCCCGCCCTGCCCACGGTCAGTAGGGGACACCGATGGGCTTGGAAAAGCCGCCGTCCGTCGGATGGGACGTTAAGCCGTGGCCCCGTGTGCGGGAGAGCCATACCCTGTGCACGTTAAAGAACACGCTGGATGGCCTTGACGGGAGGCTACCATCTGTCTCCCAACAGCTGTTCCAGTGGGTCCCCTCCCCCAACCTTCTCTGAGCCTTCGGGGTCCATGTGACCTGGCCCTTTAGCCCATGGTGTGCAAAAAAGTGCCGCTCAGAGGTAAAACAACCCAACCCTGCCCACGGTCAGTAGGGGACACCGATGGACTTGGAAAGGCCGCCGTCCGTCGGATGGGACGTTGAGCCGTGGCCCCGTGTGCGGGAGAGCCATACCCTATGCACGTTAAAGAACATGCTGGATGGCTTTGACGGGAGGCTACCATCTGTCTCCCAACAGCTGTTCCAGTGGGTCCCCTCCCCCAACCATCTCTGAGCCTTCGGGGTCCATGTGACCTGGCCATTTAGCCCATGGTGTGCAAAAAAGTGCCGCTCAGAGGTAAAACAACCGAACCCAACTCGATCAGGTCTGTCCAACCCAAACTTAGCGAAAAACCACTTAGAAAAAGAAACTTATTCTTAAAGAGATGCAGGAAAATTTTTCTGTTTAAAAACCAAAGCATATATTTCTAATGACTACTGTAAATTGGGAGAAAAAATCCTTTTTGAGGAGTCAGAAAATATCTCGATTAAAATGACAAAAATATACATTTTTGAAGAGGCGATGGTAAATTTTTCTATTTAAAAAACGAAAGCATACATTTCTAATGAGTAATAATTTGGGGGGGGGGGATTTATGTTTTTAAGAAATTAAAAATCTGAATTAAAATACGAATTATATATATATATTTAATGAGCCTATATGAATTGGGAAAATCGTTATGCATCTAAAAATGATTGGTCAAAAACAATTAGAAGAAATGTACTATATTCAATATAATTATTATTATTTTTTTATGAGCAGCGTGTTTTTGCTGTGAACCATGGATTGTCCAGGCCTGATTTGGGACAAAAGTACTGTCGCTCAAAAAAGTATCCGAACACTACGGTTGATTACAAAATTCAGAAAAAATATCTGGCAACGATTTTTTTAGAAATTAGTGATCTGACAACCTTCATGTCACGTGATTACAGAATTCAGGAAAAATATCTGGCGCGTGTACAGCAACTGTACACGCTCCAGTTACCGTTCACAGCAAACTGGAGCGTGTTCAGTTACTGCACACGCTCCAGTTTGCTGTGAACGGTAACTGCACACGCTCAATATTTCCGTGAGTGAGCCCACACGATCTAGTATCAAAATAATATGACCACCTACAGTCGCTCAAAAAAGTATCCGAACACTACGGTTGATTACAAAATTCAGAAAAAATATCTGGCAACGATTTTTTTAGAAATTAGTGATCTGACAACCTTCGTGTCACGTGATTACAGAATTCAGGAAAAATATCTGGCGCGTGTACAGCAACTGTACACGCTCCAGTTACCGTTCACAGCAAACTGGAGCGTGTGCAGTTACTGCACACGCTCCAGTTTGCTGTGAACGGTAACTGCACACGCTCAATATTTCCGTGAGTGAGCCCACACGATCTAGTATCAAAATAATATGACCACCTACAGTCGCTCAAAAAAGTATCCGAACACTACGGTTGATTACAAAATTCAGAAAAAATATCTCGCAACGATTTTTTTAGAAATTAGTGTGAGCCCACACGATCTAGTATCAAAATAATATGACCACCTACAGTCGCTCAAAAAAGTATCCGAACACTACGGTTGATTACAAAATTCAGAAAAAATATCTGGCAACGATTTTTTTAGAAATTAGTGTGAGCCCACACGATCTAGTATCAAAATAATATGACCACCTACAGTCGCTCAAAAAAGTATCCGAACACTACGGTTGATTACAAAATTCAGAAAAAATATCTGGCAACGATTTTTTTAGAAATTAGTGTGAGCCCACACGATCTAGTATCAAAATAATATGACCACCTACAGTCGCTCAAAAAAGTATCCGAACACTACGGTTGATTACAAAATTCAGAAAAAATATCTGGCAACGATTTTTTTAGAAATTAGTGATCTGGCAACCTTCGTGTCACGTGACACGAAGGTTTAATGAAAGTTAATACAGTTTTTGATCAACGTAAACTCGTATTGTTTCCAGTTCGGTCTTTGACAGGTGGGTAAGAAAAAAATAAAACTAATATTCCCAGCTGCATAAAGTTTTGTTTTTAATTTTTCAACCTAATTCTATTCGTATTGTTCTCAGTTGTACCATTTTCTCAAATGTTACGCCAGAAACTAATCCGCCTTCTTGTTTCTGATTCCGCAGAACGACATCCCTCTGCCTTACTCCTACAGCTACGTGGCCGACGGCGACGAAGGCAGCAGCACTCACCAGGAAACCGGCGACGGGAACGGCAACGTCCAAGGCTCCTATTCCCTCAGCGACATCGACGGACGAAACCGGGTCGTAGAGTACATCGCCGATGCCGGAGGATTCCGCGCCGTTGTCCGCACCAACGAACCCGGCACCGCTAGCCAGAACCCCGCCGATGTCGTCTTTGAGTCCTCCGCCCAGCCTGGAGTCGGAGGAGGACTCCCAGTCTCGAGGCCCCGACCTGCTACTGGAGGGCGGGTAGGCGGTGGCGCCGGTACTGGACAAGGAGTTCGCTACGTGTTGGTTCCCGTCACAGACCCAAGAGCTCAAGGATATTATTAACCCATCTCTCTAACGAATAGCTTCTTCAAATGCTTTGATATGAAAAGGGGATGCAAGCTTAGGTGACGGGTGTAAAAGTCTGTTTTCATGACAGTTGATACAATCTACATTTCCATCTAAGTCAAGAAAATATCATTCTTCGATTCAAAATAAAATTTGAGTCGAAAGAACTGAAAAAAATAACCTCTGGCATTACATATCTGCTTCGAGTAGTTACTATAAATAATAAAATAAAAATAAATACCCCCTCAAGCAGCTGCTTGCCACAGAGGTCTGACAGGAGCCTGTCAGTTTATATGCCACAGTAGAAGGTCTGAGAGGATGGCAGGACCTCAGCAGAAATACGACACAAACATCCATGCCTTATCTGGGGCTCGAACCCAGGTCCCTTAGGTTACTATATCACTGCCAATATTCGTACTGCTATTATGTGAATAAGTTTCGCGTGGCATTTTTTACCTTGTTTATAGGACAGCAATTTTTTAACGGTGATCTAATAGCGATAGTAAAATCTTTGTCCATAGATACTCTGTCTACTGCTTTACAGTTCAAAGGTTGAAATATTTTGTACAAGAAAAATAATTAAGAAATAAATGTTGCTTGTTTTTAAATTTGTGTCTGTGTTGACGTTATGTGATGTGTATTTTTCGCAGAGTTATAAAACGAAAAGAAAGCTAAAAATTGCGCAAATACTAAAAAACCCCGAAATATATTCGTTAATTTCAAATAACCAAATACACTCAACCTTAGCTGAAATCTCGATATATATATATAGGGTAATTAAAAATAATCTGAGCAATTTGAAAAATTTATTTTCAAACAAGAAAAAAATCATATCGTTTGTGGAGAATATAGGATGCTTGTTTTCAAAGAGAATGAAGTTTTTTAATTTTCCGCCCTTAGCACCCTCTAACGATGGAAATTCGAACTAGTGGATGTTTGGGAAAATTGCCAATAGTAATATTTTATTAGTACCTATTACTTATAGTAAAATCCAAAAAGAAATTTGCATTTATTTCTTAAAAACAAAAGTTGCATTTTACAACCACCCCCTGAGAATAAGGGGGCAAATTATTGCTGACAATTTAAGCCTCTTGATCCTCACACTCTAACACAAAAGTTCAAACTTATGGCATCATTTGCAACATTTCTTTATATTTTTGGCATTTTTTAATTTTTTTTAGCATTAGATGGCGCTGTTAAAGCTACTGGGAGATTCTGAAAATGTGAAGCATTTTCCAACTTATTCCTCCTTTAGAGGGCGCTATATGAAAATAGTTATATTTCGTTAATACCTATCCAACCCACAAGGAAGTTTTATTTTTAAAAATAAAAAACTTGAGTAAATACAGACAACGTTGTGAAAGCATTCTCCTTTTAAAAAAAACAAGCTAAAAACTAAATTATGCTTATAGATTGGATTGATTTTACCTCTGAGCGGCACTTTTTTGCACACCATGGGCTAAATGGCCAGGTCACATGGACCCCGAAGGCTCAGAGAAGGTTGGGGGAGGGGACCCACTGGAACACCTGTTGGGAAACAGATGGTAGCCTCCCGTCAAGGCCATCCAGCGTGTTCTTTAACGTTGTGTTGTTTTACCTCTGAGCGGCACTTTTTTGCACACCATGGGCTAAATGGCCAGGTAACATGGACCCTGAAGGCTCAGAGAAGGTTGGGGGAGGGGACCCACTGGAACACCTGTTGGGAAACAGATGGTAGCCTCCCGTCAAGGCCATCCAGCGTGTTCTTTAACGTTGTGTTGTTTTACCTCTGAGCGGCACTTTTTTGCACACCATGAGCTAAATGGCCAGGTAACATGGACCCTGAAGGCTCAGAGAAGGTTGGGGGAGGGGACCCACTGGAACACCTGTTGGGAAACAGATGGTAGCCTCCCGTCAAGGCCATCCAGCGTGTTCTTTAACGTGCACAGGGTATGGGTCTCCCGCACACGGGGCCACGGCTTAACGTCCCATCCGACGGACGACGGCCTTTCCAAGCCCATCGGTGTCCCCTACTGACCGTGGGCAAGGCGAGGAATTTTGCGGAGATAAATCTCAACGCTGACCCAGCTGGGACTCGAACCTGGGAACTACAGATTACGAGCCTGGCGCGCTACCGACTGAGCCACCCCCGAACCTAACTCATTATGCAAATGAAAAACTTGTCTGATGGTTAGTTATTCTAAAGTAGGTCCATTCTCTGAACTCAACATACCTCGACCCACTCACCTCCTCCAATTCTCTCTGTAGGGTTTTGTCAAAAATATAGCTTATGATCTGTCACTGCCTGCGCAACTTTGAAAAAATTTAAAAGGAGAGAATAAGATCATCTCCTGATGAACAATGTTTGGCAGAAAACCTTAATATCCCTTCGATATGAGTTCGAGCTAAAAAAATTAATTTATAATTATTTAAATATGATAAAAATAAATGAAAACTTTACATAACATTTTTTATTTAATTTTAATCTTATAATCAGCCTTCGTAATTAAAAATATGAAAAATGCGATTATTCATTTTTCGTTTCAAATGTCATTAAGATTATCATTTTCTCATCAAATGATTATAAATACTTTAAAGTTTCTAATACACTATATATATAATACGAAGAATTTAAAAGTTGTTTAGCGACAATAATTACTTACCTTATGTTTTATAATGAGTTAAAATTTTTTTTTTCCACCATTCGGACTCAACAACTGTCAAGTTATTTCACTTAAGGCTCAATAATTCTCGACGTTTTCCAGGGTAGGGCTCAACAAATGTCGACGTTTTCCAGGCTAGGGCTCAACAAATGTCGACGTTTTCCAGGCTAGGGCTCAATACTTGTCGAAGAATTTCGGGCCTAGCTCTATTAGTGTCGACGTTTTCCAGGCTAGGGCTCAATACTTGTCGAAGAATTCCAGGCTAGAGCTCTATTAGTGTCGACGTTTTCCAGGCTAGGGCTCAATACTTGTCGAAGAATTTCAGGCTAGAGCTCTATTAGTGTCGACGTTTTCCAGGCTAGGGCTCAATACTTGTCGAAGAATTCCAGGCTAGAGCTCTATTAGTGTTGACGTTTTCCAGGCAAGGGCTTATAAAGTGCCGAAGTTATCCAGGATAGGGCTGAATTATTGTCGAAGTTTTCCAGGATAGGGCTGAATTATTGTCGAAGTTTTCCAGGCTAGGACTCAATAAATGACGAAGTTCTCCAGACAGGTGCTAAAGAAATGTCGAAGTATTCTAAGTTAGTTGTAAAACTAAGAGAATAAGGAAAGAATAGATTACAGATGACATTATTTTAGCACTTAAAAATAGAGATAATTATGGAAAAAATATAAATATAATGTTAGCATTAAACAAAATTATGACTTATAATAAATGGAAAGAAATAGAATAAACATCATTATAAGGAACCAAAAATGTATATTTTATTCAAATAAATTAGCAATTAATAAAGGTAATACGAGGATGTGACAATTAATTAATGATATTATTGATGATAAAAAAAAGGATGTTAATCGACGAAAATGTTGAAAGACACTTGATTAGAGATAATACACCAAAAGAAATTCTAAGTAGTTTTGTTAAATTTTTTGTAACTATTAGTGAGATGCAAACAGAATTTGCGACGATGAATACTAGGTCAGATAACGTTTACGAATTAGGTTACATAAATAAGAATTCTATGCATTTTCCACTACTAGTAACTTCGATGTTGCCAATATTATAGATCACTTAAAATATAACACATCTCCTGGATTTGACAGTAATAAACCAAAATACATAAAGGAAAGTAAATGCAATTTTGTTCATGTAATAACAATTCTTAAAAATAAAATTTTTTAAAACTCGCAAATCCCAATAGCTGTGAAAATTGGAATTATTCATCCGATATATAAAAGTGGATCAAAAAAGAATTTTAATAATTATAGACCAATCACTCTATTAACAATTTTTGATAAGATAATGGAAAAATACGTTGGAGATCGCTTGCAAAATTTTTTGAATAAAATAAATTTTTGTCAAGTCAGCAATTTGGGTTCCGTAAAGGTATGGGATCGCAAAGCCTTTTGAAAGACTTATTAATAATATGAATATTAATTTAAATATAGGAAAGAAATGCGTTGCGGTATTTATGGACTTAAATAAAGCATTTGATTCAGTTGAATTGGCATCTTGCTACAGAAATTATATTTGCTTGGTATAAGAGGGAATATTTTTGAATGGTTTAAAAGCTACTTATTACTTAGAGAAATAGTTATGAAAATAAATTATAATTTTAGCGATAAATTTCAGATCAATTTTGGAGTTCCACAAGGATCTATTCTCGGTCCTATGCTATTCCAAATATACATAAATGATTTGGCTAATATTAATTTCGATCGTAAATTATATATGTATGCTGATGATACAGTGCTAATCAACTTCCACTCTGATTTAGAATACGCTATTTGCAATCTACAAAATGATTTTAATAAAGCAGTTGAATGGCTTGCTCTTAACAAACTGAGTGTAAACGAGAAAAAAAACTAAATTTATGTGTTTTGGTTCTCAACAACCTACACTTAATAGAAGAATTACTAAGCATCGAATAAGTTGTACTAGGCTGGATGGTTTATCACCTGGTATATGCAATTGTCCTAAAATAGAAGAAGTAAACGAAATAAATTACCTAGGCTTGATAATGATTTCGAAAATGAAATGGAATAAACATATTGATCGGATGTGTTCAAGACTACGATTTGCAGCATTTAAAATTAGGAAACTTAACTTGTTTGTTGATACACAGATAACTATTTTAGTATATAAAGCACTTTTTGAATCTGTAATTAGATGTGGATTCCCCCCCCCCCCGGGTCTAAAGGGTCAAGTAATTGTTGCCAATGATAACTTCGTTACCTTCACATTTCAACACCAAAATTTCAAACTTCTAACATAATTACATTGTTTGAAATATTCGTTTGATATTTTGGAATTTTCAATTTTTTCCATCGTTAGAGGGCGCAGTTATAACTTTTGGGAGATTCGAAAAATACAAATCATAATATATCATTAATACCTATAAAACACAAAAAGGATTTTTTTTATTTATCTGTATAAACAAAAAAGTTCGATGTCTTCAGACGGACAGACAACAAAGCGAAATAATATCTTTTTTTTAAAAAAAGCCCTAAAATTTTCTTTTCCTTTTTTATCCGTTTACTAAAGTGCTTCCAATTATGAACACTAAATTCTGTATCAAATATTACCCTACTCTTATCCGGAATCCATAAAGAATCCATACAATACCATTCAGCTTTGCACGCTAAACAATCCAAGCGACGACAAAACATGGCGTCCAATTTTGAGATGGCCAACCTCTACCTTTGACCGTCCCATGGCCGAGTGGTTAGCGCGCTTGGCTACTGATCTAAAGGACCTGGGTTCGAGCCCCGGGTAAGGTATGGCTCTTTGTGTCGTTTTTCTGCTGAGGGCCTGCCATCCTTTCGGACTTTCTACTCTGGCATATAAACTGACAGGCTCCCGTCAGACCTCAGTGGCAAGCAGCTGCTTGAGGGGGTATTTATTTTATTTTTTATTTAACCTCTACCTATATAGGGCCTCTAGGATTAATGAGCTATAGCTTTTTCAACGCCACAATTTCTTACAATCTCACTGATAGCGATAAATTTTCTTGAAAAGTCTGAGCACCCTTAAGCGTAGATTTAAAGAAATAAAAAAAATAAATACCCACTCAAGCAGCTGCTTGCCACAGAGGTCTGACAGGAGCCTGTCAGTTTATATGCCAGAGTAGAAGGTCTGTGAGGATGGCAGGACCTCAGCAGAAAAACGACACGTACATCCATGCCTTACCCGGGGCTCGAACCCAGGTCCCAGTAGATCAATAGCCAAGCGCGCTAATCACTCGGCCACGGGACGGCCATTTAAAGAAAGCTAATCATAAATTCTCGACATACCAAAGGTTGGGCTGTTTTTCCTCTAAATGAACTCTTTGTCTTTTGCACTCAAGGGAATAAATGGCCAGGTCACAAGGACCCTGAAAGTTCAGAGATGGTTAGGGGAGGAGATCCATTGAAAACAGTTGTTGGGAGACAGATAGTAGCCTCCCGTCAAGCCCATCCAGTGTGTTCTTTAACGTGCACAGAGTATGGCTCTCCCGCACACGGGGCCACGGATTTACATCGTATCTGAAGAACGGCGGCCTTATCCAAACCCATCGGTGTTCCCTATTGACCATGGGAAAGGCGGAGAGTTCTGAGGAGATAAACTTGAACGCTGATCCAACTGGGACTCGAACCTGGGAAATGAAGATTACGAGCCTGGCGCGCTACCGGCTGAGCCACCCCCACCCCAATATATAATAAAAAAAATAATTTTTACTAATTCTGAAAATAAGATTTTTATACTTTTACAGAATAAATGTCTTTATTGAATTCAATAAGATATGCAACCTTCGTGTCACGTGACACGAAGTTGCCAGATCACTAATTTCTAAAAAAAATCGTTGCCAGATATTTTTCTGAATTCTGTAATCAATCATGGTGTTCGGATACTTTTTTGAGCGACTGTAGGTGGTCATATTATTTTGATACTAGATCGTGTGGGCTCACTCACGGAAATATTGAGCGTGTGCAGTTACCGTTCACAGCAAACTGGAGCGTGTGCAGTAACTGCACACGCTCCAGTTTGCTGTGAACGGTAACTGGAGCGTGAACAGTTGCTGTATACGTTCCAGATATTTTTCCTGAATTCTGTAATCACGTGACACGAAGGTTGCCAGATCACTAATTTCTAAAAAAAATCGTTGCCAGATATTTTTTCTGAATTCTGTAATCAACTATAGCGTTCGGATACTTTTTTGAGCGACTGTACATGCCTTGTATTCATGAAAGAGACACAATGAATTTCTTACAGCTAAATTTAAATCAGGTATTAAAGAGTTGCATATTTTCTGTTGCTATGCCTAGGTACAGTCGCTCAAAAAAGTATCCGAACACTGGTTGATTACAGAATTCAGAAAAAATATCTGACAACGATTTTTTTAGAAATTAGTGATCTGGCAACCTTCTTGTCACGTGACATGAAGGTTGCCAGATCACTAATTTCTAAAAAAAAATCGTTGTCAGGTATTTTTTCTGAATTCTGTAATCAACCATAATGTTCGGATACTTTTTTGAGGGACTGTACGTTAATGAACGCGCTGGTTGGTCCCAACAACTGCGCAGGGGGTCAACTTCCCCAACCTTTTCTGAGTCCTCAGGGTCTTTGTGACCTGGCCATTTAGCCCATTGTGTGCATAAAAAGTGCCGCTCAGAGGTAAAATAACCCAACTTTTTCATATATTAAATAACTTAGTAACCCGGATAAACTTACATTCTTGGTTTCCTTTTTTTTTGCAATAACGAAACTCTCTATCAGAATATAAATATGTAAAATGAATAAAACTACAAAAAGTAACTTGAAGAATAGCACACCTCCTCTGGCGAATATGGCGATGCTCATCTTCAAACAAGAATGAAGTTTCTTAATTTTCCTGGGGCGGGGGTGGCTCAGTCGGTAGCGCGCCAGTCTCGTAATCTGTAGTTCCCAGGTTCGAGTCGCAGTCTGGGTCAGCGTTGAGATTTATCTCCGCAAAATTCCCCGCCCTGCCCACGGTCAGTAGGGGACACCGATGGCCTTGGAAAGGCCGCCGTCCGTCGGATGGACGTTAAACCGTAGCCCCGTGTGAGTGAGAGCCATACCCTGTGCACATTAAAGAAAACGCTGGATGGCCTTGACGGGAGGCTACCATCTGTCTCCCAACAGCTGTTCCAGTGGGTCCCCTCCCCCAACCTTCTCTGAGCCTTCAGGTTCCATGTGACCTGGTCATTTAGCCCATGGTGTGCAAAAAAGTGCCGCTCAGAGGCCTAAACAACAACTCTTAATTTTCCGCCTTTAACACCCTCTAACGGTGGAAATTCGAAGTAATGGATGTTGGGAAAGTGTAAATTGTAAAATATTTTTAGTACCTGTGCAACACAAGAAGAATTTTTCATTTATTTCTTAAAACAAACAAGTTGCATTTTTACCGCCCACTTGGGGTTTAGGTTAAAAAACATTTACTGTGAATGAAAACTTCATGAACAACACACGTTGCCATCTAAATTTCAAATTAATAACATAAATGGAACTATTGCGATATTTGTTTAAAGACTTATTATTTTCCAACTTATTCTACCGTTAGAGGGAGCTTTTAAACTTTTATGTTACGCCTTTAGAACCATCTAACAGTGGTATTGTTTTAGATTGGATTGTTTTACCTCTGAGCGGCACTTTTTTGCACACCATGTGCTAAATGGCCAGGTCACATGGACCCCGAAGGCTCAGAGAAGGTTGGGGGAGGGGACCCACTGGAACAGCTGTTGGGAGACAGATGGTAGCCTCCCGTCAAGGCCATCCAGCGTGTTCTTTAACGCGCACAGGGTATGGTTCTCCCGCACACGGGGCCACGGCTTAACATCCCATCCGAAGGACGGCGGCCTTTTCAAGGCCATCGGTGTCCCCTACTGACCGCGGGCAGGGTGGGGAAATTTTGCGGAGATAAATCTCAACGCTGATTCAGCTGGGACTCGAACCTGGGAACTACAGATTACGAGCCTGGCGCGCTACCGACTGAGCCACCCCCGCCCCGCTAACAATGGTAATTCCAACGAATAGATCATTGGGAAAATTCAATTCAATTCAATTTTTATTCAATCTAGATATGTATCAATACAAAATTATAATGAAATATACCCAGCTAAAGTAACTGAATAAACACAAAATGCAAATAGCAATAATTTATTAGCACACCCAAAACGGAAAAAAAAATTTGAATTTACTACCCCCTTGCGGGTAAACCTCTTGAAAAATCACACTCTAAATACCTAAATTTCAAATATCTGGCTTAAATAGATCGTTTGCAATATTTCCTTACAAATTTCGCATTTTTTTTTCAAACTTTTCCCCTCTTCAGAGGGTACTTTTGAAATTTGTATTTTCTGCCTTTAAAACCTTCTAACAGTGGAAATTTCAACAAATCAATGGTTTGAAAGTCATAAACAATATTTTATTAATACCTGTAAAGCATAAAATGAATTTTAACTTTATCTGTCAAAATTGAACAGCTGTATTTTCCTGCCCATCCCTAGGTGTAAGCGGTTAAAACATTGCCGTCAATGTAAACATCTTAGCATTAAATTATACCACCAAAAATTTAAAATATCTAGCCTAATTAGATCGTTTGCAACATTCATTAAAACATTTTCGTCGTTATCCGTCGTTAGAGGGCGCCATTGAAACAATTGGGTTTTCTTGAAAATGCGATTCGTAATATTTCATCAATATCCAAAGATAATTTTTAATTTACATCTAAAACGAAAAAAGTTGGAATGTCTACAGAGAGAAAAATTAAACATTAACCCTTTCAGGACCATAAGGTTTCTAAGAGTAAATATTAGTATGTAACTGTTTATTTTAGTTTGTTTAGACGTAAAATAAATAAAAATCATAAGATAAATACATAACAATGTGTAGTTTTTTTGGAATTTTATGGGAAATATTTCTCCCAATGGACTATAAAGGTAACACAAATTATAGTTAGGCTTATTATGCAATGTCTTTTATTTATTGGTTTATTAGAACAAAATGTTAACTAAAATAATACAAAATTATGAAATAAAATTGCTATACAAAATGATGTGCTAATTATGATATTCTGCGAAGCAATTTCTTTTGGTAGTGAGGCAAAGATGGACATTGCACATAGTACATATATTATGCATCCTGACAGTTCTGGGTCTGTAAATGGTAGCTAGGCGTAAACTGGAAGGAGAGCTGTGTACCAATCCCTAGTGATGATGCACAGAACCGGCCAGGTCTAGCACCTAATGTCCGACCCCGCCTTCTCGTGGTGCAGGCCGTTAGTACCTTTCAAAAGAGATATTCTCTTTTGGAAGGGAACGGAAGGAGAGGGCTGCCAGTTCAGTATGGCCTACTGATCTGGTCATCTACGGCCACTTTTTTTTTTTTTTTTTTTTTTTTCAACCCTGCTGAGGAGTGGTCAACTTCACAGGGTCCTGGTGCTGACCATTTATACCTACTAGACTTGACTTGTTTATGGATTTGAGCTTGATTATGGATCCTGGACTTGCTGCACTGGTGGGCCTCTGTTGAGGGAGAGTCTGCCGCTGTGTTTTCTGTTTGCTTCTGGGTTGCCAGCTCTAAGGGAACAGAGGCATGGGATACCTTATATCAGCTGGTGGATAATCCTAATCAGAGGCCATCGCAGGTACCTGAACCTTACTTAGCTAGTTGGGCATCGTCAAGCCTAAACTGGAGTAATGCGTCTCAGGCAGGCCATGTGGCTCTTGAAAAAGTCCACTTGAAAAGGTGGTGCCTGAAGTTCCTACCAGCATCGGTGACTTCAGCCTTTAGCGGAGGAGGAACGGGTCTTTGCCCCATGCCTGCGATCAGGGGGCTGTTTGATATTGTTGGCCCTACCAATCTCAATAAACCTAATTTCTTTAAAAATCCTACTAATCATTTTCTTTCTGCAGGAACGTGGAACGTGAGGACATTACATAGAGATTATTCTCTTGATGTCCTCATGCAGGAATTCCAGCGCTATAACCTAGATATTCTAGGCTTGCAAGAGACCAGATGGACAGGTAAAGGTGAGATACTTAAAAATAACTTTAAATTTCTCTTTACAGGGAGGGAGGATGGAAAGCATCACCAAGGCGTGGGTCTGCTGCTCAGCAGACATGCAAGTGATGCTCTTCTAGGATATGAGTGCATTAATGAAAGGTTTCTTACAGCAAAATTTCAGACAAGCATTAAAGACTTGAATGTTATCTGCTGTTAAGCCCCAACTGAGGATTCTGATGAGGATGAGAAGGATAGGTTTTACAGACAACTTCAGGATATTTTGAATTCTGTCAAGAAAGGAGATATTACCCTTGTTCTTGGTGACTTCAATGCCAAAGTTGGTACCGACTCTGACCTTTGGGGAGGAGTAATAGGCCCTTTTGGTATTGGTAGCTGCAATGGCAATGGGCAACGTCTCCTACAGGTAAGTAAACTCAATGGTTTCAGAATAACTAACACATATTACAAACACCGCGACATACATAAATACACATGGGTTTCACCTGATGGGCTGCATAGGAATATGATTGATTATATATTAATTAACAGCAAATGGGCTAGTTCTGTTAGAAATACCAGGGCATATAGGGGAGCTGAAATTGGATCTGACCATTACCTTGTTAAAAGTGTCATGCAACTTAAACTTAAAAAGTGTTGTGCTAGAGTTAAAAAATTTACCTTTGATACTGAAGCTCTGAAAGACCCAGTTATAGCTAAAGCTTACCATGATAGGTTACTTAGTCATTATGACGGTCATGGTTTGCTTAATACTGAAGTTGAGGAAGAATGGGGCCATTTTAAACAGGCTTTTTTGGAAACTAATAGTACTCTTTTAGGAAAAAAGGAGCAGAGGAGGCAGAACTATTAAAGTGATAAGGCAATTGAGCTTATTTCAGAAAGAAGGAACTGCAGGAATGTCCTTAATCAGTACCCTACTAGTCCTAATAGAAAAGATTACAGAGAGCTTAATAAACGTGTAAAGGATCAGTTAGCTACTGATAAAAATCTTTGGCTTGATAGCTTGGCTGACAAAGCTGAGGAAGCAGTTAGGCAGCACAACAGCAGAGAGCTGTACCAGATATGTTAATGTTTTATGTGGTAGAAAACGGACAGGCATACAGGGATTGAAGGATAAACAAGGTAAGGTTATAGAAGGTGAGGATTCTCTCATGGCTAGGTGGGCTGAGCATTTCAGTGATGTTCTAAACAATGTGGTTAGTTCTACTCCCATTGTTTGTAATGATGATAGATGCATTGGCAGCTTTAATGTTGGCCCTATAACACAATCTGAAGTTAGTTTGGCTATCTCTAAACTGAAACTTCATAAATCCCCAGGGGTAGATGAAATTACTACAGAAATGCTCAGAGCTGGGAATGTTTTGGTTACCACTTGGATGACTGAAATTTTGAATAACTTTTATGATAAAGGCATGGTTCCTAAAGATTTTACCAGAGCTATTATTATCCCTATTTTCAAAAAAGGTGATCGCAGTTCTTGTGATAACTATAGGGGTATCAGCCTACTCTCTGTTCCAGGTAAAGTTCTTTCCATGATTGTGCTTAATAGAATTAAGAATCTGGTTGACAGGCAATTGCGTGATGAGCAATGTGGATTCAGAAGTGGTAGAGGATGTGTAGATCAGATATTTTCACTTAGGCAGATTCTTGAGAAATGTTTAGAGTTTCAGAAACCTTTGGTTGCTAGCTTTGTTGATTTCAAAAAGGCTTTCGACTCTGTTGATCGTCATAATTTGTGGTTGATTGTGAGATCATATGGTATACCAGACAAGTTAGTTAACATAATGAAAGCTCTCTATAATAACACTGAGTCATGTGTGAGAGTTGGTAAGGCTTGTAGCAATTGGTTTAGCATTACTTCTGGTGTTCGACAAGGGTGCATTTTGTCTCCTTTTCTCTTTAGTTTGGTTGTTGATTATGTTATGCGAAAGTCACTTCAAGGGAAAGATTTTGGCCTTAAATGGGCTGGAGATACGAAAATTTCTGATTTAGATTATGCTGATGATTTAGCCCTTTTGGCAAATGATGTTGATGAGATGAACTCTTTCATTCGAGCTGTTGATGAGACTGGTAGTAGAGAGGGTTTGGTTATAAACAGAGAGAAAACTAAAGTGATGAAAATTTGTCAGGCAGGTTGTGATTCAGTTAATCTGAATGGTTGCAGTCTTGAGCAGGTGTCACAGTTTAATTATCTTGGGAGCTATGTAACTGATACTGGTGATGTGCGGCATGAGATTAACAGACGAATAGGTATTGCTGCCGGGACTTTTAAGAATCTATGGAGATTGTGGAGAAATAGGCGTATACACCTAAAGACTAAAATTAGACTGTATAATAGTTTGGTTCTTTCTAGGGTTAGTTATGGTAGTGAAACTTGGACGCTGTGTAAACAAGATAACAGGAAACTAGATGCTTTTGATTCCAGATGCTTACGCAGTATCTTGGGCATTAGGTGGTTCAACTTTGTAACTAATGATGATGTTAAGCAAATGAGTTTGCAACCTCCTTTAAGCAGCATATTGTGCAGAGAGAGACTCCGCTGGTTTGGCCATGTTGCCCGTATGGATAATTATAGATTGGCGAATAGGGTTATGAACAGTGTGCCTAGAGGCCTCAGAAGGAGGGGGAGACCTAGGATGCGGTGGGCAGACAATGTCAAACAGGACCTTGTTAGAATTGGTGTGCAGTGGCCGGATGCAGCAGATGTAGCTCAGGACAGATATGCTTGGAGAATTAAACTGCGTGGTCTGGTTGGACCTCCGTAGTCCATGGCTGCTTGAGTATGATGATGATGATGATGACAGTTCTGTTTTTGTTTTCTAAACGTTCCCGTCTACGTAATTGCGTTCGGCATACGTTCTATTTTGACATTCTGTATAAAAAATGCAGATAAGGTTATAATTAAATACGACAATCACCAATTTTGACATGAGGAAAAATGTTTCCCTTAGTCGTGAAAGGGTTAAAACATTGCCGTCAATGTAAACATCTAATTAGATCGTTTGCAATATTCATTAAAACATTTTCGTCGTTTTCCGTCGTTAGAGGGCGCCATTGAAACAATTGGTTGTTCTTGAAAATGCGATTGGTAATATTGCATCAATATCCAAAGATATTTTTTAATTTACATCTAAAAAGAAAAAAGTTGGAATGTCTACAGAGAGAAAAATTAAACATTAACTTGCATTTCATTATTTTTTCCAGAAAACGAGTTACAAAAAGTAAAAAACGACTCAAAAAAATTATGATTAACCCAAAAAACTTCCAAACGCAGCATAAATAAATAAAAAATAAATACCTCCTCAAGCAGCTGCTTGCCACAGAGGTCTGACAGGAGCCTGTTAGTTTATATGCCATAGTAGAAGGTCTGAGAGGATGGCAGGACCTCATCAGAAAAACGACACAGACATCCATGCCTTACCCGGGGCTCGAACCCAGGTCCCTTAGATCAGTAGCCAAGCGTGCTAACCACTCGGCCAGGGGACGGCTAAAATAAATACCCCCTCAAGCAGCTGCTTGCCACAGATGTCTGACAGGAGCCTGTCAGTTTATATGCCATAGTAGAAGGTCTGAGAGGATGGCAGGACCTCAGCAGAAAAACAACACAAACAGCCATGCCTTACCCGGGGCTCGAACCCAGGTCCCTTAGATCAGTAGCCAAGATACTGTATATAAAACAAACTCTCCATTAAACGAAATGCATTAAATGCGATAAAACTGCCCGCCCTTTCGTGTTCTTACAAGCAATGTTTATAATTCTGAAGCCAGTCTGACATGTTTGCTTGACAGCTCACCGTCGTCACAATAAAAATATCAAGACCATTCATAAAGCACGGCTAAAAAGCATAAAAAATGAGGTCGCAGAAGATTCATGTTCCTTATGATTCTTGCCGACTTTGGACACGTCTTTGTTGCTTCTTTTGGGTGACAGGAAACGAACTGATGAAGAAGAAAGTGTGACACTGATTCGCTTGCTGTGAGAGGAATAATAAAATGCAATTTTCAGATGTTTATGTCTTCTTTAAGAGTAATGGATGCTTTACTTTCAACCCAGAAGAGAGTTAATTGACTTCAGGTTGGGTTGTTTTACCTCTGAGCGGCAGTTTTTTGCACACAATGGGCTAATTGGCCAGGTCACATGGACCCCGAAGGCTCAGAGAAGGTTGGGGGAGGGGACCCACTGGAACAGCTGTTAGGAGACAGATGGTAGCCTCCCGTCAAGGCCATTCAGCGTGTTCTTTAACGTGCACAGGGTATGACTCTCCCTCATACGATTGGGTTGGGTTGTTTTACCTCTGAGCGGCATTTTTCTGCACACCATGGGCTAAATGACCAGGTCACATGGACCCCGAAGGCTCAGAGAAGGTTGGGGGAGGGGACCTACTGGAATAGCTGTTGGGAGACAGATGGTAGCCTCCCGTCAAAGCCATCCAGCGTGTTCTTTAACGTGCACAGGGTATGGCTCTCCCGCACACGGGGCGACGGCTTAACGTCCCATCCGACGGACGGCGGCCTTTCCAAGCCCATCGGTGTCCCCTACTGACCGTGGACAGGTCCGGGGAATTTTGCGGAGATAAATCTCAACGCTGATCCAGCTGGGACTCGAACCTGGGAACTACAGATTACGAGTCTGACGCGCTACCGACTGAGCCACCCCCCCCCCCCCCCCCCATTGACTTCAGGACGAAGTGTTCTTCGTATTATTATTTTTATGTGTTTTTATCGTTAATACTATAAGGCGAGTCGCAGAAATTCTAAATAGCAGACTGGAGAAAATGTGAAACAAAATGTTTCCTGGTTTCGAAATGGAAATTACAAGTTCGAACTTGAAGTTTTAATCCAATCGATTGCTGTTGTAGGGCATCCTTTTCAGTTCAGTACTGTAGCACATCATTTTTATGTTTCGAAAAATGGGGTGGCGATGCTCAATTGGTCGCGCGCCAGGCTCACAATCTGCAGGTTCCAGGTTCGGGTCCCAGCTGAGTCAGCGCTCAAATTTATGTCTACAAGAATCCCCATCCTGTCCTTAGTCAAGAGTGGACACCAATGGGATAGTAAAGGCCGTCATCCGTCGGATCGGGCGTTAAGCCGTGTCTCCGTGTGTTGAAAGCCATACCTTGTGCACGTTAAAGAACACACTCCGACGGATGGTCTTGACAGGAAGTTACCATCTGTCTCCTAACAGCCATCCAGTGGGTCCCCTTCTCCCAAAGTTTTCTGAGCACTTGGGGGAAGGGGACCCACTGGATAGCTGTTAGCTGGGATCCTTGTAATCTGGCCATTTAACTCACTGTGTGCAAAAAAAGGTGCCAATAAGAGGTAAAACAACTCAACTTCAAAGGACGTGTTCTCTAACAAGATCTCAGAAAGAATATGGTTCCATTCTCTTTAATAAGAAATTTCATCTTTTTTTTTTGGAAGGGTCTGTAGCTCCAAGATCGTAATCTGCAGTTCCCAGGTTCGAATTCCATCTCTTCCAGCTTTCGGATTTTTCTCCTCTAAGCCTCTACCCTGCCCTTAGTCATAAAGGGGACCCCGGTGGGCAGAGATTTTCACAGGGAGTGAGGGGCGTTGTGGGGTAATTAGCCCCCAGCCTCCTCATCTTAGGGGCTTCAAACTTTAAGACTATTAAATAAGCATACAGTAAGTAAATATTTTAGCCGTCCCATGGCCGAGTGGTTAGCGCGCTTGGCTACTGATCTAAGGGACCTGGGTTCGAACCCCGGATAAGGCATGGTTGTATGTGTTGCTTTTCTGCTGAGGTCCTGCCATCCTCTCAGATCTTCTACTTTGGCATATAAACTGACAGGCTCCTGTCAGACCTCTGTGGCAAGCAGCTGCTTGAGGGGGTATTTATTTTATAAGTAAATATTTAGGTTGTTTTACCTCTGTGCGGCACTTTTGTTGCACACATTGGGCTAAATGGCCAGGTCACAAGGACTCCAGGACTCGGAGACCTTTAGGGGAAGGAGACTCACTGGATAGCTTTCAAGAGACAGATGGTAGTCTCCCGTCAAGGACATACAACGTGTGTTTCTGCTGAAATCATACGTCTCTGGCCATTGTTTATTAACCTGGTACAGTCGCTCAAAAAAAGTATCCGAACACTATGGTTGATTTCGGAATTCAGAAAAAATATCTGGCAACGATTTTTTTTAGAAATTAGTGATCTGGCAACCTTCGTGTCACGTGACACGAAGGTTGCCTAATTTCTAAAAAAAATCGTTGCCAGATATTTTTTCTGAATTCCGAAATCAACCATAGTGTTCGGATACTTTTTTTGAGCGATTGTACATCATTTTGGACCAAAAATTCTCTATTCCAATTTAATCCAGTGATGTTATAGGCCACAGAATTTTATCACGGTCGTTCCCGCCATTTTCATGTTTTGTATCAACAGCTGTATCATCCTGTAATTTGAAACCTCTTCTGAACACTGGGAAATAATAATCAGTAGATGTCAACAGTTTCGTTTGCAAAGTGTAAACTTTTAAAAAACCTTATTCTGTTCTCAGTTTTTATTATTCAACAAAATCATACTTTTAGTGTTACAAAGATTGAAATATATATGCTAGCACAATATTTATATTTGTTCTTATTTTGTCGATACACATATATACACAATCGTATCAGAATAATATGACTACCTACATAAGAATGGGAGAAGGTTGGGGGACCCACTGGAACAGCTGTTGGGAGACAGATGGTAGCCTCCCGTCAAGGCCATCCAGCGTGTTCTTTAACGTTGGGTTGTTTTATCTCTGAGCGGCACTTTTTTGCACACCATGGGCTAAATGGCCAGATCACATGGACCCCGAAGGCTCAGAGAAGGTTGGGGGAGGGGACCCACTGGAACAGCTGTTGAGAGACAGATGGTAGCCTCCCGTCAAGGCCATCCAGCGTGTTCTTTAACGTTGGGTTGTTTTATCTCTGAGCGGCACTTTTTTGCACACCATGGGCTAAATGGCCAGATCACATGGACCCCGAAGGCTCAGAGATGGCTGGGGGAGGGGACCCACTGGAACAGCTGTTGGGAGACAGATGGTAGCCTCCCGTCAAGGCCATCCAGCGTGTTCTTTAACGTTGGGTTGTTTTATCTCTGAGCGGCACTTTTTTGCACACCATGGGCTAAATGGCCAGATCACATGGACCCCGAAGGCTCAGAGATGGCTGGGGGAGGGGACCCACTGGAACAGCTGTTGGGAGACAGATGGTAGCCTCCCGTCAAGGCCATCCAGCGTGTTCTTTAACGTGCACAGGGTATGTCTCTCCCACACACGGGGCCACGACTTAACGTCCCATCCGACGGACGGCGGCCTTTCCAAGCCCATCGGTGTTCCCTACTGACCGTGGGCAGGGCGGGGAATTTTGCGGAGATAAATCTCAACGCTAACCCAGCTGGGACTCGAACCTGGGAACTACAGATTACGAGCCTGGTGCGCTACCGACTGAGCCACCCCCGCCCCTACGACTGTGTGTGTGTGTATATATATATATAACTATATAAGCAAATGCACATATATATATAAATTTATATATACTTTAAAACAAAGTTTAAAACTGGATTAGAAACCGTGTTGCTCCAAAAAGCATTCAAGTTGAATTTTTTTTTTTTCCGATGATCATTTAAAAGCCAACTCAGTCCCAAAAAATCCTTATATTTTAAGTTGATTTTTAATTAAACAAGGCATAACGTGATCTATTAAATTGTTAAATTATTGAATTGTGAATTTGTTTCAACGTCTTCAGATTCGAATTCGAGTTTTTGTTTATAGAAGATAAAATATTTCCATTTAAATTGTAGTTTATTTATGACCAAAGGAACTGGAATAAGGAAAAAAATACGTTGACATCAATTCATTAAAATCCCAAAAGTTATAAAATTCTGAAATTTCAGGAAACAATAAATGAAAAACAAAAGAATAATAATTTAAATTTTCTCTGTCATGCTAAGCACATCAAATGAGTGTGAAATGTAGCGAAACAGGTAGAGCACCGTTATCTTTAATGCTATTGTACATAGTTTCTGTTATTCTACAAATGGCACCAAATTCCAGTCCATTGCTGCAGACAAAGAGTGCCCGTTAAGGCGCCCTCGGATTCTGTTCGTCCTTTTGCATGGGGGCAGGGGTGGCTCAGTCGGTAGCGCGCCAGACTCGTAATCTGTAGTTCCCAGGTTCGGGTCCCAACTGGGTCAGCGTTGAGATTTATCTCCGCAAAATTCCCCGCCCACCCCACGGTCAGTAGGGGACACCGATGGGCTTGGAAAGGCCGCCGTCCGTGTGATGGGACGTTAAGCCGTGGCCCCGTGTGCGGGAGAGCCATACCCTGTGCACGTTAAAGAACATGCTGGATGGCCTTGGCGGGAGCTACCATCTGTCTCCCAACAGCTGTTCCAGTGGGTCCCCTCCCCCAACCTTCTCTGAGCCTTCAGGGTCCATGTGACCTGGCCATTTAGCCCATGGTGTGCAAAAAAAGTGCCGCTCAGAGGTAAAACAACCCAACCCAACCCTTTTGCATGATAGAAGTTGCCTACAGCATGGTAAGGGGTAGAGTTAGTTTTTAAGAGGTGGGGTTTTTTTTTCCTAATAAAATTTTTTAGATTAAGCGCAAAAATATATACATTTTTTTAACACGTTAACTACCAGTAAAATTATTTATTTCCAATTGCTTACTACGGATGGTACCCAGTATTGTTTTTTATTTAAAGGTAAATATAAATTAAGTAGCACTCCAAAGAAATCTTAAATTAAAAGTAGCTCCCCGGTGTGAAAATATTTGCGTATCCAACTGTAGACAAAAGATTGGTCTACACTTTGCAAACCACGTGTACCTCTTCCTGTGCTTAAAAAATTCCAGAAAATAATGTACATTGCAATGTACACAGCGTCTGAAAGGGTTAAGTAAATGACAAGTATATAAAAAAAAAGACCGGAATTTTGTTAAAATCTTGCAAAATAAAACCAGGTCTGTCTCTTACCTATCTTTCTTTTATCTCAATGAAGGTGCTCCATTTGGTATGATCCGAGGAACCATATCGCTAGCCGAAATCGAGGTCGCACATCTTAGCCACTGATCTGAAATAGTGACCCGACCTTGTTGTCTTCCTCTGCAGCCAGGTCGCGCCCTCAGGGAGATTCTCTCACTTACATTTTTGTGTCCATTACCGGTTTGAATGCTCGTCCAGCTCCTTTGAAATGCAGGTATAAATAGGAGGCGAAATCTGCCATTTCTTCACTCCGCTCATCTCACTCCTCTTGTGCTCTCCTGGTCTGACAGACAAACTCCATACAAGCAACATGAAGGTAAGTATAATTCCCTTTATCTTCCTTGGATTCTGCAAAGGAAATCTTTCATAATTAAGTAAATATTTTCTAGGAAATGACTGTGTTTTTTGAGATACTGTAGACTAAGTCGGTAGGGAGTCAGGCTTGTAATCTGCAGTTCCCAGGTTTGAGTCCCAGCTGGGTCAGCGTTGAGATTTATCTCCGCAAAATTCCCCGCCCTGCCCACGGTCAGTAGGGGACACCGATGGGCTTCGAAAGGCCGCCGTCCGTCGGATGGGACGTTAAGCCGTGGTCCCGTGTGTGGGAGAGCCATACCACGTTAAAGAACACGCTGGATGGCCTTGACGGGAGGCTACCATCTGTCTCCCAACAGTGGGTCCCCTCCCCCAACCTTCTCTGAGCCTTCGGGGTCCATGTGACCTGGCCATTTAGCCCATGGTGTGCAAAAAAGTGCCGCTCAGAGGTAAAACAACCCAACCCAACTCTTTATCTTCCTTGGATTCTGTAAAAGAAATCTACTGTGCCTAATATTTCGTTTCTTATCTAAGTAAATACCTTCTAATAATGACGGTTTATGTGGGTTTTAGGGATGCTACGGATGACTCAATCGGTAGCGAACCAGGCTCATAATCTGCAGTTCCCAGCCGAGTCAGCGTTGAGATTTATCTCCGCAAAATTCGCCATCCTGCTCTCGACAGTAGGGGATACTGATGGACTTGGAAAGACCGCCGTCCGTCTGATGAGACTTTAACTCATGCCTCCGTGTGCGGAAGAGCCATACCCTGTGCACGTTAAAGAACACCCTGGATGGTCTTGACGGGAGGCTACCATATATCTCTCAACAGCTGTTCCAGTGGGTCCCCTCCCCCAACCTTCTCTGAGCCTTCAGGGTCCTTGTGACCTGGCCATTTAGCCCATGGTGTGCAAAAAAGTTCCGCTCAGAGATTAAACAACCAAATACAATTTTGTTCAGTATCTATATTGTTCAGCATGTTCCTTTTCGTATCTTCATTTGTTCAGTATCTACTTTAAATATTCAAGAATTACAATAAATTCCATAATGCTATTTATATCTTAATCCAATGAATCCTGGGGCGGGGGTGGCTCAGTCGGTAGCGCGCCAGGCTCGTAATCTGTAGTTCCCAGGTTCGAGTCCCAGCTGGGTCAGCGTTGAGATTTATCTCCGCAAAATTCCCCGCCCTGCCCACGGTCAGTAGGGGACACCGATGGGCTTGGAAAGGCTGCCGTCCGTCGGATGGGACGTTAAGCCGTGGCCCCGTGTGCTAGAGAGCCATACCCTGTGCACGTTAAAGAACACGCTGGATGGCCTTGACGGGAGGCTACCATCTGTCTCCCAACAGCTGTTCCAGTGGGTCCCCTCCCCCAACCTTCTCTGAGCCTTCGGGGTCCATGTGACCTGGCCATTTAGCCCATGGTGTGCAAAAAAGTGCCGCTCAGAGGTAAAACAACCAACCAACCAACGAATGAATCCTTCCCGATACTATATCTATAATTATTAAAATTAGCAACCTCTCATAAATATATACTCTTAATTTCCTGCAACATAACATGCTTAATTTCCTGCCCATATAATTTTTTTTACATTCTGGATATATTTAAGATTAAATGACTTAACAGTTATAAATTTTAAAATAAATGCACACATGGCATATCTTTTATAGGAATTTTGAATCCTGCAAAGAACATTTGATTGGGTTGGGTTGGGTTGTTTTACCTCTGAACGGCACTTTTTTGCACACCATGGGCTAAATAACCAGGTCACATGGACCCCGAAGGCTCAGAGAAGGTTGAGGAAGGGGACCCACTGGAACAGCTGTTGGGAGACAGATGGTAGCCCCCCGTCAAGGCCATCCAGCGTGTTCTTTAACGTGCACAGGGAGAACATTTGATGTTTACCTATTTGGAAGATATCCAGTTCTTTTTACACCAAATTCAGATCAAATTAATATTTCGTATATTGCATAAAATAATAACTTTATCACATTCATTTTATGCTTGATCCAAAATATTAATTAACAATAGCAAGTTTTTGTTTTTGTAGTCGCATTAATGAACATTAACATACATTAATCTCCATTAATCTACATTGTAAAAAATTCACATTGAAGTATATTTGAAATAACATAACTTCGTCATATTTCTAATGGAATAAATCTTAATAAAACTATTCAATTAATTTCAATATTCAATAATAAGTTTAAAAATTACACTTTCGTATACTCCTATCCCTCGATTTACACTGAAGATAGCTTCCGCACAAAACCGTGTAAATCGAAATCTTGGATTTTGTTATGTAAAACCGTGTAAAACGAAAAAAACACTAAAATGTGCATAATTCAGTTTCGATTTACACGGTTTTGATTTCGATTACACGGATTTCGATTTACACGGTTTTGTGCGGAACCTGTCTTCAGTGTAAATCGAGGGATAGGTGTATCTCTAATCTTTCATAAATTCTTTTACTGCAAAATTCAACTGCTGATTAAATGATGGTTATTTCAATGACTTTAAAAAATTATTTTAGTCGTAGTATATCACTTATTACTTTACAGTACAGTTGCAAAATGCTCTTACTTATTAATGTGATTCTTTTCAGGTTTTGATTTCCCTGGTGGCAATTTTCTCTGCAGTCTCTGCGCAACAATATCTGTCGGTATGTTATTCTTTTTTTCATTTTTATCGGCATTGTTATTGCATCAGACCTGAAATATAGAATTTGATTCACACTATTTTCGAATTTAAATCAAAAAATTCTTGTGATTTAATTATGCTTAATTGTAATGTAATTCGATCACCAATTTCTAAAAAAATATCGTTGTCAGATATTTTTTCCAAAAAATTTTTATATTTCACCAAAAAAATCCGAACACTATAGTTGATCACAGAATTCAGAAAAAATATCTGGCAACCGTGTCAACGTGACACGAAGGTTGCCAGATCACTAATTTCTAAAAAAATCGTTGCCAGATGTTTTTTCCAAAAAATTTTTATGTTTCACCAAAATAATATCCGAACACTATAGTTGATCACAGAATTCAGAAAAAATATCTGGCAACCATGTCAACGTGACACGAAGGTTGCCAGATCACTAATTTCTAAAAAAATCGTTGCCAGGTATTTTTTCTGAATTCTGGAATCAACTATAGTATTCGGATATTTTTTGAGCGACTGTACAGTCACTCAAAAAAGTATCCGAACGCCATGGTTAATTAAAAAATTCAGAAAAAATATCTGGCAACGATTTTTTCAAAAATTAGTGATCTGGCATCCTTCGTGTACTGTACACGAAGGTTGCCAGATCACTAATTTCTAAAAGAAATCGTTGCCAGATATTTTTTCTGAATTTTGTAATCAACCATAGCGTTCGGATACTTTTTTGAGCGACTGTACTTCAGAAACGATTACAACGGTTTCTAATGTAGTCCTTGTGCATATTTTGAAAGAAATTAAAGAAATTTCTTTTAAAATTCCCGGAATGAGAATTTTTTTTTATTGTTATTTTGGAGAAAACCATTCGATCCGTCGAGCCATTATTTGAAATAAATTCCCACTCTGTCTAAGTGTGGGAAAGTCAAATACAATAAATAAGTTCTTAAACTTCAGGCTCCATTTCAGTAAAACCTGAACACCATATTGTAAAGATCTTCCTTCTTTATTTGAGAGATCTGTTGGCTTAGTGTCTCTACTAAATTTGACTCTCACTACAGCTAATGTGTTCATTAAGAAAACCAGACACTCGGTATCTCTTGGCTAGATATAACATTTAATAGCACACACTTCACTTTACATAAGCGCCAAGCTCGTAATCTGTAGTTCCCAGGTTCGAGTCCCAGCTGCGTCAGCGTTGAGATTTATCTCCGCGGGATTCCCCGCCCTGCCCACGGTCAATAGGGGACACCGATGGGCTTGTAAAGGCCGCCGTCCGTCGGATGAGACGTTAAGCCGTGGTCCCGTGTGCGGGAGAGCCATACTCTGTGCACGTTAAAGAACACGTTGGATGGCCTTGACGGGAGGCTACCATCTGTCTCCCAACAGCTGTTCCAGTGGGTCCCCTCCCCCAACCTTCTCTGAGCCTTCGGAGTCCATGTGACCTGGCCATTTAGCCCATGGTGTGCAAAAAAGTGCCGCTCAGAGGTAAAACAACCCAACCCACTTTACATAAACATATATAAAACTCTACTTGGACACAGCCTTAGTCCACTGCCCCCACCGATACAATAAAGTCAAGCACTCCCTGCATGCTGACAGTAGACTTTACTAAAAAGTCCTTCAATATGCTGGCTCCCAGAGTCAACGTCCCACTCTCCTTCGGACCCGTTCGGCGGTCCCAGAGTCAACGTCCCACTCTCCTTCGGACCCGTTCGGCGGTCCCAGAGTCAACGTCCCACTCTCCTACGGACCCGTTCGGCGGTCCCAGAGTCAACGTCCCACTTTCCTTCGGACCCGTTCGGCGGTCAATGGCGAAGGGTCCGTCTCTTCGCTCTCCCGTTCTGCACAAACGGCTGCAGTCCTCATTAGCACTGCTTCTGTCCATGACAATCTGCGGCGCCTGCGTCTGAGTCTTGAAGTCCGGCAGACCCTCGGCAGGTCACATGGCTCTCTCCTAACCGCTGAGAGGATGCATGTGAACTCAAAGATGGGAGCATCCTTCGAACATGTCTTCAAGCCATTAGCGAAACTTGTTGCCAGGATACTTGTCTCAAATGTTACGCCAGAAACTAATCCGCCTTTTTGTTTCTGATTCCGCAGAACGACATCCCTCTGCCTTACTCCTACAGCTACGTGGCCGACGGCGACGAAGGCAGCAGCACTCACCAGGAAACCGGCGACGGGAACGGCAACGTCCAAGGCTCCTATTCCCTCAGCGACATCGACGGACGAAACCGGGTCGTAGAGTACATCGCCGATGCCGGAGGATTCCGCGCCGTTGTCCGCACCAACGAACCCGGCACCGCTAGCCAGAACCCCGCCGATGTCGTCTTTGAGTCCTCCGCCCAGCCTGGAGTCGGAGGAGGACTCCCAGTCTCGAGGCCCCGACCTGCTACTGGAGGGCGGGTAGGCGGTGGCGCCGGTACTGGACAAGGAGTTCGCTACGTGCTTGTTCCCGTCACAGACCCAAGAGCTCAAGGATATTATTAACCCATCTCTCTAACGAATAGCTTCTTCAAATGCTTTGATATGAAAAGGGGATGCTTTGATATGAAAAGGGGATGCTTTGATATGAAAAGGGGATGCTTTGATATGAAAAGGGGATGCTTTGATATGAAAAGGAGATGCTTTGATATGAAAAGGGGATGCTTTGATATGAAAAGGGGATGCTTTGATATGAAAGGGGGATGCAAGCTTAGGTGACGGTGTAAAAGTCTGTTTTCATGACAGTTGATAAAAATTATGTTTCAATGCGAATGGAATGCTTGATCAATCTTCATTTCTACCTAGGAACAAAGCAGGATTCTTAAACGCAATTTCGCTCTTCCTCTTCTTCGCCATGGTGTATATGCTTTCTTCTTCAAATAGGGAGTACATGCAACTTCAAATATCGGCTTTGTGTCTTCAGTGAGTGAGTTTTCAATCTGCTATCTCTTCTCACTGTGGGGAAAGATTTTCTGAAGGTAAATGGGGAATTGGGTTTTCCCAAAAGGTACATTTGCTGCTTTGCTACACAAATGTAAAAAAAGCTTTTTTTTCTGTTGAAGCCTTAAAAAATAAATATTGTTTGTTTTTGCCAATCTTGTATGTCGATTTATTTGATTTTAATGCTTTGCCTTATCACTGGTTTGGATTTTGGGGTGGAAAAGGCAAACTGAAACGAATATATCGTAAACAAAACACAATTTATAGTGATTATATGTTAAACAAAACACATTGGGAAACGAACATATCGTAAACAAAGCGCAATGGGAAACGAATATATCGAAAACAAAACACATTGGGTAATGAATTGTAAACAAAACACAATGGGAAACGAATATGTCCTAACAAAACACATTGGAAAACGAATATGTCATAAACAAAACACATTGGGAAACGAGCTTATCGTAAACAAACACAATGTGAAACGAATATATCGTAAAAAAAACACAATGGAAAAGGAAAATTTCCTAACGAAACACATTGAGAAACGAATATGTCCTAGCAAAACACATTGGAAAACGAATATGTCATAAATAAACAAAACACATTGGGAAACGAGCTTATCGTAAACAAACACAATGTGAAACGAATATATCGTAAAAAAAACACAATGGAAAAGGAAAATTTCCTAACGAAACACATTGAGAAATGAATATGTCCTAGCAAAACACATTGGAAAACGAATATGTCATAAATAAACAAAACACATTGGGAAACGATTGTAAACAAAACACAATGCGAAACGAATATATCGTAAACAAAACACATTGGGAAACGAATATATCGCAAAACAAAACACAATGATAACGATCACATTGGGAAACGAATATTTGTAAACTAAACACAATGATAACGATCACATTGGGAAACGAATATTTGTAAACTAAACACAATGGGAAACGAACGTATTGTAAACAAAACACAATGGGAAACGAATATATCGCAAAACAAAACACAATGAGAATCGAATATGTCCTAACGAAACACATTGGGAATGAAACACATTCGCTCTTAATTCGTGCCTAGCTAAAATTGAACTGATCAATGCACAAATTACAATTCACAAACTTTTATTTTTCATGACTGGCATTGCTGCTGCTAAGTGTTCAAAATTCCAAAACTCTCAATTCGCAACAAAGAGTGTTGCAAAAACGAATTTCACTAGATTTAATTGAGATCTCTATATTGAGTCATATTTCTCAGTAAAGGGTTCATTTCTAATAGAGATTCGAAGTTAGCTCTCAATTGACATAATATGGAATTTCTCTAATAATTTGGTATGTTGTTGATCTACGGGACCTGGGTTCGAGCCCCGGGTAAGGCATGGATGTTCGTGTTGTTTTTCTGCTGAGGTCCTGCCATCCTCTCAGACCTTCTACTATGGCATATAAACTGACAGGTTCCTGTCAGACCTCTGTGGCAAGCAGCTGCTTGAGGGGGTATTTATTATTATTTTTTTTTTACATCTGAGAGTTATTTCTTTTTCTTTTTTTTGCACGCAATGGGCTAAATGTCCAGGTCACAAGGACCCCTAGAACTGGGATAGGTTCTCCATGGGACAGTTGTTAGGAGACAGATGGAAGCATCCCATCAAAACCCTCCAGCGTCTAAACGTCCCACACACGTCTTAACGTCCTTGGGGCGGGGGTGGCTTAGTCGGTAGCGCGCCAGGTTCGAAATCTGTAGTTCCCAGGTTCGAGTCCCAGTTGGGTCAGCGTTGAGATTTATCTCTGCAAAACTCCCCGCCCTGCCCACGGTCAGTAGGGGACACCGATGGGCTTGGAAAGGCCGCCGACCGTCGGATGAGACGTTAAGCCGTGGTCCCGTGTGCGGGAGAGCCATACCCTGTGCACGTTAAAGAACACGCTGGATGGCCTTGACGGGAGGCTACCATCTGTCTCGCAACAACTGTTCCAGTGGGTCCCCTCTCCCAACCTTCTCTGAGCCTTCGGGGTCCATGTGACCTGGCCATTTAGCCCATGGTGTGCAAAAAAGTGCCGCTCAGAGGTAAAACAACCCAACCCAACCCTTATCGTCCTACTAACGGACGGCGGTCTTTTTAAATGCTTCGGTGTCCCCTACTGACCAAGGGGAGGTTTTTGCAGAGATAGATCTCAACGCTGGCCCAGGTGGGACTCGAACCCGGAACTGCAGATTACGAGTCTGTCACACTACCGACTGAGCATTTGATGATTTATAAAGACTCTGTAAATACACTCACTCAAGAAATATCCGAACACTATGGTTGATTGCAAAATTCAGAAAAAATATCTGGCAACGATTTTTTTTAGAAGTTAGTGAACTGACCAATGCGCAAATTACAATTCACAAACTTTTATTTCTTATGAACACAACCTTCGTGTCACGTGACACGAAGGTTTCGTGTCACGTGACACGAAGGATATTTTTTTATATTTTCTGAGCGAATTCGCTCAGAAAATATATTCGGATATTTTTTGAGCGACTGTACGTGAGATAACAAAACTCACAATTAATGATATAATTAATGTTGAATCCACACGTTACTTGATTGTTATATAGTGCTTTTTTTTAAGAAAATTGTCTTGTGTAATACACTACCGTACAAAATATTAGATAATTTCCATGTTATGTCAATGGGAATCTACCTTAGAAGCTCTATAACTTCTAAAATGTGCTTTTAATAGAAAAATGTGACTGAAGATAAATTAAAGATCATTATCAAATATATTTATATCTTGATTTTCAACAATATTCATTCAATATTTGAAGAGTTATGGAAGCTGAATATTAATTTAAAGCTTAAAGTTTATTCCATTCTTAAATTTCATTCCTTTCGTTGGAAAGTTGTCCCTGACAGTAGTAATATCTGGATTCAGAATAACTAACACATATTACAAACACCGCGACATATATAAGTACACATGGGTTTCACCTGATGGGCTGCATAAGAATATGATTGATTACATATTAATTAACAGCAAATGGGCTAGTTCTGTTAGGAATACCAGGGCATATAGGGGAGCTGAAATTGGATCTGACCATTACCTTGTTAAAAGTGTGTTGCAACTTAAACTTAAAAAGTGTTGTGCTAGGGTTAAAAAATTTACTTTTAATACTGAAGCTCTGAAAGATCCAGTTATAGCCAAAGCTTACCATGATAGGTTACTTAGTCATTATGACAGTCATGGTTTGCTTACTACTGAAGTTGAGGAAGAATGGGATCATTTTAAACAGGCTTTTTTGGACACTAACAGTACTCTTTTAGGGAAAAAGGAGCAGAAGAGACAGAATTATCTGAGTGATAAGGCACTTGAGCTTATTTCGGAAAGAAAGAACTGCAGGAATGTCCTTAATCAATACCCTACTAGTCCTAATAGAAAGCATTACAGAGAACTTAATAAACGTGTAAAAGATCAGTTAGCTGCTGAGAAGAATCTTTGGCTTGATGGCTTGGCTGAGGAAGCAGTTAGACAGCACAACAGCAGAGAGCTGTACCAGATAGTTAATGTTTTGTGTGGTCACAAAAACGGACAGGCATACAAGACAGGCATACAAGGATTGAAGGATAAACAAGGGAACGGACAGGCATACAAGGATTGAAGGATAAACAAGGTAAGGATGGTGAGATTCTGTCATGGCTAGGTGGGCTGAGCATTTCAGTGATGTTCTAAACAATGTAGTTAGTTCTACTCCCATTGTTTGCAATGATGATAGATGCATTGGTGGCTTTAATGTTGGCCTATAACACAATCTGAAGTTATTTTGGCTGTTTCTAAACTTAAACTACATAAATCTCCAGGGGTAGATGAAATTACTACCGAAATGCTTAGAGCTGGGGATGTTTCGGTTACCACTTGGATGACTGAAATTCTGAATATCTTTTATGATAAAGGCATGGTTCCTAAGGATTTTACCAGAGCTATTGTTATCCCTGTTTTCAAAAAAGGTGATCACAGTTCTTGTGATAACTATAGGGGTATCAGCCTACTCTCTGTTCCAGGTAAAGTTCTTTCCATGATTGTGCTTAATAGAATTAAGAATCTGGTTGACAGCCAATTGCGTGATGAGCAATGTGGATTCAGAAGTGGTAGGGGATGTGTGGATCAGATATTTTCACTTAGGCAGATTCTTGAGAAATGTTTAGAGTTTCAGAAACCTTTGATTGCTAGCTTTGTTGATTTCAAAAAGGCTTTCGACTCTGTTGATCGTCATAATTTGTGGTTGATTTTGAAATCATATGGTATACCAGACACGTTAGTTAACATAATGAAGGCTCTCTATAATAACACTGAGTCGTGTGTGAGAGTTGGTATGGCTTGTAGCAATTGGTTTAGCATTACTTCTGGTGTTCGACAAGGATGCATTTTGTCTCCTTTTCTCTTTAGCTTGGTTATTGATTATGTTATGCAAAATTCACTTCAAGGGAAAGATTTTGGCCTTAAATGGACTGGAGATACGAAAATTTCTGATTTAGATTATGCTGATGATTTAGCCCTTTTGGCAAATGATGTTGATGAGATGAACTCTTTCATTCGAGCTGTTGATGAGACTGGTAGTAGAGTAGGTTTGGTTATAAACAGAGAGAAAACTAAAGTGATGAAAATTGGTCAGGCAGGCTGTGATTCAGTTAATCTGAGTGGTTGCAGTCTTGAGCAGGTGTCACAGTTTAATTATCTTGGGAGTTATGTAACAGATAATGGTGATGTGCGGCATGAGATTAACAGACGAATAGGGATTGCTGCCGGGACTTTTAAGAACCTATGGAGAGTGTGGAGAAATAGGAGTATGCACCTAAAGACTAAAATTAGACTGTATAATAGTTTGGTTCTTTCTAGGGTTAGTTATGGTAGTGAAACTTGGACACTTTGTAAACAAGATAACAGGAAACTAGATGCTTTTGATTCCAGATGCTTACGCAGTATCTTGGGCATTAGGTGGTTCAACTTTGTAACTAATGATGAGGTTAGGCAAAGGAGTTTGCAACCTCCTTTAAGCAGCATATTGTGCAGAGAGAGACTCCGTTGGTTTGGCCATGTTGCCCGTATGAATAATTATAGATTGGCGAATAGGGTTATGAACAGTGTGCCTAAAGGCCTCAGAAAGAAGGGGAGACCTAGGATGCGGTGGGCAGACAATGTCAAACAGGATCTTGTTAGAATTGGTGTGCAGTGGCCAGATGCAGTAGATGTAGCGCAGGATAGACTTGCTTGGAGAACTAAATTGCACGGTCTGGTTGGACCTCCGTAGCCCATGGCTGCTTGAGGATGAGGATGATGATGATGAGTAATATCTACACTACGTTACAAAAAATAACCGGAAAATTCCCTGTCATGTAAATGGAAGGGCACATCCAAAGCTCCTTAACTTTGACCACTTTCGGTATCCTTGTGGCGCTGATGGCTCAGGTTGAAGGAAGAGGGTTCACTGGACATTCTTATAAGAGAGATGGCAACCTCCCGTCAAGGCCATCCAGATTGTTCTTTAACGTGCGTAGGATATGACTCTCCCGCATACGGGGCCAGGTCTTTACGTCCCATCCGACGGACGACGTCTTTTCCAAACCCATTTTTGTACCTTACTGACGGAGGACGACTTTTGCAGAGATAAAACTCAATTCTGACAAATGGGACTCGAACCTAGGAACTGTAGATTATGAACCTGATGCACTATGGGCTGATCCATACCCCTGCCCCTCAAAGGTTACTTGTATAGCTAAGGGGTGTCTATCCCTTAGCCTCTTCTCCCCCAAAGGTTACTTGTGTAGCTAAGGGTGTTTATACCTTAATCTCTTCTCCCCCAAAGGTTACTTGTGTAGCTAAGGGGTGTTTATACCTTAATCTCTTCTCCCCCAAAGGTTACTTGTGTAACTAAGGGGTGTTTATATCTTAATCTCCTCTCCCCCCAAAGGTTACTTGTGTAACTAAGGGGTGTTTATATCTTAATCTCCTCTCCCCCCAAAGGTTACTTGTGTAGCTAACGGGTGTCTATCCCTTAGCATCTTCTCCCCCCAAAGGTATACTGTGTAGCTAAGGGGTGTCTGTCTCTTAGCCTCTTCTCTCCCCCCCAAAGGTTACTTTTGTAGCTAAGGGGTGTTTATATCTTAATCTCTTCTCCCCCAAATTTACTTGTGTAGCTAATGGGTGTCTATCCCGTAGCCTCTTCTCCCCCTAACACAACATTAGAACCGCTATCGTTTGAATCAAACATTACATTGCACATTAACATTTTAGGATCATTGTTGATATTATTCCACATTCAGACTTAAAAGCTACATTTAACGTAATGTAATCTGTTACATGAAACTGTTCCAGATAATGTAATGTAATCTGTTACAGATAATGTAATCTGTTACATGAAAACTGTTCCAGTACACATTTTGTTTTGTTGAGTAAGTCAACGTTTTTGAATAATGAAACACCAGCAACTTGAAACAAAACCGAATTTTTATTATAACAGCAAAAGATAACCGATTTTCAAAATTTCTACAAGGGGAAGAAAATTATCAAGCACAATGCGCTCTTCAAATTATTTCGCTCAATAATAGTTGAGTTAAGTCAGTTGAAATTTTTCCTTTAAATCCCTTTAAAAATCAGTAACATTATCATTTAGGTAAAAGCCAGAAGCACCAAAAACTAATTAATAACAGCAGTACAGGGTCTTCAAAAATAAAGTATTATTAAAGGAAATATTAAATGCAGAATACAATGTCCAGCTAACGACTTTAAAGAAGTAGACATTTTATATTCATTATCCTTATTAAATATGCTGCAATTTTAGGCTCCATATATGTCATAAGGATTATATCTTCCCCTGTATCTATTGGCGTACTGGCGGGACCAATAAGGTGGTCTCTGGTACAACCTGCGATTAGTAGGGATCACAGGCTGTTCAACCACGGTTTTGTCCTCAACTGGCTTCTCGGCTTCGACGCTGTAAGCTACAGGGGCAGGAACTCCGTGGGCCAACCTAGGAGGGGTATCTAGATGCTCGATGACAACGTCGGCAGGATTTTGAATGTCAGTGCCTGGTTCGTTGGTCCGGATTTTGGCCCGAAATCCTCCCTCGTCGGCGACGTACTCTACCACTCGACCGTGGCCTTCCTCGTTCGTGACCGTGTAGACTCCTTCGACTCGACCCGTACCGTCAGCGGTCTCCTGCCGGCTGCTGGAACCGATGCCTTCGTCTACTGGAGCCGAATAGCTGAAGGAGTAAGGTTTGGGGCTTTCGTCAAGGTATCTTATGGGATGCAATTCCTGCAAAGTGAGAGATAATAAACGATATTCAAAAAATGATTGCACTGTTGAAAAAAACTAAAGTTTACTACTTTAGGCACAAATAATTCATTTGATTTTTTTGGTTTCGTAGTTGATTTCCGTTATATCGAAGGACTGAAAGATGCAAAATTACTGCAGTTGTTGCCGATGAGAGATACCTTTGTGCATATAATGGGCTAAATGGCCAGGTCACAAAGACCCCGAGGTCTCATAGAAGGATGGAGGGAAGGGACCCACTGGGCAGCTGTTGGGAGGCAGATGGTAGCCTCCCGTCAAGGCCATCCAGTGTGTTTTTTAACGTGCACAGAGTATGGCTTTCCCACACAGGGAACCATGGCTTAACATCCCATCCGATGGACGGCGCCGTTCCCAAGCTCATCGGTATCCCCTAATGACCGAGGATAGGGCGGGGAGTTTTGCGGAGATATATCTCAACGCTGGTCCAGATGGGACTCGAACCTGGGAACTGCAGATCACGAGCCTGGCGCGCTATCGACTGAGCCACCCGCTCCAATTGACTAGCTGACAAGAACCTCAAAGGGTCGTCTAAACTTGACCCAAAAAAAAGCGATGCTAGCTCTCCTGTCGAGCAGTAGCCTAACTATTTTTATTCGAAATAATAATATTCAAACATAATTTCAAAATTATACAGTATCCATTTGTTTTAAAAGCAAACAGCTGATTTTAGAATATTTTGCAATATTCTTATACAATGTTAATAAATAAATTTTTCAATTTCACACTAATTAACGTAGCAATAATAAAGCATGCATTTATCTAAGAAATATAACATGTATTTAAAATAAAAACAGATTGAAATTCTTAGACTAGCTCTCAGACTAGTAATTCTGTCCTTCCTGCAAAAGTAAGACATTTATAATAATACAATTTTGTTAACAATATTCTGAAGCAACCTGCAATAACATTATACTGAAATATTTTTTTTTTCACTCTTCAGTAACGATCCCATCGAAATTGGTGCCATGGCCTATTGAGGTACAGTCGCTCAAAAAATATCCGAACACTATGGTTGATTACAGCATTCAGAAAAAATATCTGGCAACGATTGTTTTAGAAATTATTGATGTGTCAACGTTCGTGTCACGTGACACTATTTTAGATGCGAAAATATTTGAAAAGGGCGATTTTTTGAGCGAGGCAATATTGTTTTTCGATTTAGTAGCTTCTGACATCAGGAATATCGTGTGATACTAGAAATTATGACCACTCTATTATTACTCTTAAACAGGGGACTAAAATTTCAAGAGGAGGTCCTAGTCCATCTGCTGAGGTCTCGCCTTCCTCACAGATTTTTATCTCTGGCGTATTAAACTGACAGGCTCCTGTCAGACCTCTGTGGCAAGCAGCTGCTTGAGGGAATATTTATTTTTATTATAATAAATGTGAAAACAGAGGAAAATCAGATATTTTAATCTCAGTTTTAAATGCTGTTTATCACACATATAAAATTTTTGAAAAAAAAACTGTGCCTTTTGATTTTATAATAATATTTGCAGTATATTAATTTTAACTGTTGTTCTACAAGCTGCATAAATTCTTCAATGTTAAATGCTTATGTGAAATGTGTCGAAGGTTGCATGCAAATAGTATAGATATAAAAAAAAAACCAATAAACAAAGAATTGCAAAATTCGTTTCCAAAGTCTTCTTTATAAGCAGAGGACAGTTCTGGAATTAAAAAAAAGTACTGAAACGGAGCTTTCTTACCCTTGGTCTTTCTGGCACGACGGCTGGTTCCGGGGTAGTGTTTACATTGTATGCAGGAGGGCGGTTGACGTTGTATCTGTCTGGATAGCCGTACAAATAAGGATTGTATCTATCTCTGGCTCCTGGATAACCGTAACCGTAGTACCTCGGATCGCGAATCGGTTGTTGAGCAAAGATGGCCGCCACGGCAGTCAGCAAGAGAATTGCCTGGAAGAAAAGAACGTTGGCCATTTAATCATACGCCTTCACAAATAGGTATGTAGAGAGATGATATTGTTATGGTGAATTACTAATCCAGGTACCACTGGTTATGAATCTTTAGCAATCATTAATACATTTAATTTGACCTCCAAAATACTTTTTAAGTTCCCGAGTGATTAATGTGCTTAGCTACTGATCATAGGTTTGATTAGGATGTTTTACAACTGAGCGGCACTTTTTTTTAACACAACGGGCTAAATGATCAAGTCACAAGAACCCCGATGTCTCAGAGAAGGTTGGTGGAGGGGACCCACTGGACGGCTGTTAGGAGACAGATGGAAGTCTCCCGTCAAGACCATCCAGCATGTTCTTTAACGTGCACAGAATATGACTCTCCTACACACGGGCCAGGCTTAACGTCCCATCCGACGGACGGCAGCCTTTCCAAGCCCAAAGGTATCCCCTACTGGCCGACGGAAGGGATTTCGTGATTGTAAAAACATGCCAAAGAGATATTAATTACATATATAATGGGGATCAAATCCCAGTAAAGCATGGTTGTTATCATTATACATTTGTTCAATTCTCTATAAACACTGCTCTATAACACTGCATGGTTGTTATCATTATACATTTGTTCAATTCTCTATAAACACTCTAACACACTTGTTCTCGTTGCTATTCCCGCGAAATTTGGACTGCAGTAAACTAGAATGAATCCTGTTCTTGCTTTACTTGGCATGCATTCTGGATGAGGCCATTTAGATTTTGGGTTGGGTTGTATTGTGTTGTTTTACCTCTGAGCGGCACTTTTTTGCACACCATGGGCTAAATGGCCGGGTCACATGGACCCCGAAGGCTCAGAGAAGGTTGGGGGAGGGGACCCACTGGAACAGCTGTTGGGAGACAGATGGTAGCCTCCCGTCAAGGCCATCCAGCGTGTTCTTTAACGTTGGGTTGTTTTACCTCTGAGCGGCACTTTTTTGCACACCATGGGCTAAATGGCAGGTCACATGGACCCCGAAGGCTCAGAGAAGGTTGGGGGAGGGGACCCACTGGAACAGCTGTTGGGAGACAGGTGGTAGTCTCCCGTCAAGGCCATCCAGCGTGTTCTTTAACGTGCACAGGCTATGGCTCTCCCGCACACGGGCCACGGCTTAACGTCCCATCCGACGGACGGCGGCCTTTCCAAGCCCATCGGTGAGCCATTTAGATAATTTCCATGTTATGTCAATGAGGAAACTTTGAATGGAGAATTGTGATTCAAGATCAATTGAAGATCATAATTAGATCTATTTGAATCTCGATTTTCAACAATATTCGTTCAGTATTTAAAGACTTATAGAAGTTGGAATATTTTACAATATTAATTCGTCGTAAGAATTCACCTCAGAATTATTTAAAACTTATAAGTATCGTTTCAAACTATTCAACAAAATAAATATACGTTTCAGAAATTTGGATTATGCTTATTTCAATATTAGATAAATATGAATGATAATTATAAACCAAGAAATTTTATTGCTAAATATCCCAGCTTTTATAACTTAAAATATATAACAAACAAATATTATTAAAAATAAAGATTTAAGTAGATTTAATGATAATTTTTAATTTATCATCAATGATAAAATTTACATTACACATCATCCATTTTTTGAATGTAAAATAGTCGCCAAAAAAAGCGAAAAGCAGCTACTTAAATATAAACTCCAGTGTTAGTGTATTCCTACCATTTTCAAATCTTTGGGGGGCATCAAAAATTGAGCTCAATTGTTGAACTCGTTCAGTGCGTTGGGTTGTTTTACCTCTGAGCGGCACTTTTTTGCACACCATGGGCTAAATGGCCAGGTCACATGGACCCCGAAGGCTCAGAGAAGGTTGGGGGAGGGAACCCACTGGAATAGCTGTTGGGAGACAGATGGTAGTCTCCCGTTAAGGCCATCCAGCGTGTTCTTTAACGTGCACAGGGTATGGCTCTCCCGCACACGGAGACACGGCTTAACGTCCCATCCGACGGACGGCGGCCTTTCCAAGCCCATCGGTGTCCCCTACTGACCGTGGGCAGGACGGGGAATTTTGCGGATATAAATATCAACGCTGACCCAGCTGGGACTCGAACCTGGGAACTACAGATTACGAGTCTGGCGAGCTACCGACTGAGCCGCCCCCGTGCACAGAGTATGGCTCTCCCACACACGGAGCAGCGACTTAACGTCTTATTCGACGGATGGCTGTAAGGTCTTTCCAAGACCATCGGTGTCCCCTACTGATCGTGGACAAGGCGGGGAATTTTGCGCAGAAAAATCTCAACGCTGGCCCAGGTGGGACTCGAACCTGGGAACTGCAGATTTCGAGTCTAGCGCGCTACCGACTGAGCCACACCGGCCACCTATTTTTTTAGGTTTTCCTAATGTGGGGGAGTGGCGCAAACAGAAGTTCCGAGATTCGAGTCGCAACTCAGCGTGAATTGGTCATTTTCTCCGCGAATTCTCCTTAAACGAAAGTAGAAGTTCAGGACGTTCCAACACCGATGGGCTTGGAAAGGCCGCCGTCCGTCAGATGGGACGTTAAACCGTGGCCCCGTGTGCAGGAGAGCCATACCCTCTGCACGTTAAAGAACACGCTGGATGGCCTTGACAGGAGGCTACCATCTGTCTCCCAACAGCTGTTCCAGTGGGTCCCCTCCCCCAACTTTCTCTGAGCCTTCGGGGTCATGTGACCTGCCCATTTAGCCCATGGTGTGCAAAAAAGTGCCGCTCAGAGGTAATACAACCCAACGTTAAAGAACACGCTGGATGGCCTTGACGGGAGGCTACCATCTGTTTCCCAACAGCTGTCCCAGTGTGTCCCCTCCCCCAACCTTCTCTGAGCCTTCGGGGTCCTTGTGACCTGGCCATTTAGCCCATGGTGTGCAAAAAAGTGCCGCTCAGAGGTAAAACAACCCAACCCAACCCAGGACGTTCCAAAAAAGTCTGCCGTCCGTCGGATGGGAGCTATACCCTGTCGAAATTGAAAAGCCTGCTGGATGGTGTTGACTGGAGATTTTCATCTTTCTTCTAACAGCTGTCCAGTGGATATCTTTCCCCTAACTTCCTTTGAGCATTAGGGGTCCTTGCGACCTGACCAGTTAGACTGTGTGCTAAAAAAGTTCCGTTCACAGGTTAAAAAAACAGTAATTAGTATTTTTTTTAATTTTTCTACCAAATTTCGGTATTAAAGAGTTTTCTCTCCTGGTGAGTCTCTAGTTGAGTTGTTCTCTGCCAAGACCAGGTTGACTACAAAAGACAGTCGCTAAAATTCTAGAAACGTTTTACTCAAGGTTGGGTTGAAATTGCTTTATCTCTGAGCGTCACTTTTTTTGCACCTAATGGACTAAAAAGCCAGGTTACAAGGACCCCAAGGGCTCAGAGAAGGTTTGGGAAAAGAAGCCCACTTTGACAGCTGTTAGGAGAAGGATAGACCTCCCATCAAGCATGTTCTTTAACGTACATAAAGAATGGTTCTCCCCTTCACGGGGCGGGGGTGGCTCAGTCGGTAGCGCGCCAGGCTCGTAATCTGTAGTTCCCAGGTTCGAGTCCCAGCTGGTTCAGCGTTGAGATTTATCTCCGCAAAATTCCCCGCCCTGCCCACGGTCAGTAGGGGACACCGATGGGCTTGGAAAGACCGCCGTCCGTCGGATGGGACGTTAAGCCGTGGCCCCGTGTGCGGGAGAGCCATACCCTCTGCACGTTAAAGAACACGCTGGATGGCCTTGACGGGAGGCTACCATCTTTTTCCTAACAGCTGCTCCAGTGGGTCCCCTCCCCCAACCTTCTCTGAGCCTTCGGGATCCATGTGACCTGGCCATTTAGCCCATGGTGTGCAAAAAAGTTCGCTCAGAGGTAAAACAACCCACAACCCAACTCTCCCCTTCACCAGTGGGCCACGGCTTAATGTCCTATCTGACGGACAGAGGTCTCTTCTGACTGAAAGCAACATATAAGTTTACCGGAGATAAATCTCAAAGTTGACCCAGGTGTGACTCGAACTGGAAACCGCAGATTACGAGCCTAGTGCGCTACAAACAGAGTCAACCTTCGCCACTCGTACTGAAGGTTCTCGAAACGAAAGTTACTAAGATCGTATTGAGGTCCACACATCAAGAAAGGAAAAAACTCGGACTTACCGTTAGCATGATGATGCTATGTGCCTTACAATTGAAGACCAGATGTGCATCTGCCATACATCACTGAGTGTTTATATACCCAATCGCAAGAAGAACGGCCACAGTGATATATTGTCGTGGGTCAACTTTCTGGGTGACCCTTTGCAGACCTGCGCAAAAAGAAAGCCATTTCAGAAACGAGGCCGGTCCAGTTGACCTTGACAGGCCCATCTCCCTCCCCCAGGGCGAATCGCGCCCAGAGAAAAGAGTCCCCCCCCCCTTTCTGAAAGGGAGAGGAAAAATTAAACATTTAGTGACCTGGTCACAAATTGAACAGTGGCGCTATTATTTTTTCGCCGACGTCCGCATACGTGACGAGAATTTCTACGGCATTTTCAATCAACCTACACAGGACGATACATCAACGTTCACGTGGTCCCTTTTTGGGCCACATCACCTGTTAGGAAAATCCTCCAACTACATCCTTACCTTGACGACTTCTTGAACCATCGGTAAGGAATCGTTGCTTCTAATTGGCGCTATGCTTTATGTGGCGACCAATGTATTTTCCATATCTGCAGGCGACAGCGTATTTGTTCTCGGCACCCGAAGACGTCCTGGGTTCGTGTGTCAAGGTGCTTGTTTTGTGTTTGCTACTGGTCCCATCCATCTTCTCTCCCAGTCACGTGACAAAAGGAAGATGAGCACTGGTTTATCCTCATTTGAGTGGAATCCGAGTATAATTCGCGTCGCGTAATCACGTGGCACTGATAGAGAAAAATCAATGATTTTTAGGGAACGTTTTAAAAGCGGGTTCAGCTTGAAAGAGGGTTGGGTTGTTTTACCTCTGAGTGGTACGTTTTCTTTGCACATAATGGGTTAAATAGCCGGGTCACAAGGACGCCAAGGAGCTCAGAGAAGGTTGGGAGAAGGAATGATTGATTACATATTAATTAACAGCAAATGGGCTAGTTCTGTTAGGAATACCAGGTCATATAGGGGAGCTGAAATTGGATCTGACCATTATGTTGTTAAAAGTGTGTTGCAACTTAAACTTAAAAAGTGTTGTGCTAAAGTTAAAAAATTTACCTTTAATACTGAAGCTCTGAAAGACTCAGTTATAGCTAAAGCTTACCATGATAGGTTACTTAGTCATTATGACAGTCATGGTGTGCTTACTACTGAAGTTGAGGAAGAATGGGACCATTTCAAAGAGGCGTTTTTGGAAACTAACAGTACTCTTTTAGGGAAAAAGGAGCAGAGGAGACAGAATTATTTGAGTGATAAGGCACTTGGGCTTATTTCAGAAAGAAGGAACTGCAGGAATGTCCTTAATCAGTACCCTACTAGTCCTAATAGAAAGGATTACAGAGAGCTTAATAAACGTGTAAAGGATCAGTTAGCTACTGATAAGAATCTTTGACTTGGCTGACAAGGCAAGATAGTTAATGTTTTATGTGGTAGAAAATGGACAGGCATACAAGGATTGAAGGATAAACAAGGTAAGGTTATAGAAGGGGAGGATTCTGTCATGGCTAGGTGGGCTAAGCATTTCAGTGATGTTCTAAACAATGTAGTTAATTCTACTCCCATTGTAATGATGATAGATGCATTGGGGCTCTAATGTTGGCCGTATAACACAATCTGAAGTTATTTTGGCTATTTCTAAACTTAAACTTCATAAATCCCCAGGGGTAGATGAAATTACTACCGAAATGCTTAGAGCTGGGAATGTTTCGGTTACCACTTGGATGACTAAAATTCTGAATATCTTTTATGATAAAGGCATGGTCCCTAAGGATTTTACCAGAGCTATTGTTATCCCTATTTTCAAAAAAGGTGATCGCAGTTCTTGTGATAACTATAGGGGTATCAGCCTACTCTCTGATCCAGGTAAAGTTCTTTCCATGATTGTGCTTAATAGAATTAAGAATCTGGTTGACCGGCAATTGCGTGATGAGCAATGTGGATTCAGAAGTGGTAGCGGATGTGTTGATCAGATATTTTCACTTAGGAAGATTCTTGAGAAATGTTTAGAGTTTCAGAAACCTTTGGTTGCTAGCTTTGTTGATTTCAAAAAGGCTTTCGACTCTGTTGATCGTCATAATTTGTGGTTGATTGTGAGATCATATGGTGTACCAGGCAAGTTGGTTAGCATAATGAAAGCTCTCTATAATAATACTGAGTCGTGTGTGAGAGTTGGTAAGGCTTGTAGCAATTGGTTTAGCATTAGTTCTGGTGTTCGACACTCCTCATAACCCGTGGCTTAGTTTCTGCGTAAGCTATAGAGATTTTATTTCCTTTTCCACAGATTTGGCTACCCTATTGGCTCCCGCGATATTCGTTCGCACGGTCCAAATTTCCTGCACAGCATCCCCCGTGTTGCCCTGTGATTGGTTTAAAAATCAGGTTCTCACTTGGCCCGTGGCTACATTTCTACACAATTGTGACAGCTCGTATCTCACTTTTAATCTGCATATTCTGTTGTTTTCTGCACTAAAAGTTAGCACATTTTGAACACGAAGAATTTCCCGGTGTTGCAAAGGTCATTGCTGACTCGGCGCGCGCTCTCAGAGCCCGTGGCAAACGATCGAGATATTTTTATTTCGTCAGATTTTGGCATTCTGTAATTCCAGACGTACATTACCAAAAGGTCCCAAATTTCGCAGGAGGGTTCCCCGTGTCCGACCCCATTTTTGGTTAGAAAATCAGGTCCCTAGCTGTAATAGAACCCCTAAATAATACTTTTGTAAATGTGGGGAATCTGGCAACAGCATCAGATTTGCAGCAGAACATTCAAATGCTATTTTAAATCTTTACTTTCATAGTTAGGGAGCAGAAAATGGCAACAGTAAATTTGATAGCGATTCTATTTTCCCGTAGGAATAGCATGGTAAATATTTTTGGTTCCAGCAAGCCCCCTTCTTGGACTTTCGACTTGAAATTTGGCACTGCAATCCGGACCACAACCAGAAACATTCTCTGAAAATTTGGAGGGTGTACGTTGATTTCCCGATGAGTTATGGCTGCCACAGACAGACAGACATCTTTTATTATATAGATTATTAACCGCACAAATCAAGAAGTATCTGACGTCAAACAAAGGATTTTATTTACAGGGAGGGAGAAAACTCTGTTCTGGCTTCCTGGTAATATTCATTCGCATTTTAAATAATTACTTATTTTAAAAAAAAGAAGAAAATAAAAAGTATATTTTTGTAGCAGGTAGTTGAAGAAATGGGGACAGTAAAGAGAAGAGAAGTGATTGCAAAAAGCAGTTGGCCAAGATGACATCAGTATTCAGTAGTGGAAAGGCATTCTTTCAGCGAAAGGGATGGAAAGGAAAGTATTCCAGACGGCATCGGTATTCAGTTGGGAAGGCGATTCTTTTCACTGAGAAGAGTAAGAGTCTGATCTTCGTGACTGATTGGCTGCTGAAGCGAAAAAATATACATTTTTTTTATTCGACTGTCACATACAGATTTTTTCCTTCGCGGAAAAAGAATTTTAAAGCTATGATTGCATGAGCAACGACAATTTAAATACGTGGTCGTCGGCAGAAATTTTTTCTTATTGGAGGAGGAAGAGAAATTTGCTTCAATGTTTTCCCCGCGCGAGGGAACCGAAAATTTGTTTCGAGAAGGGAAAAACTTTTCTCGTGAAAGGCATATTTGATTCTGGAAGAGGCAAAATTTTCTCAGGGGGGGAGGGGTAACAGGGTTGGGTTGTTTTACCTCTGAGCGGCACTTTTTTTGCACACCATGGGCTAAATGGCCAGGTCACATGGACCCCGAAGGCTCAGAGAAGGTTGGGGGAGGGGACCCACTGGAACAGCTGTTGGGAGACAGATGGTAGCCTCCCGTCAAGGCCATCCAGCGTGTTCTTTAACGTGCACAGGGTATGGCTCTCCAGCACACGGGCCACGGCTTAACGTCCCATCTGACAGACGGCGGCCTTTCCAAGCCCATTGGTGTCCCCTACTGACCGTGGGCAGGGCGGGGAATTTTGCGGAGATAAATCTCAACGCTGACCCAGCTGGGACTCGAACCTGGGAACTACAGATTACGAGCCTGGCGCGCTACCGACTGAGCCATCCCCGCCCCACTTGCTTCAGGGACACGAATTATTTTCAGAAAGGGGAAATTTTTTCCTGGAATTTACCTCAGGTGAAAAATATTTTCCTTGTAAAGGGCAAATTTGTTTCGGGAAAGGGCAAAATTTTCCCAGGGAGAAGGAGAGCAAAATTTGCTTCAGAAAGACAATTTGTTTTCAGAAAAGAGCAAAATTTTCTCGAGGAGATGGGGGAAATTGTTTGCAGGGTGAGGAAGAGCAAAACTTGCTTCAGAGGGACAAATTATTTTCGGAAAGGGGCAAAATTTTACCGGGGGGAAAAGAAAGAACTTGCTTCAGGTGGGAAAAGTTTTCCCGCAGGAGGGGCAAATTTTCTCCCGGAGGGAGCAAAATTTATTTCGGGAAGAGACAAAATTTTATCGGGGCAATTTTTCCAGCAGGGAGAAATTTGTTTCAGGAAAGATTAAAAATTTTCCCATGGCGGAGGGGAAGCAATAATTGCTTTAAGTGGGGGGAGGGGGTCAAATTGCTGCCGCTAGAGGAGAAATTTTGTTTCGGGAAGGGGCAAAACATTCCTAAGGGGTGAGCAAAAAACAATAAGTCATAACCTTTCATTGATGAGTAGTTGCAAATAAGCAATCAGGCGTTGCATCTTTCTATGACATAATTAAGAATGCCCAAAAACAAAACGAAAAGAATGTATTATTGAAAATACATGTAAAATTGTTTCTTCATAGCAATAAATAAAAATGAATAATATTTTGTGTACACTTGATATTATTTAACAAATTAATTTTTTAATTTTTTTTTCAGGGGGGGGGGATAATTGCCTCTCTTTCCCATCCACCCATCTTCTCACCCCTGTCAACGCCATGTCTAAATACAGTAGCTCAAAAAAGTATCCGAACACTACGGTTGATTACAAAATTCAGAAAAAATATCTGGCAACGATTTTTTTTAGAAATTAGTGATCTGGCAACCTTCGTGTCACGTGACACGAAGGTTGCCAGATCACTAATTTCTAAAAAAAATCGTTGCCAGATATTTTTTTCTGAATTTTGTAATCAACCGTAGTGTTCGGATACTTTTTTGAGCGACAGTACCATATATGTTCGAACGAACAGCAGCTCATTCTACAATTAACAATATCTTGATTATATCTAGCAACAATTTCAGTCTTAGCTACTATAAAACCCAGCTGAAAATTAAATTAAAACTAGCTGGGACCAGCAAAATTATTGCTCGGAGTTTTTTCGATTAATTTACGAACATGTGATTATATAAAAATGTACACAAAACTTATTCAAGTTTTTTAATATAAGAATTTTTAGAAATCTTCCAAAGCCAAATCACTTTTTTAAACTGTACGATTGTTTTTACAAAACGAGAAACCACACTTCGAAACAAACGTCTGGTATTCCTGTCTGAGAACCGGTCATTATTTATAATTTCTGCCTATTACCCGGCTATAATTCAAGCCTAGGATACTATTTAGTCCCCTGCATTTAATATGTCATATGCAGTAGTTAAAAAACGACTTAAATTACACTCAGAAATAAACCGAGATAAAAATAACCTGTGAAAACCTGTGTTGAAAGTAAAAATTATAATATTGATAAATGACGACTTGATGTTACAGAACTAGCTGTTGTGTTGTTGTTTTACCTCTGAGCGGCACTTTTTTGCACACAATGGGCTAAATGGCCAGGTCACATGGACCCAGAAGGCTCAGAGAAGGTTGGGGAAGGGGACCCACTGGAACAGCTGTTGGGAGACAGATGGTAGCCTCCCGTCAAGGCCATCCAGCGTGTTCTTTAACGTGCACAGGGTATGGCTCTACCGCACACGGGGACACGGCTTAACGTCCCATCCGACAGACGGCGACCTTTCCAAGCCCATCGGTGTCCCCTACTGACCGTGGGCAGGACGGGGAATTTTGCGGAGATAAGGTTGAGGGAGGGGACCCACTGGAACAGCTGTTGGTAGACAGATGGTAGCCCCCCGTCAAGGCCATCCAGCGTGTTCTTTAACGTGTACAGGGTATGGCTCTACCGCACACGGGGACACGGCTTAACGTCCCATCCGACGGACGGCGACCTTTCCAAGCCCATCGGTGTCCTCTACTGACCGTGGGCAGGGCAGGGAATTTACAGAATTAGCAACACCTTGACCCAACAAAACGACTGCAGACTTAACCATCCTACCAGTAAACAAACCAAACAGTTCATTATTTTAATGGAAAGAACAATAGGATAGCATCACTAAACTGACTAACAAACAGACCACACTAGGCTCATGTTATAAATTAAAAGACAATTCTCAATGTAACAAAATCAAAAACAAACATGATTTCAATGGCATTCTACAAAACGATAGCGACTAGGCAGAATTCGTCATTTATAAAACCTCTTTTCTGTGACATTAGGGGGACGGGGTGGCTTAGTCGGTAGCACGCCAGTCTCGTAATCTGTAGTTCCCAGGTTCGAGTCCCAGCTGGGTCAGCGTTGAGATTTATCTCCGCAAAATTCCCCGCCCTGCCCACGGTCAGTATGGGACACCGATGGGCTTGGAAAGGCCGCCGTCCGTCGGATGGGACGTTAAGCCGTGGCCCCGTGTGCGGGAGAGCCATACCCTGTACACGTTAAAGAACACGCTGGATGGCCTTGACGGGAGGCTACCATCTGTCTCCCAACAGCTGTTCCAGTGGGTCCCCTGCCCCAACCTTCTCTGAGCCTTCGGGGTCTATGTGACCTGGCCATTTAGCCCATGATGTGCAAAAAAGTACCGCTCAGAGGTAAAACAACCCAACCCTGTGACATTAACTTTCGACTTATTTAACAATATACTGTAGTAGTAGGGGCGGGGGTGGCTCAGTCGGTAGCGCGCCAGGCTCGTAATCTGTAGTTCCCAGGTTCGAGTCCCAGCTGGGTCAGCGTTGAGATTTATCTCCGCAAAATTCCCCGCCCTGCCCACGGTCAGTAGGGGACACAGATGGGCTTGGAAAGGCCGCCGTCCTTCGGATGGGACATTAAGCCGTGGCCCCGTGTGCGGGAGAGCCATATCCTGTGCACGATAAAGAACACGCTGGATGGCATTGACGGGAGGCTACCATCTGTCTCCCAAGAGCTGTTTTCCAGTGGGTCCCCTCCCCCAACCTTCTCTGAGCCTTCGGGGTCCATGTGACCTGGCCGTTTAGCCCATGGTGTGCAAAAAAGTGCCGCTCAGAGGTAAAACAACCCAACCCAACTGTAGTAGTAAAAGAAAAACATAGTTTAAAAAAAAAACTTCCATTTCACCCCGCAGTAAGATGTAACAAATGAGACATCTGAGACGAGTCCATTGGTCAGTTTTCTGGTCACGTGCGCAAATCCCTCCTTCTCGAACATCCTTCGTGCACGAGGCAAGACACAAAGTCACCAATAAACAATCATCAAGGTCCTACGTCAGCCGACTAGGAAGTCTCTACACTATTCCGCGTGCAGTGAGTGTAAATGAATCATCACAAGGCTCTGCTCGTTTGAGGTTGATTTTTTTTAAAAAATGGATGGATGCGAGCATTTTAGATCACCCTCATACAAATCACAGGTCACGATCCTTAGGTCACAGGTGGCACTTGCATTCGGTCGATGCTGCTTCGCCGTTAAATTTCTTTATATCGACATGATTAGTAGTAGTACTTTTTTACTATTTTGACTCTACATTAATCTTTCGTGTCGTCCCGGTGGCCTAGTGGTTAGCGTGCTTGGCTACAGATCAGAGGGTGTGGATTCGAGCTCCGGATGTGGATGTTTTCTTTAGTTGTCTTTTTGCTGGGATCTCACCTTCCTCACAGACCTTATCTATGGCGGGTTGTTTTACCTCTGAGCGGCACTTTTTTGCACACCATGGGCTAAATGGCCAGGTCACATGGACCCTGAAGGCTCAGAGAATGTTGGGAGAGGGGACCCACTGGAACAGCTGTTGGGAGATAGATGGTAGCCTCCCGTCAAGGCCATCCAGCGTGTTCTTTAACGTTGGGTTGTTTTACCTCTGAGCGGCACTTTTTTGCACACCATGGGCTAAATGGCCAGGTCACATGGACCCTGAAGGCTCAGAGAAGGTTGGGAGAGGGGACCCACTGGAACAGCTGTTGGGAGACAGATGGTAGCCTCCCGTCAAGGCCATCCAGCGTGTTCTTTAACGTTGGGTTGTTTTACTTCTGAGCGGCACTTTTTTGCACACCATGGGCTAAATGGCCAGGTCACATGGACCCCGAAGGCTCAGAGAAGATTGGGAGAGGGGACCCACTGGAACAGCTGTTGGGAGATAGATGGTAGCCTCCCGTCAAGGCCATCCAGCGTGTTCTTTAACGTTGGGTTGTTTTACCTCTGAGCGGCACTTTTTTGCACACCATGGGCTAAATGGCCAGGTCACATGGACCCTGAAGGCTCAGAGAAGGTTGGGAGAGGGGACCCACTGGAACAGCTGTTGGGAGATAGATGGTAGCCTCCTGTCAAGGCCATCCAGCGTGTTCTTTAACGTTGGGTTGTTTTACCTCTGAGCGGCACTTTTTTGCACACCATGGGCTAAATGGCCAGGTCACATGGACCCTGAAGGCTCAGAGAAGGTTGGGAGAGGGGACCCACTGGAACAGCTGTTGGGAGATAGATGGTAGCCTCCCGTCAAGGCCATCCAGCGTGTTCTTTAACGTTGGGTTGTTTTACCTCTGAGCGGCACTTTTTTGCACACCATGGGCTAAATGGCCAGGTCACATGGACCCCTAAGGCTCAGCGAAGATTGGGGGAGTGGACCCACTGGAACAGTTGTTGGGAGACAGATGGTAGCCTCCCGTCAAGGCCATCCAGCGTGTTCTTTAACGTTGGGTTGTTTTACCTCTGAGCGGCACTTTTTTGCACACCATGGGCTAAATGGCCAGGTCACATGGACCCCTAAGGCTCAGCGAAGGTTAGGGGAGGGGACCCACTGGAACAGCTGTTGGGAGACAGATGGTAGCCTCCCGTCAAGGCCATCCAGCGTGTTCTTTAACGTTGGGTTGTTTTACCTCTGAGCGGCACTTTTTTGCACACCATGGGCTAAATGGCCAGGTCACATGGACCCTGAAGGCTCAGAGAAGGTTGGGAGAGGGGACCCACTGGAACAGCTGTTGGGAGATAGATGGTAGCCTCCTGTCAAGGCCATCCAGCGTGTTCTTTAACGTTGGGTTGTTTTACCTCTGAGCGGCACTTTTTTGCACACCATGGGCTAAATGGCCAGGTCACATGGACCCCTAAGGCTCAGCGAAGGTTAGGGGAGGGGACCCACTGGAACAGCTGTTGGGAGACAGATGGTAGCCTCCCGTCAAGGCCATCCAGCGTGTTCTTTAACGTTGGGTTGTTTTACCTCTGAGCGGCACTTTTTTGCACACCATGGGCTAAATGGCCAGGTCACATGGACCCTGAAGGCTCAGAGAAGATTGAGAGAGGGGACCCACTGGAACAGCTGTTGGGAGACAGATGGTAGCCTCCCGTCAAGGCCATCCAGCGTGTTCTTTAACGTTGGGTTGTTTTACCTCTGAGCGGCACTTTTTTGAACACCATGGGCTAAATGGCCAGGTCACATGGACCCCGAAGGCTCAGAGAAGGTTGGGGGAGGGACCCACTGGAACAGCTGTTGGGAGACAGATGGTAGCCTCCCGTCAAGGCCATCCAGCGTGTTCTCTAACGTGCACAGGGTATGGCTCTCCCGCACACGCGGCCACGGCTTAACGTCCCATCCGACGGACGGCGGCCAAAAACCAAAACCAAAAATCGGTGTCCCCTACTGACCGTGGGCAGGGCGGGGAATTTTTGCGGAGAAAAATCTCAACGCTGACCCAGCTGGGACTCGAACCTGGGAACTACAGATTACGAGCCTGGCGCGCTACCAACTGAGCCCCCCCCCCCGCCCCCCTATGGCGTGTTACACTGGCAGTAATAAATATATCAAGCAGGCTGCTCGAAGGTAATTTACTACCCTCGAGCAGTGGGGGTCCTTGTGACCTGACCATTTAGCCCATTGTCATCAGGCTTCAAATTTTTGAAGCATTTGTTTTTTGATCCTTTTGCGTCATAAATTACCCTAGATTTGTGCTTTGAGTTGGTATCAGGGTCTCCGGCAGGGGTATTAGAAGATTTACCTTCCATGGAAATTCGTAAAAGCATTAATAAAGCTCTATTTTTACCTCTCTCCCCTTCCTTATGATACGTTTGAAAACGTTGAGATTTTGTCCCCAAAATCCATTTGGCATTGGGTGAAGAAAATAAGACTGATTAGGGGAGGAAATCTCAATTTCAGCAGTTCAGGCACGTATCGAAGATGTTTTTTAAGGGGAGGGAGGGGCTGGGTTGTTTTACCTCTAAGCGACACTTTTTTTGCACACAATGGGCTAAAGGCCCAGGTCACAAGGACCCCGAAGGCTCAGAGAAGGTTGGGACAGGGGACCCACTGGAACAGCTGTTGGGAGACAGATGGTAGCCTCCCGTCAAGGCCATCCAGCGTGTTCTTTAACGTGCACAGGGTATGGCTCTCCCACACACGGGGCCACGGCTTAACGTCCCATCCGACGGACGGCGGCCTTTCCAAGCCCATCGGTGTCCCCTACTGACCGTGGGCAGGGCGGAGAGTTTTGCGGAGATAAATCTCAACGCTGACCCAGCTGAGACTCGAACCTGAAAACTGCAGATTACGAGCCTGGCGCGCTACCGACTGAGCCATCCCCGCCCCGTTCAGGCACGTATCCAAGATGTTTTTTAAGGGGAGGGAGGGGCAATGGTTAAACCTAAACTAGGGAGGAGGAAAGGGAGCCATGCCTTTGAGAATGCTGGCAAATGTAATGGAGGGAAAAACTGAGGAAACTGAGCATATTTCACATGTTTTAAACACCTCTAAAACGGAAGCATTTATACTGTGACATCCCTTATTTTTTATTTTTTCTAGATCGGAATACGTACGTAGGGAGGAATTTTCCGGTGGGGGATAGGGGATAAGCAACATATCAACGTTTATAAATTGAAATATTTAGGTGGAGCTGTTCATTAATGAGCTCAGTTGCAAATATAACAATCGTGTCTAGAACATAACATAATACAACTAAAGCTGCCCGAAAACAAAAAGAAAAAAGGAAACTTATTACTGAAAATAATACAAAAATATATATATTTTTAAATATTAAGAAATATATACTTTAAAAAACGAAAGAACACATAAAGGAAATCAAGATTACATTTCGTTAAGAAAAAAAACGGCGTAATCTTTTCGTACATTTGTATTATTCAATAAATAAATTCATTTCTCCGTTAATTTTTTCGGATATAAAGGATTGGGTTGTTTTACACTGAACGGTACTTTTTTGCACAGAACAGGCTAAACAGCAAGGTCATAAGGACCCCAAAGGTCAGAGCAGGTTGGGGGAAGGGGACCAACCAGACAGCTGTTAGGAGACAGATGGTAGCCTCTCATCAAGGCCATCAGTTTCCTTTAGCGTGCACAGGGTATGGCTCTCCCGCACACAGAACCATGGCTTTGTTTCCCATCCATTTGCTTAGTCGGTAGCGCGCCAGGCTCGTGATCTGTAGTTCCCAGGTTCGAGTCCCAGCTGGGTCAGCGTTGAGATTTATCTCCGCAAAATTCCCCGCCCTGCCCACGGTCAGTACGGGACACCGATGGACTTGGAAAGGCCGCCGTCCGTCGGATGGGACGTTAAGCCGTGGCCCCGTGTGCGGGAGAGTCATACCCTGTGCACGTTAAAGAACACGCTGGATGGCCTTGACGGGAGGCTACCATCTGTCTCCCAACAGCTATTCCAGTGGGTCACCTCCCCCAACCTTCTCTGAGACTTCGGGGTCCACGTGACCTGGCCATTTAGCCCATGGTGTGCAAAAAAGTGCCGCTCAGAGGTAAAACAACCCAACAACCCATCCATTGGACAGTGGCTTTTCCAAGCCCGTCGGTGTCCCCTACTAATAGGCTAAACTGAGATTTACCCTACTAATAGGGTAAATCTCAAAGTTGGTCCAATGGGACTTGAACGTGGGAACTGCAGATTGTTAACTTGCCGTAGTAGCGACCACCCCCACCCAGGGTTCATATACATTATAAATATAGTCTTTTTTTTTTTTACATATATATTATTACCTGAAAAATTGATTGAATTGTAAATACATATTAATTAACTTACAATTACGTTTTTAGATATGTACTTTACATACATACTCAATAACTTTAGGGGTGGCTCAGTCGGTAGCGCACCAGGCTCGTAATCTGTAGGTCCCAGCTGAGTCAACATTGAGACTTATCTCCGCAAAACTCCTCGCCCTGCCCACGGTTAGTAGGGGACACCGATGGGCTTGGACAGGCCGCCGTCCGTCAGATGGGACGTTAAGCCGTGGCCACGCGTGTGGGAGAGCCATACCCTGTGCACGTTAAACACCCTGGATGGCCTTGACGGGAGGCTACCGTCTGTCTCCCAACAGCTGTTCCAGTAGGTTCCCTCCCCCAACCTTCTCTGAGCCTTCGGGGTCCTTGCGACGTGACCATTTAGCCCATGGTGTGAAAAAAGTGCCTCTCAGAGGTAAAACAACCTAACTGAATAACTTTTCAACATTTTATTAGAAGCACTACTTTTTTTTAGCTTTAACTATCCACTGAAACGAACGTATATATCAAAAAATATATCTCATTTAAGCACTGTCGGACTTACAAGAAATCCGTCGGAACTAATTAACAGTACAAGTCGGAGACTTACTGTTAACCCTTTCAGGACCATAAGGTTTCTAAGAGTAAATATTAGTATGTAACTGTTTGTTTAGACGTAAAATAAAAATCATAAGAAAAATACATAACATTGTGTAGTTTTTTTGGAATTTTATGGGAAATATTTTTCCCAATGGACTATAAAGGTAACACAAATTATAGTTAGGCTTATTATGCAATGTCTTTTATTTATTGGTTTATTAGAACAAAATGTTAACTAAAATAATACAAAATTATGAAATAAAATTACTATACAAAATGATGTGCTAATTATGATATTCTGCGAAGCAATTTCTTTTGGTAGTGAGGCAAAGATGGACATTGCACATAGTACATATATTATGCGTCCTGACAGTTCTGTTTTTGTTTTCGAAACGTTCCCGTTTACGTAATTGCGTTCGGCATACGTTCTATTTTGACATTCTGTATAAAAAATGCAGATAAGGTTATAATTAAATACGACAATCACCAATTTTAAAATGGGAAAAATGTTTCCCTTGGTCGTGAAATGGTTAATTAGAAATTCTGATTTACTGTAAAACGAACTATTACGCTGATAATGGTGAGTTGATAATCTGTTGTCGTTTCTCTAATCGCTATAGTTAAAATTAAATGTGGAAACAAGCTTTCAAATTTTTTTATACACTTAATCCCTTAACAAGTATTTTTATTCCCTTAAAGCCTTAACAGCAGCCGTAGTAAAAAAAAATAGGCATCACAAATTCAAAAAAAAAAGAGTACATTCAAGAATTTCTGTTATCATGCTTTATCCAAAAAACTATTTTTAAATTATCATATTTGCGTAACAGGGCCATGCCTAGGGAGGAAGGCAAGAATTTGGCTTCGTTTGACAATATGGGTTGGGTTGTTTTACCTCTGAGCGGCACTTTTTTGCACACCATGGGCTAAAATGGGCAGGTTACATGGACCCCGAAGGCTCAGAGAAGGTTGGGGGAGGGAACCCACTGGAACAGCTGTTGGGAGACAGATGATAGCCTCGTGTCAAAGCCATCCAGCGTGTTCTTTAACGTGCACAGGGTATGACTCTCCAGCACACAGGGCCATGACTTAACGTCCCATCCAACAGACGGCGGCATTTCCAAGCCCATCTGTGTCCCTGTGGCCGTGGACAGAGATAAATCTCAACGCTGACCCAGCTGGGACTCGAACCTGGGAACTACAGATTACGAGCCTGGCGCGCTACCGACTGAGCCACCCCCACCCCATACACGTTGAAAGCTTCTAACGCAGGAAATGTTGTGGGCTATGAAAAATTAACCCTTCGTGGTTTTCTTCCCTCTGAAAAATAGAGGAGGAGGGGATTAAAATGATTGTTCCCATATATCTCCTAAATGCGAGTGCGGAAATTAACGAGCTATATGTCGAATGAAAGCTTGTGACGTGGGGAGTGTCATACACTGGAACAGCTGTTGAGAGGCAGATCGTAGCCTCCCGTCAAGGCCATCCAGCGTGTTCTTTAACGTGCACAGGGTATGGCTCTCCCGCGCACGGAGCCATGACTTAACGTCCCATCCGACGGACGGCGGTCTTTCCAAGTCCATCGGTACCCCTTACTGACCGTGGGCAGGGTGGGGAATTTTGCGGAGATAATCTCAACGCTGACCCAGATGGGACTCGAACCTGGGTACAGACTGCGAGCCTGTCGCGCTACCGACTGAGCCACCCACGCGCCTTTGACAATATGACTTGAGTAGGATTTCCCAATTTCTAAAATATTCCACCGAACAGGAAATGTTAAATATTCTATATGGAATAAAATTTTACAGTTTCTTTAAATCTATTTTTGGTGTCGGACATAAAATATAGGGCTAAAATTAATTACACAATAGCAATTTCAAAGCAGATAGACAAGTTTGAGATTTTGTATAAGACGACTTCAGAATACTAATAAGGATAATAAGAGGCAAAAAATTATTTATATTTCACGCAGTTCTCAATATTTTTTTGTAAACGGGAAATCCAGTCTCTTGCCTCTTTACATTTTTTAGGTTTGATTGTGTTTCTTGCCCCTCCCCACCTCCCCCGATTTTTTTCTAGCTCCGGATCCATTCGAAATAATACTCTTTTGCCAAGACTATGTGGCTAAGTATATCTATGTCATCAAGGCACTAGCTAATACCTTAATTTCGACTAAACATCGCATTCAATAAAAATGCATAGAACATTCAAGAAGCCAAAACTAAAAAATAAAATATTAAGTGCTATTTTTTCCTGTTTCTATGCTACACTATTTTGTGCTTTTACCTTTGATGGGAAAAAATTTATGAGAGCTTTGCGTGCAACCATGAACTATGTCCAGCAAAGCAGTTATTTCTTCTCCTGTGGTAAAGTGCCTCAGTGCAGGGATTCCTGACAGGCAAAACAATCCTTTACCTTGGGCAGTACCATGTCATTATAAATTAAAATGAGCTCATCAACAGGAACTCTGCAATTCTGGGGTGAATTTATTCAAATCCTACTTCGTCTTAGCCAATAGTATTATTTGAGGGGGGGGGGGGGGCTACACTATTTTGTGCTTTTACCTTTGATGGGAAAAAATTTATGAGAGCTTTGAGTGCAACCATGAACTATGTCCAGCTAAGCAGTTATTTCTTCGCCTGTGGTAAAGTGCCTCAGTGCAGGGATTCCTGACAGGCAAAACAATCCTTTACCTTGGGCAGTACCATGTCATTATAAATTAAAATGAGCTCATCAACAGGAACTCTGCAATTCTGGGGTGAATTTATTCAAATCCTACTTCGTCTTAGCCAATAGTATTATTTGAGGGGGGGGGGGGGGGCTACACTATTTTGTGCTTTTACCTTTGATGGGAAAAAATTTATGAGAGCTTTGAGTGCAACCATGAACTATGTCCAGCTAAGCAGTTATTTCTTCGCCTGTGGTAAAGTGCCTCAGTGCAGGGATTCCTGACAGGCAAAACAATCCTTTACCTTGGGCAGTACCATGTCATTATAAATTAAAATGAGCTCATCAACAGGAACTCTGCAATTCTGGGGTGAATTTATTCAAATCCTACTTCGTCTTAGCCAATAGTATTATTTGAGGGGGGGGGGGGGCTACACTATTTTGTGCTTTTACCTTTGATGGGAAAAAATTTATGAGAGCTTTGAGTGCAACCATGAACTATGTCCAGCTAAGCAGTTATTTCTTCGCCTGTGGTAAAGTGCCTCAGTGCAGGGATTCCTGACAGGCAAAACAATCCTTTACCTTGGGCAGTACCATGTCATTATAAATTAAAATGAGCTCATCAACAGGAACTCTGCAATTCTGGGGTGAATTTATTCAAATCCTACTTCGTCTTAGCCAATAGTATTATTTGAGGGGGGGGGGGGCTACACTATTTTGTGCTTTTACCTTTGATGGGAAAAAATTTATGAGAGCTTTGCGTGCAACCATGAACTATGTCCAGCTAAGCAGTTATTTCTTCGCCTGTGGTAAAGTGCCTCAGTGCAGGGATTCCTGACAGGCAAAACAATCCTTTACCTTGGGCAGTACCATGTCATTATAAATTAAAATGAGCTCATCAACAGGAACTCTGCAATTCTGGGGGTGAATTTATTCAAATCCTACTTCGTCTTAGCCAATAGTATTATTTGAGGGGGGGGGGGGGGCTACACTATTTTGTGCTTTTACCTTTGATGGGAAAAAATTTATGAGAGCTTTGCGTGCAACCATGAACTATGTCCAGCTAAGCAGTTATTTCTTCGCCTGTGGTAAAGTGCCTCAGTGCAGGGATTCCTGACAGGCAAAACAATCCTTTACCTTGGGCAGTACCATGTCATTATAAATTAAAATGAGCTCATCAACAGGAACTCTGCAATTCTGGGGTGAATTTATTCAAATCCTACTTCGTCTTAGCCAATAGTATTATTTGAGGGGGGGGGGGCTACACTATTTTGTGCTTTTACCTTTGATGGGAAAAAATTTATGAGAGCTTTGAGTGCAACCATGAACTATGTCCAGCTAAGCAGTTATTTCTTCGCCTGTGGTAAAGTGCCTCAGTGCAGGGATTCCTGACAGGCAAAACAATCCTTTACCTTGGGCAGTACCATGTCATTATAAATTAAAATGAGCTCATCAACAGGAACTCTGCAATTCTGGGGTGAATTTATTCAAATCCTACTTCGTCTTAGCCAATAGTAATTATTTGAGGGGGGGGGGGGGGCTACACTATTTTGTGCTTTTACCTTTGATGGGAAAAAATTTATGAGAGCTTTGCGTGCAACCATGAACTATGTCCAGCTAAGCAGTTATTTCTTCGCCTGTGGTAAAGTGCCTCAGTGCAGGGATTCCTGACAGGCAAAACAATCCTTTACCTTGGGCAGTACCATGTCATTATAAATTAAAATGAGCTCATCAACAGGAACTCTGCAATTCTGGGGTGAATTTATTCAAATCCTACTTCGTCTTAGCCAATAGTATTATTTGAGGGGGGGGGGGGGCTACACTATTTTGTGCTTTTACCTTTGATGGGAAAAAATTTATGAGAGCTTTGAGTGCAACCATGAACTATGTCCAGCTAAGCAGTTATTTCTTCGCCTGTGGTAAAGTGCCTCAGTGCAGGGATTCCTGACAGGCAAAACAATCCTTTACCTTGGGCAGTACCATGTCATTATAAATTAAAATGAGCTCATCAACAGGAACTCTGCAATTCTGGGGTGAATTTATTCAAATCCTACTTCGTCTTAGCCAATAGTATTATTTGAGGGGGGGGGGGGCTACACTATTTTGTGCTTTTACCTTTGATGGGAAAAAATTTATGAGAGCTTTGCGTGCAACCATGAACTATGTCCAGCTAAGCAGTTATTTCTTCGCCTGTGGTAAAGTGCCTCAGTGCAGGGATTCCTGACAGGCAAAACAATCCTTTACCTTGGGCAGTACCATGTCATTATAAATTAAAATGAGCTCATCAACAGGAACTCTGCAATTCTGGGGTGAATTTATTCAAATCCTACTTCGTCTTAGCCAATAGTATTATTTGAGGGGGGGGGGGGGGGGCTACACTATTTTGTGCTTTTACCTTTGATGGGAAAAAATTTATGAGAGCTTTGCGTGCAACCATGAACTATGTCCAGCTAAGCAGTTATTTCTTCGCCTGTGGTAAAGTGCCTCAGTGCAGGGATTCCTGACAGGCAAAACAATCCTTTACCTTGGGCAGTACCATGTCATTATAAATTAAAATGAGCTCATCAACAGGAACTCTGCAATTCTGGGGTGAATTTATTCAAATCCTACTTCGTCTTAGCCAATAGTATTATTTGAGGGGGGGGGGGCTACACTATTTTGTGCTTTTACCTTTGATGGGAAAAAATTTATGAGAGCTTTGCGTGCAACCATGAACTATGTCCAGCTAAGCAGTTATTTCTTCGCCTGTGGTAAAGTGCCTCAGTGCAGGGATTCCTGACAGGCAAAACAATCCTTTACCTTGGGCAGTACCATGTCATTATAAATTAAAATGAGCTCATCAACAGGAACTCTGCAATTCTGGGGTGAATTTATTCAAATCCTACTTCGTCTTAGCCAATAGTATTATTTGAGGGGGGGGGGGCTACACTATTTTGTGCTTTTACCTTTGATGGGAAAAAATTTATGAGAGCTTTGAGTGCAACCATGAACTATGTCCAGCTAAGCAGTTATTTCTTCGCCTGTGGTAAAGTGCCTCAGTGCAGGGATTCCTGACAGGCAAAACAATCCTTTACCTTGGGCAGTACCATGTCATTATAAATTAAAATGAGCTCATCAACAGGAACTCTGCAATTCTGGGGTGAATTTATTCAAATCCTACTTCGTCTTAGCCAATAGTATTATTTGAGGGGGGGGGGGCTACACTATTTTGTGCTTTTACCTTTGATGGGAAAAAATTTATGAGAGCTTTGAGTGCAACCATGAACTATGTCCAGCTAAGCAGTTATTTCTTCGCCTGTGGTAAAGTGCCTCAGTGCAGGGATTCCTGACAGGCAAAACAATCCTTTACCTTGGGCAGTACCATGTCATTATAAATTAAAATGAGCTCATCAACAGGAACTCTGCAATTCTGGGGTGAATTTATTCAAATCCTACTTCGTCTTAGCCAATAGTATTATTTGAGGGGGGGGGGGGCTACACTATTTTGTGCTTTTACCTTTGATGGGAAAAAATTTATGAGAGCTTTGCGTGCAACCATGAACTATGTCCAGCTAAGCAGTTATTTCTTCGCCTGTGGTAAAGTGCCTCAGTGCAGGGATTCCTGACAGGCAAAACAATCCTTTACCTTGGGCAGTACCATGTCATTATAAATTAAAATGAGCTCATCAACAGGAACTCTGCAATTCTGGGGCGAATTTATTCAAATCCTACTTCGTCTTAGCCAATAGTATTATTTGAGGGGGGGGGGGGGGCTATACTATTTTGTGCTTTTTACCTTTGATGGGAAAAAATTTATGAGAGCTTTGCGTGCAACCATGAACTATGTCCAGCTAAGCAGTTATTTCTTCGCCTGTGGTAAAGTGCCTCAGTGCAGGGATTCCTGACAGGCAAAACAATCCTTTACCTTGGGCAGTTACCATGTCATTATAAATTAAAATGAGCTCATCAACAGGAACTCTGCAATTCTGGGGTGAATTTATTCAAATCCTACTTCGTCTTAGCCAATAGTATTATTTCAGGGGGGGGGGGGGGGGCTACACTATTTTGTGCTTTTACCTTTGATGGGAAAAAATTTATGAGAGCTTTGAGTGCAACCATGAACTATGTCCAGCTAAGCAGTTATTTCTTCGCCTGTGGTAAAGTGCCTCAGTGCAGGGATTCCTGACAGGCAAAACAATCCTTTACCTTGGGCAGTACCATGTCATTATAAATTAAAATGAGCTCATCAACAGGAACTCTGCAATTCTGGGGTGAATTTATTCAAATCCTACTTCGTCTTAGCCAATAGTATTATTTGAGGGGGGGGGGGGGGGGGCTACACTATTTTGTGCTTTTACCTTTGATGGGAAAAAATTTATGAGAGCTTTGCGTGCAACCATGAACTATGTCCAGCTAAGCAGTTATTTCTTCGCCTGTGGTAAAGTGCCTCAGTGCAGGGATTCCTGACAGGCAAAACAATCCTTTACCTTGGGCAGTACCATGTCATTATAAATTAAAATGAGCTCATCAACAGGAACTCTGCAATTCTGGGGCGAATTTATTCAAATCCTACTTCGTCTTAGCCAATAGTATTATTTGAGGGGGGGGGGGGGCTATACTATTTTGTGCTTTTACCTTTGATGGGAAAAAATTTATGAGAGCTTTGCGTGCAACCATGAACTATGTCCAGCTAAGCAGTTATTTCTTCGCCTGTGGTAAAGTGCCTCAGTGCAGGGATTCCTGACAGGCAAAACAATCCTTTACCTTGGGCAGTACCATGTCATTATAAATTAAAATGAGCTCATCAACAGGAACTCTGCAATTCTGGGGTGAATTTATTCAAATCCTACTTCGTCTTAGCCAATAGTATTATTTCAGGGGGGGGGGGGGGCTCAGTCGGTAGCGCGCCAGGCTCGTAATCTGTAGTTCCCAGGTTCGAATCCCCGCTGGGTCAGTGTTGAGATTTATCTACGCAAAATTCCCCGCCCTGCCCACGGTCAGTAGAGAACACCGATGGGCTTGGAAAGGCCACCGTCCCTCGGATGGGACGTTAAGCCGTGGCCCCGTGTGCGGGAGAGCCATACCCTGTGCACGTTAAAGAACACGCTGGATGGCCTTGACGGGAGGCTACCATCTGTCTCCCAACAGCTGTTCCAGTGGGTCCCCTCCCTCAACCTTATCTGAGCCTTCGGGGTCCATGTGACCTGGCCATTTAGCCCATGGTGTGCAAAAAAGTGCCGCTCAGAGGTAAAACAACCCAACCCTCAACCTTCTCTGAGCCTTCGGGGTCCATGTGACCTGGCCATTTAGCCCATGATGTGCAAAAAAAGTGCCGGTCAGAGGTAAAACAACCCAACTGGGGTGACAATATGTATTATTATAATACACCCCAACTGGGGTGAATTTATTCAAATCCTAGTTCGTCTTAGCCAATAGTATTAATCTTTGTGGTGTATATTTTAGCGTATGAAATATTAAGAGTAAGGGTATTCTGCATGACGTTGTTTTACCTCTGGCTGGGGGTGGCTCAGTCGGTAGCGCGCCAGGCTCGTAATCTGTACTTCCCAGGTTCGAGTCCCAGCTGGGTCAGCGTTGAGATTTATCTCCGCAAAATTCCCCGCCCTGCCCACGGTCAGTAGGGGACACCGATGGGCTTGGAAAGGCCGCCGTCCGTCGGATGGGACGTTAAGCCGTGGCCCCGTGTGCGGGAGAGCCATACCCTGTGCACGTTAAAGAACACGCTGAATGGCCTTGACGGGAGGCTACCATCTGTCTCCCAACAGCTGTTCCAGTGGGTCCCCTCCCCCAACCTTCTCTGAGCCTTCGGGGTCCATGTGACCTGGCCATTTAGCCCATGGTGTGCAAAAAAGTGCCGCTCAGAGGTAAAACAACCCACAACCCTACCTCTGGCTGGTACTTTTTTAATACAATGGGCTAAATGCTCAGGCAAGGTTAAGGGACCCACTGAACAACTATAGGAGACATGAAAGCTTCCTGTCAAGGTCATCCAGTGTGTTCCTTAATCTGCACGAAGCATGGCTCTCCTGCACACTGGCCATGACTTTACATCCGTTTCATACTATAGTCAGTCATATTTTTATGTGGGTGGGGAGGGTTCTTTAATTTGTCATCACAAAGCCTCCTTATTGTGTGACAGCATAAATGATTAGAGTTGGGTTGTTTTACCTCTGAGCGGCACTTTTTTGCACACCATGGGCTAAATGGCCAGGTCACATGGACCCCGAAAGCTCAGAGAAGGTTGGGGGAGGGGACCCACTGGAACAGCTGTTGGGAGACAGATGGTAGCCTCCCGTCAAGGCCATCCAGCGTGTTTTTTAACGTTGGGTTGTTTTACCTCTGAGCGGCACTTTTTTGCACACCATGGGCTAAATGGCCAGGTCACATGGACCCCGAAAGCTCAGAGAAGGTTGGGGGAGGGGACCCACTGGAACAGCTGTTGGGAGACAGATGGTAGCCTCCCGTCAAGGCCATCCAGCGTGTTCTTTAACGTGCACAGGGTATGACTCTCCCGCACACGGGGCCACGGCTTAACGTCCCATCCGACGGACGGCGACCTTTCCAAGCCCATCGGTGTCCCCTACTGACCGTGGGCAGGGCGGGGAATTTTGCGGAGATAAATCTCAACGGTGACCCAGCTGGGACTCGAACCTGGAAACTACAGATTACGAGCCTGGCGCGCTACCGACTGAGCCACCCCCGCCCCACATAAAAGATTAGAAATTGAATCCATAATAAGCCTACAAAAAAATTTATTTAAAAATAAAGTGATTTTCCAAACTGCAAAAAGATACCAATAATGGTATACCAGGATGTCTCATAAAAACTCTCACCTTAAATGCCTCCTCAATTTCTTGTGATAAAAAGTTTGACATTTCAGTGTTGCAGATAAGGAACTTTTTCTTGAATGTTTTTTTTCCTGAACAAAACCTTCAGTATTTTTGGTTCAAAGCTGTAAAACAATACATGGGTAATTCAACATAACTTCCTCTTCATATACCAGGCAGATTATGCGGCACCTTTTGCCCACACTTAACACCAGATCTAGTATTTTCTTTATGGACTCTAAAACTGTCATACTATTTTTTTTACTTTTCTAGCTTACCCTATTTACAATATACACCATATCGTTCCCCATCTACCCTTACACTACAACAAATACACACCCCTCCGGGGCGGGGCGGGGGGTGGCTCAGTCGGTAGCTCGCCAGGCTCCTAATCTGTAGTTCCCAGGTTCGAATCCCAGCTGGGTCAGCGTTGAGATTTATCTCCGCAAAATTCCCCGCCCTGCCTATGGTCAGTAGGGGACACCGATGGGCTTGGAAAGGCCGCCGTCCGTCGGATGGGACGTTAAGCCGTGGCCCCGTGTGCGGGAGAGCCATACCCTGTGCACGTTAAAGAACACGCTGGACGGCCTTGACGGGAGGCTACCATCTGTCTCCCAACAGCTGTTCCAGTGGGTCCCCTCCCCCAACCTTCTCTGAGCCTTCGGGGTCCATGTGACCTGGCCATTTAGCCCATGGTGTGCAAAAAAGTGCCGCTCAGAGGTAAAACAACCCAACACACCAATCCCACAAACCACCTGAAGCTTTCCAATATACCGGGCAGGGGTGGTTTTTCTCTGCAAAACTCCAGCCATCTTTGACCAGTAGGGGGTCACTGATGGGCTTGGAAAGGCCACGCCAAAATAGATTAGATATATTAAATAAAAATAAATACCCCCTCAAGCAGCTGCTTGCCACAGAGGTCTGACAGGAGCCTGTCAGTTTAATACGCCATAGTAGGTCTGTGAGGATGGCGGGACCTCAGCAGAAAAACAGCACACACATCCATGCCTTACCCAGGGCCCGTAGATCAGTAGCCAAGCGTGCTAACCACTCGGCCACGGGACGGCATTAGTAGGAGAGCCATACTCTGTACATATTAACCAAGCTGGATGGCCTTCGTGGGAGGCTTCCATCTGTCTCCTAACAGCTGTACAGTGGATCCCTCTTTTAAACCATCTTTGAGCCCTTGGGATTCTTGTGACCTTGCCATTTAGCCCATTATGTGAAAAAAAATTATGTGCAAAAAAATGCTGCTCAGAAGTATAAAAAAGCCTACCCAACTTCAAATACTAGACTTTTGAAGAGTCAACAATCCTAATAATGCTCCAATAGTTGAAGTAATGTACAAAAAAGTACACATAAAAATAATTCAAGATGTCCAATTTTTAAATATCCTACGGCAGTATCAAGCTGAAAACGCCGATTTTCGTCTGATCACTGAAGTTAAGCAGCTTAGGGTGAGGTCAGTACCAGGGAGAGTGACCACCTGGGAACACCGCGTGCAGTTGGCAAAAAATCTGCTGGGGACCTGCCATCCTCACAGATCCCTCCACTATGGTGTATTAAACTGACAGGCTCCTGTCAGACCCATGCGGCAAGCAGTTGCCTGAGGAGGTATTTATTTATATATATATACATTAACACTCAAATTACATGCATGTTCATTTCAATTAGGGCATTTCTTAAATTATGAAACAGCTTAATGAACCTCTTCTTTGCGAGTACTGAAGCAATTCCCCCCCCCCCGAATTTTTTTTAACACTTAATATGGAAGAGTGCCGTCCCGTGGCCGAGTGGTTAGCACGCTTGGCTACTGATCTAAGGGACCTGGGTTCGAGCCCCGGAATTGGCATGGATGTGTGTGTAGTTTTTCTGCTGAGGTCCTGCCATCCTCTCAGATCTCCTACTGTGGCATATAAACTGACAGGCTCCTGTCAGACCTCTGTGGCAAGCAGCTGCTTGAGGGGGTATTTATTTAATATGGAAGAAATGGCATTCTTAATGAAAGTCAATTGTGCAAAGCATTCAAAAGATGATTTTTTTAATAATCATGTCTTTCTGTTACGCATACAGTGCAAGTTATTTCGGCTAATGAGCTTTCTGAAAATACTAAAATTAAGTGGGTTTTATTTTTTCTTTATTTAATAAAGTAACAAAGTTTGCAATTAGTGCATCATAAAATTATGCCATCACTGAATATTAAGCTTCAGCACTTTATTTAATTACCTTAAAAAATTATTTTATTAAACTTTAAAATGCTGAAATTTTAACGAACATTCATTTGAAAGAAATCTTTAGAAATCAATCAGTAAAAATGCATTAAGATACATATGAGAAATCTAATAAGAAAAAAAGTATGATTTGTACCCTAATTATAATGATATATCCATTTTAATTTTGCAGTAAGAGACAGTATGAGGAAAAATCCTTTTCATATCATCTACCAGCTGATATAGCACTGGGGAAAAACAAAAGTAATAATTCAAAAACATTGTTCAAGCTTTAATGTAAACCTTTTAACGCAGACATTAATTTTTATCAATTTAAATTCCATTAAACAAATCATTTTTTATTATATATAAGTTCCTCCATTTGTATCTGAAGGAATAAGTTAAAAACAAGAGAAATTTTGAAACAATTTACCAAAACTCTCTCTCTTGAGTCAGTCTTGAAGTCATATCACAGATTTTCAATGTTCACATATCTAGATTAATAAAAATTAAAAATCAGAAGCATAATTCAGCTGGTGGTGGCCTTGAAGGAATCTTCCCAATTGTGAATGTCTGTGATAAAAATTGTTCTTTCTCATTTTCCTTCAAGTCCTCTAATGGTGTGTAGGTACTTGATTTTGCTTCTTCATCTACAGCCAATGAAGTCTTCTTAGTGCCTTCTGCAACTGGTGATGCAAATGTCTGTGATTGATTTTCTTTGGGTAATATAAATTTGAAGCCTGATGATGTAGCAGGTTCTGTTTTGTTTTGTGAAGTAGACATAAAAAAAGATGAATTACCATCACTCCTATTTACTGATGGCAATTGAAATCGAAAGTTTTTAGTTTGTGATGAAGACTCCTCACCTAGAACTATATGGCCAAGTTTAAAAGTACCAGCACTGCCTGACTGCGTTCTTCCAAAACCAAAAGAGTTATTGCTTCCTAGAGTGGATTGGGGTGAGTCTGAAACAGATTATGACACATTAGATGAGAATAACTATTCACTACATCTAAAGAAATTTTAAAACAAAATTTAACACCTGATAGATATTTTCCTTACTAAAGAAACACGTGTAGTAATCCTTTAAAATCTGCACAATTTATTACATTTCAAAACTATTCAATAATTGAATTTTTCATTGTCAAAATACTTTAATCTCAATACAATAGCATTAACTAAAGTCTTTTCAAAAAGTCTATCACATTTGGATATCTTTAAGTATCCAATGATGGATTATTCCATGTCACGATTCAAAGTATTCCACAAAACCAAAATAAATAAAAATAGGACTTTAAATCCTTATTACAACTGATTTTAGTGAAACTTAAAAAACCGTATGCCATATTTAGCTTTCAATATATTACACCAAAATCCATCCTTGAGCTTTTTAGCTCCTTTTAAAGAAAAACAAGATATTGTTTTCACTTTGCCATCTGTATGTCTGTCAACAATTTTTTTTTAATATGTTAGAAAAATTTTTTGGGGGATGCTAATAAGATAATAAAATTGACATATTTCTAATCATCCAATAAGTTTGAATTTTCACTACCACTGATCATTGCAAATTGATGGATTATTGGGATTAACAAAACTATACTTTGGATACATTTACAACAGCAGCATAAAAAATTTTGTACTTTTTTTTTTCATACAATACCCTCTGCTCCTAGAAAATTGTTACAGAAAAATTGTCCCACTCAGAAACGACGGATGGATATATCTGACAGTAGTATACATTAAGGTATTCAGTAGGACATGAAATGATTAAGTTTCAAAAGAATGGTTTTTAATGCTAGAAAACTATACAAACTTAGTACAAGGTTACATCTCTATGGACACCAATACAGACAGATGAATCACACTCAACTCAAAGAAATGCTGATATCATGTTGGGGTATAACCCTTTGTGTTTTTAAAAGATTGTCCTGCAACACCAACAGTTGGGTAGGACACAGATATATGGCCAGTTGCTGTTCCATCACAACTGACTTCTTCAATAAGGAATAAATGCAAGAACTTCGCAAGCTGAGGAAGAATGTTCACATCAAGGAGAAAGTCCTTGAGATATTTGCTGTATATACAGGGTGATTCAAAACTTATCATTCAAATTTCGTGGGGAGGTAGGGAATACGTCAGGAAACCGATTTCACATAGGAAAGTATGTCCGCAAACGTCATCTACATGAACAAAATGGACAAGTAAAGTGAACACAAGGAAACAGTACAGTTAAGTGGCAACGAATGTGACTTTTATTCCAACAAGGTAAAGTACAGGTTCACAGTAGGTGCTCAAAATTGCGACCATTTACACAGACACAGGATTCACAGCGCCGTTGCATTGACCGCCGAACATTTTCAAAAACGCCTGGCATATCACAGACAATGCCTGCGGCGGCCACTATTTGTGCAACAAGGTCCATTTCACTGTCGATGGGGTTCTCGTACACATGGTCTTTCATGGCCCCCCACAAAAAGAAATCCATGGGCGATAAATCAGGTGACCTGGGTGGCCAAGCGATCGGTCCACCTCTACCGATCTCCGAATGTTCGGTTCAGGTAATCACGCGCAACAATTGTGCTATGGGCTGGAGCCCCGTCATGTTGATACCACATATCTTGGCGGATATGCGCAGGAACAGCGCCCAGAAAAGTCGGTAACATTGTCTCGAGAAATATTAGGTATTTCTGGCCATCCAATCGGGGCGGTAGCAAGTAAGGTCCCAACAAACAGTCACCAATGATTCCAGCCCACACATTTACGGCAAAACGATGTTGCGCAGCATGACTTCTCGTACCGATATGCGGTTGTCGTATGCCCACACATGTGAATTGTGTGTATTGAACACACCTTCACGAGTGAATGAAGCTTCATCTGTAAAAAGGACAGAAGCTGGAAAACTGGGGTCCACGGCACCTTTCTGCATGAACCACTGTGCAAATTCCACACGCTTCGGATAATCGTCAGGATGCAGTAACTGCACCCTTTGCAGATGGTAAGGATGCACACGTTCCTCGTGCAGTATCCGCCACACTGCTGACTGAGAGACCCCAAGCTGCTGGGCAATAGCTCGTGTGCTGGTATTCGGATTATCTTCGACGGACTGTAGGACTTGTTCTGCGACGTTGACAGTCCGCGTCAGTCGTCTTCTCCCCATATCCTGCATGTTGCTGCGCAGTGAACCACGTTCGCGCAGATTGCGATGCACACGTGCAAACATTTGATGCTGCGGTATTCTTCTGTTGGGGTATTGGTCTTCGTAAACTTGCCTAGCTCAGCGGCCGCTTTCGCCAGCCGCCCCATATGCGAGATGCATATCCGCTAGCTCTTGATGCGTAAAACGATTCATCTTATCACTAGTAAGTCAGCTCGTACACTGATGACAGCGGGAGTGGTCGGGCGAGCTGTACACTGGTTGGGTACACACAGCGCCCTCTACATACGCATGCGGACATTTGCAGACATTCTTTCCTATGTGAAATCGGTTTCCTGAAGTATTCCCTACCTCCCCACGAAATTTGAACGATAAGTTTTGAATCACCCAGTATATGAACACTGCCCTGTTTAAAAGAGAACCCAGTGTACCATTGAGGAATAGCAGTGAAATGGGCCAGAGGATGATATTAACCTACCAATTCAGACTGCCCTCGATGATTATCAAAGATGAAGAATCATGATAATTGATGGCATCCAAACCATAACACCCAGCACTTGGACTGTGTGGTGTTCATGAATACAAGATGGTGACAATCAGTCACAATGACATCTCCAAACACATATATTTGCCCCTAAACAAAAGAGGGACACATCACTAAAAACCACACGCCATTCATTCCTCTAGTGGTTCTATTCCAGTATAACTGCAATCACTGTGATCGATGTGTAGGCATACACAGAGTGGCATATTGTTGACAATATAATGCTCCTAATCCCACATGTCACAAACAGATCAGCTGTCACTATCAATAATGGAATTGTAAATCTAGAGGCTCCAAAATCTGGCAATGGTTACAGATGTCTTCTTGTACCCACTACTTCCAATATCAATTGACAGTCATCACATTCAAGTCAACATTAGCAGCAATATTGCAAGTTGGCAAACCAGCTTCCCAGAATCCAATTATTTTACCTCTCTCCAAAGCAATCAAACTGGATATATTATTTCCTTACACATTGCCGTAGCATTTCGTGTGTTTACTGCTGCTATGCTAGCTTCAAACCAAATGTAATATTCAGAACACTAAATGCACCATGGCAAAATTGTATCATTTCTTCAGCTATTTCACTGAGGGCTGAATCATTTGCATATTTAATGCCCTATATGCATTCTCAATTTAAGATGAATCCATCTACTCCTTCTGGGTAGGACAGTTTCTCTTCAACAGAGTTTATATATTATTGGGCATTTTACACAACTTGATCAGAGTTAGGCACAGCATTAACCCTTTAATGCCCATAAGTTTGAAAAATTGCCTACCTCAGAATATTATACTGGCAAAGAATTACAGATTTGAATAGTTCAGCTGAGTAGTACCATCCCATAGACTTTTTTCGCTACATGAGCCATCATGGTCATTAACTAATGTAAATTTTAGCTGTTATGTTCATTAAAAGGCAAAAGAACCACACAATAAAGTTAAAACATTCATTTTTTTTATTTAAAATTTAAAATAATTTAAAATTCTCTGTTATTGAGCAATAAAATTTCAGAGTTTATCCTTCAAACTATTTGGATGTTGAAAGTTCTTAGGAGAAAACTCTCAGAAGCTTTTCGGAGCAAAGACAGCGCTCCATCTTCAGTGATGTTATGTACTGACGTTGGGTCCGTTTAGACAACGTCAGTACATAACATCACTTCACTGAAGACGGAGCGCTGTCTTTGCTCCGAAAAGCTTCTGAGAGTTTTCTCCTAAGAACTTTCAACATCCAAATAGTTTGAAGGATAAACTCTGAAATTTTATTGCTCAATGACAGAGAATTTTAAATTATTTTAAATTAATTTTTGAGCAAGAAGGTCTTTTAATTGTATAAAACATTCAATTACTTCCAAAAACAGAAAACCTAAACTTACATAATTCTTTGCATTACACTTTAGCAAATATTCTGCATAACAGATAAAATAATATTTTATAATACCTGTGATATTGTTAAATGTTATTTGCTTCCTGACATTTTCATTAGCAAAAGTTGTTTTTCCTTCTTGAATTTGTCTCTGAAAATTGCAATTAATGATATGAAATAATATAAAAACTAAAACACATAAAGAATATAAATGTAACATGTATTATCAAATCTTCACAAAGCCTAGATTCTGAATAATTTTTGAAAAGGGATGCAGAGTATTATAATCGTCATTTTTAACATTATTTTTGGGGCTTTTTATGGTGCATGAACAATTAAGTTCATGCACCATAAAAAATGACAAAACCAAACCAAACAAAAGACAAAAGTAAAACTATAAGACACGAATCCAGACCCAAGTTTCAAAAGGAAACACTAAAAACACAATGACAGATGCAAAAGGTAAAAGCAACTAATACAAAAGATGTGAAAATAAGTAAAGCAAATATATATGTATAAATATGATAAAATCAACACAAGAATAAACTAAGCAGATAAAAATTAAAGAATAAAAATAATGCTGTGAAATTAAATTCTGCTAATTACTAAAATCCAAAAACATTAAAGACAGTCATTAAAAACATTTTCAAAAAATAATCGTTGATGCAACAGGAATTAAACTCGCAACTCTCTAAATACATGCCAGGGCGCTCTACCTGTTAAACCATGCATCAGACACTAAAATCTTCCAGAATAAGATCTATAAATCTTTCACTGAGATGTGGCGGACTTTACACCATCTATACCTCAGGAGAGGCAACTTTTCCAATGTTACAAATGATTTAGATGTTAATAATCTAAATCATTAGCAACAATTGGAAAAGTTGCCTCTCCTGGAAAATAAATGGCACAAAGTCCACTACATCTCAGTGAAAGAGTTATAGGTCTTATTCTGGAAGATTTTAATATCTGATGCATGGTTTAATGGTAGAGCACTCTGGTATATATATCTAGAGAGTTGTGGGTTCGATTCCCGCCACATCAACGATAATTTTTTTCAGTAAATAATTATTGAAGTCTCTTTCTACAGGTAATCTGTGTATTTACTATGGACATTAAAGACAGGTTATAAAAACGAATGATCACATAAAAGATGTCCAAGTTGATGTACATAAGGCAAATGATGAATGTGTCATTCTGCACTAAAACAAGGATCAGTTAATAGTATTGCAAAACTCACACAAGTTGGTTGTCCATCCAAAAAAGATAAGAATGCATAAAAAAAAATCCATGACCTATGCAGAGCTAAGCAAGTACAATTTCTTCCTTACAATTCCTATGAAATGAAGACTTACACAATTTAAAAACATGAATAATTTGTTTTAAATTTGTCAGAGCAAGGCCACTGCCTGGAGCTCAGAAGAAAAACACAGCCAGAAATATAGGAATAAATATAGCTGCAGAGAGCCAGATAAGGAATGCAGCAAACAAAAGACAAATTGCCATTTGTCTGTACATGTCATTTGTCCATTGGGTTCTTTAACGTGCATAGAGTATCTCAACCTCTTAGAGATCAAAGCCTATAGTAAGCTAAACGAGTCTGTGTAAAACATACACTAATAATGATGCTTAATCCTGCATGGTCCAAGGCATGACTGATAGCATACAACTCTGATATGAAGATGGTACATATCAGTGGGATCTGGTTCACTATAGTAGTGTTACAGCAGGCCATGGCTGATCCTGAAGTAATATGTACAGACAAGCACAAAGTCATGGTGTGCAGAAAAAGGGATGGGTTGGGTTGTTTTACCTCTGAGCGGCACTTTTTTGCACACCATGGGCTAAATGGCCAGGTCACATGGACCCCGAAGGCTCAGAGAAGGTCGGGGGAAGGGACCCACTGGAACAGCTGTTGGGAGACAGATGGTAGCCTCCCGTCAAGGCCATCCAGCGTGTTCTTTAACGTGCACAGGGTATGGCTCTCCCACACACGGGGCCATGGCTTAACGTCCCATCCGACGGACGGCGGCCTTTCCAATCCCATCAGTGTCCCCTACTGACCGTGGGCAGGGTGGGGAATTTTGCGGAGATAAATCTCAACACCGACCCAGCTGGGACTCGAACCTGGGAACTACAGATTATGAGCCTGGAGCGCTACCGACTGAGCCACCCCGCCCCAAAAAGGGATGGCAAAGAGGGTTGATGTGCAAAGTTGCATGTTAAAGCCTTCCTATACTGCAAACAGGAAAATCACAGGATGGTAAATACAAAGTGCCAAATATGAAATGGGCTTTCTCTCCAGCATACTTAACTCTTAAAGAGCAGGATTACATACCATTTATGTTGAACATAAAAATTCAAAGCACTGTAGAATTTTATTCTCAAGCAAATAACTGCCAGAACTTGGTCAAATTACTATGAACAATGTAATTTGTTGCTTTTTTATGTTTAATTTCAAAGAACTTTTAAAAGGGAAATATCTTTTAGTAAAAATACAGAAAGTTGCAGCAAAGTTCTCTGAGAACTATAGTGTCTTCCACCACTTAAGGGTTAAATATTCCACGGTAAGGTTGGAGGATTCTGGATATCTCTAAACAACTCCCAAAGCCTTGTTCTGAGCATTGTGAGCTGCAGTGCAGGCAGGATTCTATCAAGACTTCAGAAAACCATATTGAAGTCTGTTGGTGTCGGATGGTAAAGGCACATGCTTTGACATACAATCATGATCTCCACCACTACAAAGCTTATAAAGCACCTAGCTGAGGCTAAAAATGACATAAGTTCAAAGCCAATCCAGTCAGTTTATCTTTACCACAACACAAACAAATGGTCACAAAGGCCCTCCACAAGAAATGTTACATAGGGAGGTGATTGCATTATGTGGGTGGTCTTCAGTGTACCGTGTAAAGAGTGGGTCAGGGAGAGGCAGATTCCTATCTGCCTCTCCCTGACCCACTCTTTACGTGGTACACTGAAAATAAAGAAGTGAAAGTGCACGGTACACTGATAAATGGAAGTGAAAGTGCAGGAAATGGAATGAAAATAAGGTGCTGACACCAGTGTTCAACAGGGAGAGAGAAAGTTCTCCAAGTCAGTGCTTGAAGACCTGACCCTTCCCATTAGTGTCAGTATTGCTCTAATGAGGAGCATCCATTCAAGTCTATCATAAGAAGGAGACAGCAGCTGCGAGACGAGATCATCAGGGTTGGTCTAAAAGATGGCATTTCCAGGTGAAAGATGGGGCAGTTAATGAAAACCATTTCAACAAAGAACTTTTCTTAAATAAATGTTAGTCTTCTATAATTTTAATTCATTTTCCAAAATATTGGTGATTATTAGTTTATCAACTTCCAAGATTTGTTTTGCCTATAATATTTAAATAGGATTAAAATTAATGTTTTTTACCGTTAGGCCAATATTGGGTCAAATATTATTCACAATATTTTGCATGAAAACTGTCTACTATTTAGAAGCTACAACATTGATTGCAAATCCTTTTTCTTTTGACAATAACTTGGCAATGCTGAATACTAGTTCCATACTCTTTATTTCAAATACTATAACGTAATGGGATGATATCCATTATATTTCATAAATATACACCTACACAGACACCTTCACTGATTCAGTACCCATAATTCTTTCTTCCAGCCAACTTCAGTTCTGCAGGTGGTTCAGGTATTTTACTTCTTGGTAATTATTTATCTTTAACGGTTAGCTTGTTTAACTTCTGAGCAGCGCTTTTTTGCATATAATAGGCTAAAGGGCCTGACCCCTAAAAGTCACATGAACCTGGAGTGCTCAGAGAAGGTTGGGGAAGGGGACCAACTGGAGAGCTGTTGGGAGACAGATGGTAGTCTCCTGTTAAGGTCATCCAGTGGGTTCTTTAATGCACACAGGTTACGGCTCTCCCACACAATGGGCCATGGGTTGGGTTGGGTTGTTTAACCTCTGAGCGGCACTTTTTTGCACACCATGGGCTAAATGGCCAGGTCACATGGACCCCGAAGGCTCAGAGAAGGTTGGGGGAGGGGACCCACTGGAACAGCTGTTGGGAGACAGATGGTAGCCTCCCATCAAGGCCATCCAGCGTGTTCTTTAACATGCACAGGGTATGGCTCTCCCGCACACGGGCCCACGGCTTAACGTCCCATCCGACGGACGGCGGCCTTTCCAAGCCCATTGGTGTCCCCTACTGACCGTGGGCAGAGCGGGAAATTTTGCGGAGATAAATCTCAACGCTGACGCAGCTGGGACTCGAACCTGGGAACTACAGATTACAAGCCTGGCGCGCTACCGACTGAGCCACCCCCGCCCCCAATGGGCCATGACTTTATGTCCCATCTGACAGATGGTGGCCTTTCCAAGCCCATCAATGTCCCCTACTAACCATGAGCCAGGTGGGAAATTTTGTGGAAATAAATCTCCTTGGAACTGCATATATATATATCTTTTAATCTTTTATGACTCAGATATGAGCTTACTGTATAAATTTCCTTGCAAATTCAATGCTTAGTATCATTCAAAAACAGATGGTATGCAAAATTGTTATATTTCTCAGGATTTTTATTTAGTGTTCATTTCTCCAAATACTGTTTAATTGTTATATATTGTTGAGCTGTTTCTCCTGATCATTAAATGATCAGAATCTCCCAGGTATTACTTCTCTCTGAAAATCTGTTCAGAAGAAACAGAATTTTGAAAGTTCTGTAAGAACTTGAAAGAAATGTAATTAGTACTAGGTGATTTTCATTTCCTTAGTACATAGAATGGAAATACATGGTTTAGATATGCATACTTATATAATTTTTAATAGCTATTACGACAGAAAAATGCACTAAAAAATTGGTCTAGTGCAAGTTAATCTCAGTCAATGAATTCTGATCTTTATTTAAGTATGCTAACCAGTTTTTTCTTTATTGATGAGATTTTTGGATTTAAAACCAACTTAACTATTCCTGAATACCCTGTACATCAAAATTTTTTACTCATGTCCAGTTTATTCTTTTCAACCCTGCAAAGTACTGCAAAACAGATATCACAATTGTAATTAATAAATATATTAAAAAACAGGCTTACCATTGTCTCAAGTATTTCAGGTGATGGATTCTTTAAAGCATTTCTCTTTTTCTGTACTTCTATTAATGCATCAGAAACAGACTTTGCCTGCAAAAACAATTTTATGTTAGATTTTTTTTTTTCCATATAACTTTCTATACCATCTAGTATGGTAAACCGATTTTCCCTTGTTTGAAACTTAACTTTTTACAATTAACAACAGTCTGAAAGAATTTAGGAAGTTACAAAATTAAAATTTTCTTTTGTTTACAACCATGACCATGAATTATAAAATATATTATCAAAGTAAAATAGTCATAGATAAAATTAATTTGCTATGCATTAAAATGAAAAAAAAATTAATTGTGAAAAGCACAAATATTGCATATCACTTATAGTGTTTTACAGTTTACTTGGCAGAACAGTATAAGGGTTGGGTTGTTTTACCTCTGAGCGGCACTTTTTTGCACACCATGGGCTAAATGGCAGGTCACATGGATCCCGAAGGCTCAGAGAAGGTTGCTGGAGGGGACCCACTGGAACAGCTGTTGGGAGACAGATGGTAGCCTCCCATCAAGGCCATCCAGCGTGTTCTTTAACATGCACAGGGTATGGCTCTCCCGCAACGGGGCCACGGCTTAACATCCCATGCGACGGATGACGGCCTTTCCAAGCCCATCGGTGTCCCCTACTGACCGTGGGCAGGGCGGGAAATTTTGTGGAGATAATCTCAACGCTGAGAACAGTATAAGGATTACATATTTTGTGTGCAAATACTTCAAATATACATAGAAAGTTGTATACTGCAAAGCAATATTCTAAAACGCTGTCATCAAATGTGAGTAAATTTAATTTACATTGGATATCACTTACAATATTGACATAACTAGATATATTTCTGTTTGGTGCGCAACTGCAATGTGGACATGGACCAGAATCAACCTTTTGCCCTTTGAGTGCCATGTTTTTTTATTAGGGTGCCACACCTATTAGGCCAGGTTACTTTTTTAAATTTTGCTTATTATACTGTTGACATGCATTTCTAGGCAATGATATCAAATATTATTTCAATGTAAAAGTATATGAAATTTGAAATAAAAAATTCCAGATATTAAAAATTGCAAAATAAAAATCAGTTAAGATATATGGAATAATTAGAAGGGTAGTAAAGAATGATATTGTCTGTCTGTGGCAACCATAACTCATCAGGAAATCATGGTACACATTTCAAAATTTGACTGTGTTTTATCATCCAAGTTGCAATGGCCAATTTCAAGTCAAAATTCCAAAAGAGAGGCTTTGTTAGAAACAAAAATATTTACCATACTATTCCTATGGGAAATTATAATCACTGCCAAATCCCAAATCCATTGTTGCCATTTTCTGAAGTTCAGGCATGATTTCATATTTCGGACTTGGCAACACTGCATTTAATTTTTTTCCTTATTACCACAACAACATATATTTATGTTGAATCTGTGCTAAGAGGATTGGGGGGGGGGGGGGGGGGGCAGGATGTAGTACTCACAAAACCAACCTTTAGTGAGTGAAAATCAGAATATATACATTGCATCTTAAAAGTGAGACCTTAGCAGTACCACGTGTAGTTCAGCTAGTATTCAATAAAACATGTTAGAAACTGTACAAAAACTAGTCAGTGAAACTGTGCAAAAAACTGAAGTCATAAGACAAAATTTTAGCATTATTATGAACACATAAAACTTCAGGTAAAAATTCACTTTTAGTCTTAAAAAAATCCATTTTATTTTATGCAAATGACAATGAAATGGATTTTATATAATTTTTTATTAATGTATTTTCTGGTTCAAAGGACACATTTCACCCCCTCCTGAAAAATGCTACTTAAAATCGCTTTCCCTGTACCTACTTTGCATTTTATGGTCTGACGGTGTAAAATACACAGTCATATCAGAATAATATGGCCACCTTACATACATATACTATGATAAGTGGTCATATTATTCTGATATTTGGGTTGCTTTACCTCTGAGCGGCACTTTTTTGCACACCATGGGCTAAATGGCCAGATCACATGGACCCCGAAGGAACAGCTGTTGGGAGACAGATGGTAGCCTCCCGTCAAGGCCATCCAGCGTGTTCTTTAACGTGCACAGGGTATGTCTCTCCCGCACACGGGGCCACGGCTTAACGTCCCATCCGACGGACGGCAGCCTTTCCAAGCCCATCGGTGTCCCCTACTGACCGTGGGCAGGGCGGGGAGTTTTGCGGAGATAAATCTCAACGCTGACCCAGATGGGACTCGAACCTGGGAACTACAGATTACGAGCCTGGCACGCTACCGACTGAGCCACCCCCGCCCCCTATTATTCTGACACAACTGTATATATGCAATAGAATAATTTTTTTAGAAATTCGCCCTCTAAAATCTGGGTATATCTTTATGGTCTAGAAAATATAGCAGCTTAAAACAGGGTATTTTTATTTCTAATACTTCAAAATTTAACAAAAATGCTGATAAATTCAAACATAACTTACATAAGCTGAAAATGTACCCGATTTTTGAGCTTCATAAGCTTCCCATCGCAGTTCCTCTGGAGATACATCTAGAAATCCCGGAAAACTTGGCTTGTCTTTGAAAGGAGTATAAGATGAAAATGGCCACTGCTGTCCTTTTTCCCAAGCCTCAACATCATCTTTAACTATACTGAAAGTATATATATATATATGGAAAAGTCAGTATATGAATAAAACCAAAACTGTCCTGCATATGCAAATAAATGCATAGGTCACCCACTTTTACAATTATCATGAGCAAATCCTGCCTATATATGATAGTTACAATGTGCTTCACTGCACTATGATATAGATCTCAAGTACTATCAACAATCACTAAAATCAAAATAATTTTAAGAACCTGCAACTATTTCTCTGAACAATCAACTCTTCAGTGAATATATATATATGAAATATTTCTATTTAGTAAAAAAATTTTCATCTTGTTTTCAACCCTTATAACAAAATTCAAATACATATATATTTCAATTATCTGAAGCCTAACTAAATGGTGTGAAAATATTTCAAAACTAATATTTCAGACAGTTGTATTAAATATTACAATGTTGCATATAGTTACACATTAAAAAAAGTTAATATTCAGATATTAAAAACAGAACAAAATTCATAAAAAAAACCTAATTAGTTTACAACTAATGGATAAAATGCTAATGGTGTTCCTAGCCCTCAAATGATAATTCTGATAGTTTATTACATGTTGGAGTTTGAGATCTCCTTTACAAATGAAACCTGCTAAATGTGCTATAGAATAATACAGCACTAGCAGATTTACCCACCATTGCTTGGGTCTGAAACTCTTTAAAGTATAACAGATGGCATTCCCCATGTTGCAAGCTTCCATTAGACATAAAACTCATTATGATCATTTTGTCCCCCTGGAAAATTTTATCTCCCTTTTTACAGGAGGTATGAAACTCTATAAAGTATATAGTAGATGGCATTCCTCATTCCATGAGTTATCATTGGCATAAAACTTATTACGATTGTTTCACCCCTTCCCCTACTTCATTACTCCCTTTGTAAACATTTTATCTCCCACTTTTAGGGGAGGTCTGAAACTATAGGGGATTTCTATAATATGTAGTAGATGGCATTCTGAATGTCACAAGCTTTCATTTGGCATAAACTCATTACAACTGTTTAATCCTCCCCTCCCCTGTTATCTCCCATGTAACATTTTATCCTGTCTTCTAGGGGAGGTCTGAAACTCTTTGGAACATATAATAGATAGCACTTCCTCTATCAGAAGCTTTCATTTGGGACAAAACTCATTATGATCGTTTGATTCTCCGCCCCCCCCCCTCCTTCTCTCTCCTGGTAAGAATTTTACTCCCCTCTTCCATGTGAGGTCTGAAACTCTCTAAAGTTCATAGTAGGTGGCACTCCCCATATCATAAGCTTTCATTCAGCCTTAAACTGTTTATGGACAAGTGTTGGGAGATAGATGATAGCCTCCTATCAAGGCTTTTCAGCATGTTCTTTAACAGGCACATGGGGCCAAGGTTTAATATCTCATCTTGATAAAGAGCAGTGTTTCCAAGTCCATCAGTGTTCCCTTTCTCACTGAGGGCAGAATGGGATTAGTAGAGACTTCCGATTCCAGATGCTTATTACCTTTAACACATTGCATGCCAAGCTGATTTCACTAAGATTTTCCCTGGGGCCATGTGCCTTTTTTTCTCCAATTGTCATCATTTCTACCTCTAAATGTCATTTTATTTTAATCATTTTATCAATTCTGACATCTAAAATAAAATGTTTTGTCTCATTCATATATGATTGACACAGGTCCTCATGTGGCCACATCATGGCTCCATATGAAAACAAGGCATCATACATACACTGAAGAGCCAAAACATTATCACCAGCACATCTTTATGCAAATCAAAGAAACTGCAGGTAAACCACAGTGCGTGTGAAGGTCATGAAACAGTACAAATAATACCTGATACTGAGCTCTGTAATCGGTGTTATTCTTAATCTTCAGATGGGAAAGGCAGTGGACTTAAGAGAGTTTGACAAAGGCCAAATTGTAATGGTCAGATGACTGGTTCAAAGCATTTCTGAGATGGCAAGGCTTGTGGGATACTCATGGTCAGTACCTTCAAAAAGTTGTCTGAGGAGGTGTATAGAAAAGGTCGATTTTTGCTCCAATGTCAAATTTTCCTTTTAGTTCATTATACAAAAATTAAATATATATGTAAGTATACAATATTGACAAGACTTTTAAAAATGCTCATTCTAATGTTGTTTCTTGTGATAATATTAGATATTAGAGTTTTACTGTATACTTAACAACTTCTTAGTTTTATAATACATTTCAAAACATTACTTTCTGTAATTACATTTTGAAATACTGTTCACTTACGCAGCACCGAGGGCTTCCTTACTGGGATTCTCTTTTTCTTCCAAATCTGTTAGGGCTTCAAACCGATTTCTTCCACTATCAGCTGAAGGTAATTTGAAACTGAAGGATGAATTGTTTTTTGGTGTGCTATGCAAATTATACGTGTCTTTGTTCCTTGGTGGATAACTAGGAGAAACCCATGTATAATTATCATTTTTTTGGAAGTTTGATTTTGGACCTACAGAAAAATAACAGCATAACTTTACAATTGTACAGACATAAATTAGAAGATTTTGAATAATTTTCTATTATGTATTTTCAATGAAACTTAACAAAATACCAAAAATTAAACTGGTAAAAGCTAAATTTAATAAATTCAAAAATAAAAACTAAGAATAAATACCACACAGATTGAAACAGTATCAAATACACTAAAAAAAATCATATCAGGCATATGAATAAAAGCCATATTAATAATTTAAGTTCAAGATTAATTTGCATGTATGCATGAATAGGATGTAACACAATTAAAAGCTCAGTGGTCTGAAACCCACAACTCAAGGATCCTTCAAATTGTGCTCACCTTAGTATTACACTCTAAATGCGTTCTAATAAGTACAATAAATACTAAAAATTCTCTGATGAAATTCAATTTAAATCCTCCCTCCAATGTATCCATTTAAACACAATTTTATCAGAAATATCAGGTATTTTCTCTCTCTTAGAATAGATTACTACAGCTACCTGTCAATAACGTAGCCCACTTATATCATGATCAACCTCAAGCAGCCATGGGCTACAGAGGTCCAACCAGAATGTGCAACTTAGTTCTCCAAGCAGATCTGTCCTGAGCTACATCTGCTGTATCTGGTCACTGTACACCAATTCTAACAAGATCCTGTTTGACATTGTCTGCCCCTCTTTCTGAGGCTTTTAGGCACACTGTTCCTAACCCTATTCACTAATCTATACTTAAGCATATGTGCAATATAGCCAAACCAATAGAGTCTCTCTGCATAATATGCTGCTTAAAGAAGGTTGCCAACTCCTTTCCCTAATCTCATCATACATACATTATCATAAAAGGTTTCAGCTATTAAAAATTAATATTTATTACTTACGATATGTATCTGCCTGTCGATAGCTTATATGTTCATTCCAGCATCTATCTCCATAACGGCAATTTCCTTTCTGATAATAATGGCAAACAACCATTTTGAGTTATTTTTAGGTGATACTAAATCTCTCTGCAAACATCCAAATAACAGGAATTCCTTTCCAAATCTTTCCCTATAAAATAATACTCATGTTTAAGCTCAGTAAATATATATAAAAAAAAAATTCAGCATATACAAAACAAGGATAATTATTTAAATTTCACTTACCTACCATAGTATTCATAATACAGGCATACCTCGTTAAGACTACAGTATAGTACTGATTTGTTATAGCACTATTCATCTCAGAAAAATTTTTATATTTAAAAATATATATAAATATATTTTTTTCTTGTGGCCAGTCAGCTAGTATAGAGCGAGTGTTAGCTGTTGTACATTCACCCAATGAGAACTAGAATGGCACTGTACGTACTATAGGCTCTCGGCCAATAAGCACTAGTGTGCAATACTGCACTTTTCTGTTTGAGTGGTGTTCACCAATCTCTTCGTTTACACTGCCATGATCTGTCTTTCCATCGTTATTTTAAGTTTCGGTGAACAGTTTTGACCCATAATAATAGTGCCACAACCTGGCCTAACTTCCTGCCAGTAACTCCCATCTTGTCTCCCAACACTGCCAAATTTACCATGTTTGGAGTTGTTTGGGTTGTTTTACCTCTGAGCGGCACTTTTTTGCACACCATGGGCTAAATGGCCAGGTCACAAGGGCCCCGAAGGCTCAGAGAAGGTTGGGGGAGGGGACCCACTGAAACAGCTGTTGGGAGACAGATGGTAGCCTCCCGTCAAGGCCATCCAGTGTGTTCTTTAACGTGCACAGGGTATGGCTCTCCCGCACACGGGGCCACGGCTTAACGTCCCATCCGACGGATGAGCGGCCTTTCCAAGCCCATCGGTGTCCCCTACTGATCGTGGGCAGGGCGGGGAATTTTTGCGGAGATAAATCTCAACGCTGACCCAGCTGGGACTCGAACCTGGGAACTACAGATTACGAGCCTGGCGCGCTACCAACTGAGCCCCCCCCCCCCCCCCCCATGTTTGGAGTTGTGTCATGAACTGGTCAGTATAGTATACTTTTACTTTATTAATTTTTTCATTACTATTCATTTGATAACACAAAATGTATTCATAAAATCATGATCATCATCTGCATTATTGTTCAAGTAACCCAATAAACTCCTAATACGTTGATAAGTAATAAATTATAATTTTAAGAATGCATCTCCATAGAGACTATGCTATAACACCATATAGCATTGATTCAGTTAGTTCTCCCATTTCCAGGAACCCATCTCCATCATAGGGCAAAACTACACAAAATTATTACGGGGTTCCAGGGACCACACTGGCATCCCCTAAAATCACCCACAATAAGCCCCAAGGTGTCGGGAACTCACTGCAGTGATGAAGGGATAGATAATAACAGAAAAACTGATACATAATAAAATGAAGAAACATAGGGCACACATAACCACAAAGGGCAATAAATTTATTCATTTAATGAAACATTAGAGAGTGTCCAGGCACCCCCAGCACCAATTGAAATTGCTTCAATTGATATTTGCAAAGTTACAATTTTAAATGTTTCTAGCCTTTAGCACCTTCAGATATTTTGCAATTTGGGTCACTGTGGAAATTATAGGTTCCAGTTTAGGTACATCCTTTCCCAGTAACCCAAATTGCAAAATAACCAATTTTTTTTTCCTTAAACTGAGTCAAGTTTATATTCCAGAGATTAAATCATTATTTTTTTATTTGTGTTTTTGTCTAAACTTTAAAAGTTACGTAGCTTTAACTATGTACATTATGTAACAGAAAACTCTGGTGTTGCATAATGCAATTAGGACAATACAGATTCAGATTTTAGAATAAATCACCTACCACATTATAAAAATAAACCCAAAATCAAATGATTTATTTAATATCTTCTGGGGCTTTTTTTTATATAATGCAGCAATCAGATAATTGTTGAAATCAGTGAGGGCCTAGAAAACATATAAATTGACAGTCACAAAAATACATAAAACGGCCACCATCAGCAGGTAGCATCTAAAGCATTTTTGGTACTTTTCGGGTTGGGTTGTTTTACCTCTGAGCGGCACTTTTTTGCACACCATGGGATAAATGGCCAGGTCACATGGACCCCGAAGGCTCAGAGAAGGTTGGGGGAGGGGACCCACTGGAACAGCTGTTGGGAGACAGATGGTAGCCTCCCGTGAAGGCCATCCAGCGTGTTCTTTAACGTGCACAGGGTATGGCTCTCCCGCACACAGGGCCACGGCTTAACGTCCCATCCGACGGACGGCGGCCTTTCCAAGCCCATCGGTGGGTACTTTTCGGTTAACGGAGCGCCAGTCGTAATTTTGCACCAATCTTTGTATACAGTGAATCTGTCATCTGCATTATAAAAAAGCCCCATTGAGCAGAGGCCTAGTGAGAACGAATCAGTAAAGTGTTTTTTATTCGAGGGTACCGTTTGAGAACCTTAGCTGCCATAGAAAGAGAGTAAAGGTAAAAAAAATTCCAAAAATTCATCAAAAACTAGATATCACTGGCATCTGTTAACTTCACTGAAAGGATTTGACAAGTAGTAAAGTGAAATACTAGTGTTCTAACTCAAATTGGACAACCTCGAATAAAAAACACTTTACTGATTCGTTCTCACTTGGCCTCCGCTCAATCAGGCGTTTTTTATAATGCAGACGGCAGATTCACTGGATAGGAAGATTGGCGCACAATTATGACTGGCACCCTGTTAACCAAAAAGTACTGCATTTTTTTTTTATATTCCTACCAATTTTTGCATTTCTAAGATACAGCCCACACAGCATTATATAAAAAAAAAATCCCAGAATTATACACTTTATTTCCTTGTTTTTTTTTATATACAGACAGCGAATCAGCTACAGTGTATGGGAGTATTGCAGCAAAGCCCAGGAACTGGTAAAGGACTCAGCCTGGAATGGAACCTATAGTTTCCACAGTAACCCAAACTGCAAAATAAACTGCACCTTCTCATGAAAATCAGTGTGAAGAAGCTGACTGTAAGTTAAACTAGGAGATTTACTGTGTGTACAATGAGAAGATGAGATCATTTTGACTGCCATCACAGCATTTAAAATTAATATGGGAAAATTAATTGCATTATTACTTTTTGGTCAATGTACAGTCGTATCAGAACAATATGACCACCTACCATACATATACCATGGTAGGTGGTCATATTATTCTGATACGACTGTGTATGTACCACGTGTTTTTTCCTAATAACGAAAAATATTCTTCAAGCAACCCAATGGTCACAGTTACTATGAGCTTCTAGAAAAGTCACTTTGAAGATCTGGAGAAAGGCAAGATACAGCACATACTAGAACGAAAACAATTCATCCTTTATCCAGAACTACACCCAGGTCCCTATTGACTACAAAACAAAGCGTCACTAAACTAATATCAATATTAGTGCCCTATTTCTAAAGTATACACTTTTACTACTAGTAATTGTCGTTTTTCTGCTGAGGGCCTGCCATCCTCTCAGACTTCTACTATGGCATATAAACTGACAGGCTCCTGTCAGACCTCTGTGGCAAGCAGCTGCTTGAGGGGGTATTTATTTTTTTTATTAGTGTAGGAATATGCAGAGTAGGAAAAGTCATGACATTGGGAAAATTGTATGACGATTTTTTTTTCGCTGATTTTCACACTGATGATATTCCCCCAGGACACTCTTACTAATGTGATTACATTATATTTTTTTCAAATAACGTAAGTAACAAAAGAGATTTATGCGTGTGTCTAATTGAAATCATACCTCATAGGGGCAGCCAAAAACGATGTCCAAAGGCCACGAAGGTTGACCATTCACAAGTGCCGCTCCAGTTAGTATATTCAAATTGTACACTTTGGAAAGATTTCAGACTAATATAAATCTCGTTACACTGTTATGTAAAATACTTTCTTACGTAAAATGAAGTCATAAACATCCCCCAAAAAATTAAAAAACAATGCTTACAGTTACACCACAGACTATTGGCGCTTATCCTTCAATGTGTTTATACGGTTTAAACATTGAGGTAATATTATTCGAAATAAGCAAAGAACGTGTAAGGAAAAGAGGTTCAGCTTTGACAAAAAGTAAGTGACGACCTCAAGTGGTGTTTCGATTCGTATCGTGCATTTTTTAAGCTGGGAAGCAAACAATAAGGGGCAAAGGAATTATGCATCAAAAAATTTATATTTTAAAAAAGAAAAAAAAGTAACTGCACTTTGTATTTGAAAAAAATAATATCATGATTTTAATAAAGGTTTATTTTCTCCATTGGAATTATTTTTCGTTGAACCAACAATTATAAATTGAACGGATAGAGAAGATTTAAAATTTGCCTGAAGTTAATTTATAGAATAAATTATTACAATTAGAAGCTTTCTTGGTTGCATAGAAACAGGGAACAGAATTGATATTAATATACTCTGCAAGGATATCAATGGGAAATTATTACATAGGAAAAGCGAAGAGAATGGAAGTTGACAGTAACATGTAATCACAAAAGCGTTCGTCCCTTGTGCTGTTCGTTTCACCTCTACGCCAAATGCACGATACTCGATTTTACATTAATCTCTATGAAAGTTAAACCTCTTCTCCCTCTACATTCTTTGAAATAGGGCTGGCAACGGACGCCATGAACGCGTACAAAATCCATTGAGACACAATCTTAAGCCTATTCCTCAGAGAGGAAGAGAGAGGCGTGTTTGGATAGCGTAAATAAATCTTTCACCATACTCTCAGATTTACATGAATTGTGCACTAACTACTGAAAAGTACTATAAAAGCAGCAATTCGATATTTCATAGGTTAGTAAGTTACGAATATTGCGAAAAGCTGTAAATTTTAAATTGTTAAAGCAGAGAGGTCTAAAAATAAATAAAGCATTTTAAAATACCGTTCTGTCCTAATATAATATCAAATGTAGTTCGCGATTTTTTTCATAAATGAAACTAATAATATTTACATACGAAAAGAAAGTGATTTACATATTGAAACAGCATGGAATTTATAGAATATTTTGGTGAATTTTGTCTCTAAAAGAAATATTAAACTTAGACATTAATTTTTATGAGACTTCTGCTTTGCATTTTTATTTTGCCGAAATAACATAAATTGTTTTTTGTTTTTTTTTTCTCTCAAACGAAACGACTGAAATAGGTATTTTATATTTTTGCACGTCATAAATGAAGCCTAAAAATTTGCTTTTAATGTTCGATGAAAAAAATTATGAGTTTGAAATACTATGGCTTGTCAATTGTGGTTGAATCTCCACTGTCTCTCTTTAAACAGTAGCTACTACTATCTGTTCCCATCACTTTTCTGTTTTAAAAATAAAGCTTTAGAAAATGGCACAGTAGGATTAATTAATGATGCTGTGCCAACTTCATTCACATTTGTAACAAATGCCTGTATTGAGAGACACTTGTAGGAAATATGATAGAAATCGCAATGAGAACAGATATTGCCTATAAAAATGATCACCCATGCTGTGTGTAAGAGGGAAGAGTCCTAGAAATTTTAAGAGAAAGTTGATGTCAGTGCAAAATGAAATCCAAAGCTTAAAGAATATGCTATGGTGATATTATTGCCAGTTAAGAGTTAAGCAATGAGACTCCTCTTTAAAAGAAATATTAGATTCGTTTAAGGCTCAAAAGCTCATCAGGATGACATTGAGACACCAAAGCCTGTGTTTTTAGATATAACTTTAAACCTGTTCAGAAATTCACAGTAAAATGCTGAAAGAAGTAATGGCATATTATATTGCAAAGAGGTAAATAGATTTACCATGATATTATATTTCCGTTGTCCAATGGCTTATTAAAAATTGAGGTTCTATTTTTTTATTTTTAAAAAGGCTTATGAATTTGTAAGAGAAAATCTTCTTTCCCAATAGCTCCACAATTTTAACTTGGTGCAGATATGTAGATGGCCTTCCTGGATTTATTGAAGTTTTCTGCATGGAAAATTTTACTGATAGTAAGCAGAAGAATATGATATTCACTTTATTATTTGCTGAGAAGTCAATTAGGAAACGCACTGTTCAATGGTAAATGCTATTGTGGATATGTGGATTATGGTAATAATGCTAATGATGAAAATTCAGATATAGCTTCCCAAACTCTGATTATTATGATTGTTTCAGTTTTATATAGCTGGAAAATCCCCATAGGTTATTTTTTAACAGTTGGTTTGTCTGGCTCAAAATATCCTTTTATTTACAAATTCAGCCAGGACCATTTTTTTTAAGCTATAAGAGCAAAAAAGAGAAACTTTAATAACCTAACAATCTTTAGATCCAAAGTGCACTCATGAAGTTAATAATTAACTGGCTAATAATTAATAAAATGGCAATTGTTTAAATTTCAATGATATTAAAATCATTGGCAGTAATCATGAAATGCCCAGTGACATTAAGTGTTTCTCACATGTGGGTAATATCAAGCAATCACAGTAAAGCAATGAAGATCATTGTGTCTATTTTCTCTGAAATTCGAAAATGTTATTATAAGCTGTCTTCATAGAAAAAAGTTATGAAATATTTCTTGCATAGAATGTAAATTAGCATTAACTGACTCTGACCTAATGCAGTCTTCTGTGTCTGCACTTACACTGCTCACAAAAATTAGGGGATATTTCAAAATGAATATGAAGCGATAAAAAAAAAGCACTTTATTTTTTTTTATTAAACAAGAACATCAGAAAAGTAAACGACAAGTCAACGAAAGTTGTTCGATTATGCATATGAGATGCAAACTAAATTGTCGTGATTGAGTAGCAAGTGACATATTGGTGAGGGCGAACAGAAGCATGTCAAACTGGACGAGAGTGCCACACATTAACTGTTGAGTAGGGTGTATGGTCACCCAAGACTGCCAAAACACACTGACAGCGATGGGGCATAGACAGGATCAGAATGTCCAGCAGTTCTTGTGGGATCCTCTGCCACTCTTGTTCCAGGGCAACTTCCAGCTCAAGAAGTGTTGTGGAAGGCATTGGACGGTTTGCCAGATGTCTTCCCAGTGCATCCCAAGCATGTTCAATGGGTTTCAGGTCTGGAGAACGTGAAGGCCAGTCCATGCGTTCGATTCCTGCCTCCTGAAGCATGTTGTTGACGAGATGTGCACAGTGGGGCCTTGCATTATCGTCCATGAAAAGAAAGTTGTTTCTAATTGCTCCAGCATGGGGTACCATTATAGGGTGCAGGACCTCATCTCAATATCTGACAGCAGTCAGCGATCCGTTCCTGATGACGTGGAGGTCGGTACGACCACCAATGCTGATGCCAGCCCACAACATGATTCCACTACCACCGAAGGAGTCGCTTTCTCGCATGAAACGTGGATTCTCCCGTGTTCCTCGTTCACACCAGATCAGGACACGATGATTGTCAGGCTGCAGACTGAACCGTGACTCATCAGAGAAGAGGACAGTTGACCACTCATCACGGGTCCAATGATGATGTTCATCAGCTCACCTTCTACGGTGTTCAGCAGATAACGGAATACATACCATTGGTCGCTGGGCTTGCAGTTCAACACGATGGAGCCGATTTCATATGGTCTGGGTGCATATCCGTCGTCTAGTGGCAGCAAGAAACTGTCCCCGCAGCTCTGTTGCATTGCTGCGCCTGTTCCTTCTTGCCAATAAGGTCAAGTAGCGGTCATCTCTTGCTGTTGTGGCAGATGGGCGACCTTGCCCTCGTCTTCTTCATACTGTGCCAGTCTCTTGAAAGCGATTCCACAGTCTGCTAATCACACTTTGGGATGTTCCAAGTGTTGTTGCCACTGTCGTCTGTGTTTGACCAGCTTCAAGACGTCCTATGGTTCTCCAGGCTTCGCATTCGGGCAAATCGTGTTGCAGAGGCATTGCAAGGGCTGGGAAATTGCAGAATGTGCCCTTTCAAGATCAGGAAACGTGCAGATACTCCAGTACTTTCAGCCTTTTGTAAAGTGCATTTTCACCAATGAAATAAAAGTTGGTTTTGCATCTCATTTGCATAATCGAACAACTTTCTTTGACTAGTCGTTTGCTTTTCTGATGTTCTTGTTTAATAACAAAAATATAATCTTTTTTAATAACAAAAATATAATCTTTTTTAATAACAAAAATATAATCTTTTTTTATCGCTTCATATTCATTTTGAAATATCCCCTAATTTTTGTGAGCAGTGTAATAACCCTTAGAGAGACATTTTTTTTTCCTTTTAGAAACAACTTTTGAGCCTTATTACGAAAAACTAATGAATGAAATAGTCAATATTACATATCAAAAGAAAAAGCATTTAATTCTGGAAAAAAATGGTAGAGAAGCATAAAACAGCATGTTGCAAGCTCTTTTGTAGGGATTTTTGGAAACTGATTAATCAGCTTCTGTCACTATATCTGTCACAATATCAACCTTTAAAGTTGATATTAAAAAATTGAGGTTTTCTCACCCTTCTCACAGTATGTGGGTGCAATTGCAAAAATTACTGGACAATGTCTTCCAGGAGAGAATTTTATATTCTCAACAACAACCATTTCATACCTAATAAAAAAATTCTGATTAATGTCTTACATAGGCTTCAATGCATGTTGGTGCTCATATCACTAGTCATATCAGTAGTAGGGAATGGATGTGGAAGTTGACAATCATGCTTAATATGAAAAAGAAACATTACAAAAGAATATGCTAAAATTCGACTTCACAATTTAGATACACAAATGACAGAAAAATTAAAAGGCATCAATATCAGAGCAAACATCTAAATTTGCACAAAACACAGTGACAAAAATATGCTTTGCAGTAATTTCATTTCTTATATTCTGTGTGTGTGATATGAATTTCCTACTGCCTCAGCTGAAATGAAAATAGTTTGCATTTTTTTTCTTTTTATTTATAGCATTAAATTTTAATCATGTCACATCTGTGTGTGTGTGTGACCTTGGATTTCTTTCTGCCTTAGCTGATATAAAAGTTTACAATATTTGTTTTTTGTTGCATGAAATTTCAATCATATCATTTGTGTGGGGGGCTTGCCTTTCCTTCTGCTTTAATTGAAATGAGAGAAAGTGTAAATTATTGTTTTTATATATAGAGCATGCAATTTCAATTATGTCATTTGTGTGTGTGACCATGAATTTCCTTCTGCCTTAGCTGATATAAAAATTTACAATATTTGATTTTTGTTGCATGAAATTTTAATCGCGTCATTTGTTTGTGGGGGGGGGGGGCTTCTTACCTTTCCTTCTGCCTTAGTTGAAATGAGAGAAAGTGTAAATTATTGTTTTTTATATATGTAGCATGCAATTTCAATTATGTTGTGTGTGTGTGGCTTGAATTTCTTCATGCTTCATCTGAATAACAAGCTTGCAACATTTGGGGTTTTTTATAGCATGAAATTAAATTATGACATTTATTGGGAGGATATTTGATTTCCTGCCTCAGCTAAATGAAAAAATTTTTACACTATCTGAATATTTCTTTTAATGAAAGAATTTTTTAATCAAAGAAGAAAATAAATGTGACTTTTCATGTTTTTTTTAAATGAGGCGCGAATTTGCACAATTAAGATCTGTAAATTTTGCGCTCTTTTATTAAGCCGAAAGATTTGATCGTATATTAGATTTTAAAATATGTTGACCATTGTTCCTGTTTTAAACGGGCTAAATTTGAAGTCTTCTAAGTTTACAGTCAATTTAGTTCAGCTTTAATAAGATATTAAGAACATATCAAATTTTTTTCTAAATTTTCATACAAAACCTCGATTTGAAAGAGAAGCAGCTTTTCATCCGATATAAATCAATACGTATGTATTAATTAAATCTATTTTGTTTTAATTACTACACTGGAATAACCTCATTGAAATGAAAAACAAAAAACAGCAAAGTTCTACCTCATTTAAATCATTTGTTACGTATTTTTAAATAACCTTTTTTTAAATAGCCTATTTCTCATCGTTGTTCGCAGCAAATTCGCAAGGCATTATGGGTATTCTTGCCTCCTTAAGCAGTCGGCAGACACATCCGTCTGTGATCGTGGCCGTCAATGCTACAGGAATCAGATGAGTTTAAACCATGGAGGTAGGAAGACAGAAGGGATCATATGAGCGTTTCTTATACTAGTGCCTAGACGCTGACACTATTTGCGGACGTGTTACGCCCCCTTGGTTTCCAAGAAACATTTGACAATGATTGCATTTCTTTCACTAGAACTATTCTGCATATCAGTTATAAATCACATATGTCGCGTATAGAATACAAAAATGGATTTCATTTTTTATAGTAACGGGGGCCACAGCTTAACGTTCCTTCCGACTGTCAGCAGCCTTTTCAAGCCCAGCGTTGTCCCCTACTGACTGTGCGCAGGGCTGGGAGTTTTGCGGAAAGAAATCTCAAAGCTAAACTAGCTGGGACTCGAACGTGGGAGTTGCAGATTACAAGCTGACTCATGGAGGTAGGAAGAGAGGGAGGCGCTCTATTGCTAGAAAACTGTAACCGAGAGTCGCCATATTATTGCTACTCGTAAGCGTGTTATCACTTTGTTAAAGAACGATAGATTGCATTAAAAAAAATGGGTACGTGCATAGCGTTTGGATGCATTAACAAACCTGCGAAAAGATCAAAGGGATAACATTTCATAGGTAAGGAGTAATGCTAAAGTTTTGCTATGTAAAGTGGAAACTTTTTTGTTATTTCAATTATTTATGACAGTAGCATAGTTAGGACTTACGGGAGGAGAGAGAGCGAAAACTTGGTGAAGGGGGTTGCGAAACTTTCCCGGTGTTTTAAACGTAAACCGATTAAATAAAGGTTCATTATAAATTCAGAGAAAGAAATAATATATCAGGAAATGGAAGAGAACATAATATGCACATTATTCAATACCTATGCTTTTGATGAACCCTTCCGAAAGGCTACAGAATTTCCGTTATGCCACTGAGAACTTGAAAGCTCTATAATTTATAAAATATACATTTAATGGAAAAATGTGATTGAAGGTAAATTAAAGATCATAATTAAATCTGTTTAAATCTCGATTTTAAACAATATTTGTTTAGTATTTAAATAGTGGCGGAAGCTGGAATATTAAGTAATAGTCTTCCATGTTATGCCAATGACGACCTAACTTGGAAGCTCCATAACTTCTAAAATATACATTTAATTAAAAAATGTGATTGAAGATAAATTAAGGATCATAATTAAATCTGTAATGTAAGCTGGAATAATTTTTTTAAATATGGATAGCATATATCCCAAGATATGTTAACCAAGAATTGGGAAAACAATGTTTCATTCAGATTGCATAAAAATATTTTCTTCTGTATTTTTTCCATAAGTTTTTATACTATATTTTTAAATATTTCACTTATAAAAATATTTTAATATTTTATAGTAAATATTTCACTATATACCTATTCTCTAATAAAAAATATCCAAGCAATTAAAATAATACACTAATTTTTATATTTGTATTGAAAATTTTATGAAAGCAACTAAAAAATAAGTTTTTACAAAGCAAACTATCCCATAGTCATTATGAGTTTGACATCCCAGTACTATTCATGGATGTAGGAATGATAGTATACATGAGGAAGGCTTACAGGTACCCTGGCCTCCAAATTCCTCAGACATCAATTCAATCGAGCATCTGTGGCTTTTGTTGGAACAGCATATCCGATATGCGACGGCTCAACATGTAACTTACAAAAGTTAAAGGATCTGCTAGTGAAATGTTGGTACCAGATACCACAAGACACCTTTAGAAATCTTGTAGAGTTAATGCCTCACCGGATAAGAGCTGTTTTGGCTGCACGTGGAGGACCATCATATTAGGCAGGTGGTAATATTTTGGCTCTTCGATGTATGTCAGATATTCTTTTTTCCACAAAAGTATTTCTTGAATTCTATGTCATGTAATCTGTGTATTTGCTATTGTTGAAAAATTATCTTGTTCGGCAGCTCTAATAAGCTGCCTTTGAGCCACAAAATCCCAACCAACTAAAATTTTAGAAGTTTGGACATTGTTTTTTGCTTTGCAGAAATTTTGAAATAAGAGTTCAGAGCAAGCATAACAGTAGCATCTGCTCTCAAATATTTCAGCATCAATCTCTTAAAATATTGAAAGAATATTTCTAAAACCGAAATTTTTATTTAATCGAGATCTATAACACTGGGCAACACACAAAAAGGCTTTGAAATGAAAATAGTCAATCTTTACTAATTTTGAGGTGCTGAACACGAAAATGACAATAAAATTTGTCGATTGGCTTTTGTTTAGGAGAGACAGAGATGGCACTGACAGCTCAATATGACTCGTCATATTGAGCTGTATAATGACTCAAGCCGCAAAGACAAATGACTCCGTTCGCATTGAATACATAAGTAACCATTTTGCAACGCTGTATGTTAAACTCCAGATTGCAATATATTGTGTTGTATTGCATCAGCCCACCATACACACAACCCCCCCCCCCCCCAGGTATTGCATCATTGTCTAATGCAATGTAGTTGAGTCATGACATCGCAGCTTTACGATCGCGGACAAAAGATGATGCAATCTTTAGTTGTAAGCGAAGTCTCGTGGGGTGAGCAAATCTTCTGAGCGACTCCCATTTACACCTGAGTCGTAAGTACAACACAAGTGATCCTTGCAGTTTTAATAGTATAATAATAAGTAATGCCTTGTAACTGTGTTAATAGTGCAGACATTTGCAAGCCAGAAAAGGGCCACCACTCCAATAGTGAAAGTGGCATACGAGATTTGTTTTGGATGCAAGATCAGGGACCAGAACAAGGCCTGGGCCTCACATATATGCTGCAGTATATGTGCAAGAAATCTTTCAAAGTGACTGAAAGGTGAAAAAGTGGCAATGCTGTTCCTATGGTTTGGAAACAGCCAAGCAATCACGCAAATGACTGCTACTTCTGCATGGTTCCACCCGTTTATAGAGGCATCTCAAGGCAAAAGAAGTGGACAATAGGGTACCTGAATATAGAATCTGCTCCGACCAGTTCCGCACGGCAAAGACCTTCCCATTCCCGAACCTCCAAAAGAATTTTCCATCAATTCAGACGAGGTGGGAGACAAACCGATGTCAGGTTCTCCACAGCTTCGGTGACTAATCCATACATCTGCCACGGTGCGTCATCTGCGCCACACATTCTTACCGAAAAATGAACGATCTGGAGCTGTCCAAGGCCAAAGCAGTTACTTGGATCAAGACTTAACAATGGAATCTTCTCAAGGAAAATGTCCAAGTGACTTCATTTTGAACTCGTCATGAGCAGTTTGCACCTTACTTCAGAAAGGAAGATGACCTTGTGTTCTGCTTCGATGTAGATGGCCTATGAATGCCTAAAGAATCAAACATGACCTTCAAGAATGTCGACTATTCATAGACTCCCCGAAATTGAGTCTCAAGGCGGTGTTGCTGCGTAATGGAAATCGACTGGCCACAAACTTGGCTGCAATATGTCCTTAAAGATCCACTTTCTCCATTCCCATTTAGATTTCTTCCCCGACAACTGCGGCTTCGTTAGTGATGAGCACAGTGAGCGTTTTCACCAGGACATTGCAACAATGAAGAAACGATACCGGGGGAAACTGGTCCACTTCAATGTTGCTGACTACTGTTGGACGCTCGCCAGAGATGATTCTGAGCAGCTGTACAGGCAAACAAAAGCAGAGATTTACTGATACCTCATAAATATTACTCTATTACATAAGAAACTATTGCGGATTTCTCACAAATCCGCAATATTGCATTTGAATTGTCATATTAGGGTTCAGCATCTTGAAATATTTAAGAAAAGCCTACTTTTATCTCAGAGGCATGACTATTATGAAAATTTGTTGCACAGTGTAATTTATCTCCTGCAAGACAATGGGTTAAATGGCCAGATGACAAGGACCCTGAGAGCTGAGGCTCTTGGGGGTAACCCACTGTACAGCTGGTAGCCTCCCGTCAAGGCCATCCAGCAGGTTCCTTAATGTGCACAATTTTTGGTTTCCTCACACCGTTTAATATCCCATTCGACAAACATCGTTTCCTAGACCATCGGTGTCCATATTGACCAGAGCAGGGTGGGGAGTATTATGCAGATAAATCTTAATGCTGGCCCAGGCACGATTCGAACCCAGGAACTGCAGATTATGAACCTGGCACCCTACCAACTGAGCAGCCCTGCAATATAATGTATAGCCTCTTAATTCACATTCTTCTCAAATTTCGTTTTCGATTGTCAGGAGAGAGTACTTCGAAAATAGAGCAATCACTCTGCAACGATACTTGCAATTAGTTTTTCACTCCTATGAATTAGAAAGTTTTTTTTCTGTAAAATTGTACCATTTTAAATAATGGAGGGGGATATGGGCGCCATGTTTTGTCGTGCCTTGAGACGAAAGTCCATGCGATAGTGTGTACCTAGTTAAAACATCCAAGTTGTTATAATTTTATGCATTTCTACCGATTTTTTTGCCTATAAAATCTTTCATATTTTATCAGTGTCTCACTGCACCGCATTTTGGTGTAAAAATTCCTCATAGAAATAAATTAATGAATATTTTTTCCAAGAAACTCCGCCAGAACACGGCAATCGGCTACAAAATTGAAACGAGCTAACTTGTCGTCTGCTTATGCCAATATTTGTTCGTCTGTCTGTCTATAAACAATCAACTTTTTTACTTTTAGAGATAAATAAAATTAATTTTTCTTTGGATAAGTGTCGAATATTGCGTTTTGCAATTTTGATATCCTCCAATAGCGTCTCGTAGCGGTTTGATATTTTACAGGTACTAACAGAATATTTACATATTTCGAATCCCCATCAGTTTTCCAGTGTTAGAAAGTACTAAAGGCGGTAAATAAAAACTCGAAAGGCGGCTCTAGCGGATGAAAAAAAGCTAGAAATACCAAATCTTTAAACGAATATTGCAAACGATCTATACTGCTCACAAAAATTAGGGGATATTTCGCTTCATATTCATTTTGAAATATTCCCTAATTTTTGTGAGCAGTATATTTGATAGAAACTTAAATTTTTGGTCATAGAGTGTAATGATCAAGTGGTTTACACTAATAGTAATGATTTGTCCCATTATAGCAAGGAGGTGAAGGTAAAATGCAACTTTTCTGCTTTAAGAGATAAATGTAACTTTTTTGTATTGTACAGGTACTAATAAAATATTAATAGTTATTTTACTAATTATGCAGAAGTTAGAATTTCCATTGTCAGAGGGTACTAAATGTGTAAAATAACTAATGAATGTGTAAAATAAAAGAACGCATATCGCCTCTGGTGCGTATGGGAATCTCGTTTTCAAAGATAACGAAGTTCTTCCTTTGCCTAATTTTTCACTCCTTAAAAGTTTTAATTATGGATGTTCTTGTTTCTGCTGAAGTCCCGCCATCCTCATTGACCTTCTACTATGGCATATAAACTGAGTCTCTTGTCAGACCTCTGTAGGAAGCAGATGCTTGAGGGTTTATTTTTTAATGTATGATGGGGGAAATGCACATAGTATTTTATTAGTATTTTACAACATAAAAAGATGTCTCTTAGTTCTTAAATTTAAAAAGTTGCTTTTCTCTCTCTCCTCTGAAAATAGTGGGCAGGTCATTGCTGTCAGTGTCATTCGTTAAAAGTTTTGCAGTTTCAATAATTAGTGATCTCGTCCCGTGGCCGTGTGGTTAGTGCACTTGGCTATTGATCTAAGGGACCCGGGTTCGAGCCCTGGATAAGGCATCGATGTTAGTAGTTTTTCTGCCGAGGTCCCGCCATCCTCACACACCTTCAACTATGGCGTGTAAACTGGCAGGCTCCTGTCAGACCTTTGTGGCAAGCAGCTGCTTAAGGGAGGGGGGTATTTATTTTTAATGATATAAATTAAAACTACCCTTGAAAATGCGAATTACATTTCATTATAACTAACAAAAAAAAAGAGATTTCCAATTATCTCTTAAAGCAAAACCGTTCCGTTTTTTACCTACCTTGGGCTTAGGATCAACTCATTGTTGTCAATTTATTTTCAAGACTCGCATTCCACGACCAAAATTTCAAATATCTAGCATAACTACATTGTTTGCAATATTAGTTTTAAATTTTGGGATTTTTCAATTTTCCACCGTTAGAGGGCGTAATTGCAGCTTTTGGGAAATTCGGAAAATGCAAATTATATTTCATCAATACCTGTCCAACTCAAAAAGAATATTTTTTCTCTAAAAACATAGTTTTCTGTTTAAAAAAAAAAAGTTGCATTCACCTCCCCACTGGGCCTAAAGGGTCAAGTGAATGTTGCCAATAACTTCGTTACCTTCACATTTCAACACCAAAATTTCAAACTTCTAACATAACTATATCGTTTGGAATATTCTTTTGATATTTTAGAATTTTCAACCTTTTCCACCGTTATAGGGTGCAGTTATAACTTTTGGGAGATTCGAAAAATGCAAATCGTAACATATCATTAATCCGACACAAAAAGAATTTTTTATCTGTATAAACAACAAAGTTCGATGTCTACAGATGGATAGATAATAAAGCGAAATTATCTTTAAAAACCCTAAAATTCTCTTTTCCTTTTTAGCAGTTTTCTAAAGTGCTTCCAATCGTGACCACTGAAATCTGCATCAAATATTACCCTCCCTTTTCCGGAATCCACAAGTACCGTGCAATACCATTCAGCTATGGAAGCTAAACAATCCGAGCTACGACAAAACATGGCGTCCAATTTTGAGATGGCCAACCTCTGCCAATAAATACAAAAAAGTACTCTACACAAGTCCTGCTTAGCACCAAAGTAATAAATTTGATAATTTGGGTATCATTTTAATAGAAATTATTTTATGTTGTTCCATTCTGAATGTCATAGAATTTAAATGGCATTGATAGAAATGGTTTTGAAACAGTTTATGCATGCAACTATCCTGGTGACTACTGATCAAAAGGCACATGGGTTCGTGCCCCAGGCGAGGTATGGATGTTTATCTTTCTGCCAGGATCTAGCATTACCCTTCTGGTAATATTGATACTTTAATGTCTCTGGTGTGTAAATTTATCAATAGGTACCACTTCTCCCAGAATTCAAACTTTTCAAGTTTAATTTACAACACATAGGATATGACTCCTAGAAACTACTCCTTGCTTATACAGGTCTCATACACGGACATGTCCCATTAAGACAGAAATCTCGACTGACCTAATACCTCTGCCTCACCCTGTTCTCTCCAAACTCTGCCAGCAGCTCTCTCTGTCAAATCGGCGTTTTTCTCTTGGGTGCCCGGTCACATCGGCATTAGTAATTTTTAATCGATATCCAGCTTTTAATTGTGAACGTCGTATTTCACCTCTCATTTTACAAAGCTGAAATTTTTACCAGCCGACAGAGCTTCTTTTTTTATCTGATACTTCCTTTTAACTCCTGTTTGAATTTTTAAAGTATCTACGTTATATTAAATGTATTTAGTATTTTCATCATTTTGTATCTTTTTCTACGCATGGGTCTTTTACTGTACATCTTGTTTGGCATAGCATGTCCTTAGTTGCCCTTGCACCATAAAATCCAAAACAACCAATTACTCTCCAGTTGCCCTTGCACCATAAAACCCAAAACAACCAATTACTGTCTCAAAGTTAACACACAATATGTCATCTGGAATTGCAGTTTTAACTACTGTAACAGATAATTTTTATGACAACTTTGGAGCTTTTTTTAAATATCACCGAAGTTAATTTTTGTCGCATTTTGAGTTTTGTTGCTCACTTTTCTAAAAATTCCATATTTTTAAGCTACAATTTGGCGAGAAAGCTTTAAAATATTCCACCACTCACATTTTCAAATTTAATCTCCCTCCATTTCAAAGAAAAAGAATACCGCTTAAATGTATATCTTGTTTACATTACTACATTATTTTTGGTTGTTAGTGGCCATTTTTTTCTGTAATAATCGTTTTCGCCAAAGTTTTGGTATATACATCCAATTCTGTTTTTACAAGATAGATAGGTTCCCGAAAAATGTGCAAAAAAAAAATACAGTGCATATGAAAAAATAGAAGATTGGTTCCAGACGTGAAAACTCAGTACAATACGATATTTACCTATGGATGTTGAACCTTCTCCAGTTGCAAGACGATCTAAAATTTGGATCTTAGTATCCAAAAAGATAGCTTTCCTTTTCTGCTTTTGTATAGTTGAATTAACCGATATCGTGGTAAGGCTTAAGAAAAATATTTGAATTGTAGTTAATAAATCAGATGAAAAATTGTAAATTACCTATCATCAAAAATTTAATAAATTTATATTACGCACACAAAACTTCAAAAAACAATTTTTTTTTTGATTTCTTCAAACATCTAAACCAGGCGTGTCCAACCCACGTCCCTGGACAGCTGGTAATGTGGCCCACAAAATCTGTAGAGGTAGAAGAGGAAGTATGATCTAGTGGCAAAGGAGCTTGGGCTTATACATAAGTGTTGGGTTGTTTTACTTCTGAGCGGCACTTTTTTGCACACCATGGGTTAAATGGCCAGGCCACAAGGACCTTGAAGGCTGAGTAGGTTGGGGGAGGGGACCCACTGGAACAGCTGCTGGGAGGCAGATGGTAGCCTCCCGTCAAGGCCATCCAGCGTTTTCTTTAACGTGCACAGGGTATGATGGCTCTCTCGCACAAGGGGGCACGGCTTAACGTCCCATCCGACGGATGGCGGCCTTTCCAAGCCCATCAGTGTCCCCTACTGACCGTGGGCAGGGAATTTTGCGAAATACATAAGTGTTATGTCACGATTATTCCTTATGTTATTGTTTTTATTACTTGGGAAGGAATTGTAACGAGCTATCAAGTACATGAGGATTATTGGGGTCGATAAGCTTGAGGGATACATCCAATCAGTGGTGTTGAAGACTGTGGAAAGCATTTCTATGGACCAGAGATGATCTGAGAAATCTGGTAAGAGCTGCAGGTTAGAGTGTGAGATGGCTATTTTGAGGTTGTACAAGAGCGCAGAGGCTGCAAGTGCTGTTGTTACTACAGAGCACTAATGACAAAAGTATTAGTGACACAAGCAAATATCCCAATTAAAAACTTTTCTGGTTAATTTATGTGCAGCCCAAAACAATTCATCTTCACTCAATGTGGCCCAGGGAAGTCAAAAGGTTGGACACCCATGATCTACACTTCTAACTTTAAACATGAAATGAGAGACCAAGACTAAAGTATGTACTGAAGATAAAATTGAGGGGAATTCCCAGAACTCAATGTTGCCACTTTATTTCGAATGAAGGTTTTGTACAATTTTTTCCATAAAATAGAGAAAACTTGTTGTGTGGTTTTTATTTTGGGGATTTTTAGTGCACAAAATGTGTATCTGTAGCACATTTTCAAAGTTAAAACTACTTCTAAAAATGTGACCATAAAAGCAGTATCTTTGTTATAAATGTAAATTCTAAGAATTTTTTCTTGAATAGGAATATTTTTTCAGAATTAAATTCAAGTGGAGTTTTCTAAAAAGGCACCATTTGAACTGTTACATCAAAATAAATCGTGTAAAAAGAGAATTGGAATTTTTTTCTAAACCGTGTTAAATCAAAATCGTGTAAAAAAACTGTGTAAAAACAGAATTGGATGTACTTATATCCTTGATTTACCATCCATACAACTCTGCATTTGCCAAAAATAAAAAAGGGGGGCTAAAGAATAAAGAAAACTAATACCTAAAGTGGGTGTATAGGAATTTGGGAAAATCAGTGCCATTTTATCATTCGACTTTAAGGTGATCCAGATTTATATAAATTATGGAAAGTGGTGCGATAATAAACCACTGATTAAACGAAACTCATGCTGAGCTTATGATCACTTTAAATTTTATCCACATTTTAAGACTCAAAAAGACCAAGCTTTTTTAATTGGAACTTTTATTCAGGTTACTACTAACAGAGAATGATTAGACATGAAGACAACAAGCTAGAAATATGTCAAAGGGCAACACAGCCATTATAGTTGAATGTTTACTATAAGGAAAAAAAAAGGCTCAAGATTTAAAAGACATGCTGCTAAGTTTCTGAACACCAGTAACTATCAATATGTTATTAGCGTATCTCATATATTTTATACATAAAAAAATGGAAAAAATTGCACTGACAACTTATGTCTGACATTCTAATTATTTTATGTAAAGCTGAACAATCTTCTAATATCAGAAGTATTGTCTATACAACGACAATCATAACATTACTTACATGGATTTTTATGAATATTTAAAACCAATTTTGGATTTGTTTGGCAATTCTCCAAATGTAATAGAAAAATACAGATAAGTACGAAAATTATTGAAATGTCATCTGTTACAAAAATTTCAACTTAGAAAATAGACTCAATACTGTCTTGATAAAAGACAGAAGAGGCAAATTTTCATTCTGTGCAAAGTGATACTAAAAAAACAGCTATCTTATTCATCAGAGTAAAAAAGCGACATCACATTTTAAGATGAATAGATTGGGAAAAATGCCAACTGGCAGGTAGACAAAGTGATTTAACAAAATTCTGCTTTATTCAAGGACAACAGCCAGTGACATTTTTAAAAAAGTATTTTCTGAAGCAATTCTTGTCCAGATGCACAATTTCAAATTACTATAATAAACAAAAATTCCTATGTTAAAAGTATTGATATTCACCAAATCTATTCAAAATGGGGCAGGATTATTACTTCAATGAGGCATGTATAATTATAGTACATTAATGGCACATTAAAGGAGTATAATTAATAAATGTGTTAAATAGTAAGAAAATGCACTTCCATTTTCAAGTCATAAAATTAGTCAACAAAATATCTTTCTCCAGCTGAAAAATTATTCCAGTGTCACAAGAAATGTATTTCCTCTTAGCACACTGAATGATAAATTTAAAATTATAATTTCCTTAAAAATAAGCAAATTAATGCATGCATTATGCCTCTATGTTTTGTTGCTGCATTTGATCTGATATACACATTGGACAGTTGACAAGGGGCACATTATGCAGATTACAAAATGCCTACGAAAACAAAGGAAACAAAAGAATTAGTTGAACACTGGCTGCGTTGCCCTTATAAAATACAAATTCACTACAGAAAGAAAACAAATAAACGATTCTCCAACAATATACAGATATATGTGTGTGTCTGCATGTAATGACAAATCACAATAATTCCACAAGTTTGTCTGCCAAGCTCTGCCATGAAACAGACAAATTTCTAAATTATCACAAAGGGAACCTTCTAAGGAATAGTGGGAAACGATTGTTTCCTTATTTAAAATAAAGTGGTAATCATTACAAAGTAGTAGGCACATAAGGAAAGTATCTTATTAGAAATTTTAAAAAAGAAGTATTTTGGATTACTTCTACATCAGTGATAATATTAAGATGACAAAGTTCAGTCTCCCACAGGACAAAACTGCCACTACATTAAATATAGTATTAAAGGAAGTTACTGCCTCTTCTCATGGCAGAATTAGCACAAGCTTAGAAACTACTACTAGAAGCATTACATTGCATTCAGCCTCAATACGGCTTTGTTGTCTTCACATGTGATCATAGAAATTGGTGTAAAAGTTTGCCGAGCCCGGCAGTGGCGGCCCAGTGTGATGTAGCCGAACCACTCCTGAGCTTGGGCACTCTCCACCTTAGTGAGTGTCCTTGGCAGTAATGGGGACAGTGGACCCGGGTTTGGGGTTACTGCCAAGGTCAGTTGTTGGAGAGTTAGTCAGCTTGGGTGCAGTGCCTTGTCCACCAGTAATGTAAAGCCTGCAAAATATATATATATTTTATTAAATAAATGTGGAATGTAACATAGTCTAAGATGATAATAAAAAAAGTACTGCAAAATATTTCGATTGCAGCCAATTAACCTTTGGATGATCAAAATGTATTTGTTATGAAAGGCAAATGGCATCAGTTTTGGCGAAATCAATTTTGCTGAAAAATATTTCAACTTGGGGACTATTTTTGAGCTGTCAAAATAAGTAATAGAAAATAAATATTAAAAATGCCAGCTTGAAAAGAACTGAAAAAGGAAGCTGTTTTACAATAAAACTAGTGCAACAAAACACATGTTGGAATGGAGTCAAATTCCATTTGGTCATCCAAGGCATAACTGATAAAAAAAATTCTATATAACAGATATTAAACACTGAAATATTTCATTGTCATATTCTATTGACAATTTTTTTTGCATTTCTATATAGTATAAATCATTTGTAATGCCACTGAAGAAACAGACAAACTATAAAAATACACACTAAAAGTACGTTTTAAGTGATATTAGGTTAAGTAGGTCACTTTTAAATGAATTCTAAAAATAAAAAATATTTCAATACTATGTGATAACAATACTTTTTTGAATTACCACTGAATATTTTATATCTACAATATTCACTTTATGAAAATTAAATGGATATTAATTCATTCCAATCTCAACAGATTGTTCATTTCAAAGATAAAAAAAATAAGAGCTTGTTAATCTACTCTATGATACACAAATTTTTCATCTCAAAGAACTTTTCCAGCTCCTTCACCTCCATTTGGAGCAGATATAATGTTGCCAGCGTTAGAGGAGAAATAAAAAATTTTTCAGAGATGATTCTCTCCAAATGAACGTGTTCATTTGGAGAGAACAAGTAACTCATCATAACTGCTGTAACATCAGAGAAAAATAGTATTTTGGTGCCAGTAGTGTGATGGTCTGGGCTAAAATCATGATGAATGGTCACACACAGCATCACATTTTTCAGGGAAGCACTCTTGATTGCTCAGTGATACAGAAATGAGATTCTTGTACCCTATATGGTTTTTCTAGGGAGACTCATGGCCTGGATTTCTTCTTTATGGATGATAATGTTTGTCTTCATAAGGTTCGTGTATTTTATGATTTCCTTAACACTGAAAATATTCACAGGATGGAGTTACCAGACATATGTCCAGATCTGAATCCAACTGATCATGTGTGGGATGCTCTGGAAGGTGAACTGAAGAATGGCAACTCTTCCCAGAGCTTAGATCTGCTGATGTGGAGGAGTGAACTTTTTTTTTTAAGGGAAGAAGATACTCCCCTGCATAAAGAACTGAGATAACCTATGAACTCTATTGGGCTTGTCCTGGCTTCTCATACAAAAATCAATACATACACAGGGACATTATATCACATCAACAGTATGAGAATACATTGCATGAGTTTATGGCTATCAGGGTGTCTATTAACAACTCTGTCCACAATTACAGCACTTATATTATGAGAAACCAAACTCTCATATGCAGCACTCGTATATTATATGATTTCATCACATCTCACTAGCTGTTAATTCCTTCTTTTCTATAGGCTTAAGATATATCTTCTTTGCACAGATATGATCATAGACAGTGTTACTACAAATATTATTTTTCAAGCAATAATGCACATACATACAGCAAATTAGCAATAATTTGAGCTAAACAAATGAATTAAAATGGCCCTTACAGTTATATAATTATAATAGTTTAGTTATATAATTAAATGCAAAACATACCCATCTCCAGATGCCAAAGCTGTACTGTTGGTTTCTTTCTTTACCCCATCAGTCACTGCTTCAAGTCCAAGCTCAGCAAGGGCACGAAGTGCCATAAGTGCAGCCTGATCATGAGAAGCTTCAATTGTTGGCCCAGCACCATGCTTAACTTGAGGTGGGATAGTTGAGAGAGACACAAGTGACAAGTATTCCAACTTGTTACCCTGTGAAGATGCCTGTCATGGGTTAGTTTTTCTAACTAGAACATTATCTGAAAACATTATACTTTTAAATAGTAATGTCATAAACATTACAAAGTGAATATATTTCACTATTAGATAAGACTATTAGTTACATTGTATATATAATACACAAAAAAATATAACTCTACACATTCATAACACCCTTAAGAGTGCAAAGTATTTTAACACTAAATATTTATGGAAAAGTTAATTTTTCATTTTCCCCCCCCTCAGAAAACCAACTTTTAAAGCCAAATAAATTTGGAAGTAACTAAGAAAGAGAAATCGCTTGTATTATGTACCAAAAAGAGCATTTAATTCTGAACAATAAAACATCAAAATTCAAAGAAAAAAAAATCTAGGCTTAATTTTAAAATGGACAAGTTTGGTACTTTAAGAATTAAAGGATTTTTGCATGCATATGCTTTTAAAATTTATTCTCTTATAAAGAAATAAAATTTTAAAATGGCAGAACTTCCACATGCAGTTGTGTGCTACATAGAGCTATGTCACTGTAGACTGTTTTTCCCATGTGTGAACTTTTCTTGCAATGCAATAATTTTATATGACAGTCAAGTCCTAAGAGAATACTAAAAATATCACATAAACTAGAAGATACGAATGAGTCCTCAATTTACACTCGTCATTAATACTACACACACAACCGGACAATTGTCCAAATAAAAAAGTACAATTATTTTATTCCCTATCTCATACATGAATGAAAACTCCATAAATGGATTACAAAAATTTTGCAATCCTCTTTTTATCTATCTTCCCAAATACTTTTCATTAGTCATTTATTGGCTTGTGGATTTGTCAAAATAGTTGTTCCACCATATCTATCGAACACAATGGACAAACTTAATTATTTATGTAACAAATGAAAGCTTGTAATGTGGGGAGTGTCATAGGCTATAAAAAATTGACCCCCACTTTCTACCCCCCAAAAAGGAGAAATATGAAAACTATTGTTTCTCTACATATCTAGAATGCGAGTACCCTATGCATCAAATGAAAGGTATTGATGTGGGGAGTGTCAGACTATACAAAATTGACCCTATGCTTTCCCCCCTAAAAAAAAAGAGAAATATGAAAACAATTGTTCTGTTATATCTTCGGGGAATGCTAGGAGCAAGTTACATATCATTAAAAGACCTTCTTGCTCAAAAATTAATTTAAAATAATTTAAAAATTCTCTGTCATGTCATTGCTCAATGACAGAGAATTTTTAAATTATTTTAAAATAAAAAGTTACATATCAAATGATAGTATGACAAGGGAAATGTTACAGGTAAAAAAATCCTCCACACACACACCAAAAAAAGGGGGGAAATACGAAAACAATTTTTTCATTATATCTTCAGAACGTAAGGGCCAAAAGTAACAAACTATATGTCTCAAATGAAATCTTGTGACATGGGGCCTGTAACATTCTTTAAAAAATTCCATCCCCTTTATCTTCCCCCCTAAAAAGGGTAAATATGAAAGCGATTGTTCCACTGTAGCTTCTGAACACGAGGGCCTACAATTACAAGTTAGATGTCAAATGAAAGCTCATAAGAGTAACTTTCAAATTTTGCCACACACTGCCAAAATGAGGCACACTTGCCCCATGAGCGTACAAAATTGCAGCCTTCCATTCTCTCATCCCTGTGGCCTTCACCATATCACCTAAATGAACATTTACTTAAAAAATAATTCAAAAAATATCGAATCCATTGTTGCATCCCATGTTTTCTACCCACCAACAATAGAAAAGCTAATTAATATAGAAAAACAACAGGAGAGATTTGGATATCTTCCCAATCACCGACCCTGAGTGGGCAACCTTTGTCAGATCATTTCTTAAGTTCACATCCTATGCGAATCAACCCACAAATTACTCAGAGCCCAAAAATTTAAAATTGTTTTCAGCCCAGTTTCCAAATTTGAAGAAAATTATCAAATGGGACAGAGATAAATTTAGCCTCCTTCAAAAAACGGGCATATACAGATTTCCTCTCCATTAGCCAGATAATTCAGTTGTCTACTATATTGGAAAAACCATACATTCTCTACAGGCGAGGTTCGCAGAGCATCAGATGTCAGGTCACCCAAAACAAGCTATAGACTGCTGCTGCCAAGCTTGAAATACAACATGCAGCAACCATAGACTGGGAGCATGCCACACTGCTTGCACATGATCCACTTACTACAGAACATAGTCCGCAAGGCCAATGAAATGATCTCACCCATCCCCACCTGCAACCGAAACACTGGAATCACCCTTCATGACATGGGGAAAGAAGCTCTCAAAAGACCTTAGTCAACATATAGTGTCATTTCAACTGAAGGCAGAGCACTGTTCTTGCTCCAAAAAGCTTCCAAGTTTTCTCCTAAAAATTTTTAATATGCAAATAGTTTGAAGGATATACTTAAAAATTTTATTGCTCAACAACAGAGAATTTCAATGTTATCTTAATTCTACTAAAGTCCTGTTACTGTCAAGCCAACTTATTCTTAGCCAGATAAAGCAATTCTGGGGACCCTCATGCTACAAGTAATGAAAAATAAGAGAGTGCTGATTTGCATCAATGAAACTTTTCTTTACATGTAATCATCTTTATTGAGTATAACATAGCTTTTTAAGACACTAGTAAATTACCTTAAAATAAAGAAACTGAGAAAAAGAAAAACAAAATCACAGGCCTTTTAAGCTAGAAATTAGATTTAATACAACAAATACACTGTTGGCCATTAAAAGTGCAACACCAGGAAACACAAGAGATATCAAAGCCATATCTAGTGAATACATAGATTATGTTACAAGGATCAAATTATTACAAATACAACTCGGTTAGACTTGTGGAATACAAAGAAATCAGTATCTTGTGTAGCCACCATGAGTGGCAATAACTGCTGCTACATGGTCTGTCACTGAGAGGATGTGACACCGGATGTATATTTGAGGAATGTCAGTCCACACAGTTTCGATACGTAGCCAAAGTTCATTTGTTGTAGCAGCTGCTGGTTTCCGGTGTGCTAGTCGTCATGAGATCATGGACCAGACATGTTCAATTGGGGATAGATCCGGTGAACGCGCTGGCCAAGGCAGAAGTGTCACATGGTGGCTATCCAGGAATTGTTGGACGATGCATGCCACGTGGTCGGGCATTGTTCTGTTGGTAAATAGCACCAAAGATCCTCTGAAGATAAGGTACGACCACATGCTCCAACACCTCAATGATATAACGCTGGCTGTTCAAAGTACCAGTAATACGTACAAGGTGTATGCATGAGTGGTTGGGTTGTTTTACCTCTGAGCAGCACTTTTTTGCACACCATGGGCTAAATGGCCAGGTCACAAGGACCTTGAAGGCTCAGAGAAAGTTGGGGGAGGGGACCCACTGGAACAGCTGTTAGGAGACAGATGGTAGCCTCCTGTCAAGGCCATCCAGCATGTTCTTTAACATACACAGGGTATGGCTCTCCCGCACACAGGCCACTGCTTAATGTCCCATCCGAAGGACGGTGGCCTTTCCAAGTCCATCTGTGTCCCCTACTGACCATGGGGAGGGCGGGAAGTTTTGCAGAGATAAATCTCAACGCTGACCCAGCTGGGACTCGAACCTGGGAACTGCAGATTACGAGCCTGGCACGCTATCGACTGAGCCACCCCACTCCCCCTTGTGTGTGAGTGGAGTCCAATGGCACCTCATACCATAACACCAGGGGCCAGACCTGTATGGTGCTGCATCACATATGTCTCACTCAGCCTGTCGCCACAGTACTGCCAGATATGGATTCGTCCATTATGGTGCTGCATAATGAAGTGGGATTCATCTGAAAAGACAATGCGATGCCATTCGCACATCCATGAGTGATTTCTTGGCACCATTGCAGTTGCATATGCCTGTGTTGTAGAGTCAATGGTAGCCGAAGCAATGGCCACCTAGCAAATATGTCCCGATGCTGCAGACGACATCGAACCGTACATGCAGACACTGGTTGATGTGGCTGTACAATTATTCATAGCCATGTGCACTAGATGTCTGTCCTCTCAACCATTTGCATGACAGGGCCATTAAGATCTCTCATGTCGGGAGTTCGTTCCTCATCTACTCACTGATGCCATATTCTCATCACTATGGCAGCATTCCGTCCAACATGAGCACCAATGTCTTGGTATGATAATCCGCCTTCCCATAATCCCACAATTCTTCTTCGATCAGAGTCAGAAACCTGGTCGTATAGATGCGGTGTTCGACAGGGCATACTTGATCCTTTAATGCACAAGAACTGTGAGCAAACACAATTCCAGTGCTTTACACCGGCTCTTTGTAATCTCTTCTTATACCACTACCAGGGGGCATTGTCACACAAGATGTGCATATGTGCTGTGCTTTGAATCATTTATATGTTCTCCCATGGGCTAACCATCTTGCATATTTCGGGACAGTCTGATGAGTTCTTCCTGGTGTTGCACTTTTAATGGCCAGCAGTGTATTAATAAAATTTCACATTATTCTAAAGAATTTATTACTCATTACATCTATATAATTAAAATAGTAAAAGTACACTTAATCTATTTTTGGGTTTACAAATATTTTTCCCTAACAAAGCTTATGACATTCAATATCATCACAAATGGTTGAAATGAGTCTTAATTAATCGATTTGAAAAGATCTTTGCCCTGGTTTAAGATAGCATTGTTTTAATGATTACAGATAAGTTACAGTTGGCTGAAAAGAAAGAGGTGAACCAGTTGTGAAACTTGCCTGTTACCTATGTTGTTTTGATTATCTATGCAATCACCAGTCTATATCAACACAATGGGACCAGTAACGGAGAAACTAAAGAATACAAAGTAACGAAATAATTTTAAATCTGGTCTCATCTGGCCTTTGAGCCTTAGAGAGAGGGTTTGGATGGTTCTGTATTAAAGAGAAGATTGGTTGAGAGCTCTGTAATCTAGATCTTGTTTTGCTAAACCAGTAAATTTTAAGACTTTAAATGGTTTGTAGCAATGTATTATACTGCTGAAGCAGACTCTAACATAGTTCAAGGCTAACAAGCTAAAAGCATTTCTATTAGCAAGATTAGTTAATATAATCATTAAGTTGGTGATGTACTGCTTTAATGAGTAAATAGTTACAAAGGACAGTAGTTCTAATTATTGTGGCAAAATACACATTTGCCCTTATAGTATAATTATTTTCAACCCTCAATGGCTACAACAACTGACAATTTGATATAATGAATTTAAATAATATGTTTTCTTGATACCTTTGGAAAGTCTGTAAAATGTACTTGAAATCCTAGAACTTCAGCTAAATACATTAATTGCTGCTTTGGTCTTACAGGAGGCTGTTGCATCATTGGTTTATGTCCAGATTTTCTTATAGCTTCTGCTGTTGGAGAAACACCTAAAAAGTTAAAAATACTTTTAATGTCTTGCAAACATATTAGTACACTACACAGAAATGTTTTTCTAAACATACCCCAAACTCACCTTAAAAAATTTGGGTTGTATATAATTGGTAATAAAAGTAAGGCTGAAGAAATCCACTCACACATTGTAAATGAATTTTCTGGTATTGTCTATTGCTTTCAAAGACAGGAAACATCGCAATAGTAAAATATTTACAAGGGGAACACTAACTTTCACCTTTGAATGCAGTATCATTTAGTTTAATTCTCTTTTAATGCACATAAAAGCAGGAAAAATGTTTTGCCCTCTTCCTCCTATGTTGATACATGATGCCCCTCATAGTATGTCATAGAAAAGATATGCAAGGGAAGCAAGATCTCAGGAGAAAGACAACACCTAAGCCTTAGTCAGGGTTGAACTGATTCTCTGTTTACAACCAAGTATGCTAACCACTCAACCACCAGGATAGTTAAACACTTACTGCACACTTCTCATAACATTTATTATTTAGAACCATTTATTATTCAATTTTTAACCATAATGATAATAGTATGTACAACAATGTTTTATAGAATTTTCTGAGACTCAAACCCAACAAACCAGCAAAACCAGAAGAAGCCTAACTCAGACTACTGGCTAATCAGTGCTTTTTTCCTCATCAAGATGTTCAGAAATGAAGAAATTTTCAATACTGGTACAGTTGGGAAACCTGCAAACTTTCATTACAAACAGAACAATCCAACGGTTGAACTGCTCACATTCCACATTGCAGTGGGAGAAAGGAAATTTTCCATTTTCATCTCCAGTGGTTAATGAAAAAAGAATGTACATCAATGTTGTACAATATTTTTTGAGTCTCAAGCTCAGTGAAGATTACAACCAAAGAAGTATAGTTAAAACACTGGCTAACCTTACTTTTCCTAATCAAGAGCAGTGTGCACAGAAAAGGAGAAAATTTCAGCATGTGTATAAGTTGGAAAACCTGCAATCTGAATTGTCGAGAAACCTGTTATTTGACATTCCACTGGGAAACCTGTTATTTGGCATTCCACTAGGAAACTCAGGGTATATGACATTCCACTGACTGTACTGCTCATATCTTAATGCAGTGGGAAAGAAATTTTTTATTTGGATCTTGTGATTAATGTGTAAGGTGAAAACAATGTAATGAGCTGATACAACAACAAAAAAAAAACTTAAGAGGCATCATCACATTAGCTAGAAACTATCCCTAGCCAGTGTGTTAGTGAATAAGATAAAGGTTTGGTTTTACTACTCTTCAGAAATACATTTAGGACAGCTCAAGTTCACTAATGATTATTTACTTCATTTAACTCTGGGTTTTATACTTACAAGGGAAAGCTTATAAGGCTAAGTTTTATTCACATATTTCTGTGAATCTAAAAGTAAACTAAAAAGTTACTTTAAGAAAAACCTAAAATTTACCTGTATCAAGAAGCTCCTTGGCAATAGCAGAAGTGGTCTGCATTGTTATCTTATTAACATTCTGTATAGGTCCACCAGGTGCTCGATTAAGACCTAAAGATAAAAATATTTATACTGGAAATCAACAGATGAATCTATATGTTACAAGTCCACATTAAATTCACAAACTATCTGATATACAGAACCACCTGAATCAAAAAAATTCTTAGGGCATTAAAGTATCCTTGGCTGTCTATAAATAGTGATATCTAATTGACAAACCTTTTTAATAACTGAATTTTAATCTAAAAATGTATTTCCTATAATGTAAATATTTTATGCATATGGCAACTTGAAAGGAAGACATTACCTATAATTTTGGCCATATTAGGGGTTCAGTATCAAGTTTTTGGTGTTTCCAAAAAATTAAAAAGGAGTATTTCATTTCATCTCAATATGGGAATAGCAAAGGATTTATCTGATTTTGACAAAGACCAGATCGTTATGGTAAGACGCCTTAGTAAGAACATCTCCAAAACAGTGACACTGGTAGGCTGCTCACGCTATGCAGTAGTTAGTACCTATCAAAGATGGTCTGAAACAGGTGACATTTCAAGCTGTCGACAAGGCATGGGCCAGCCGTGCCTCACTGATATCAGAGGTCAGCACAGGCTATCTTGTCTTGTCCACAGCAACAGGAGGGCTACTGTGGCTGACATTACCCATAATTTCAATTGTGGTAAAGGGCCCAACATGTCCAAATGCAAAGTTCATCGTAAGCTCTTGGATATGCGTCTCCGCAGATCCATTCCTGTGCCTATGCTCACAGCCATTCACCATCGTCAAAGCTTGCACTGGGCACATAATCATCAACATTGGACTATAGAAGACTGGAAGAGGGTCGCAGTGTCAGACAAATCACGTTTTCTGTTACATCATGTGGATGGATGAGCTTGTGTGCGACGTTTACCCATGGAAGCCTTCTCACCTGGATGCACTGTGGGACGGATCCAGGCGGCTGGAGGGAGTGTGATGGTCTGGGCAATACTGGACCAATTATCCCTGTATAGAAAACTCTGACAGCTGTCACCTACCTGAACATTGTGGCTGACCAAGTACACCCCTTTATGTTGTGTATTCCCTGGTGGAGATGGTGTCTTTCAACAAGACGATGCCCCATGTCACACTGCGAAGAAGGTTCAGGAATGGTTCCTAGCACATGATGAGGAATTCCATTTATTGCCATGACCCCCAAATTCGCTGGACATTAATGCTATTGAGCATTTGTGGTTTGAGTTGGAGAAACAGGTACGAGCAGTATCACCCCAACCATGTAATTTACGGGTTGGGTTGTTTTACCTCTAAGCGGCACTTTTTTTCACACAATGGGCTAAATGGCTAGGTCACAACAACCCCGAAAGCTCAGAGAAGGTTGGGGGAGGGGACCCACTGGAACAGCTGTTAGGAGACAGATGGTAACCTCCCATCAAGGCCATCCAGTGTATTCTTTAACGTGCACAGGGTATGGCTCTCCCGCACAAGAGGCCATGGCTAAACGTCCCAACCAACGGACGGCAGCCTTTACAAGCCCATCGGTGTCCCCTATTGACTGTGAACAGGGTGGGAAATTTTGTGGAGATAAATCTCAACACTGACCCAGCTGGGACTTGAACCTGGGAACTGCAGATTATGAGCTTGGCATGCCACCCCTGTCCCCATGTAATTTATGGGAACTGTGGGATCTTCTGTTGCAGTCACGGTACCAAATATCAAGCGACATCTACCAGCATCTTGTTGAATCTATGCCTCATCAGGCGAGAGCTCTTTTGGCAGTGAGAGGAGGACCTACATCATATTAGGTAGGTGGTTTTAACATTTTGGCTGATTGGTGCATTTTCAACACTGACACACTACTGACTGGCACTCTGTTCCCTATTACATTTTTACATCAATATTTCTGGTACAATTAGCAGAAAATGATTTGATTAATTATTCGAAAAACTTGAAAGTGACAAGTTACATACTGGCAAGACTGAAATATGCATATGAGGAAATGTCTTGTAAAATTATAAATAAACAGTTATTATAATAATTTCTTTATAAAAATAATAATGTTACAAACAACACATATTTGCAATACTCTTATTAGCCCAAGAGCATCTAAGCTCATGTAGGTTAACATACAAATTATTTAAGTACATAATTTTGGCAACATTGACACTCAACTTTATATAAAGAAGAAAAAGATATACAAAAAGAACAAAGAATTTATAAAAACGAATTAAAACTTTTTTTTTCACTTTAACACTGAAAACAGGCTGTCAGCATTAGTAACTCTCATTAGATAATTAGCTGTGAGAAATCTGAAATGCATAAAATTGGTTTCATTTTGAATTACAATCAGTAAAGAATTAAAAAATTTAAGAGCTAAATAATCAAAATGTTTCTGCATAATTTGTTTTTTGTATGTGGCAACAGAAACCTTTTCCCATCATCTCGTATAGAATAATTTGTGCAATGCTGCATTGTCGTTTTTAAAGAAGTAATTTAATGTTCTATAAACAAATAAGTATCTTAGTGGAAATACACCTGAAATGGTATACTTACAAAAGATGGTAACAGTTTTATAGTTAGTAATATTTGAAACATAAATTTATTTTGTATTGAAATTAGGCTCCTTAATGATGAAATGTATGTTCCTCCCCGACTTGTAATATGATACTGTATAGCAGATTGGACCCAAGATTTGTATAACATAATTAACATTTTATTTCAAGATCTTTGACAACTAATCTCACTTAAACAAGGATTTGTATGCAGCCATATGAGTGATAATAACATCTGTGTTACCATCTATGTCAACACTCATCATACAGCCGAAAGGGACAAGATTGAGCATAACAAGATAAGCAACCATTGGCCACACCTGTACCAGCAGACGGAAGTCTCCTGAACTGGTAAATATTACTCTTCTTTTCTAACTAGATCGCCTTTGCAAAGGAAAAGGTCGACCTATAGGATAAGTACCATCACCTGATTTAGAAAATAGGAAGTTAATGTAGAAAGTAGTGAAAAGCTGCCATATTGGCAATATGCTGTTGAATCGCTATGTGAATTTTTTTCACTCTTCTGAACTTTTAATATTTAACTTTTTAATGTATAACAATCATGATAAATTAAACAGTATTTTATTACGGAGGTTTTTTTTAAATAATAAAATTTATATAACATCTACCTAAGTGTATTTGTTAGTTTTCCAATGTGTATTTTTCAACTTAGGGAGCTATCAATACAAAGGCCTAGGTATAGTAGACTTTGAACCTGTTCAATTTCTTCAAGCAACAAGCTGAGTAATTATTGTATGAAAAGGTATGCAATTAGTTAAAATATTCTGAAAAAAATTCATCACCGACATGGCGGGAATTGAACTCGCATCTCTCCAGATTCATGCCAGAGTGCACTACCATTGTACCATGCCTCAGACAATGAATTTTTTCAGAATAAGACCTTCACTGAGACGTGGCTGACACAGCACCATCTATACTCAAGGAGAGTGCTATATACAATGGTAGTGCACTCTTGGCATGAATCTGGAAAGATGAGGGTTCGATTCCCATTGTGTTGGCGATGAATTTTTTTTCAGAATATTTTAACCAATGTTTGAAGTCTATCTCTACAGGTAATTTGTGTATTTACTATGGATTGATTTTTAAGGTATGCAATTTTGATTTAATCAAATTTGGATTGTATGATTTCTTTTTTAAGTTAAATAAAATATACTTAGTCTTTTTCATATTCAAATGTACCCATTTAAATTTAACCACTTCATCACACATTTTAGATCAGTGTCGTGTTATAAAGGAGATTTTCTAGAGAATCAGCACATAAAGTTAATGATGTATCATCTGTAAAAGCATTAACATGGCTATTTTTAATTTGCATAGATCATTTATGAGTATCAAAAACAAGGCTGATCCCAGGACTGAACTTTGTGGTACACCATATGTAATATATTTTGGATTACTAAGTGTATTAAACAGATTAACACATTGTGTTCTGTGCTGTAAGTAGTCTTTAAACCATTTTAATACACCACAAATGTCAATATTTTCTAGTTTGCTAATTAAAATTTCATGATCAACGGTGTCAAAAGCTTTCTCCAAATCCATAAATAGTGATAGAGTAAATTGATTATTGTCCATGGAACAAAACACCTGCGTAAAATTCAACAATGCAGTTTCCATACTTCTACCCTTTTTAAACCCAAATTCGTTTTCAGAAAGAATATTAAAACTCTCTAAAAAATTTATCAGTCTATTATTAACTAGGTTATCTAATATTTTTGAAAAAACTGGGAGAAGAGATATTGGTCGATAATTCTTAAAATCATTTTTCTCTTTTTTTAAACTGGATTTACAATAGCTTTCTTCATTAAATCAGGAAAAGTGCCAGTTTCGAAGGATAAATTACAAATGTGAACCAATGGTTGAATCAAGTTAAAAGAACATTTTTTAACAGCAATAATGGAAATATTGTCATATCCAGCAGAAGTTTATTTTTAAAACCTTTTATAATGTCAATCAATTCCTTTCTACAAGTTAGAACTAAAAACGTATTTGGCATTTTTATTCATATGGCTATTTTTATTTCTTACAATCCTATTTGTTGACAGATTTACTGCTATATTTACAAAGTATTTATTAAATTCATTTGCCAATAACTTAACATTTTCACTTGAATTAGAACCTGTTTGCTAATTTTGGATATTTATTTTCTACCTTCTTCTGATTTATTGTCTTATCTATCAATTTCCACTGCTTTGATATATTACCACAATTTTGAAATTGAGTTTTAAGAAAACTGTTTTTCGCATCCTGAATTTTAAAATTTATTTGATTTCTAAACTTTTTAAAGCTACTTTCGTAAGTGTCACTTAAATGGTATTTTTTTTTTGTGTTTTTTATATAGCTTATCTCTTTGTTTTAATAAGTTCAGAATTTCAGCAATAATCCATGGCTTTGTTGACTGTGGTTTATTATGAATTTTTCTTTCCCTAGTTGAATTTTCAATTACGAGGTTAAATGTGGTTAAAAATTTATTATAAGCTTCATTTACATCATTAAGAATTAATACCTCGTCCCAGGAACATCTACTTAAAGCTCACATAATTAATTACCTGTGCCAGTCATTGTTGGAGCATATCCCTGAAGAGCATTTTGATCTGTTGTAAGTCCTGCAGCATCAGGCATTAGCAATAACCCTGGAACTAACTGTCTTCCTAGTTTACCTTCCCCATCTAATTTGTCACCTGGAAAAGAAAGTAAAATGAATGAGAATAAGAATAACCATTATGCAAATATTTATATATAATAATGTAGAAACTGAAAAATTATTATACTGCTAAAAAAATTAAGTGATAACGTACAATATATCTGCAAAAAGTGAAGTTCAAAGCTATGTGTAAAAACATTTTATTGGAAAATGTCATTGTAATACACTGAAGATCTAAACCCAATCTACCTAAATCTTGATTTTGAACAATATTTGTTAAGCATTTAGAGGGTTAATGGAAGCTGGAATATTTAGCAACATTCAGATTGATAATTTGTATACTTAAAAAAAATTCAAGAACCTTTCCAGCACTTCATCAAAAAACTTCTGGACTGGACAAAATCATTATTTCTGCTATTAACACATTAAAACAGCATATTTTGAGTTATTGTTATGTGCCTGAGTTACTCTTTAATGAACAGATATAATTTACTTATATACAGTGGCTTACATACCAGTTTTAAAATAAGGTCTATATGGGGGAAGGGGTAATAAATTTACTGACAATGTAGTGAGACCATCTGATTGTTCTCCCACTTCCTCAAATAAATTTTTTTAATTTTGTCTTAACATTTACAAACATGATATAACCAGTCAGAAGATGCTTTAAATCTTTCAAATTTAACTGGACCATTTGACCCAATTGTCAATCCTCTTAAAATTGAGTTGTTAATTGGGAGTACCCATTTGTTCTCCCATCCAGGTTAAGAAAATCCCCCTCATTTCCAATATATTCAATTCAGGAAATAAAAGATTAACATTTCTTAACAAGGAAAAAAATCTCATTGTCTGATTCTCAAAAATAGATTGAAAAAAAGGGACCCGATTTTCAGAAGCAACAAGTTATAAGACTTCCTCAGTAGGACTGCTTGCTGAAAATGTAGCCATAACTGTAAAAAAAGAAATACCAAAAATAACTAAGCAAAGGTATGTGTTACATTTACAATGGGTCCACATACTTTTGCTTAGTCCAACACTAGCAAACTGGAAGCTTCTGCAGACTGACGCTACTAGGAGTGATCATAATTTAAAAGCTGTGCTTTACTGCACACCTGTTTTTTAATTAAGCTGTACTCTCTCTCTTTTGCAGAACCAAAAGTCTTCTGGACCTTATGTCTGAAGGAATATCATTTTGTGAATGCAATCATAACTAATGTATATGTTATTTTGAACATAAAGATTAAAGCTAATAAAATAACAAAATATGGAGGCAACAAATTATTTGCTGAATCACATGTTCACTTCAAAAAACAAATCACAAAAATAAAATTCCTGATTGCTTAGTGAACAAAGCTTTACAGCAACAATTCAGAATGCATTTTATTCTGAAATCTTTACATTATTTAGAAAATACCAAGAATAGTCAGTTCACCAAAAAGTAACGACAACTTTATGTGATTATTTAATAAATAAAATGAATAAATCAATAGGCATTTTTAGTTTAAAATTTGATTTGTTAGCTTTCATATTTAATTTATTCAAATGAACCAGAAAATATTATTTTTAAAATACACCCAATTCTGTTTTTACATGATAGATAGGTTCCCAAAAAAACTGTTAAAAAAATATAGTGCATATGAAAAAATAGAAGATTGGTTCCAGACATGAAAACCCAGTACAAATAATTTCAAACAAATCATATCAAAATCTTTAATTAAATCTTTATTTGATTTTTATTCAAACACATTTTTTATTTTATAAACTTATAAAGATAATTATATGTGTGCAAAAAAATATGACTTATATATGTTTATTAGATTTTATTCATTGTCACTTTCTGACATTTAGATGCATTGGTTTGCGCAAGACTGGAATTAAATCACTTTCATTGTTTGAAACATTTTGGCCATTGTGTTCATACTCCAATGCTGAAATGCTCTCTGTGACATGGGGAACCAAATTATCACTTGTTTCCAGTGATTTTGAAGTTTGATTAGTTTTGACAACGAACTCTGTAATCAATCGTTGAGATCCTGCTTTGACTAGCTCTTTGTATAATTCTTGATAACATGCCATACATGACTTCAGTTCATGTTTAAACTGTTCATGTATAAGAAAATGATTTTCCAATTTTCTAGCCAATTAAACCTGCAATGAGTGGAACCTCTTCATGACCATCACTTTTTTTCTTTTTCATCAGGAGTCTCAAAAGGACAACTTCTATTATTTCATCTTCATTAAGAGCTTTCTCAACCAGCAATTCATCAATATCTGCAAATGATAAATCATCGAATCCTCCTCCACCAACTGCATGTGCTAAAGTGATATTAGGATATTCAGTTGTATTTGGGGATACAGGATCTTTGCTTTTTACACATTCTGGCAAAATAGCTTTCCAGCATGCATTTAAAGTTGATGGTTTTAATTCTGATAACATCAATCCAGCATGTCTGATACAATCTAAAATAGAAAATTTCTTCCACACATCAATAACTGTTAATGTTTTATCCTATCGAGTTTATCCAAAATGTATTGGAATGTTCATCTTATGTAGTAAGTTTTAAATGTGGCAATTATAATCTGGTTTAGTGGTTGTATTAAGCGGCAAAAAACAAAATTGCACATTTGGGCGTCCCGAAACAGGATGGCCAGACGCAATGTCTATAATCAATAGAACTTTAAATTCGAGATTTTTTTTCCTTCAAATGGCGTTTAACTTCTGGAACAAAACATTTATGGAAACATTCATTAAAAATTTCGTTTGGAGCCCAGGCTTTTTTGTTTGCCATCCAATACACTGGCAATTTATTCAAATCTACATCTTTCATTGACCATGGTCTTAGGGATAGATTGATGAGCAGCGATTTTAACATACTATCTCCTGAAGCACTGCTGCAAAATAGAAAGGTCACACAATCCTTAGCGCCACCAACAGTTTTTGTGATTTTGCTACGTGGGTTCTACTTGGCACTTTTTTCCAAAAAAGACCAGTTTCTGCATTCCAAACTTGATCAGGAGTGTATCCACCATCTTAAATGATTTGGGCCAATTTTGGACAAAATTCTTTAGCATCCGGCTCATCTGCAGATGCAACTCACCTTTAAAAAATTCCATCATTATGAAATGCATGTCTTTGAAGAAATTCTGCATGCCAACCTGTACTTGCAGAAAATTCATAATTTTTGTTTAACTGAGCTTATGTGGTTGATTCCATATCTTGTATCTGCTTATAAATTCATAATGCATTCTGTTTGATGGTATTTCCGTCTAGAGGTATTCCTTTTTGCGAGTTATCTTCTATCCATATTACTAGTGTCTTTTCCATCTTCACTTTTACAATCTCTCTCATTACAATGACAACTTAGCACTCAATTTTGTTCCAGAAAGCACAGATTTTGTAATAGCATCTTCATTTTTCTTGATGGTTCTTACTGTAGCTTTGTTCAAACCAAAATATTTACCTATGGATGGTGAACCTTCTCTAGTTGCAAGACGATCTAAATTTTGGATCTTAGCATCCAAAGAAATAGCTTTTCTTTTCTGCTTTTGTATAGTTGAATTATCCGACATCGTGGTAAGGCTTAAGAAAAATATTTGAATTGTAGTTAATAAATCAGATGAAAAATTGTAAATTACCTATCAGCAAAATTTAATAAATTTATATTACGCACACAAAACTTCAAAAAACAAAACAATTTTTTTTTTTCAATTTCTTCTATTAAATGTCTAAACAATTCTAACTTTAAATACGAAATGAGAGACCAAGACTAAAGTATATATTGAAGATAAAATTGAGGGAAATTCCTGGAACTCAATGTTGCCACTTTATTCCGAATGAAGTAGGTTTTGTACAATTTTTCCATAAAATAGGGAAAACTTGTTGTGTAGTTAGTGTAGTTTTTATTTTGGGGTTTTTAGTGCACAAAATGTGTTAGATCAAAATAAATCGTGTAAAAAGAACTAGAATTTTTTTCTAAACAGTGTTAAATCAAAATCATGTAAAAACATAATTGGGTGTATTCAATTTTTAACATTGATTGGCTCAGTGGTATTGGCATGACTATTCTTTTTTACACTGAAATCAGAGTATTTGAAAACAAGCAGGCATAAGTGTCCTAAAACGTTGAAAATAAGTCTAAAACACATGATGATACAATCAATCAATGAATTCGTATTTACCTCAAAGGAAGCCAGGGCACCTGCAATTTAGTTGAGTGGGTAAATTTAATCTTACCTTCCTTGCAAATTCAGTGACTGATTACACATCATCAATATGTTTTAGGTTAATTTTATGATTTTCAGGGTAAATATGGGAAGAAAGGTGTATTTAAACATTTTTAATTTATTTATATTTTTTTCTTTGTCACTAAAAACACCTACCTTCAGAAACTTTCATTTGATATATGACTAAATATCAACCACTTTTCTCCCCCCCCCCCACTTCCTTTGAAATCACGTTTGATGTAGCTTATGACATTAGAGATGTCACAAGCTTTAATTTAGGATATAACTTGTTAAGGTTGTCCCCCCTAAATTTCCATCCTCTTCAGGGAGGAGGCAAGAACTGTGGGGGTAGGCATAATTCAATGTAGTCTATGATAAATTTCATGAGGCTTTGTAAGCTTTCATTTGACACCTAACTCGTTACTGTAGACCCTTGCATTTGGAAGATACAGAACAATTTTCACATTTCCTTTTTCAGGGGAGGGGGAGATATTTTTATTGCCCACAACATTCCCCATGTCACAAGCTTTCATTTGACATAAAACTTATGTTCAGCCCTCGCATTCCAAAAACATAGTGGAACAATTGTTTTCATATTTCCCCCATTTTTGGGGGAAGGGTGAATTTTAATAACCTCTGACACTTTCCATGTACCAAGTTTTCGTTTGGCATATAGCCTGTTACTTTCGTCCCTTGTGTTCTGAAGATATAGCAAAATAATATTTCCCCTTTTTTTAGGAGGGAAGAAAACATGGGGAGGGTGCAATTTTTACTTCTATGACACTCCCTACATCACAAGATTTCATTTGACAGATAAATCATTAAGTTTGTTGTTGCATTTGAAAGATATGGTGGAACAACTGTTTTGACAAATCCAGAAACCAACAAACTGACAAAGGACTAGTGATATATATTGAATTACTTAATTTATTTTTTCATTTACATACCTTCATGATCTAAAAATGTAACTTTTCTTCCTTTGTCTGCATCCTGACTTTGGAACATATGAGGCCCCTGCAAATGTGAATATAAACTTAAGAGATGAAATATAAAACACCATTACGTTATTTATTATGACATTAGTACAATAGGATCGGAATAAACAAAGTGTCTAAAAAGATACACCACCATCTAGCCAGAAGATGTGAACTATGGCAGCAAAGAGTATTGTACAGTTCTCTGGGATTCTGCACTGTAGCACTGGGGAATAGTAGCAGCAGCACTATAACAGAGTTGAACAGAACTTGTGCTCTTGCAAGATAGTGCATTATAATGATTTACTGCATATCATGAGGCTTTTGAAGGATATCCTAAGGATGCAATTTTATGCCCGGGTCATTTCCTAGCAAGTTCTTACTAAACTGTCTCCTAGGTGTGATTTCCCTCAAACTAATTCTTTACTGCTAAAAGCAATTTCTTTCAGGAAAAAAATATAACATTGTACTAAGTAGCAATATATCATTTTCTAGTATATAGGCAATTTTAGCACATAAAGAAATGCAATCTGCTATTACAGTAACAGAATACACCTTGCTGAACTGATATGTCTGTAGATTGCAATCTACTTTAATAATACAAACCAATTTTTTAATTTTTTTTAACTATCTTCAAAATTTTCAAATCTTGGATATATTTAAGCAAATAAAATTAAGTTTTCCTAACTATGGAGAAGTAATGCACTAAAAAGTACAAATCTGAAGACTAAATATGTAAAGCTTAAAGAACAACAAAGTATGTAAAAACTAATAAAATATTATTACATACAATTAATGCAAAAGCAAAATTTCCATTGACTATTTTGACACTAAAACTATATGGTTATAGAGAGAATATGGTTATATAGAGTCAATTCATCACAATGTTTTCCATAAAAACAAAGCAGATCTTTTAAAAACTAGGTAGAAAAGAAATAGCAACTATTTCCTCCACCTAAGTACTCTAATTGAAATATATTCAATCACTATAATATAGCTTATGAACATAATTCATCTCAACTTAACAGTACAGCAAAGACCTCTAAGTAGAAACTTTAGCTTACTAAGTTTTGCCAACTGTAAATAAAGGTCCTGTAGCAATAATTTCAAAATGTGCACCAATATTACTACTATTTACTCTTAATTACTAGACTAAGTTTAAGAAATATAATTTGTCCTGACTGGAAATGTTCATGCTTGACAAGATTAATATATTCTGCTTTAATGATATCAGAGTGCCAAATACAAACTGCCTTTTAAACTGGTTCCCTCAATTACCATATATATAATAAGCTCACCAGACAAAAAATTAGTCATCGCCCAGCCATATGAAGGTTATATCTGTTCAACAGCAACAGAGGGTGCACCAGTAATAAATGCGTCCTACAAATAGCTGTGTCATGTGCTACGAGATTCATCCAGTGACAAGAAGTGATTGTGTGCCATGTGTGTGTTATTTGCTCAGTGAAACATGGGTCATGCCAAAGATGTGAATGAGTGGGAAAAAGGTGTTATTGTGTTTGGCCGAGCCAAAGGGCATAGTGTACAAGAAGTAGCTACCTTTGCAGATGTGTTGAAACATACTGTCCAATGGGTTCTCCAGCAGTGGTGTACATTGCAGTCCACCGCTAATCGTTGCCAGAACTGCGGCAGAAAGGACTGCAACAGTGTGTCACACACTTTTAGGGCAAACCACTTTGCAAAGAGGCAGGAATTGCTCCAATCAGTCAATGCAGGCCTACAACAAGCTGTTTCCAAACGAACACTCTGAAGGAAACTGCATGCCATGAATATCTGGAGCAGAGTACCACTAAGAGACCCATGTTAACCGCCCTGCACAAGGCTGCATGGCTTACAGTGGGCGCGGCACCACACCATCGACTCTTGGAAGTGAGTGATCTGGTCAGATGAGTCACATTTTTGCACATTTTTGCTTGCAAATGATGTAACAGTACATCATAAGTCCCATGAAGTCTTCTATGCAGACTGTATGCAAGGTTCTGTTCAAGCTGGAGGAGGCTCTGTGATGTTCTGGGCTATTTTATGTACGAGGAAATTGGTTGCAATGATGTCACACTTGGACTAGAAGGGTTATATGGAGCTACTGGATGACTATACGTTGCCTTTTGTGCAGCATCTCCACAGTGAACACCAGAAGGATATCCCAGTCTTCCAAGACGACAACAGTCACGTGCACAGGGCTCAAAGTGTGTCAGATTGGCATGACGAGCATTCTGAAGCATTCGAACTTCTCGACTGGCCCACCAAATCCCAGGATTTGAATCCCACAGAACTCTTGTGAGACTATTTGGGCAATGAGTGAAGTGCCGTCCCAGCCATCTGGCTAAGCTGCGGCACTTGCTTCTGGAAGAGTGGATGGATATTGATGTGTACTACATCCACACACTGGTGGCATCCATACCAGACAGGATTTTGGCTGTTCTTCAGTCGCACGGAGGCATTATATGCCATTAGGTGACATTCAACCAGGAGTGACTAATTTTTTGTCAAGCAAGCTTATATATCATTGGCCGTGGCCGAGTGGTTAGCGCGCTTGGCTACTGATCTAAGGGACTTGGGTTCGAGCCCAGGATAAGGCATGGACGTTTGTGTTGTTTTTCTGCTGAGGTCCCACCATCCTCTCAAACCTTCTGCTATGGCGTATAAACTGACAGGCTCCTGTCAGACCTCTGTGGCAAGCAGCTGCTTGAGGGGGGATTTATTTAAATTTTATTTGGTGTGCTAACCAGTTATGATGTCAGCACACATGCAACAAAGCGTAAGAAACACTACAAGAATATATAAAAATATGCACATCATGCATCTTTCCCTTTAGCATGCAGAAGTTTAAAGACTGGATGAAATTAACAATATAATTCTAATAATCGTTTTTTACCTTTCACAAAGTAGTTTTCATTGAAAAATAAGTACCCAGCAGGTATTGTTACTGAGGGAACAGGACTCATAGGATTAATACTAGTATTTAGTTAATTTAATAAAACTAAATGCTAATGTCTTCATATGGCAGTTTTTGGTACTATAAGAATACAGATTAATAAGGTAAATGGGTATACAAGAAATAGCCTGTAAATGCTTACTGATGGACCATCAGGTAAACTCCTGCCTAACGATGATTCAGAGATTAAAAAGTTCTCCCTGTAGTGTTGCTTATATAAAAAAAAACTACCAATAAAACAGGTAACTAAATTAAAGTTGCTTTAAGTGAGAACTGGATTAATTCTTGCACAAAAATTATGCACACAAATGTGAAATGCAGGTATTTAATAAAAAAAATTACATAGATTGTTCTTACTATTTCCCAAATGTGTTATTTTTGTGACCTAGTTTTAAAAGTAGGCTACTGAATATCTTAAATAACTCAATTTGCTCTAACTGCATTTTTATTTCAACATGTTGGTTACACTGTGCCCCTGTAAGATATAAGATATATAGGGATACTGTACTCATAAAATTACCAATTCTTACCTCAAGTCCAGCATTTTTCATGGCAGGTTTTCCAGGCTGACTAATAGGCCTTGAGTAGCCCATTATTTGTAACATTGCTTCTGCTGCATTGCGTTTTGCAGTTTTCTTATTTGGACCTGTTCCAGTTGTTGAAAGTTCACCCAGAGAACACTATTATAAGAGATCACTTATTATTCTTTGTAAATGAATTAAAAGTGATTACAAGACAATACAAAAATAAATAGGATGAAGATAAGGAGAAAATGCATAATAAATTTTCTGAATCAATACATAAAAATCTAGCAGTGATTCCATCATCATAAAGATCTTTGAACTAAACCATACTTAACAACATTCTATGAATCAAATGAAATTCAACAGCCAATTGATAATAACAAGGAACAGAAAATGAGGGCTGCCAAATCAGTGTGCCCTACTAATCTGGTCTTCTTTGGTCTGTATTTTTACCTGTTGGTAAGTGGTGAACTTCACAGGGTCTTTGGTGCTGACCATTTACACCCACTGGACTGTATTTTATACTTCAGTCAAAATAAAGTATACAAACCCTAGAAAACTATCAAAACTAAACTTGTCAATTTGAACAATGACCTAATTCAGGCAAGAGTAAAATGAGCACACAACGTATACACTTCTACACTTCAGCCTTGCCATGTTACTTCTTCAGGCTTCAGTCAGGTCACCGATTATATTTACGAGATATAAACTGCAATCCACAATAATAAGAATCAACTGGCTGACATATTTATATTCACTCATTTATCTCTGATTATTGACATTTAGATATTACAAAGAGTAAACACCTCTGGTAAATATGGAATGCTAGTTTTCAGAGGGACTAGATTTTGTCCAACTTTGGTACCCTCTAATAGCTTTAAACTCGCACAGTAGTTAAGGAGATAGCTACTGTTCCAGCAGGCACTTTTTGCATTGTATTAGCTATAACTGAGGCTAGTGATTGCTGTGACTTGTCTTAGTGGGCATGTCCTTGTATGAGAAGGCCTATACAAGCTAGCAATTTCTAGGATCCTTTTCTATCCTATATATTTGTAAATAAGAAATACAGATCAAATCTTATTTAAAACAAAAATTGGAATTTTGTTATCCATCGTTTTCATTCATCAGCATTTTAATTAGTCATTATCATTATTAATTTTGTACTCATTTTCTGAAGCACCTGTCATTTAGAATCATTCAGATTCATCATCATCCTCAAGCAGCCATGGGCTACGGAGGTCCAACCAGACCATGCAGTTTAATTCTTCAAGCATATCTGTCCTGAGCTACATCTGCTGCATCCAGCCACTGCACACCAATTCTAACAAGGTCCTGTTTGACATTGTCTGCCCACCACATCCTAGGTCTCCCCTTCCTTCTTAGGCCTCTAGGCACACTGTTCATAACCTTACTTGCCAATCTATAATTATCCATACGGGCAACATGGCCAAACCAGTGGAGTCTCTCTCTGCACAATATGCTGCTTAAAGGAGGTTGCAGACTCCTTTGCCTAACCTCATCATTAGTTACAAAATTAAACCACCTAATACCCAAGATACTACGTAAGCATCTAGAATCAAAAGCATCTAGTTTCCTGTTATCTTGTTTACACAGCGTCCAAGTTTCACTACCATAACTAACCCTAGAGAGAACCAAACTATTATACAGTCTAATTTTAGTCTTTAGGTGTATACGCCTATTTCTCCACAATCTCCATAGATTCTTAAAAGTCCAGGCAGTAATCCCTATTCGTCTGTTAATCTCATGCTACACATCACCAGTATCTGTTACATAGCTCCTAAGAAAATTAAACTGAGACACCTGCTCAAGACTGCAATCATTCAGATTAACTGAATCACAGCTTGCCTGACCAATTTTCATGACTTTAGTTTTCTCTCTGTTTATAACCAAACCTACTCTACTACCAGTTTCATCAACAGCTCGAATGAAAGAGTTCATCTCATCAACATCATTTGCCAAAGGGCTAAATCATCAGCATAATCTAAATCAGAAATTTTCATATCTCCAGCCAATTTAAGGCCAAAATATTTCCGTTGAAGTGAATTTCACATAACATAACAATAACCAAACTAGAGAAAAGGAGACAAATGCATCCTTGTCGAACACCAGAAGTAATGCTAAACCAATTGCTACAAGCCTTACCAACTCTCACACATGACTCAGTGTTATTATAGAGAGCTTTCATTATGTTAACTAACTTGTCAGGTATACCATATGATCTCACAATCAACCACAAATTATGACGATCAAGAGTCGAAAGCCTTTTTGAAATCAACAAAGCTAGCAACCAAAGGTTTCTGAAACTCTAAACATTTCTCAAGAATCTGCCCAAGTGAAAATATCTGATCCACACATCCCCTACCACTTCTGAATCCACAATGCTCATCACACAATTGACTGTCAACCAGATTCTTAATTCTATTAAGCACAATCATGGAAAGAACTTTACCTGGAACAGAGAGTAGGCTGATACCCCTATAGTTATCACAAGAACTGCGATCACCTTTTTTTGAAAATAGGGATAACAATAGCTCTGGTAAAATCCTTAGGAACCATGCCTTTGTCATAAAAGATATTCAGAATTTCAGTCATCCAAGTGGTAACCGAAACATTCCCAGCTCTAAGCATTTCCGTAGTAATTTCATCTACCCCTGGGGATTTATGAAGTTTAAGTTTAGAAATAGCCAAAATAACTTCAGATTGTGTTATACGGCCAACATTAGAGCCCCAATGCATCTATCATCATTACAATGGGAATAGAACTAACCACATTGTTTAGAATATCACTGAAATGCTCAGCCCACCTAGCCATGACAGAATACTCCCCTTCTATAACCTTACCTTGTTTATCCTTCAATCCTTGTATGCCTGTCCATTTTCTACCACATAAAACATTAACTATCTGGTACAGCTCTCTGCTGTTGTGCTGCCTAACTACTTCCTCAGCTTTGTCAGCCAAGCCAAAGATTCTTATCAGTAGCTAACTGATCCTTTACACATTTATTAAGCTCTCTGTAATCCTTTCTATTAGGACTAGTAGGGTACTGATTAAGGACATTCCTGCAGTTCCTTCTTTCTGAAATAAGCTCAATTGCCTTATCACTTTAATAGTTCTGCCTCCTCTGCTCCTTTTTTCCTAAAAGAGTACTATTAGTTTCCAAAAAAGCCTGTTTAAAATGGCCCCATTCTTCCTCAACTTCAGTATTAAGCAAACCATGACCGTCATAATGACTAAGTAACCTATCATGGTAAGCTTTAGCTATAACTGGGTCATTCAGAGCTTCAGTATTAAAGGTAAATTTTTTAACTTTAGCACAACACTTTTTAAGTTTAAGTTGCAAGACACTTTTAACAAGCTAATGGTCAGATCCAATTTCAGCTTCCCTATATGCCCTGGTATTCCTAACAGAACTAGCCCATTTGCTGTTAATTAATATGTAATCAATCATATTCTTATGCAGCACATCAGGTGAAACCCATGTGTATTTATGTATGTCATGGTGTTTGTAATATGTGTTAGTTATTCTGAAACCACTGAGTTTACTTACCTGTAGGAGACATTGTCCATTGTCATTGCAGCTACCAATACCAAAAGGGCTTATCACCCCACCCCAAAGGTTAGAGTCAATACCAACTGTGGCATTGAAGTCACCTAGAACAAGGGTAATATCTCCTTTCTTGACAGAATATGAAAACAAATTAACCATTGATTACACATATTTATCAATGCAAATGCTGTACTATTTCAAAGACTATATATGGGAAAGTGCAAATATCAGTAGCATAAGCTTGCTGACTGATGCATTAGAAACGAAACTAAAGTTCACTTGGATCTTGCAAAAGAGGGCATTTCTATGGTTACATAATCAAATATGGTAAAACTTACCTGCATGATGAATTCTCTTTGACGAGGCTCCCCTCTTTCATCAATCACTGTATAAACAGGTTCTCTTTCTTTCTTTGCTTGCTGAATTTGGATAAGACGACTGATAGGATTAATACCTTGGCCATACTGTGGGTCAGCTTTCTGCTCCTATCACAATACAGTGAAAGTATACCTTAGTAATACAAATCATATCTTTCACTGGAATATAATGTGTTTTAGGATGGTAACTTCAAGACATGTACATTTCAAATAATTATTTCATGTTTGAGCTCACTCATATTTTAAGTTACTATGAAACTAGAATATTAAATTACTAATGAAAGGAATTATGGCATATCATATGACAAATTAATCAGCATTTAATACTGGATTTTCGGAAAATAAAGTATTTAACAAAAAAGACGATGTTTTATTTTAATAGGACTTTTTTAGAGTCATGTAGCAAAAAAATTCATCTGACAACACAAATAAAAATTTATTTTAAAAAAAACTAATAGACAGAAATGATTACAATGCACATGAATAGAATGGCTATATATTTCTGAATTACAAAAAAAAATTTTTTTGGTTTTAAGTAAATATTTCTCTCATTGTGTAATTTTTTTTTCGGTACCATACTTTGAGAAAATTCCAGGCTTTCAGCCAATTGTGCTGAGTCAAATAAACAAGTCAACTTTAGAATTAAAAAAAAAATAACCAATCAACAGAAATAGGTCATGTTATATAACAAATTAAACATAATTTAATTACAAATTTTATGAAAATAAATAATAGAAACAAATTTGCAAGAATATTGATATTAATAAACCTTTTTCAATGTGATATGGTGAAAAAAAAAGATCGCACTATACAATTAAGGCTTCATTTTGGAAAACCTGAAGAATAAAAATAGTTAAATTATATATTATCGAAAGGAAATTACCTCCCAAATATAATATTCAACCTGAAATATGATTTTTATTTGTTTTAATGATTCTTTTCAGTATCGTATATTTTAAACATGACTAGTGTTAAACAAAGTGACTTGGACTTCTCAGATTTACAGGATTTTCTGAACTGGTTATGAAATAGAAAAGAACTTCTTTGGCTGCTTTTTTTGCTAAACATTATGAATTTTTGAATTTTTTCCTATGGATGTTGAAGTTTGGCAATCTTGGCTAAGTGCAGAAAGGTTTGTGCACCAAAGCTAAAAACAGCATTATATCATCTGTGTGGCACAGCCCACAGCCAAGATACTGGGGGGGGGGGAGCTTTAAAATCATTCAATATAAACATAAAAACTCATAATTAAAAAAAGAAACATTATTTTTCTAGGGGGGGGGGGGTGAAACTTTCACTGTGAGTTTAGCGGAAGGAATGCCTTTCCGAAATTGCCCTCCCACATGACGACTAATTTCCATAGCAAGGAAATCTATTTTGTTTCAGTATCCAAGACATTCATTTTCAGAAAATGGTACAAGATCAAATTTTTTTTTATGAAAAACAAGAAATAATAAAAGAAAAATTATATATAACCTAATGGGATGTAAAAAAAAAATAAATTTCAACAACTTTTAACAGGCCTCCAATCTAACATAACTCGGAAAGATCAATAAATCAGCTGATTGAAAGATCAATAATGGAAATAAATCTACAGAAATGAATTTGCTTCCATATCCAAGACCTCATTTATTTTCAAAAAATGATACTAGATCAAAGTTTTACTGGAAAAGTAATAATGAAATAAAAATTAACTTATAGCCTAATGCGATGTTAAAATATCCATAGCAACAAGTTGTAGACCAGCCATACAATGCAGCATAACTATGAAAAAACAATACTTATCGATCACCCACAAGATCGCTAATTTCCGAAAATAAACCTACTGAAATGAAAACATGTTTAAACATAAAAAAAGTAAATACTAACTTTACAAAGGGTATCCAAATATGCTGGACCAAAACTTTCTAAGAAGATGCGTTTACATCCATATTTTGGGTTATTTTACCTCTGAGTGGCACTTTTTTGCTCACAATGGGCTAAATGGGTAATTCACAAGGACCCCAAAAGCTCAGGGAGGTTGGGGGAGAGGACCCACTGAAACAGCTGCTAGGAGATGGATCAAGGCCATCCAGTGTGTTCTTTAACGTGCAAAGGGTATGGCTCTCCCGTACAAGGGCCATGCTTAATGTCCCATCTGACAGACAGCAGCCTTTCCAAGCCCATCGGTGTCCCCTACTGACTGTGGGCAGGGCAGAGTTTTGCAGAGATAAATTTCAATGCTGACATAGCTGGGACTCGAACCTGGGAACTGCAGATTAAGAGCCAGGCGCATTACCAACTGAGCCCCCCCCCCCCCCCTTTTTACATCCATAGTAAATTCACAGTTTTCCTTTGAAATAGACTTCAACAATAGTTAAACATCTCAAAAAAAAATTTATCACCATGTCAGCGATAATTTTTTTCAGATGTTTAACTATTGTTGAAGTCTATTTCTACAGGTAATCTGTGAATTTACTATGGATGGATTTTTAATGATAAACGCTTGAGCGTGATTGACCTCCTCATTAACATCTAAATCATTAGCAACAATTGGAAAAGTTGCCTCTCCTGAAGTACAGATAGTTCAAAGTCCACTACACCTCAGTGAATTCTGAAAGATTTTAGTGTCTGATGGAGGTGTAATGTTAGAGCGCTCTACATGAATCTGGAGAGTTGCAGGTTTGCTTCCTGCCTCATCAGCGATAATTTTTTTCAGGTGTTTAACTACAGGTGTGTTTACTTCCAGTTTTGATTTTAAGAGTGGGAAAGATGCATAGAATGCTGAGAAAAATTATAAAAATAACTTGGGAATACTGAAATAGATTTATGACAGAAAAGTGTGAAACAGGGGGGGAAAATTGGCAGTAGGTACTTTGTAATTACTTTCAAAATCTATCATTTTTAAAAATAGTTTTTTTGTTGAGATTTTAGAAAATTTAAGGAAAAAATTTGTTGATAACAGTTCAAATCAAACTTATGAGCTTAAATCAGAAGTTTGCTTCAGCAAATAGGAATGTTAACAAGCAAATAGGCAATACCGTTTAGTGCTTCTAAGAAATGGCAATCAGACAGCTTTATAAAATTATTTAAATTGTAGTTTAATGAAATATGCATCAATTTAAGAAACAAAATATTACTTTTCAAGCCTGAATTATATATTTTTATAAAATATATACAGGGTGTCCCTGAATTCATGGCCCAAATGTGAAGGGATGGTAGTACACACCAAACCCACCAATATTAGTCATAGAATATGTAGCTGCAAACGCAGTGAGTCGGAAATGAAGGGCAGACACATAGGTTTCCAGAGTGACATTTATTGGAGATCATTACAACTGCTCAAATGTCTGCCCACCAACGTTGATACAGGTGGCACAACGGCAGAGTAGTGATCAGCGTACCTGCTCGTAAATACCAGACTTGTCGCGCACATCAGCGGCTGCGATGGTCAGTCGGGCTACCAGATCCTCCACGGTCTGCACGGGCATCTCATAAACGACACTCTTCAAATGCCCCCACAGAAAGAAATCGATAAAAGAAATATTGGGTGATCTGGAGGGCCACGGGATGGGACCACCGCACCCAATTCATCAGTTCCCAAATATGGTATGAAGATATTGACGCATGTCCATGCTGAAATGGGCAGGTGCCCCATTGTGCTGGAACCACATACTGGTGCGGATTGCGGCTGGAACAACCTGAAGCAATTCCGGCAAAACCAGTTGCAGAAAAATACGGTACGTTCGCACATCAAGGCAGTCCGGCAGTAGGTAGGGTCCAATTAAGTAGTCATGCACGTTCCCCGCCCAGACACTGACAGCAAACCATTGCTGGTTCGAATTTGGATGAGTATCATGGGGATTCTGGGCAGCCCACAAATGCATGTTATGGACATTCACTATGGCAGAGATGTGGGCAGGGAATGTGATGTGCAGCAGAGGTGTGGGCAAGGAACGTGATGTGCGGTAGAGAGGGGAAATCGGGATGTGTGGTAAAGAGCACATGCGCTGGGAAATCGGTATGTGCAGGAACCACTGGGCGAAATCCATGCGCAGGGGATAATCAACAGCTGTCAATACCTGCACTCGCTGCAAGTGATAGGGGTGTAGACCTTCATCATGCAGTACTTGTCAGACACTGTTCCGATGCACACCCAGGCTACGGGCGGCAGATTGTGTGCTTGTACCTGGGATATCTGTCAACATACGCAAAATGTCTTCACTCATAGCTGGCATTCTGACCGTCTGTGCTTGTCCGCATCATGTCGACTGACATGGAAGGTGCCTGCCTCAGACAGCTGGTAGTGCAGGCGCACAAACATTTTATGATCGAGTACATGGCGCATAGGATATCGCTCACGGTAGTTTTTGCGCCTCTACCATTTCCCTCTGCTACGCCATACATCAGGTGCATATCAGCTTTCTCTGCATTCGCAAACTGCTCCATCTCGTGTCCAGTCAATGCTGAGAATGCTAGGGTTTGGCCGATCCAGCGCTTTTAAGATATGCTGCCTCGTCTGCGCCCCCTACCGGCACCAGGCTGCGTTTGTGGACACATATTCTATGACGAATATTGGTGGATTCGGTGTGTACTACCATCCCCTCACATTTGGGCCATGAATTCAGGAACACCCTGTATATATAAATTACAATGGCAATTTTTATTTAAAAAAAAATTTTTTTTTGTTGTTGTACTAAAAAAAAAACGGATACATATGTCCTTGACCTTTCGATTCAGATTCTCTGAACTTATACAGATGACGTGTACACTGGAAGGGTTAATCAATACTAGTCCTAACAGAAAGCATTACAAAGAGCTTAACAAACATGTAAAGGATCCGTTAGCAGCTGATAAGAATCTTTGGCTAGATGCTTGGCTTGACAAAACTGAGAAAGCAGCTACAGAGTGTAGAGAACTGTACTATATAGTTAATGTTTTATATGAGAAAAAACGGACAGGTATACTGTATTGAAGGATAAACTAGGTAAGGTTATTGGTTTGGTTTACCTCTGAGCGGCACTTTTTTGCACACCATGGGCTAAATGGCCAGGTCACATGGACCCTGAAGGCTCAGAGAAGGTTGGGGGAGGGGAAACACTGGAACAGCTGTTGGGAGACAGATGGTAGCCTCCCGTCAAGGCCATCCAGCGTGTTCTTTAACGTGCACAGTGTATGGCTCTCCCGCACATGGGGCCACGGCTTAACATCCCATCTGATGGACGGCAGCCTTTCCAAGCCCATCGGTGTCCCCCTACTGACCGTGGGCAGGGCGGGGAATTTTGCGGAGATAAATCTCAACGCTGACCCAGCTGGGACTCGAACCTGGGAACTACAGATAACGAGCCTGGCGCACTACCGACTGAACCACCCCCACCCCAGGTAAGGTTATTGACAGTGAGGGTTTTGTCATGGCTAGGTGGGCAAAGCATTTCAGGGATGTTCTAAACAATCTGGTTAGTTCTACTCCTATTTTTTTGTAATAAGGATAGATGCATTACTGGCTTTAATATTGGCCCTTTATCAATCTGAAGTTATTATGGCTATTTCTAAACTTAAACTACATAAATCCCCTGGGATAGATGGAATTACTACAGAAATGATTAGAGCTGGGAATGTTTCGGCTACCACTTGGATGATTGAAATTTTGACTATCTTTTATGATAAAGGCATGGTTCCTAAGGATTTTATCACAGCTATTATCTGTATTTTCAAAAAAGGTGATAGCAGTTCTTGTTATAACTATAGGGGTATCAGCCTACTCTCTGTTCCAGGTAAAGTTCTTTCCATGATTGTGTTTAATAGAATTAAGAATCTGGTTGACAGTCAATTGTGTGATGAGCAATGTGGATTCAGAAGTGGTAGGGGATGTGTGGATCAGATATTTTCACTTAGGCAGATTCTTGAGAAATGTTTAGAGTTTCAGAAACCTTTGGTTGCTAGCTTTGTTGATTTCAAAAAGGCTTTCGACTCTGTTGATCGTCATAATTTATGGTTGATTGTGAAATCATATGGTATACCAGACAAGTTAGTTAACATTATGAAAGCTCTCTTAATAACACTGAGTCATGTGTGAGAGTTGGTAAGTCTTGTAGCAATTGGTTTTAGCATTACTTCTGGTGTACGACAAGGGTGCATTTTGTCTCCTTTTCTCTTTAGCTTGGTTATTGATTATGTTATGCGAAATTCACTTCAAGGGAAAGATTTTGGCCTTAAATGGGCTGGAGATACGAAAATTTCTGATTTAGATTATGCTGATGATTTAGCCCTTTTGGCAAATGATGTTGAGGAGATGAACTCTTTCATTCGAGCTGTTGATGAGACTGGTAGTAGAGTAGGTTTGGTTATAAACAGAGAGAAAACTAAAGTGATGAAAATTGGTCAGGCAGGCTGTGATTCAGTTAATCTGAATGGTTGCAGTCTTGAGCAGGTGTGTCAGTTTAATTTTCTTAGGAGCTATGTAACAGATACTGGTTATGTGCAGCATGAGATTAACAGACGAATAGGGATTACTGCCAGGACTTTTAAGAATCTATGGAGAGTGTGGAGAAATAGGCATATACACCTAAAGACTAAAATTAGACTATATAATAGTTTGGTTCTCTATAGAGTTAGTTATGTAGAGAAACTTGGACCCTTTATAAGCAAGATAACAGGAAACTTGATGCTTTTGATTCTAGATGCTTACACAGTATCTTGGGCATTAGATGATTCAACTTGTAAGTAATGATGAGGTTAAGCAAAGGTGTCAGTAACCTCCTTTGAGCAGCATATTGTGCAGAGAGATTCTGTTGGTTTGGTCATGCTGCATGTATGCATAACTATAGATTATGAACAAAATAGGGTTATGAACAGTGTTACTAAAGGCTTCAGAAAGAGTGGAGACTTAAGATGCAGTGCGCAATGTCAAACAAGCTTTGTTAGAATTGGTCTACAATTCTAATAGCGAGAGGCAGCATATGCAGCTCAGGAGACTAAATTGCATAATCTGATTGGACCTCTATAGCCCATGGCTGCTTGAGGATGATGATGATGAAAGGGTCTGATATCCATGCTTTTCTTGTAGTGATTGAGCAGTTCACTACTGTTGCAGGGGCTGGGTTTTCATGTCCTCTTGCATTAGTGTTATGCTTGTTATTTTTTTTCTTTTCCTTTTCGTCTATGATGAGCTTCCTTGGGAGTGGAGATTGATATATCTCATCGTCACATGTGGCGAGTATATTTTCGTATATGGTTAGCTGCATGTATAAATCCAGTTTTTCTTGTGTAGGCAGGGCAGCTAGAATTTTTAAATTTTTGAAGTTAGGGATAGCTTGTTTTTGCTGAACGATTTGGGTTAGGCCAGTTTCTTTTTTTGTTGTTGTTGAATATCTTTTTGGTGTTCTTTTATTCTTATGGCTGCAGAATCTTTGGTTTTACCATGCTATGATCAGGATTCATTATTATTAGGTAGCATAACTCGGATCGTGCAAACACCACCAATTTTCTTTATAGTGTAATAAGTGTTACATGTTTATATATCTTCGAATATACCAGCTCTTTTTTGCTATTTGGACTTTGTTTACATTATATTAACTACATATCAGTATTGTACTATATAAAATATGTATATGTATATGTTTTGTGCACTTTTCATATAAATACACACAGAAAACTTTCTGCCAAAAAAAGTGTAAATATTTTAATGCACAGCCAATTTTTAACATTTACAAGTACCATCCCAGTGATTCAGTAGTTAGTATGTTTGCCTACTGAGCAAAGGGAGCTAGAAATAAGTCCCAAATAATGAATGGATGTTTTTCTCATGTTGTCGTTCTGCTAAGGTCTTGCCTTCCTCACAGATTTTTTATATCAAATTACACTGACAAGCTATGAGAACCACATTATTTTTCAGTTAACTAACCAGTTAACTCTTTTTTTCATTCATGTTTTCATTATCGTTTAGTTTAACAGTATGTTCTCACATAACTGCAAATCTTGCCAGCTTATGTTTGATATAGCTAATGATTCACATACATTCATTTGACATGTGCCAAGATAAAAGCATATGATAGTATGCAAATGATACTAATGACATAACATAACTGTTTTCAAAAGCTTAGACACTAAGTCTAGCATTAAGTTGTTCTACTTTGATGTAATAGGTTGGCTCTTACCTACATCTGAAATCTTTTTATTATTAATTCTACTTATTTTATTTGCCGATATTATTTAGCTGGTGAGTATTAGAATGGTAGAACTACTCCTTGTTGAGCAATCTTGTGCTTATAATTAGTTATATCATAGAAAGGCTTGTAAATGGTAGCTAGGCATATGCTGGAAGGAGAGCTGTGTTCCAATCTCCACTGTTGCTGCACAGAACTGGCCAGGCCTAGCACTTTTCAAAAGAGATATTCTCTTCTGGAAGGGAATGGAAGGGTAAGGCTGACAGATCAGTGTGGCCTATTCACCTAGTCATCTATGACCACTTTTTTTTTCTGCCCTGCTGGCAAGTGGTCAACTTCACAGGGCACTGGTACTGACCATCTATAAACCATGGACTGGTTTATGCCTTTGAACCTGATTACAGATCCCAGACTTGCTGAACTGGCAGGCCTCTATTGAGGGAGAATCTGCTGATGTTTTCCTGGTCGCCTATGGGTCCCCAGTCCTAAGTGAGTAGAGGCACAGGATACCTTATATATTAATCCTAAGTGAGTAGAGGCACAGGATATCTTATATCAACTGGTAGATAATCCGGATCAGAGGCCATCACAGATGCCTGAACCCTTAACTTTAGCTAGTTGCACATTGCTGATCTTACCCTGGAGTAATGTGCCGCAGGCAGGTCAGTTTCGATCTAAATTCTGGTTCTTGAAAAGTTGGTGCCTGAAGTTTCTACCAGCATAGGTGGTTTAAGCCTATAGCAGTGGGGGTTCAGGTCTTTACCCATGCCAGCAATTAGGGGGTTGTTTGATATTATTGGCCCTACCTTCCTCAATAAACCTGTTTCTTTAAGTCTATTAATAACTGTCCCCATTGATAACTTCATTTGCAGCTTTCTACCATAACCATATTGTAAAAATGTAATAATTCACGATATTTGCTGTACAATGAATTCAGTTTAAAAGCTACTCAATCTCAAAGATGAGGAGTGCAAAAGTTATTACAGACTAAGTTGCATTTGTAATCAGTTGCAATTACAACTGTCATGTTACAACTTTAAAAATGATCTTAATAAGTATTAACTAGTCTAAAATATATCCTTACATACTATACAAAGCATAATAGACCAATTAACAATGTAAGTATATTTACCAATGTATCGGTGGCTAGTACACCTACTTGATTTGGCTTTGCCTAATGTTATAATAGAACATCAATGCCACTTCATATATTCAATACTATCAGTCGAAATCTGATGACTGTTACATTTAATATGTTTATATGCCGTCCATTGATGTTTCTTTACGTAGCTCATGCTGTTATTACAAGCAACCAGTCCTTTTGAATGCACGTACATTTAGATGTTATTTCTATACAGTCAATGTATATTTATCCTCAGCTTGTTGATGCATAATATATTACTCCATGTAGCTGATAAAAAGCAATTGTCACTAATTACATATCTTTTGTGGTGTCCTATCAACACATACATTGATATTTAATTATGCTATCATATTCATTGGAGCAAAAGATGTTTCATTTCAAGCTGTCAATTTCGTTCATAATTGTTACTTAAAGCTGAGAATAATTACTTTGCTATATGTATAATCTACATTGCAAGTCCACTGGCACATCATTGTAGAGACAAAGTTGCACTTTCCTCAGTTTTTGAGACTTAAAATGCGTACTTTAAACATTAAAAATTTGAAAAGCCAATTTACTATGTTATTAAAACATGTTTAAAAATAGTTTCATACCAGTGCTGAGATGTCAGTGGAGCACGAATTGTATCGGTGCTCGGATGTTCCCGGAGCTATGTGTTTCACCATCTGTCAGTTACACGTCATCATGCTCTCCATACTATTCACAAGGCAAGTGATGGCAGTGCCCCCGTGGAATTATAGACACTTTCAGTGGGACAACTCACAATCCATGGCAGCTAGGAACTCAATCTGTTAATCCAACATTTAGAAATAAGTGGGACCACCACACCAAATTTGGGACCAATCGCTCAAATACCTGTGGAGCTACAGGAAATCGGCAATTTCTGCCACTGATGACATCACACTTGTCCACCTGCCTGCCCAGGAATTATGGTTATAATATATATACCAGATAAACCCATGCTAAATGTCTGATGTGAAACATATCTCCATTGATAACTCTTTCCATCAATAAATTCATAGCTTTCCACCATTAACATACTACTCCAGTCACAATTAAATACCACCAACAGTTTGGCACCAAACATATGTCCACTGATAACTTGGACACATTTCGAGAGATCACTCCCAACCCAAAGCAGCTAGGAACCCATTACCCCAACAGGATTAGAACTAAGTAGGACCACCCCACCAAATTTGGGACTGATAGCTCAAGTAGCCACAGAACCATGGGTAAACTATTAATTTCTACCACAGATGACATCACATGTGTCACATTTCTATTTGTTTGGAATTATGGCTATTATATAATGATATATTCTATATTTGAAAATTATTGGCAGTTTTATTGTAAACAAGGTATAATTTTGCATTAGAAATTAATTTTAAGTGGTGTTTAGAGGAGAGAGAGTGGATGTATTTTTTTTCTCAAAAATATTTTACTGTTGTAAATTTTTTCTAATTTTGAACATGACAGGTCATACTGGAAAATTCATGCCATTGGCAAATGGATTTCCCCAGATTTGAGAATGGGTAAATGATCAAATGAAAAGGACCCAAGCTCAGCACTAAGTGGAGGAAAGGGATTCACTAACCAGCTGTCAGGGAATATGGTAGCCTCCTACTAGGGCAAACCAGCTTCTTCAATGTGCTTAAAGTATGGCTGTTCTGCACACATGCCCACAGCTTTATGTTCCTCTGATAGATAGTTGCTTTTTCTGAGCCTTGGTATCTCCTTTCTAATACAGAGCAGGGACCAGTAAAAAAAAATTCAAACACAGGTACAGTGTGGATCAGAACTGAAAACAGCAGGATATGAGCTAGTCCACTACCAACTCAGCCAACTATACTCCTCCGCACACATCAGGAAGGGCAAAAAAAAGGTAGTGGAATTATGAGAAGACCTGATTCTTCAAAATGAGGTCAGTGAATTAGCAATAAAAATATTGGAAATAAAGTTACAAGGAAAAATATAGTTTTCAAACTTTTAACTCTCATGTTTACAATAACTGATCCAGTTTTGGTAACCATAAGACTTATATTAACACTAAGATTTTTGCAAGTATTTTTATACTGCTATAATAATTGCCAAACAAGAGGAAATCTAATGTACATTTAATTGCAATAAAATGCAAAATTCATTCCTAAAAATTTAGACAAAATTAAAATCATGAAGTTTTTTACATTGGTTATCAAATTATGCAATTATCACACTAAATTAGCTCATAAATTATCAAATGAAACACAGCAAACTCTTAACAATGCACAACACATAATGAAGTGATATTTAACCATTTGTCCAATGAAAGGCTAAAAACAGTATAAAAATTTGTCATTATGAAAAAAATTTAAAAATTAAGCTGAAAGAGCTTCCATGATTATCTAGCAGAGGTTACCAAGTTGATAAATAAATTATATTGCACTAATGCATACTTTTCCACTTACCAATTCTTTCTCCCTTGCACATTTCTTGCATTAACACTCATTGTTCTTTATTAGTTTTGATTCATCTCATGATAAAATAAATTATACCAAATAATTAGCCCATACAATATCACATTAAATATCAAAATGTAGTCCCTTCCTACAAAGGCCAACAAGGGACTTGTCTAAATGGCCAAAATATCATATTAAATATCAAAATGTAGTCCCTTCCTACAAAGGGCAACAAGGGACTTGTCTAAATGGCCAAAGAAAGATCTATGAGGCAAAGCCTCAACAAAAAGGCAATACAAATAGCAATACCTCAGCTAGTATTTGAATTCATGCCACTTTGTTATCAACCTGCTAAATGCTGGCCATAAATAAATAATATTTTTTCCTTCCATATACTACTGTTTGCAAGAAGTCCAATTATTTTATTATTGTCAACTGTATGATTTTTAATTGGTTACTAGTTGTCACTCACCTTGATGAGGTTCCTATTTTTCTTTTTAATAATAGGCTTCTTTTTCACCTTCTGCTGAGCTGGTGGTAATGGTGGCAATTTTTTTAATTCTTCTAACATCTTTTCTGCAGCTCGCTTTTTCGATACCTTTTTTCCATTGCCTTCACCTTCCGTTATCAGATCACCAACTGAACATCTTGTAATAAATGTGCGCATATGGGGAGGGCCACTTTCGCGAATTACTTCAAAGTTTACAGGGAGACCTCTTTTAAGAGCTATTTCATGAACTAGGCTGATTGGAGATTTCAAGTCATCATCTTCATCATCTGATTCTGGGCCATCTCCATTGCTTTTAACAGTTTCTGGGTGTTTCTTTACATGGTCTGGAAATGGTAAATTACGAAGAACCGTCAGTGCTTCCTCTGCAGCAGCATGCCTAGCTGCCTGTGCTGTGCGCCCCTCACCAAAGAACTGCCGGTTCCCCACTTTCAAAGACACATAATAAGTGGGTATTTTAGGATAATGGTAACGTTGATGATACATCCCACGAAAATTTAAATTGGGGATATATTGTGGTCTTTGGGGCTCAATTAATTGATAAACAGCTGGTTCTCCTCTTTTCATTGCTAAAGCATTCAATTCCACTGTAGGAGTGATAGGACCCATTGTCTTCCTCTGACTTTTTGGTGGGGGATGTTTGAGAGCTGTCTGTTCAAGAGCAATTGCCGCAGCTGCATGCTGAGCTTTTTTTATGCTTGGCCCTGGAGCAGTGTATTCTTCATTGTCCAGTTTCAGCACGACAGTGAAAGTTTTCTTATGAGGAGGGCCTGATTCATCCACTAGTCTGTACTGATGCTGGACCTGCAATAAAAATCAGCAATCTATTATCTGTGAATAAAACCAACAAATACAAAATTAAAATGCACAACACTGAGTATGTTTAGTATAAAAAAAGAAAATTTTTTTGGAAAATGCTTTATGGAATTTAAAATACTATTGTATTACAGTAGTGGCAAAAATCCTATGCAGATCTGTTTTTTAATGTTTCCCTTGTTTATACTGATTTCTAGCCAGGGAATTATTAAATATTCAAACTTTTATCATTCATTCTCAAATATTTTTTATGCTGATATAAAAAGCGTTTTCAGTTTTTTATTATCTAAAATGATTTTTTAGATATAATTACTGGAATGCATTCAATTATAAATTGTAATATGCTATGGCATACATTTCAATTAACAGAAACTGAAATTTCATGAATACTTATTTACATTCTTATTTTAATTATTATACAGCAACTGTTAATGAGAATATTTAATGCTTTTAAAATCAATATCTTATAGGCTAGCCCTTTGCTTTAATGACCACTTTACAACTTTTTTTGGCATGGAATGTACTAATTTCAGTAGTTTAACAATAGGATTAAAAGAAAATAGCAATTTCAATTAACTCATGCTTATTTGAAAGCCAATTCTTGAAATTCCATAACTAATTTTGTGCTTAAGTTCTTCATAAGATTAAGGACATAAACACTACTGATTTCCAGTAAGATAAAACTGATATTCATCACTAAAAATTATCTTTTCCAGTCCTCAACAGTCCAAAGTACATATTTCTTTGCCTATTATAATCATCTCTTGCATTGAAATAATCTATCAGCAAAGATTTTTAAGCTTTGAATCACCGAAAACAGACTTTCAATGCTATAAATTATCCTTTTCTATTTCTCAGCAGTCCACAGTGCATGTTTTTTTGCCCATTTCAATCATTTCTTGTGCTTAAAATATGTCAGAAAAGATTTTAGACGAGTTTTACAACACTGCAATCCAATTTCTAGAGGTTATTCTTGTAATTCTTGAGCACACATTGATATTAGCAGACAATGTCCATTCTTTAAAAAGTTGTGATGAACTGAGTTCTTGTTCAAAAATTTCCTGTTCATTAGGTCACCCAGTTCTTTCCCTATCAGCAGCAGATCTCGTTTCTGAATGTCTTTTCAAAGTTCTCAAAACATCAGAAAGTTCAGGTGACTCCTTAACAGTGATTGAAACAGAATAACTTTCTTCGTTTAGATGTATTATTTTATTCCTCTGATTATGAGGCAAAAATAAAGATCTCCCCATAACTGCTCTTCTTTTAACAATGCACAAAATGTTGAATGCAATATAAAACTGCCTCCACATCCACAAATGGGGATTGGATTGTTTTATCTCTGGGCAGAACTTTTTTGCACACAATGGGCTAAATGGCCAGGTCACAAAGACTCCAAAGGCTAAGAGAAGGTTGGGGGAAGGGAGCCACCTGGAACAGCTGTTGGGAGAGATAGTAGACTTCAGTCAAGGTCATCCAGGGTGTTCTTTAATGTGCACAGGGTTATGGTTCTCCCGCATGTGGGGCCATGGCTAAATATCCCATCTGACAGACGATGGCCTTTTCAAGCCTATCAGTGTCCCCTACTGATCGAGGGAAGGCAAGGAGTTTTGCGGAGATAAAGCTCAACGCTGACCCAGCTGACCAAAGGAAGCGTAAGCTTGGCCTTGAACCTGAGAACCTTGGTAGATGTTATTATGAGTTGGGTGCACTACTGATAACTGCAGATTACTGTTTGGTGTGCATTTGTGTGTGATTGAGCCAGCCCTAACTGACACAAATGGGGTACAGTGTTTAATGCTCAATGAAACATCTACCAAAGTTCAAAAATCCCAGTTTTATGGTTACTCATTTGTGACTGGTAGGCATAACAGAGCACTTGGCTGGTTGTAAAGAGATGTTCAATCAGCATCACCTTGTGCTTATAGCTGTACAGGTTTTTTAAAATAACTGAAGATCAAATTATATTTGAAAACAGAAAAAAAAATTAAATTAGCATACAATACTTAAGAATAAATAATAAAAGCTAAATCCTGTTGATAATTCATTGGGTAGAAATCAGCTGCAACACAAAATGCACATAAAACAATGTTAGGGATTTTTTGCCATTGCTATATTTTTGCATATACTGGCAATTGCAAAACATGGATAACAAAATATTTTAAGCAATGCTCAAAATTCACTCCCTCCTGGTGGAATAGTTCTCTCCTGGGATGTATACCAGGAGGAAACCATTTCCCTCCTGGTACACATGCACTGTATTATGAAGTTCAGTGCATTTATTTTTTACCAGAGTAAAAATAAGAGAATGCAAGGAGAGTTCACTGCAGTACTATTCACAAATAAACCATGAAAGAATATTGCAAATTTTGTTACATAGCTCCCAAGATAATTAAACTGTGACACCTGCTCAAGACTGCAACCATTCAGATTAACTGAATCACAGCCTGCCTGACCAATTTTCATCACTTTAGTTTTCTCTCTGTTTATAACCAAACTTACTCTACTACCAGTCTCATCAACAGCTCGAATGAAAGAGTTCATCTCATCAACATCATTTGCCAAAAGGGCTAAAACATCAGCATAATCTAAATCAGAAATTTTCGTATCTCCAGCCCATTTAAGGCCAAAATCTTTCCCTTGAAGTGAATTTCGCATAACATAATCAATAACCAAGCTAAAGAGAAAAGGAGACAAAATGCACCCTTGTCGAACACCAGAAGCAATGCTAAACCAATTGCTACAAGCCTTACCAACTCTCACACACAACTCAGTGTTATTATAGAGAGCTTTCATAATGTTAACTAACTTGTCTGGTATACCATATGATCTCACAATCAACCACAAATTATGACGATCAACAGAGTCGAAAGCCTTTTTGAAATCAACAAAGCTAGCAACCAAAGGTTTCTGAAACTCTAAACATTTCTCAAGAATCTGCCTAAGTGAAAATATCTGAGCCACACATCCCCTACCACTTCTGAATCCACATTGCTCATCACGCAATTGACTGTCAACCAGATTCTTAATTCTATTAAGCACAATCATGGAAAGAACTTTACCTGGAACAGAGAGTAGGCTGATACCCCTATAGTTAGCATAAGAACTGCGATCACCTTTTTTGAAAATAGGGATAACAATAGCTCTGGTAAAATCCTTAGGAACCATGCCTTTATCATAAAAGATATTCAGAATTTCAGTCATCCAAGTGGTAACCGAAACATTCCCAGCTCTAAGCATTTCCGTAGTAATTTCATCTACCCCTGGGGATTTATGAAGTTTAAGTTTAGAAACAGCCAAAGAACTTCAGATTGTGTTATAGGGCCAACATTAAAGCCACCAATGCATCTATCATCATTGCAAACAATGGGAGTAGAACTAACTACATTGTTTAGAACATCACTGAAATGCTCAGCCCACCTAGCCATGACAGAATCCTCCCCTTCTATAACCTTACCTTGTTTATCCTTCAATCCTTGTATGCCTGTCCGTTTTCTACCACACAAAACATTAACTATCTGGTACAGCTCTCTGCTGTTATGCTGTCTAACTGCTTCCTCGGCTTTGTCAGCCAAACCATCAAGCCAAAGATTCTTATCAGCAGCTAACTGATCCTTTACAAGTTTATTAAGGTCCCTGTAATGCTTTCTATTAGGACTAGTAGGGTATTGATTAAGGGCATTCCTGCAGTTCTTTCTTTCCGAAATAAGCTCAAGTGCCTTATCACTCAGATAATTTTGCCTCTTCTGCTCCTTTTTTCCTAAAAGAGTACTGTTAGTGTCCAAAAAAGCCTGTTTAAAATGATCCCATTCTTCCTCAACTTCAGTAGTAAGCAAACCATGACTGTCATAATGTCTAAGTAACCAACCTATCATGGTAAGCTTTGGCTATAACTGGATCTTTCAGAGCTTCAGTATTAAAAGTAAATTTTTTAACCCTAACACAACACTTTTTAAGTTTAAGTTGCAACACACTTTTAACAAGGTAATGGTCAGATCCAATTTCAGCTCCCCTATATGACCTGATATTCCCAACAAACCCATCCTAAACACATATTTGCTGCTAATTAATATGTAATCAATCATATTCTTATGCAGCCCATTTGGTGAAACCCATGTGTACTTATACATGTCGCACTGTTTGTAATTAGCGTGTTAGTTATTCTCAAACCATAAGTTTACTTACCTGTATGAGATGTTGCCCATTGCCACTGTCGCTACCAATACCAAAAGGACCTATCACCCCTCCCCAAAGGTCAGAGTCAGTACCAGCTTTAGCACTGAAGTCACCTAGAATGAGGGTAATATCTCCTTTCTTAACAGCCACCAAATGGTTGAAAAACTAGGAAAAATGCCAAAACTTTAAACGACTATTGCAAACAATATTACAAATTTTGGTGATAGAGTGTGATGGTCAAGAAGTTTATATTGTAAGCAATGATTTGATCCTTTGCACCCGGAGGATAGTAAAACACAACTTAAAAAATAAATTAAAAAAATACTTTGTTTTGTGTTACAGTACAATACTTTTAAAATATTAGTATTTGCATTCTCATTAAATTAGTTCGAATTTCCACTGTTAGAGAATGCTAAAGCCAAAAATAAAAAAATATTCTTTTTTCAAAACAAGCTTCTCATATTCACTAGAGAGTAATTCTTTGTCTTTTTTTTTCAAATTTAATGAGCCTAAACTGACAGGCTCTTGTCAGACCTCTGTGGCAAGCAGCTGCTTGAGGGGGTATTTATTTTTTATTTTTATGAAATTGATTATTGATCTGAACTAGAAAGCAATGTTTTTTTCACATGTAGGCCCAAAGTCATAAGTGTGCACCCTGTGAATATCTTTCATCAATTTACTTAAAATAGTAATAGAGAAAATCAATGCCACGATAGTCTTTTCACTTTCCATCAGAGCCTGTCATATGTCAGCTGCTTGAAGTGATTTTTCTTATCTATAAAGCAAAAACCTGTTTGGTCAGTTAGGATTCTGCAAAATGTACCTAATTACAGAGTTAACCCCAGAGAAAAATACAGCTGCTTTGATGATTCTATAAAAATGCAGCCTTGATAAGTTTTATTACCTTATATTTGCAGCAGATAGTTGTCTGCACTACTAGCTAACTCAATTATAACCATTTGATGTAATTCACTATTCCCACTTCAATAGTTTTAAGTTCTGGTTGGGTGTCAGGATCAATGCCAAGACAAAGGTGTAGAACCAAGAACCTTTTGCAGGTGCAAGACTGGAAGGCATGCTTGAGGCACGATATTAAATTTCTTTTAATAATAATTACATGAGTGTTAAGATATACGTAATATGCTATAAAATTGTTCCTAATTCCTACCATGGAATGAATGCAAAAAATTGTTTGAAATTTCATATTTATGCTTAACGTAACAAAACTTGAAGGATGATCGTCATTAAAATGTTTCAATATTTTCAACACATATACCAGTGATTCTAAACTTTTTTTGCTCACGGCACAGTATTTTTCACTGTGAATACTCACAGCACACTAAAAATTTACTGTGGAGTCATTTGCAAACACAGAGCTATTCTGTTCAACTTCTGACATGTATTAAGGTTAGTGCATAATGCCATAAGTGTTTATGGGCATGTTTTGCACAAATGTTGGTTTTAACATTAATATGCATAAAATTTCAATTAAGTAGAAAAAATTCAATGAATAAGTGGCAGAAAGTAGCAACAAAATGGTTTATAAATTTCCTTTTATCTGCAGTATCATCCCAAATTTCACAGCACACCAGGCAAATCTCATGGCATATACTTTGAGAACCACTGACCTATATTAAGTTCCAAATTTGATCTTATGCTTATTAAAAGCAAATTAAACTCATATTTTTTATTTTCTTCTTTATGAAGATCTATGCTTAAATTTCATAATGCTTCTTGTTTCCATATGAAACAAGAAATGTGGTATTGTAAAATAATTATATTAATGAAATTATTACATAATCGAGTGTTATAGCTTTCATTTATAAAAAAAACACTGAGAGTTTAATGGTGAAATTCATGTGGTTAGTTTGGGGAAAAGGGGTTCAATTTTAAATACTATCTTGGGCACAGTAATATCTCATTCTGACACTGGTCAAGGTACTACTATATCATGTTTCACTTGTTTATATACTTCATTATTTTTGGTCTGTAGCACTTGACTGCACAGCTCTGCCATGTAATAAAATACGTATTGAGCTATTATTAACCAAAATACTGCTTTATGTTGTCATTGCATATTAATAATCATCTGTAATTTGTTTAATAACAATCAATAAATAATCAACTAACAACAAAGAGTTAATATTTTTGTTTCAAAAATAAAATATACTAAAAGAGTCAACTGCCTAATTATTTTCTACCTGACAAGAGACAATTCAGGTAGTTACAAGGGAACATCAAACACAGAGGTTATGCTTATGTATAACTAAAAATAATAATCACTAATTTTAAGAAAATGAACAAAAAAATTTTTACCATGTTTTTAATTATCACTGCCATATCTTTTTCTAATTTAAATAGATAATTAAAACAAACAATTAAATCTGTCAAAAGGCATGGCCAATTCAAACATTACCAAGTGAACAGAATTCGAATAAATATTCAAATCATGAAGTCAACTAAAAACATGACATTTTGTACAATTTTAGACAGTGATCTTTAATGGGTTAATATTGACTAGTGCTTACTGATTTTAGGAGGAGTTGAATAACACTAGTAAGCAGAATATTCTACACAGGGTTTTATTGACAACTGATTATATCAATAAAATAGGTTACTTGATTACATTAAGATTCTGTTATGAAAAGTCCAATATTTCACATGCTTTCCCAATGATTTATACATAGCAAATTACTCAATGAAAAACTTAGTGAAATACTGAAATAGAGGTGATCTCACCTGCCCACACAACTGTTTATTAATTTTTATCACATTATAATTGTAATAAAAACAATAATTTTATGTAAAAAATATACTTGCATAATAAAATATACAAAATATGTACATTATATTATTAATAATGTAATTATTGTAATAATAATGTAATTATTAATAGCATAATGTATATATTTCATAAAACATGTTCATCATATTAGTCAATGAATTCAATGGGTTTTTATGCTAGTATAATTTAAAATTCCAGAACACAGGATTTCTTGCAGATATAAAAATTATTTTTGGTTATTAGAGGAATCATTCTCTTTTCCTTAAAGAATCAACACTTCAAACAATGTTCTAAATACAGTATTTTTTAGTTTTAAATAAAAGATGTTGCTTTCACAAAAAATAGCATTCTGAAGGAAATGTTTTCACTAAATTACAAGATTAGGTTGAGGATAGACACAAGAAACAATACACACGACACAAATAATAATCAGTATTCAGTAATACATAGTAAGCACTGTATAATGCATAATATACAATTATAGCTGCAACTACTCCAGACATTCACTGTCAACCTTCTGCAACAATGAATGTGACTTAGCAGTTTTCCAATATTTGACCCTCTGTCTGAAATTCACCCACAACTTTCTACTGCGCTACATGTTGTTATAAAAATTCAAATTCTCTGATACAACTTCTGTTAAAGTTTAAAACCACTTTAAGTCTTTCACCACCCATCAACTTTCAATGGGATATTTGATAATATAGAGTAAATAATGTTTTTAAATGTGTGCCCATTAGCAAAGAGTCACAATGCATGCATATGTACTTTTGTTAAACTCTGTTTATTCCAAGTAGTGTGAAACAAATGGGAAAGCAAATAGCAAGAGTGGTTATTGTCATAATTAGCCATCACATGGTCGAATGGCTGCTGTGCTTGATTACTGATCAAAGGGATCTGGGTTTGAGCCGCCCCCCCCCCCCCATGGCAAGTAGCTTCTTGAAGGGATTTTCATTTTATTTATTTGCTAATTAGTCCCAAATTTTCCACCATTTTTGTGAAGATATTTGGTGGTCTTTTTAACAGCACCAAATATGGTGAACAAATCCCCAGTTTGCATTAAATGGCATTGGGTAATGAATTATCAATTCCATACTTTTTCTCTTTTCAGTTTTCTTTTTTGGCAGCAAATTTAATGACACGTACTCTGCTTGTAAGTATCCATGGCCTGCCAAACATTTCTCCATTGTAATGTGTGCTTATATCCACTTCCTTATCAGCTTGGCACCAATTACCAAAGATGCAGGATCCAATTATGTCGATAATGCATGTTGCATTGTTATGCATAAGGGCAACATACAGGTAGCAGTGTCTTCCAGCCAGTTAATACTAGTTATTAAAAGTATTGATTGATGAAATTCATTTGCTAAAAATATTTTTTAAAAATTAAATAGCAAAAGAAATAGACATTAACTGAAAATGAAACAAATATACCAAAAAAGGATTGTTGTGATTGCTTTTTCTTTTACTGACTCTTAAAATGCGACTCCCCTAAATATTTTGCAAACTGCTGTATCTTAAGCAATAGCAGGAAAATAATAAAAAGAAAAAAAAACTACAAATGAAGAAAACTGGACGATAATGAATTGTGGTGACACTACTGGCTGCAGGTTTACTAAACACAGAAGTCATTTTTCAGCATATCCTGAGAGAAATGAAGCAAATATTTTGATGATGCACTTTTTTTTTTCTTATTGCCAGAATTTAATCTGAAGTACACTTTTTATATAAATTTTTTTGCTAAATAAACTGTTCAAAGTGAGGGAATACTCTGTGCTAAGAGGTTATTTCGAAACATTTCTAGGTCATAACAAGGGTTGTGCTCAGCAATATTGAATATTCAAAATCAAATGTCAAATAATATCTGGTAAAATAGTTTTATGCTTTCCCAAATATTCTACCAGAATTTTTTATTTATCCATTAAATAAATTAAAATTGCTTTAAGAAATTTATTATTATTTATTTAAGAATCATATACAAAAATATCAGTGAATGCCCCTAGGAAAAAAGAAATCAAAATAAAATTCAAATTATATTGGAGAACTTCACTTATTCTAATTATTTAATTAAAAATATTTTTTCTTTTGCATGATTTCTTTTCATAAATATTAAATTTTATGTCCCCACCCATATCAACATATATTGATAAACAAATGTTGACTATAAGAAAGTAAATTAAATTTTTCTAAATTTAATTGTTGGTTTTAGGATCCAAAAATCTTTTCTTGGTAGAAATATGGCCCAATAATAGCAATCTTCTGCTACCCTTCAACACCCTACAGAGCATGTAGTTTTATAACTCACTAGTGTTAATTAAAAATTCAACAGCAATGTACTAAGTACAAACCATTAATAACTAAAAATATAAGAAAGTCTCTAATTTGTTTTGAAATGTTAGAAATAGTATTCTGAATTATAACCTATCCAATAGCATAAAATGGCTGATATATTAAAAAAACTGTCCTACAAAAGTAAAATTCAGTAGTCTATCTTATCAGGAAAAAATGTGTGTGGAGAAACATGACATTTCTTACTAGGTTTCACCACATGGTTGAAGACTTTGTATATAAGTGGCATTTTTAACATTGTAGACAGGTAAGGCCCAAAATGTGTTAGATTTTGAAATAGAATAAAACTGTACCTTTATGAATAATATGCTACAGTGCAATCCTTTTGTTATGACTATATAATAAAACGTTTTACTGACAAAGTTGTAGACGACTCTACACTATCAACTTCCTAACATTAAAATATGAAAAGGAAAAGCAAATAAGCATAGTTCACTTGTCAGGATTTCAACTGTTTCCAGTCAATGAAATTTGCATATACCAATTACCTTGACAAGTATGTAAAACAGAACTGACACCTTTAATGCTGCTATTTAAAACAGGTCAGTCTACAGCACCTAGAGCACTTCAGAGGCAGGTTATCGGATCATTCTTGAAATACATGATTAGGAACATTGGAATTCTGGCAGCATAATTTGCAAAGAACAACTGCAATGCATGCTATGATTGAGACATACTGAGAGCAAACCATTTTTGGAGAAAACAATCAGTAATATGGAATAGTGTGTAGTAAGAAATTTAGGTGAGGCACAGCCCCACTTGCCTCATCTAAAAAGCCACCATTGTATGTATGAATGTATGTATATGCAAATAAAAGAGGCAATAGTTACAATTATAGTTAATAACTTTTAAACTTTTAGAGTTCACTATAAACTCATCCATTGAATGAGATCCACTAACCAATCAAGCTGTTTCACTTGCTCTTGAAACTTAAGCAACTGAAACAGGTGACTACATACATGGATTCAAAATCAGAAAGAGTTAAAAAACCATTTACAAATATTAATGGTAACTAATGCTACATTTACATACATGCATATAACCACACATTGATGGAAAAGAATCTGTACCAAAATGTCAAAGAATTTACCTTGTTGAAACGTGCTAGTTCATTGATTAAGCACATTGGAGTTTTCTCTTTCATGTTTGCCATGGTTGCGGTGGACTGAATAATGCCACCACCAGCAGAGGGGGCTGTGCTGCTGGGGGCAGTGCCTCCAGTGGTTGTCACAGATGGCTGGCCTTGAGGTGGGGTGGGAGGCGCAGAGAGACTAGGAGCTGTGACCCCACTTAATGGAGGACCCTGAAGGTTCATGGGGTGGTCTCCCATAGTTCCCATGGCATGACCAGGGGGTGGTATGGTGGGAGGAGTTGGCCCAGTGGCACCTCCTGGCTGGGTTAAAGTCACTCCCACCATTAGGCCACTGCCTGCAAAATGTCAACATGTCAGCTATATTTTACTGAATTACATGATATAATTTTGAACTGTGGATATGATAAATTATTAATCTTAAATTCAACTAGTACTTTTTTTTTTCAAAAACATCACATTATGTGGCCATAATATTACAAAAATACACATTATTCACATTTCATAACTCTGAGTTTCAATCTTTTTTTAACTCACAAAGCTCTATAGTGCACGCAACACAACCTGCTTTTCTAATATTTTTCACATAAATTTTAATATTTGTACTAACAATTAAAATAAAACTTTCCTTAGCTGCTTATTTTTGAAAAAGCTCCTCAGTAATTTGGTGACTTCTCTGCTATACAACTTGAAGATTGGAAGGTGAAATATGTAATATACTCATTGTTCAAAACTCTAAAACATCAAAAACAATCTGACTGCTAAATACTGCAAACTCAGTAAAATAATGGGAATAAAGATGGAACGAGAAGCTAGAAAAGATAACAGGAATCAAAACATGGATATCCCAATTATATTTATGTTTTTGACAAATAAAAAATTAACAGTATTTATTTTAAATATTCCCTCACTGATATTAACTAGTTTTTATCAGGTACATAGTCTAGTTCAGTGATTCTTAAAACCTTATGAAACAGAATAATTGCACTCAATCAGCAAGTAAAAGGTTGACATGGAATTATATTTTTCTATCCAAGGTGAAATTTTAATCACTCTCTTATGTTCAGAATTTTTAAACATGCTTCTTCATTTTTAATATTTTCTTAACCTTCAGGACACTGAAATCCACCTGAATTAACACTCACTAGACATTTACACAAATAGTGTAGAGCCTCCTTTTACTCTTATGCCCCACTAGACAGGAAGACAAAAGTTTCCACCCCGAAACAAAACTTTCCCATACCAGAATTGAAAGCCCTAACTTGAACCACACTCTCAGACAGTGCATGCAGCAAAAACACTACTCCCTCACATTATTAATTTAACTACTTTCTCACCATACATTTGGGGAAAGGAAGCAGCTGGCACAATTGTCATACCAGTGCTATCCTTTTGATTTTTCCTTAATGATACAACTGCTGTACCTGATTTTCAAAAGGTTAAGATGGATTCTGAATACATATAAATGCTGCTTGATGCACCCCAAAAGCTAGCTTTAAAACTTTATGCAATAAAAAAAATTACAGCTCAAGCAGCTGCTTGCCACAGAAGTCTGACAGGAGCCTGTCAGTTTAATACGCAATAGAGGTCTGTGAACAAAGAGACCTCAGCAAAAAGACAACACAAACATCCATGCTTTACCCAGGACTTGAACCCAAGTTCCTGTGATCAGTAACAAAGCATGCTAACCACTCAACCACAGAACAGATTGGAGACAGTGAGCCAAAAACTTTTCACAAGACTACTATTAGCATTTGAAGAACAAACTCACCTCCACTGTACAGCAATATGCTATCTATGATATCCTAAAGTAATATGGATCTCTAATAACACATCTAAACACACAGCTAAACTGAAAATGTCAACAAGTTGAAAAAAAAAACCTTAATGCTTGCTATAAGCAGAGCTGCCAACTTTCTACAATGAAAATTACAAGTTGTAAGAATGAATATTCAGAGCAATTATAAGCACTTAAGCAAATAAATTACAGTATTTGGCACAATTTATGCAATAATTATTAATCAATGCATTATGAATACATATTAAGTACTGGTTACTAATTATTAGCAATCAAGTTAAATTTGTGTAACATCAAAAAGTACAATATATGTGATAAGACTAGGCTCAAGTGCCTGTCACAAATGCCATTTTCACAGTTCCTCACTGCCATGTGAGCCTCGATCAATTATATGTGAAAATAAAATAGGCCATCAGTTTGGTGATATTTTATCTGCTCTGCAGCAATTGTTGCATGCCGATTCAGAAAATTTTATCCAGTTTTCACTATGTGTGTCCATTATGTGTTCCATTATGTGTGTCATTTTCGTTATTATTGGATCATTTTTCACTGTTCTTTACATGATGAAAACCAAATATATTTCTCTTGAACAGCACTGTGTGTCAAAATAGTATTCTCAATCATCCATAGCCTTCTCACCACCAATCCGACGACGTGATAGGGAGGGGAGACATGTCATGGATTCATGCATGTCATTGTCTGAAACCATTTCCTTTCCTCCCAATTTGCAATATATTCTTCTTGTGTGACAAAAAAAAAACTGCTTTCAAAATCAGCATAGTTAAATTGCAAAAAAAAAAAATCGCTTATTATTAGAATAAAAGCAACTTTTAAAAACACTGATATTTGCAGGTCTGTGTCATGAATTAATTTTCCTATCTCATCACAATGAGACAAAAATCTATTTACATTTTCACAGTGCAGAAGGTCTGCAGCACACATTTTTTGATATTAACAAAATTAAACTTAAAAAATTCCCCCTAAAGTACCTGCTTGCCACAGGTCTGACAGGGTAACATGTCAGTATAATATGCCACAAAGTCTGTGAGGTAGCTGAGACCTCAGCAGAAACAAAAAATAATATTGCTTTACCTGGGGCTCCAACCCAAGTCCCCTTGATCTGTAGCAAAGTACACTAACCTCTCAGCCACCGGGAAAGCTGAATTTAACTAAATTGCTTTTAATTAATGCACAGTCATCATTTAATGATTAATAATAGATTTATTGATATATTCAATTTTGTGATTGTATCATTACAATACATAGGAAATAGCAAATAATGCTGTTAATTTTCTTTCTTCAGTTATTTTTTGGAATAAGCAGTTGGACCACTGACAGTAGCAACTTAGCATGCCACAAAGGAAACAGTGGGTTATGGCAACCACAAATCAAGTCCATGAAATGCATCATCATCATCATCATCATCCTTAAGCAGCCATGGGCTATGGAGGTTCAATCAGATTGTGCAGTTCTCAAAACACATCTGTCCTGAGCTACAGATGCAGCATCTGGCCACTGTAGACTAATTCTAATGAGGTCCTATTTGACATTGTCTGCTCACTGCATCCTAGGGTTGCCCCTCTTTCTGAGGCCTTTTAGACACATTGTTCATAAATCCATAGTTATGCATAAGGACAACACGGACAAACTAAGTCTCTCTCTGCATAATATGCTGTTCAAAGGAGGTTGCTGACTCCTTTGTCTAACTTCATCATTACTTACAAAGTTGAACCACCTAATGCCCAAGATAGCATGTAAACAACTAGAATCAAAGGCAACAAGTTTCCTGTTATCTTGCTTACAAAGTATCCAAGTTTCACAAACATAATACACCTTAGAAAGAATCAAAGTTTGATAAAACCAAATTTTAGTCTTTAGGTGTATACAACTATTTCTCCACACCATCCATTATCCTTAAAACTCTCAGCAACATCCCTATTCTATTTATCTTATGGCACACATGGAATTTAACAAAATATTTTTGGCTTTCTGTATTTTGTGGTTATTCAAAACATAGCATAAATTTCCTATAAAACTCAAAAACAAGGGTAAAATTAGCAGGGAAAATGTTTGATGGTTATGGATTATCCCATTTTTGTTAAAACATTTAAATCCTCACACCAATTAATTTTCACAGGACTTGACTGCAAGTTATTGAAATAAAGTTAGAAAATAAATACAATTTACTAAATGTTTAAGCATTAAAAATGCTGTGCTATAATATATATTCAAAGGCCATCATGTTTATACACATGAACTAGCAATGTAATTTGCAAGGTTTAACACTCATGATTTAAACTGAAAACAAATTGTTAAATATGAATCTGGCAGTGTGGCAGATATTAACACCCCCTCTTATATACACGATACTTTTGGAAGTTTTAAAATCTTTTAAGATAATCATGCTTTATTCAATGCTAAGGTAACAATGGGTAACATACAAATATTAATAATCAGGGTTCTTTAATAGAAAATAAAGTTTTTAAGCAAAAAAAAGATTCAAGTCCCAAAATTTATCTACACCAAAATCACATCTACACGAAAGACAGAAAAATTAATCCTTTAATTAAAAGTTCTCTTAAATCAGCAGCAATCAGAGAAAAACAAGCCTTTCAGATGAGCACGTTGTCCTATTCATATTCTGAAGTAAATATATTCAATATGAAAAAAAATATTCTCCAAGTCAAAATTTATGTGCCTTTGGCAATTGGTTGATTTTATTGCTAACAAATGATAGCATGGAATGTTCATTATTCAACAGGCCTGATGATGAATTTTCACACTAAATTTTGATAGGTCAATGTTAACTACAGATAACAGGAAACTTTATAGTCACATTGATAATTTTCAAGCAGCAAAGAGTTTTGAATAAGCTACAATCAAGCATATATGAATTACAAACTGTAAAAAGCAATTAAATCTTTTGCATTATTAACTGAGTTGAGTTTATGAAATATTGTAACGGGCCAAAGAAATGCAAAATACTTTTAAGTTTGGACCCTTTTTCTGATCTAATTAGTTTTATGCTCTGGATAGCTGAGACGGGGGGTAATAATTAACAAATTGCCAAAAAAATAGAATAAGTTAAATTAGGGTTCAAAATACCAGCAAGCGTTAATGAGTAAGAATCCAAAAATGATTGTCAAGTTTAAATATCTAAATATAATCAAAACTTAATTCACATTGCTCAAGAGAAAAAAATTTGTAAAGACTCAAAAGGTTTAAATAACAAACAAATTTATTTCCAAAAATCACTCACCAAAACTTCAATGAAGAAGATACATCAACTGAGCACTCTTCGGTGCTACATGCTTACGCTCTACTTACTGTCTATCTGACTCTCTCTATGTGCTATCTCACAATGCTCCTCTAAGTGCTGCTGTGACATGTCATCAGACTTTTAACAAGAGCCGAACGTGTCATGTTGCATGCCGGGAAAGACATTTACATAAAATGATGAGCGACGCAAGCTATGACGCAAGAGGAGCTGGAAAGAACTTCAGGCACCACCTTTTCAAGTGGACTTTTTCAAGAGCCATATGGCCTGCCTGAGACACATTACTCCAGTTTAGGCTTGATGATGCCCAACTAGCTAAGTAAGGTTCAGGTACCTGTGATGGCCTCTGATTAGGATTATCCACCAGCTGATATAAGGTATCCCATGCCTCTGTTCACTTAGGGCTGGCAACCCAGAAGCAAACAGAAAACACAGCAGCAGACTCTCCCTCAACAGAGGCCCACCAGTGCAGCAAGTCCAGGATCAATAATCGAGCTCAAATCCATAAACAAGTCCAGTCTAGTAGGTATAAATGGTCAGCAGGACCCTGTGAAGTTGACCACTCCTCAGCAGGGTTGAAAAAAAGAAAATAGTGGCCATAAATGACCAGATCATTAGGCCATACTGAATAGGTATCAAAAATGTCTGTCTCTGATGATAATGTTAGACAGACAATTAGTTTTCTAATCCTCAGTCTAACATGTAATCACTATACACTATTACTTTAAAATATTTTAACTTTAAATGGATTTGAAGGTTAAGTATTTGTTAAGTTACATAAAAAAAAATCAGTACAAATGCTACATTGTAGGGTTAAACAATCTGAAAAGAACAAAGTAGGCACATTTCAAACTTTGTGCCATGTTTTTTCCTCAGAATATGTTGAGAAACACTTTCTCACAGCAAAATTGACTGTTTATTACCAAGTATCACTGATTTTAATTTTTGGGCAAGTGCTCTCCACACACAGCACTATCAGAATTATCAGACATCTATACAAAATACTGAAAAATGAATCCCTTAGTTAGAAGTCCTCTTAAATCAGCAGCAATAAGAGAAAAGCCTTTTATAGGAGCACATCCTCTTATTCACAAGTGGCACACAGAACAATATAAAAGCAACATTTACTATCAATTATTGCAAAAACAGTAGAGAGGATTTATCAGGATCTTGAACATATTTCCACTTGTATTATGTTAAAAATTGTTCACTTTAAACACTGTTTTTCTAAGAGTGCATTTCTTGTTTAAAGTGAGGTAGTACAGTAGGCTATTATGAAGTTTGTAGAATTGGCTATTCACAGAAAATATTTTGAGGTATCCCTCACCAATCACAGTCTAACAGTTCAATCTTTCATGGTCTACCTCATGATTGACCAGTTTGCTTCTGCATCAAGAAACAGTATGCTTGGACTGTTCATGCAATAAACATTGCACAAATGTTCTCATATCTTATACCAATAATCACTGTAGTTAAATGACTACATAATTGGGTCAATGTGGCACATGATTGGTAGGAATTATGTATGCCATTTAAAAGCACAAAATTTTGTGAGGGCAGGACTTAAGTGTATGGGGAATGGAAAAGGTTTTGTGATTTCTGCTAAGAAAAAATTCAAGAAGTTTCTGCTATCAAGATCTGAAGCCATATGCTAACAGTGATATTTTTCAATTGAAATAGGTAACAATATGCATGCAACATGACATGTTGAACTATCTATATATAATAGAGTTTGTGTGTTTGTTTGAGCAAGGACTGCCAAACTTTATCTACAACCTCATCTTACTGTAACTTAGTACACTATTAGGGTTTTGACACTACAAAATTAGGCCCTCCCTCAAAAATTGGCCTCAAAACACCTGTTCATTTATAGCTTGGCGCAATGATAATGTATTACTTTTAACTTTCGACTCTCCATCATCATTAGAACCCCAGATTTTAGACACTTGCAGTGGGTTTTTCATCCTTACTCACCACAGCTAGAAATCTGATCTCTAAACTTTAGATAGCAAGAACTATGTGGAGCCACCACACCAAATTTGGGGCAGATCAGTAGAGCACCTGCAGAATTAGAGGAAACAAAATCTTCTGCCACCAGTGACATCATGCCTGGTACTCTGAATCATTACATCAAGGCCCAAGCAACACCAGCAATTCTTCTAAACTGAAGGACAAATTATTATATACACCCCCATAACTATAGGCAAAGCAAAAGTATCGTATCGTCAGGTGGGGTGCTGACACTGGCAATGTCTATAAATAGTGCAGGTCTCTACGCATTGGAAACCATTCATGGAAAAATAATCATGGGTAAAGGCAGCAATGTGAGTTTGACCGTGGCCAGATTGTAGGTATGAGGAAGGCCAGTTTTTCAATTACCACAACTGTTGAAAATTACAAGTCAGACTATCATTTGTGCAATGTTAACATGAAATATGGCAAAACTTCCAACCAGTGGGAGAAATGTAGATTTAAACGTGCAATTGACTCTTGAGGTGAGCACAGATTGTCCTGCATCATTACAAGGAATCATACTACTACCGTGGAGCAGATAACGTCAGAATTGAATTAGGGTGTATCCACAAGCTTATGCAGAAAGACTATCTGTCATACCATGGAAAAAATAGGCTATGACAGTCAACATCCATATTGTGTCCCCCTGTTAACTGCAAGGCACTGAAATATTAGGCTGCAATTTGCAAAGGCCTATCGCAACTGGAGTGCAGAGGACTAGAAACATGTCATTTGGTCTGACAAATTACAGTTTCAACTCTATAATGCAAATGAGAGGGTGTGTGTGTGGTGTAAACCACATGAAGCAATGGACCCAGCTTGCTAAATTGGGGTCATACAGGCAAGTGGAGGCAGTATAACAGTTTCACTGAATTCAGTTTGGAATGCATTTACATGGGCTTCCTTCCTCGCACCCGTCAAGACCTCTATCACTGGCACAAGATAGGTGAACATCCTTGCCGAACCATCTACACCCACTCGTAATGATTCTCTTTCTACACCATGATACCATCTTTCAACAGGACAATAAAAAATAAATAAATAAATACCCCCTCAAGCAGCTGCTTGTCTCAGAGGTCTGACAGGAGCCTGCCAATTTATATGCCATAGTAGAAGATCTGTGAGGATAATGCACCATATACTTCCCTAGTGACGCCAATTGGCTCCAGGAGCATTCAAGTGAGTTTACCACACTTGAATGGCCTCCTTGATCAGTGGACTTCTACCCCATTGAGAATTTGTGGGACAAATTGGATAGATCTGTTCAAACATGCCAACCCCCACCAGCAACTGTGGATGCTCTACAACAGATGATCCTCATTTCATGGGTGGCAATACCACCTCCGTGTTTTCAACACCTCATTGAGTAACACCTGGCTGCTATTGTGAGGGCAAAATGAACAGGTTATTAGGTAGGTGTATATAATAATTTGTCCATTCAGTGGTTCAATCTAAAATTACACGTTAAACAGCTGACTGACACGGGGAGCTAACAGGAGCCTGTGAGACCTCAGTAGAAGACACTAAGAGAACCATCCATACCTCATCCAAGCTCAAATACAGGTCTCACTGATTTATAGCTAAACCACTAATATACAGATTATCCCTGCACTTTGAGAGAACTAGTTTTTTTTTTTTTTTTTTGTGAAGTACCATGATTTTGCATTTCAGGAAGAAAATGCTAGCAAACATTTTGTGCTTATTATTTTAGTTGCAGTAATCTTCAGGAATGTAACTTCACAATCAGCAAGATCTTACTGTACAGCCATTTTCATTGGGTTAGTTGTTTACTAGATGGAATGGTTAAACATTGGTGAAATTTTGATGTTACATAGTGTGAAGATAAAGTATTTAGCAATGTGCATTAGGCTATATCTATTCTATCTGAATTAAGTTTTAAATGCAACTACTGTCATTTTAGATATTTAGTACATAAAAATAATGCAGTGTAGAATAACATTTTTTCGGGGTAATTGATTTAACACTATATTTCAACTAAGAACACATTTGGTATGGGTATAATAAATTTTCAGATTTTAAAATAATATGCACAGTGCAACTTTGGTAACTGTAAACTAACTTTGGCAACTTTGATATCTGTTCAATTGAAACAAAAATACAGAAAAATTATAATAAAAGTCATATAGTGGTTCTAAATATTTTTCAATCTCTATCCATTTTCAAGTTTTGGTATACCAATGATGATGCTCCTAAGGTACAAATTTAATTTTCCAATACTTGTGTTTTCAGTTACTTTCTTACTTGTGTTTCATACTTGCAATATCATATTTTCTTGCATTTAGTTAGAAAATGAGATAAGATAAACATTTTGTGGGATATCAAGTTTCTAAGGTTTCACTTTCCTTTTTTTTAACTGTTTAAGTGTCAGAAACAGATGATTCTTTTTTTGAAAATCACTACAAATGAACTTGCAACATGTTTTTTTTTTGCTTACCTAAAATTTATTTCCTTTTAAATTTTATGTTTTTGTTCAGAATAATGCTCTTTCTTTAGTATGCAATGTAAACTATCTGAAGTTGAGTTGGATTTTTAGAGAAAAAAAACCAACACTGTAAGGGGTAAATAAATGTCTATTCACTTTTCCCAATGATCTGACAAAAAAAAAGCCATTTAACTTCAAATGGATTTTTAATTTATCTTACACAATAATTTACTATAATGCTGAATTATAAAAAGATTTTAAGCTATGATACTGATATGATGCAACTTTCTATTTGTTCATTAAAGTATTTGGTTTTACTCACCTGGGTTTTTGCTGATGTTCTGAGGTGGCAGAAGAGTAGCTGCCATAGCACTAGGATTCATATTTTAGTTCTAAAACAAAATATCATGATTACACTCAATTATATAGTTTATTATGTAAGTACCAGTTCTACTTATACATGTAATTTCAGTTAACATGATACACAATATAAAATATTACTGTATGACATGACACTACAACTTACATCATATATACAGCAATTTCCCTCTTAAACAGATGAACTAGATCCTATATATGCAAGGGATTAAAATAAAAAAACATATACCACCTCAAGCAGCTTCTTGCCACAAAGGTCTGACAGAATCCTGTCTTTATACGCCATAGTAGTAGATCTACAAGGATGGCAGGACCTCAGCAGAAAGACAAACACAAACATCCATGTCTTTCCCAGGGTTCGATGATCATAGGAACCCAGGTTCCTTTGACCAGTAAGCTAAGCATGCTAACCACTCAGCCACGAGACAGCTTTCAGGGATGAAGAATTTTTTAATTCCTATGACCCAGCCAAAATTTTTGGAGCCTGGTATGGGAGCTTTAAGATTCAATTCTTTGGAAATAATCATAATCAGGCAATTCCTTAAAAGCTATTGTGAAACTTTTAATCACACTAACAACTGGATCCCCTGAACTCTCAGTACATTCTTGTATACTGTTGTCTAGAGCATTCTATTCTGACAATTATCTTATCTTAATTAAAGTTGTTTTCATCAATGGTAAAGGAATATGCAGGACAAATTAACCAGTAGTGCCTGTATGTGGCTGGGGGGGGGGGGGGGGCAAATTCCATTAATAGTTAAATACCCCTCAAGTAGCTCCTTGCCACAGAAATCTGATAGGAGCCTGGGATGCAAGAAATTCCATCAATGGGGAGGGGGGGGGGGGGGGCACAAAAAAATCCATCAACTAGTTTGGGAACTGTTCTGTTGGATATTGGATTGAGATCCGTAGAGAGCGAAGACCATTCCAATCATTGGATGCCTTTCTCCTTAAGATATCAGCTTGTCAGTCTTGTTCTATGTGGATGGACATTATTGTCCATTAGGTGGAAATCATCAACTACTGCACTAGCACAGGGCTTGACATTGGTTGATGAGTTATTTGAGCTTTTCTGAGTGGCCTTTTTTCCATATACACTAGCCACTCAACGGCCAGGTTATAAGGGCTCAGAGAAGGTTGGGAGGTATGGCAGATCCACAGGAGTTAGGAGATATAAACCTCCCATCAAGACGATTCAGCATGTTATTTAACATGCACAAGGTACGATAAACATAACGCTCTAGACCAGCGGTGGGCAAATAGCGGCCCGCTAAGAGTTTTTTGTGGCCCACCAAGACAGTCAGAAAAATCCGCCTTGAACCGAGATTTCCTTCCCGTGCGCGACCGAAGATTCGTCTCATATTTTCCACTAGGATGGCCACGACAATATGCTTGCAAAGTGTAGATATGAAAACAATTGCCCACCCCTGCTCTAGACCATGGTTCTCAACCTTTTATGCTTCACGTACCCCTGGAAATGTGTATGTAACTGGCGTACCCCTTGTACAGATAGATAAAACTATAGTTATAGAATAACAATGGGAATAAAATAAAACACACACATATAAATACACATTAAATTTTGTACTTAACTTACATCTAGTGGCTTTTGAGCTCTCATGGTTATCCCAAAACATTTTACAGCATACCCCACATTGAGAACCCCTACTCTAGACAGCAGTATATGGGGTAATGATGGGAGTTAGAGCTTAATGTCTCATCCAATGGCTGGCAGCCTGTGCAAGTCCATCAGTGTCCCCTTTCTGACAGGGTGGGTGTTTAGCAGAGATAAATCTCAAAGTTGGCACATCATCATCATCCTCAAGCAGCCATGGGCTACGGAGGTTCAACCAGACCGTGCAATTTAGTTCTCCAAGCAAGTCTATCCTGAGCTACATCTACTGCATCTAGCCACTGCACACCAATTCTAACAAGGTCCTGTTTGACATTGTCTGCCCACCGCATCCTAGGTCTCCCCTTCTTTCTGAGGCCTTTAGGCACACTGTTCATAACCCTATTCGCCAATCTATAATTATTCCTACGGGCAACATGGCCAAACCAACAGAGTCTCTCTCTGCACAATATGCTGCTTAAAGGAGGTTGCAGACTCCTTTGCCTAACCTTATCATTAATTTCAAAGTTAAACCACCTAATACCCAAGATACTGCATAAGCATCTGGAATCAAAAGATCTGTTATCTTGTTTACAAAGTGTCCAAGTTTCACTACCATAACTAACCCTAGAAAGAACCAAACTATTATACAGTCTAATTTTAGCCTTTAGGTGTATACACCTATTTCTCCACACCTCCATAGATTCTTAAAAGTCTCAGCAGCAATCCCTATTCGTCTGTTAATCTCATGCCGCGCATCACCATTATCTTTTACATAGCTCCCAAGATAATTAAACTGTGACACCTGCTCAAGACTGCAACCATTCAGATTAAATGAATTACAGCCTGCCTGACCAATTTTCATCACTTTAGTTTTCTCTCTGTTTATAACCAAACCTACTCTACTACCAGTCTCATCAACAGCTCGAACGAAAGAGTTCATCTCATCAACATCATTTGCCAAAAGAGCTAAATCATCAGCATAATCTAAATCAGAAATTTTTGTATCTCCAGACCATTTAAGTCCAAAATCTTTCCCTTGAAGTGAATTTCGCATAACATAATCAATAACCAAGCTAAAGAGAAAAGGAGACAAAATGCACCCTTGTCGTACACCAGAAGTAATGCTAAAACCAATTGCTACAAGACTTACCAACTCTCACACACGACTCGGTGTTATTATAGAGAGCTTTCATTATGTTAACTAACTTGTCTGGTATACCATATGATCTCACAATCAACCACAAATTATGACGATCAACAGAGTCGAAAGCCTTTTTGAAATCAACAAAGCTAGCAACCAAAGGTTTCTGAAACTCTAAACATTTCTCAAGAATCTGCCTAAGTGAAAATATCTGAGCCACACATCCCCTACCACTTCTGAATCCACATTGCTCATCATGCAATTGACTGTAAACCAGATTCTTAATTCTATTAAGCACAATCATGGAAAGAACTTTATCTGGAACAGAGTGGGCTGACACCCCTATAGTTATCACAAGAACTACGATCACCTTTTTTGAAAATAGGGATAACAATAGCTCTGGTAAAATCCTTAGGAACCATGCCTTTATCATAAAAGATATTCAGAATTTCAGTCATCCAAATGGTAACCAAAAACTTTCCCAGCCCTAAGCATTTCTGTAGTAATTTCATCTACCCCTGGGGATTTATTAAGTTTAAGTTTAGAAATAGCCAAAATAACTTCAGATTGTGTTATACGGCCAACATTAGAGCCCCAATGCATCTATCATTATTACAAACAATGGGAATAGAACTAACCACATTGTTTAGAACATAACTGAAATGCTCAGCCCACCTAGCCATGACAGAATCCTCACCTTCTATAACCTTACCTTGTTTATCCTTCAATCCTTGTATACCTGTCCGTTTTCTACCACACAAAACATTAACTATCTGGTACAGATCTCTACTGTTGTGCTGTCTAGCTGCTTCCTCGGCTTTGTCAGCCAAACCATCAAGCCAAAGATTCTTATCAGCAGCTAACTGATCTTTTACACGTTTATTAAGTACCATGAGAAGGCGGGGTCGGACATTAGGTGCTAGGCATGGCCGTTTCTATGCATCATCACAGATGGTTAGGTGGGCTGAGCATTTCAGAGAAGTTCTAAATATGATTATTTCTACTCCAATTGTTTGTAATAAAGATAGATGCATTATTGGCTTTAGGAATGTGATAACATTCCGAAGTCAGTTTGGCTATCTCTAAATTAAAACTGCATAAACCCTAGGGGTGGATGAAATCACCACTGAAATGCTTAGAGCTGGAAATATGTGTTGTCACATGGCTGACTGAAATTTTGAATATTTTTTTCATGATTAAGGTGTTATTCCTAAGGATTTTACTTGAGCTATTATTGTCCCAATTTTTAAAAAGGGTAATCACGTTGTTTGGGTTGTTTTACCTCTGAGCGGCACTTTTTTGCACACCATGGGCTAAATGGCCAGGTCACATGGACCCCGAAGGCTCAGAGAAGGTTGGGGAGGGGACCCACTGGAACAGCTGTTGGGAGACAGATGGTAGCTTCCCGTCAAGGCCATCCAGCGTGTTCTTTAACGTGCACAGGGTATGGCTCTCCCGCACACGGGGCCACGGCTTAACGTCCCATCCGACGGACGGCGGCCTTTCCAAGCCCATCGGTGTCCCCTACTGACCGTGGGCAGGGCGGGGAATTTTGCGGAGATAAATCTCAACGCTGACCCAGCTGGGACTCGAACCTGGGAACTACAGATTACGAGCCTGGCGCGCTACCAACTGAGCCACCCCCACCCCAGGGTAATCACAGTTCTTGTGATAATTATAGGGGAATTAGTTTACTCTATGTTTCAGGTAAACTTCTTTGCATTATTATACTTAATAGGATTAAGAATTTGGTTGGTGGACAACTGCGTGATGAACAGTGTGGATTCAGAAGTGGTAGGGAATGTAATGATCAAATATTTTCACTTAGATTCTTGAGAAATGTTTAGAGTTTCAGAAACTTATGGTTGCTAGCTTTAAAGATTTCAAAAAGGCTTTTGACTCTGTTGATCGACATAATTTGTGGTTGATTGTAAGATCACATGGAATACCTGATAAGTTAGTGTAATGAAAGCTCTCTATAACAACACTGGGTAGTGTGTGAGAGTTGGTATGTCTTGCAGTGATTTGTTTAGCATTGCTAGTGGAGTTAAACAAGGGTGCATTTTGTCTCCTTTTCCCTTTGGTTATTGATTATGTTATGCAAAATTATTTGCAAGGGAAAGATTTTGGCCTAAATGGTCTAGAGATTTCAAAATTTCTGATTCAGATTATGCAGATGATTTGGCCCTGTTGGCTAATGATGTTGATGAGATGAATTCATTCGTTAGGGCTGTTGATGAGTGTAGTAACAGAGTGGGTTTGGTGATAAATAGAGAAAAAACTAAAGTGATGAAAATTGGTCAGGCAGAGAGTGAGCTCCAGGCAAGAAAATCATTCAAGATGTTGTGATGTCAAGCTCAAGATAGCAGAGATTTAGTTGGACATGTAAATTTCGGGTCTTAATTATCTTGGGAGCTATGTAACAGATACTGTTGATGTGCAGCATGAGATAAATAGAATAGGGATTGCCACTGGGTCTTTTAATAATCTATGTAGAGTATGGCAAAATAGGTATATACATCCAATGACTAAAATTAGGCTGTATAATAGTTTGGTTCTTTCTAAGGTTAGTTATGGTAGCGAAACATGGATCCTTTGTAAGCAGGATAACTAGATGCTTGATGCTTTGGATTCTATATGCTTACACAGTATCTTGGGCATTAGGTGGTTTGACTTTGTAAGTAATGACGAGGTTAGAAGAATGAGTCAACAACCTCCTTTGAGCAGCATAATGATGTTGCTTGTATGCATAGCTGCAGATTAGCAAACAGGATTATAAACAGTGTGCCTAAGGGTTTCAAGAAAAAGGGGGAAACCTAGGAAGCAATGGGCAGACAATGCCAAAAAGGACCTTGCTAAAATTGGCCTAGAGTGGCCAAATGCAGCAGCAGTAGCTCAAAACAGACACCTCTGGAGCGGAAAATTACATAATCTGGTTGGACCTCTGTAGCCCATGGCGGCATTAAGATTTTGTATGTATGTACTGTGACTTAAACCACTATCTTTTAATACTATTCTACTATTATTTATTCCAACACTGGAGATTTTTCTGCAATATACTTCAAATGCAGTGGCAATAATAAAAGGAAATAAATGCCCCCTTAAGCAGCTGTACCACAAAAAATTCCCTATTCCCCTGTCCTAGCAACATTTATTTTTCCAAACCTATAATACTTTGTCATCATCATCATCATCCTCAAGCAGCCATGGGCTACGGAGGTCCAACCAGACCATGCAATTTAGTTCTCCAAGGAAGTCTATCCTGAGCTACATCTACTGCATCTGGCCACTGCACACCAATTCTAACAAGGTCCTGTTTGACATTGTCTGCCCACTGCATCCTAGGTCTCCCCTTCTTTCTGAGGCCTTTAGGCACACTGTTCATAACCCTATTCGCCAATCTATAATTATACAAAAGTGACAGTTTTCAAAATGCTAACCTCTGGGGGGTTTTTTTTAGTATAATGAAAGATATTCAATAATAAAAGTTGTTTTTGTTAAATACAGATTGGCAGTGTGTTATTAATTTTCCTGCAGATAAGCTATTTAGCTTTGCAGGTCAAAGTGTAAATGTATTTGTATTCTTTACTCTTATGAATAAAAATTATATTCTATTCTAAAAAAAAAGGAACCTGGATCTATAAAAAGATTTGGGGGGAGGGGTTAAGATTGTGTCAGAAACCTGTTCCAGTATTAACTTTTCCCATCCACTTTAGTAGCTTTTTCAGAAATTTCTGAAAACTATGTGTAATATTTTTTTTGCCTCCTTTCCTCCACTTACTAGCAAACTCAAGGGGGGGGGGGGAGGACACCCCTTGCTCCCTCATCTAGATCCAGCCCTAGTGATAAGTAATTTATTAACAAGTTATTTTTTTCTTCCCAACTTTTAGATTCAATTAATTTTATATCCTGTTTTATAGTAATATGGTATTTTAGTAATAAATTATCACAGGAAAAATCCTATAGACAAGGAACAATTTTTTTATTAATATAGGTGCATATTATTACGTACTAGATGATTTAACCAGCTTGGTCAGATTGTTAAGTTCAAACTGTTTAAAATATGTAACAAATAATATTACTTATAAAACAAGTTTTCTTTTGACACAACTCATTACAGTCAATTCCAACGTAATTTCCCTTTCCTTTTTTTGTGGAGATAGAAAGGAGAGGGCATAATTTGTAGTAGTCCATAATATTCCTCAGATTAGAAACTTTCTTCGAGATGTTCCTCTTTTTGATTTAAACAATATTTGTTCAGTGTTAAAAGTATTATATAAATGTTGGAGTATTTAACAGGCTAAAAAAATGAATCACAAAATTAAAACAGGTTAAAAGATCAGAGATCATAGTCGACTCGAGTACCGGGCAAGTCAACTTTGATCTCTGGTTTTTAACTTTTTTTCAGGTTTAATCATCTAAGCTGAATAAAAGTTACAAGTTTATTTTCAGAGAAGGGTTAAGCTATTCATATAATTGCATTTTTTAAAAGCAATTTGGGCTTAATTCCCATATATATATAGCATAAAGGTATAAATGTAGCCTTAGGTAAGTACTGAAAGTTACAGACTATTTATATTTAATAAAAACAATACTCCCTCAAGCAGCTGCTTGCCACAGAGGTGCTTAAAGCATTACAGATCCTAGGCCAGAGCTTCTTGTGCTATTCCTTGAACATCTTTTTTAATGGAAGGAAATATCTGTTCACTCCCTAAGTGATCTTTAAACTACTTTCCATAAAAAGATCACACTCCTGCACTTTGTATTAGCTCTTTAAGGAGTTGAAATATTTTGCTGAACTTAACATAGGCTTCACAATGCTTGCTCACTCTCTTCTGGGGCGGGGGTGACAGGAGCCTGTCAGTTTATATGCCATTGCAGAAAATGTAAGGAATAAGGTGAAACCTCAGTAGAAAGACAACACAAACATCCATGCCTTACCTACAGGTTGAACCCAGATCAGTAACCAAGTGTGCTAACCACTTAATATGAACATGCATGGGACAGCTCATAATATTTAGTTAATGCATATTCCCTATTATTGTGTTAAGTACGAAATGGGATGATTTCTTCTTTAGTGATATGCTCTGCTTAAAATTGTTGTCTCTGAGATTATCTTCTTGTTTTTCTTAATAATGCAAATGATTGTGCATTGTTTACAATATTTCGTATTTCAGGCATGTTATCTCTAATGGGATTATTAAATTCTGGGGTCTTTTTCCCACATCAAATTGGCAGTGAATTCTTCACAATAATTTGTGTTTTTTAGGCTTATCTCTGATGGCATTAATTCCAAAGGCTTTTTTATGCCATGTATTGGCAGTGAATTGTTCGATAATTTTTCAGCTTGTTGTCTGTGATGTGATTACTTAGTTCCAATATTTTTTTTTTATACTGTAGATCAACAGTGAATTGTTTACACTTGTTTTTTAGGCTTGTTATAAGATTGGTTTGATCTGGGGAGCCATGGCTTAACATCCCATCCAATGGGCGGTAGCCTTTCCATGCCCAATGGTATACCCCACTAACCGAGGGCAGAGAGGGGAGTTTTGCGAAGATAAATCTCAATGGTGGCCCAGGTGACTCAAACCTGAGAACTACCAATTACAAATTTGGTGTTCTACTGACTCCCCCCCTCCTGCTCCATATCATAGGAAGACTCGGATTACACTGGTAAATGTAAGATTAATAAATTAACTAATCTGGCAGGATTTTCTTCCTATTTGAACACTTCACAGCACTCAACAGAATAGCTTCTGTTTTTTTTTTTTATAGTATACTGAGATTTATACATTCCTTAGTACAGATTCATCATGTAAGGAATTTGACTGTTTTCAATTCCTTCTCTTTCACAGAATTTTAAGACATAGTAAATGTTCTATCTCCTACTGAAATTGCAAGAAAATAAGGTCTTGCATTTGTGATCTCCATAAATATGCAGCTACTATTTTCCAGCTTTTGACAGGTCTCAATGATTGATAAGCAGGTCACCTCCTCCAAAGGCACATCTTCAACAATGTAGGGCCTTTATAATGGGTGCTGGAAAGGGATCTTGCATCAAAACCCAAGCATACCTTCAGCCAATCCTGCTCAAACGAGTTCAAGAGCATAAAAATTAAATTCATTCTTTGATGAATCCACAGTAAATGCAACCTATTTTCCACAATACCAATTTAGTTTCCTAAACCATATTCCTTTCAAAAATGAGTTTTTTTTTAAATCTTGATCAAAATCCATTGGAATGAACAAATTTGAAGTCAAAATCTTGATGCTGAACGTTTACGAAACCAAATTTGAAAATTATTTTCCTGAAGTCAAAGAAATGAAAATCTCAGGAAAACTCACTATACAATTATGATATCAATTAAAATGAGTTAATGATTCACATTTTAAAATGTATTTAGTTTTACGCCTTTCCTAATCAATAATCAAAAACAATTATTGAGATTCAGATACTAGCCGCCATTTTTTACGGCCTATGAAAGTTGCTCTTACCTTTATTTCAAATATATATTATTACAGTCTTACTGAAAGAAGAAAATTATATCAGGCAGTGGCTTTACTTATGGCCAACTCTAACCAAAAACTATCAGTCTGCAGACCACTGAACAATGGCAAACAACAAAGAAAATATTACATTAATATTCGTCCATTTTCGCCTGCACCCAAGATGCCGACAATCCGGGGAGGTGGTAAAAAGTGTTGCCAAATCATGATCACTTCATTTTAAAACCGTTGAAATATGAGTGAGTGAGTGAATGAATGTGTCCACGTGAAGTGGACCAAATCTGGGATTTATGGCCATTTCGCCTTTTATCCCTAAGTAAAGAAATGACAATCGAAAATTGAGGCTAATAAGATTAAAACGCAAGAAATCATCTAGAAGCTAAAACGAAAGTTTCCAGAGCAAGGACAAGAGCGGCATTTTTGAGAGTAAAAATGTCACTAAGAGACCAGGGAATGGGAAAAATAGTGTTTTTTTTTTCTATAGGAAAGGTACATACGCTGCCGATCCAGTTCATAATGATTGCATTAAATAATGTAGTGAAAGGTTGATTCAATGTTATTGCAGAATAGATAAAGAAGTGTCTCGGAAAGTTTACACCTGAAAAAAAATCATTGAGAGGAGCAACCTCACCTCGAAGATGAGAGATGAGTATTTCTGAGGAACGTTAAGTACACGTGAATGTCCTTTTGGATTGAAATCCCCGAAGATGTGATAATCGTGTGCCATAATTTGAGGAATTCCACTCAATTCCTAGAGTTCGGGGAATATATTTGGAAACAGCTGCTAAACCATCTTCCAATTTTAGCTTGTCTGTCCGCATCTTCATTGATGTCGATACTGTGATGTCCAGGAACCGAGATAAAAAGTGGATGCTAGAAACCATTTGAGACGTTTTCATAATTTGGTTATAGAAAGAATTTCAGAGTGAGGCTGAGAAGAGATATTAAGCAGACCGGAGAGAACAACTTTGCTGTCGGTTAAAATGATGTAGTCTTTAGCCTCGGTTGTGAATTTTTTAAAGCGATTCGAATTGCTTCAGCATCTGCACTGAAAGTGGAGAAAATATTATGTCGATTGAGAGCTACATTCACTTGTAATTGTGGACATACAATGTCTAATCCCACACCACTGAGGGATTTGGATGCTTCTGTCGTACAAGTTTGAAATCATGCAAAATTGCATAAAGAGGGTTCTCAAATGAACGTTGAAACGGAAACTTATTAGTTGTAATCTAATAGACTTAGAATAGAATTGTAATCTAATAGAGACATAGTCCAAGGGAGTAATTCAATATTCTGGAAGAGGGATTGACGTCAGGGGTCTGAGCGGCCATCATTAGGTCATTAGCTACAAGCAATTGCGAAGTCTTCCATTTATAATGGTTCAGATAATTCGGTGCTTGACATGCATTGCGAAATGATGAAGCATGAGGGAAGCAACGTTCTTTTATATACACTTTGCTTGCCATCAGGCGAGCTGCGATATTCAAAGGCATAGTGCAGGTTAATGCATAAAGAACGGAGAGAGGTGTAGCTCTGGGTAGTCCGGTGGCTGTTTGTAAGGCAGCGTGATAAGTTGTGTTAATGATGTTTCATTGTGATTGTGGAGCAGAAGATAAAAAATGACCACAGTATAGAAATTTGGCCTGTATAGTGGCGTTTGTAATTGCAAGGAGTGTGGTACTAGGAATATTATGTTTCTTGGCAGCAATACTCCGTATGATGTTGAGAACGGAGATGTAAAAGAGTACAGAGATGTGAAAAATGATTCTTCGAGGATCCTGTTTCCTGAAGATGAACTCCTAGATCATTCACCCATGAAATGGGACAATTATGTACGTAAAGAGGAGATCGTATTTCCATCTTTCTTCGGGTTACAAGCATGACCGAGCTTTTGGGAGCTGAAAAAGACAAACCCCCAAGATTTAGACCACTCAGCAATAAGTAAAAGATTATCTTGATATCTTTTGAAAAGAGAATGGAAGTTGGCACCCGAGCAAAAGAGGATGATGTCATCGGCATGTATGGATATGGTGAAATTATTAAATATTCGGCTCCGTAGATCAGATCGAAAAACGTTAAACAAGAAAGGTGAGAGCACACTATTTTGAGGAATGCCAATAATTGGACACTGAATATCCGAAAAGCGTCCACGCCATCGAGTCCGAAATCTTCGATTCATCAGGTAATTAGCAAACCATTTGTAGCAATTACCTTTAATTCCAATTTGAAGAAGTTTATGAAGAAGGGCAGGAATGGACACAGAATCCTTTTCTCATTGAATATCTAAATGTAAAATGATCGCAACATGCTTACGCTGGAGAATTTCATTAATATTGAGGAGATAATGAATCCCCAGTACCTTTAAATGGCACTGAACCATGAATCTCAGTTGGAAGAAATGATGCGTTAATTGGGATCCATGATAGACGTGACCAAATTATACGTTCGAAATCTCGCCATGATTTACGTTAAAGCGACAGGTATGTATGAAGAAATGTCAGTTCCATCGTTACCTAGTTTTTTGATGGGATTAAGGGTGGATATTATCCATGGTTGAGAAATAATGCCAATTGACCATATTTGATTAAAGGTGATCAATAGTTGTTCCAAATGGTTTTCAGGAATCTTCTTAATCACAGTTTCCGTGATGCTGTCTGAACCCGGAGGCATTTTTCGTTGCCGTTGTATAAAAAAAATACCCCCTCAAGCAACTGCTTGCCACAGAGGTCTGACAGGAGCCTGTCAGATGGCAGGACCTCAGCAGAAAAACGACACATACATCCATGCCTTTCCCGGGACTCGAACCCAGGTCCCTTAGATCAGGAGCCAAGCGCGCTAACCACTCGGCCATGGGACGGCTAGCGTGTTTTAATTCTGAAACGTGAAAAGGCAAATCTAGGAGTGAGAGAAATCAAATCCAGACGGAGGGATTTCCGTATGCTGTAATATAGGACCAGTAGTCGCCATTGAGTGGCAAATAAATTAGCTTGTTCCTCAGCTTGGGAGATAATGGTGGAATTTTGAATGAGGAGATTGGTGGATGTGAAAGAATGATATCCTAGAAAATGTTGAAGTCGACGATAGTGTGAGAATATGTTGGTGGATGACCAAACAATGACAGAATATACAGAGATGTGAAAAATGATTCTTCCAGGATCCTGTTTCCTGAAGATGAACTCCTAGGATTTTTAGAGTAATCATCCATGGAATGGGACAATTATGTAGGTAAAGAGGAGATCGTATTTCCATCTTTCTTCGGGTTACAAGCATGACCGAGCTTTTGGGAGCTGAAAAAGACAAACCCCAAGATTTAGACCACTCAGCAATAAGTAAAAGATTATCTTGATATCTTTTGAAAAGAGAATGGAAGTTGGCACCCGAGCAAAAGAGGATGATGTCATCAGCATGTATGGATATGGTGAAATTATTAAATATTCGGCTCCGTAGATCAGATATACGATTCCAATATCTCTGTTTTTCATGTAAAATAGTAGATTTGAGTTTGACTACACTGTGTTTATATTTCATCCAGTCAGACCTGAGCAATGATGATCGAGAAATGGAAACTCTTCTATGTTTGTGTGCCAGCGCTTTCTGGCATTTTGAATTCTACGTTGAGTCCATGATTTTCTATGATTTCTGCAATTTATAATGGCTGCTTCCGCTGCCATAAGGATTTGCCGTTCAAAAACTTCATATCAAGTAGCAGAAAAATCAATTTTCTCCAAGAATCGTTGAAAGGAACTGTAGTCAATTTGCTTGTTCCAAGTGAAGGATTCAAGATTCTGAAAAGAACAAACATGACGACGGGAAATCTGTATGAGAATAGCATAATAAATACTCCCCATCATATTCATGACGATCTACTCATGTTGAAGGGAAAACACACCAGGAGATATCTAAAAATATAGTGTCAGAAAAGAAGGTTAAGTCGATACATGAAGAAGTTAAGAAACTCTGTCTTGTGATTGCACCAGAATTTAATAAGCACTTTGATGTGTCTTGAAGCCATGAGGCAATATGGATTCCGGGATGGAAGTAAAAGATAAACCCCATAACGCATGATGGGCGTTAAAGTCACAACCAATCAGTGAGATCCGAGATAGGGTTGGGTTGGGTTGTTTTACCTCTGAGCGGTGCTTTTTTGCACACCATGGGCTAAATTGCCAGGTCACATGGAGAGACAAGACAGAGAAGGTTGGGGGAGGGGACCCACTGGAACAGCTGTTGGGAGACAGATGATAGCCTCTTGTCAAGGCCATCCAGCGTGTTCTTTAACGTGCACAGGGTATGGCTCTCCCGCATGTGGGGCCAGGGCTTAACATCCCATCCGACGGACAGCGGTCTTTACAAGCCCATCGGTGTCCCCTACTGACCGTGGGCAGGATGGGGAATTTTGCGGAGATAAATCTCAACGCTGACCCAGCTGGGACTCGAACCTGGGAACTACAGATTACGAGCCTGGCGCGCTATCGACTGCCCTCCCCCCCGCCCCCCGAGGTAGGGAAGATTCCAGATATTCAAGAATGTTTACACCATAAATTGCATCTGGGATATAGACTTTAGCAATAAATAATGACTTGTGACGAAAAAATAATTCAATTGCCATGAATTCTCCTAAGAAACAAGATGGATCATCTGGAACTTTGAGTAAGCAGCTGGAAAAAGAAACTTTAACAGCAATCATGATGCCACCACCACGTCCATTAATACGATATTTCCGATAAATGACATAATTCGGAATATTAAAACGACAAACAGAATCTAACCACGTTTCCTGTAATAAAATTACATCTGGGCAAAAAGAAAATTTTGAAAGAAACAGGAGAAAGGAATTTGCTCGAAGACTTCTGGCATTCCATTGTAAAATCTCTAGAGACATTCTTTGTGTCTCTAGAGACTCTTACGGGCACTCTTTGTAAGTCTATATTCCTCTTAAGACAAGCAGCTTTCCTATAATCAGATGCAGAAACAAAACGCAGCGTTCAAATTAGCAAGTGCTAAAGAGTATACATCAGTTTTTTGCTAAACGTTTTTCCAATATTTTGTGAGACTATATGTTTATTTAAAGAAACGTTTTGTAACAAATATATTGTGTTAAATGCAAAAACACAATTTCGTTGCATTTTATCCTATCTAATTGTATTGAAATCATTAAATTTAACTACGCAAGTCTTACATTATAAACAAGAGGTAACGGATTGGGTAATTTTATCTACGATTCTACAGTGTCGCAAAATATTCTTACAAATCTAGGAGGTTGCATTGTCAAAAAGTGTGAGAACCACTGGTAGACACATTTTTGTTATTTCTTTAAATTGGAAACTTAAGTTCATAACCTCTCATGAAGCTGCACCACAAGTTACTATCTAGATTAGCATCCTGAACCACTGTATCCTTAGCTGAAAAATTAATTGTGCTAATGGAATTGTGATGGTTACCCTTCACTATAATGTTTCTTAACCAGTTAATTTATTTAGGTTATAATTATTATTTAGGGTTCTTAACTTTTTTTTTAAGCCATCATCGATTCTGCTTTCCATTAGCTTGAGTTGCTAATCAGCAACCTTTGGATTGATTGCCCTAAGCGTCTGCTACAGCGAGTGTTAAGTTTACAATCGGTTGCATCAATCTCAGTTTCCGATTACTTTGGTAAATGTGGTTCACTGACCTGTTTGTAAGCCACGTGCCAGCATTTGTCGATGTTAATATGGTTCCTGCAAAGTTAATAAGTTCCTAGAAGCTTGCTTCATCCAATGACATTTTGGAGCAGCCAAATATCCTACACCATATAGTGATGCAGGAGGTATCCAGGGCCAAATAAAGGTCCTCATGGACTGTTGGCACTGCTGTTTCGTAGGCTTTTTTGACGAATGCTTTTCTATGGGTGTATCGATTTCATTGAATAGATGAATGATCAAAATTATGATGAATAACTTTTCTCAGATAGCGAAACGGTATGTAACAGGCCTGAACAGCTGATTTAATCACTTTTTAATGATTTAATTACTTTACACCTTTGTTATAGATTAATCATGTGAAAAAAATTATGTTAAAAAAAATTCTTAAGCCTACGCATTGTGCCTATTCTGGGTTATCATGTAATGGAGCTCTGGTTTATCATGTAAGTAAGATGTACAGATCTGGTACATAATTCAGCCACTGAAACTGGCCGATGGTGCATCAATCTTAATGTAAAACCCGTTTTCCTGTCTTTCCTCTGAAACATTCTGGGCAGTATGCTGCACCATGATAATGCCTGTCCTCACTTTAAGCATGTTACTATGGACAGCAAATATATCTTAGACTCCCTACATGGTCATTATGATAGTAGACCAATCTCTCAGCAAAAGTGTCTTGGACTTTATTAAAAGAGAATTTGCAGTCACATTGTTCTCATATCTTACGAGAGTTGCAAGAACAGATAAATTCTGTGTGTGGACAAATATCCCCACAATACAATTAATGGTTTGAATGAAAGTATATCTTAACATCTCAATGCCTATATTCCGGTCAGAGGAGGACGCACTGTTTATTGAATAAAATCTAAGATTTTCACATTTACGTTTCCAACTGATATCTCTCTAATGCTTATGAGATTTCATGCTATTCGGTCATTATCTTCGTGGTCCTGCAAATTTTCTGTTCGATTGCTTGGATTAGGGGTTCTCAACGTGGGGTACGTTGTAAAATTTTTGGGGTTATGCTGTGAGAGCTAAAAAGTCGCTAGATCTGGTAACAAAATCAGTGTTTTATTTTATTCCCATTGTTATACTCTAAGGCATGGATGTACGTGTCGTTTGTCTGCTGAGGTCCTGCCATCCTCTCAGACCCTCTACTATGGCATACAAACTGACAGGCTCCTATCAAACGTCTGGCAAGCAGCTGCTTGAGGGAATATTTATTTATTATTTATTTATACTATAATTATAGTTTTATCTATCTATACAATGGGTACGCCAGTTACATATACATTTCCAAGGGATACGTGAAACATAAAAGGTCGAGAACCACTGGCTTAGAGTATGAACAATGGCCATGTTGTTTTCCCCAAGAACTGTTAATGTCGATGACATTGACTATATATGAAATAACATAAATCGAAGAATAATGACGCAGACTACGAAGTGAAGATATTTTTTTAATCTGAGTGGCATAGCGAGTGTTACCACAGTCTTTTTTTTTTTTGATTATGCGAAAAGAAATTACTGAACTGAATGATATTCAAAGGACCTTCGAAAAGATAAAAGGGATATTAAAGTTAAATTAATTGCAACATCGGTATTTTCTGACCAATATTTATAATCCTTCTTTCAGAAGTTTCTTATTTCTTGCTATAACCTTACTCTCTTCCGTGAAGAGTGGAATATCTGAAATAAAACGCAAAGAAAAGATGAAGTGAGAACAGGAAAACGTAATGCAGCTTTAATGTTCGATTATTGAGAATATTTAATTACATAATATTCTACAGATAAAAAGGACATCTCTAATCCATAGCTGCTCTAAATTTATTTACATGTGTGTGTGTGTATTTCGATATTGCACACACTATTCTCAAAGTCAGTACTAAGCAATATTAAAATAATATTGATATAAAAGCTATACACATATAACAAAGATAGAAAAACGGGAAAAAATGTCTCTGACGATTGGTTCATTTATTATTTCCTAAAATAGTTTACTTCTAAGTCTAAATGATTTTCATATATCAAGTGCCAATATCTGTGGGATAATCCAAATCATGGCCTCTGTCTGTAAAAATGTATATGAGAAAAACAGAACTTTCGACAGTTATTAATGGTGCCTAATTGTGAGAAACGGTTCAGATTATAATCCAGGGATTCTTAACATGGGGTGGCCCCACCTCCAGGGAATGTGGAAATAGGGTTTAGAGGATATGAGAGGAACATTTGAAAAACGGAATTATTCGTTTTTCAAAAATAAAGCAAACAAGGAGACTTGTAAACGGGGAGTGAGGATAATTGATAGTAGTACGAAGTTTCCATACGTCACTGCAAAGGGTGCAGGAAACTGTCCATTCTAATTCTGACGGAAGACGCAAACACACGGCCAATACGGGGAATATGGTCATATTCAGGCAAAAATGAAGCTACTGCAAATGAAAATTCGGTTTATGTTTTGATATTAAAACTGTGCAACATAGGGCCAGATTTATACCACAGGTAGACCTAGACATTCGAAGTGTTAGTATGCCCTTTTGTGCACTAGTTATTTTTATTTGTTATAAAAAAATAATATTTTTGTTTTTACAGCGCGAAGAAAGGAAATAATGTAATTGAAATGGATGTAAGAAGTTTAATAATAAGTATTACAGTTTTAAGAAATTGTAAAATTAAGTTAATTAACAAATATTACACATAACTTATAATATTCAGCAGGAAGTTACATTTAAAAATCAAATTATTCATTTCACATTTTAACATTTTTTCTTCCTGGCTCTTTTGATCTGGGAATGAACAAATTACACTAAATTATCAAAAGTATTGGGACATTTGCATGTGGTGTGAATAAAAAACTGTATTCAAATCTCCCTTACTTTGAATTAAATCTTTTTATATCAAACGTTTAGAAGAGATAGAAAATCTAAAAACATTCGCTAAATCTAGATTTTGAGCAATATTAATTTAATATTAAAAAAATATTGAAACTGAAACATTTGACATCAGTGTTGCTTCTCGTAAGAATTTACCTTAAAATTATAATAAATCGTTTATTGAAATGAATTCAAAGGTTTGGGAAATATTTCTCACTTTACATTAATTTTGAAACAATATCTAGGACAATGAAACAGAAAATTCTGCTGTCAGACATTTCAGCTGCAATAAGTTTTCCATTATTAAGCGAATATTTTCTGGAATAGAAATTTGGATGAAATTGATTGAGACCAACAATATAACTTCTGCAATCATATTCTGTAAAAGAGCTTAATTCCAATGTTAGGGAGTTATGGCCGTGGCCAAGTGGTTAGCACATTTGGCTACTGGTCATAAGGGCCCTGAGTGAGGCATGGTTGTTTGGTTTGCATTTTCTGCCGAGGTTCCGCCATCCTCACGTACCTTCTACTATGGTGTATAAACTGACAGGCTCCTGTCAGATCTTTGTGGCAAGCAGCTGCTTGAGGAATTATTTATTTCATTATTATTTTTTTCCCTCACATAACATGGAAGTATCCCAATACATTTGATAACATAGTGTATTTCCTCAAAATCCATATTTTTTAAGAGTTTTTTCCATTGTCAGGAAAAAGAGAGAGCACTTTGAGAAGAAAGCAATTGCTCTCCATAGATACTTATAACGAGTTAAAATTAAAATAGACACAATTTTGTTGCTACTTAAATAAACAAATTGTAGCATTTAAATGACTGTGCCTCTATTAGGTTGGCACCCCTAGGCTAGTGCCTAACGTGCCTAATTTAAAATATAACGTTCCTTTTTGAAATATTAAAACAGTATAAATAGTTATGTTTATTTAATATGATTATGCTCACTTAATATGATATTATATTTCGAGAAACGTATCGTGGTTTAGAAACAAATAATATTTCTTTCAACTCACCCAGATGCTTTGATAAGAAATCTAACATAAGGCGGGTCGTGATATCCATAACCGTAAATCTGTCTGTGCATAAGCCTACTCCTGCCACCACTCGTAAACAAGTGTTGCCAACAAAAGGAATGTCGCACTGGTCCCTATGGCGTGCATTTCTGAAACAAAGCAGAAACATGAATTGTTCCCACAGAGTGATAATATGAAAGATTTGTTGAATAGTTACATGGACAATAACAATATGATTTAAAAATAGAATTGTAGAAACTCTCTTTGTAACAGATTAAGTTCACTCAAACCTGTGATGTCAAATAGGCTGGGTGAAATTTCCTCTTTTTCCCTTTCACACATAAAACCAATATACATGATTCTTGAGGCATTCTTGATGATTCTTTTTCTAGAGTTGAATTGGGACTCAGGTTCATAATATCACAGACAACTTCTGGCTTACTCGAGCTTTGTCATAATTTAAATTGGTAACATTTCTTGCAATTGAGGGGAAAAAATAACCAAATGTATTGAGATTTTTTATTACAATTTCGATCTCTTTATCAGTGTTGAATAATTAATAATAAACACCTTTCAGCCTCTGGTTTTTTTTAGATATTTCCTCTGTTTCATTAATGAATAGCCTAGAGATAAATAAAGATGTTACTCCAAAAATTTCTTTTTCTACGGAATGTTCCTAAATATTCTTTGCTCTAAATAACATTCAAATTTGACTTTTTGTCATCAAATAATTACAATAATTTTCAAGTTTAGAATACGAAGAATTAAAATATGATTTAGTGACATGAATTTCTGTATATGTATTTTATGATATGTCGGAGAAATTTTGTTTGCTTAATCGAGACTGGGTGGGGTGTGTTCAATAATTATCAAAATGGTTTTGGCTCCGGGGGTTCCAGTAAAATTAATAATAACTATCTATATCAGGGGTGGGCAATTGTTTTCGTATCTACACTGCGCATGCGTATTGACGTGGCCGTCCTAGCGGAAAATACGAGACGAATCTTCGGTCGCGCACGGGAAGGAAATCTCGGTTCAATCAAGGATCAATTTCGGCAAATTGCCCCCAATCAATTTCGGCAAATCTCAAGGCGGATTTTTCTGACTGTCTTGGTGGGCCACAAAAAACTCTTAGCGGGTCGAATGTAGCCCGCGGGCCGCTATTTGCCCACCCCTGATCTATATGTAGAAAACAGAGTCTCTGTGTGTGTCTGTTCTACATCTCCTCCCACCAAATATCTTCCTCCTAGGCGATCAGAGCCAATACCACCAAATTTCTTCTATAGCTTCATCTCACCCTAAGTTAGTGCATTGTCAGGATTTTGACAAATTAAGCCCGGCCGAAAATGTTAGTCGCTAAACATCTGTAAATTGATAACTTAGCTCATTGATAATGAGGGGCTGGGGGGGGGGGGGGGCTGAGTCGGTAGCGCGCCAAGCACGCAATCTAAAGTTCCCAGGTTCGAGTCCCAGCTACGTATTGAGATTTATCTCTGCAAAGCTCCAGACCCTGCTCACAGTCAGTAAGGAACATCCATGGACTTGAAAAAGCCGCCGTTCGTCAGATTGGATGTTAAGCTGTGGCTCCGTCTGTGGGAGAGCTATATCCTGTGCACGTTAAAGAACACACTGGATGGCCTTGATGGGAGGATACCATCTGTCTCCCAACAGCCTCTTTTCCGTGGGTCCCCTCCCCCATTCTTCTCTGAGCCTTCAAGGTCCTTATGACCTGTCATTTAGCCCATGATGTGCAAAAAAGTGCAGCTTAGAGATAAAACAACCCAACTCATCGATAACGGATTATTCCATTCGACTCCCATTCATAAGGTAGGTGATGGCAGCACCCCAAGAAGTTTTGGATCCTTGCGGTAGGTTCAGTCCCGACCCATGACAGCTAGAAACCTGACCCAGATAAAGACACAACCAGGTGTGACCAGCCCACAAAATTCGGGACCAATCGGTCGACTAACTGCGGAATTACGGGCAGCCGAAAACTTCTGCCACAGGTGATATCGTTCTGGAAGTGAACGAGTGTCTATGCCTGCTACTCTAAGTCATCGGATCGAAGCCGTTGTGGTGAGCATTTCTGCTAATTAGTAACAATGACCAAATGGATTATCACAGAATGTTCTCTGATAGGACCATACTAGGAGGAAGGTATACGAAGTAATGATTGTAAAATAACGCTGTGATTTTTATGTGACATTATTTAGCAAAATAAAACACTGTAACACTAAAACGAATGTAAAACACGTGTATTGCGTTATCTGGGTAGAGATTACCTTCTGAAAAAAAATACCAGAATGGCGTTTTGGTCCACTCTAGTTTCTGTACAGTCGCTTAAAAAAGTATCCGAACACCATGGTTCATTACAGAATTCAGAAAAAATATCTGGCAACGTTTTTTTTAGAAATCAGTGATCTGGCAACCTTCGTGTCACGTGATTACAGAATTCAGGAAAAATATCTGGAGCGTGTACAGCAACTGTACACGCTCCAGTTGCCGTTCACAGCAAACTGGAGCGTGTGCAGTTACTGCACACGCTCCAGTTTGCTGTGAACGGTAACTGCACATGCTCAATATTTCCGTGAGTGAGCCCACACGATCTACGTCTTTGTGAGTTCACACGATCCAATGTGCTGTGAACATTAACTGCAACCGCTCCAGTTTGCTGTGAACAGTAACTGCACACGCTCCATATTCATTGCATTATATATTCATACGCATTATACATATTAAAAAATATCCGAACACTATGGTTGATGACAGAATTCAGAAAAAATATCTGGCAACGATTTTTTTAAGTATTAGTGATCTGGCAACCTTCGTGTCACGTCATCATTCAGTCACTAATTTCTAAAAAAGTCGTTGCCAGATATTTTTTCTGAATTCTGTAATCAACCATGGTGTTCGGATACTTTTTTGAGCGACTGTACCAGTTCCGCTCATGAATAGGGCGACTACTGCATTTAAAAGGTTTTCCCAAAATGCACACAAATGCAGGTCATTACAGAAGAATACCATATTTTAAAATGTTACATTTTATTAAAGAATTAAGTAACAAGAGTATTTGAGTGTCCAAAAGGTCAAGAAAGTATCAAAGTTTCCTTGTTCTGAAGACATGGAGTTAGGAACATACATATTGTTGCTAGCAGGTTCGGATCTAGAAAATAAATCGAGAGAGGGCGGGGGAAGGGGAGGGGGGGGAAGAAACACAATCTAGCGGAGGAAATGTAAATTGGGGGTAGGGGGCAGAGACTGGATTTCCAACATTTCCAGTCCGTTTTACAAGTTTTAATTTTTTTTTTAATGCATGAAATGTAAATAAGTTAAATAATTCTTTGCCTCTATTACCCTTACTAGCATTCTGAAAGGGGCAACCTCGCCCCCCTTGGTATCCCCCCCCTGGATGTTAGTAATACCTTAAATTTTCGAATCATTGAATTGGTAAAGGTGAACTTACCTTGTGACTTCCGAGAAATCCGATTCATTTCGAGAAATCCAAGTCATTTCTCACCTTGAACTGCTTTCTTCGAAAATACATTAAAAGCATCGTTTATTCCAAAAGATTCCTAATTTTATTTGAAGGAGTGCTACACCAGACTAGCCGTCCCGTGGCAGAGTGGTGGCTACTGATCTGAGGGACATGGGTTCGAGCCCCGGGTAAGGCATGGTTGTATGTGTCGTTTTTCTGCTGAGGTCCTGCCATCCTCTCAGATCTTCTGCTTTGGCATATAAACTGACAGGCTCCTGTCAGACCTCTGTGGCAAGCAGCTGGTTGAGGGGGTATTTTTTTTTTACACCAGACATGTTGAAACGAGTATGGACATAAGTTGAATAACACAACACCAATGGCGCCTTCATCGAAACTCTGAGAGTTTCTTGACATTTTCTACACAAAATTAATTTTGATATTAATTATTTAATAAAATATAGCACTCTAAAATATGGGTAATCTTTTATAATAACCCTGTATATAGAAATTCAAGTCCTCTTCGATTGTATCTATTCTTATACCTTTACCTGATTGTGACAACTCTCCGTTCCACATCACTCTTTAACAGTCCTCTCAGTGGTCCCAGGTTCTTTTTGGTTTGATATCGTTCGGCATTAATGCACAGCAATGGCTGATGCAAAAACGTGAAAATACTTTGGTCTTCAAAGAAAGGGAACATCCACGGATCAAGGGCAATTCCCAATCTGAAAATGAAAAGTTGAACATAATTACTGATGGCATAAACTGAAAGGATAAAAAGTTTTTTTTTTCTTAAATAAAGGGAAAAGTTGCAATATAAAATCTCTAAACCCAGTTCGTCAATGACATTTGCTAATTAATGTTCTGTATTGGATTGTTTTACCTCTGAGCGGCACATTTTTGCACACCATAGGCTAAATGGCCAGGTCACATGGACCCCGAAGGCTCAGAGAAGGTTGGAGGAGGGGACCCACTGGAACAGCTGTTGGGAGACAGATGGTAGCCTCCCGTCAAGGCCATCCAGCGTGTTCTTTAACGCGTACAGGGTATGGCTCTCCCGCACACGGGGCCACGGCTTAACGTCCCATCCGACGGACGACGGCCTTTCCAAGCCCATCGGTGTCCGCTACTGACCGTGGGCAGGGCGGGGAAATTTTGCGGAGATAAATCTCAACGCTGACCCAGCTGGGACTCGAACCTGGGAACTACAGATTACGAGCCTGGCGCGCTACCGACTGAGCCACCCCCGCCCCTTTAATGTTCTGTAAAAGACAAAATGTTCTTTAAATATTATTCATCTTCAGAATCTTATTGCACAGATTATTTTAACTGTAATATCTCATTAGAGAGAGTCTATTACTTAACAACAAACTTAACAACAAAATAAGAGATATCTATATTTCATTACAGATAAAAAAGATCGTGAGTGCCAGAATAGTAATAACGCTCATAACTTGACTCTATTTATAAATATTAAATACTAAATTAGAATTTTGGGTTGTTTTACCTCTTGTTTTGGGTTGTTTTATCTTTGTTTTGGGTTGTTTAACCTCTGAGCGGCACTTTTTTGCACACAATGGGCTAAATGGCCAGGTCACATGGACCCCGAAGACTCAGAGAAGGTTGGGGGAGGGGACCCACTGGAACAGCTGTTGGGAGACAGATGGTAGCCTCCCGTCAAAGCCATCCAGCGTGTTCTTTAACGTTGGGTTGTTTTACCTCTGAGCGGCACTTTTTTGCACACAATGGGCTAAATGGCCAGGTCACATGGACCCCGAAGGCTCAGAGAAGGTTGGGGGAGGGGACCCACTGGAACAGCTGTTGGGGGACAGATGGTAGCCTCCCGTCAAGGCCATCCAGCGTGTTCTTTAACGTTGGGTTGTTTTACCTCTGAGCAGCACTTTTTTGCACACAATGGGCTAAATGGCCAGATCACATGGACCCCGAAGGCTCAGAGAAGGTTGGGGGAGGGGACCCACTGGAACAGCTGTTGGGAAACAGATGGTAGCCTCCCGTCAAGGCCATCCAGCATGTTCTTAAACGTGCACAGGGTATGGCTCTCCCACACACGGGTCACGGCTTAACGTCCCATCCGACGGACGGCGGCCTTTCCAAGCCCATCGGTGTCCCCTACTGACCGTGGGCAGGGCGGGGAAATATGCGGAGATAAATCTCAACGCTGACCCAGCAGGGACTCGAACCTGGGAACTACAGATTACGAGCCTGGCGCGCTACCGACTGAGCCACCCCCGCCCCTCTAAGTAGGGACTTTATTTTTAAGCACAACATTTGGTGTTACGCAGCGATTACAGTTTCCCGTACGAATAGAATGGTAAGTATTTTTGTGTGTAGCAAGCTCCCCTTTAGAAATTCACCTTGAAATTGCTGGTAATCTGCAGTTCCCAGGTTCGAATCCCAGCTGGGTCAACGTTGAGATTTATCTCCGCAAATATTCCCCGCCCTGCCCACGGTCAGTAGGGGACACAGATTAGCTTGGAAAGGCCGCCGTCCGTCGGATGGGACGTTAAGCCGTGGCCCCGTTTGCGGGAGAGCCATACCCTGTCCACGTTAAAGAACACGCTGGATGGCCTTGACGGGAGGCTACCATCTGTCTCCCAACAGCTGTTCCAGTGGGTCCCCTCACCCAACCTTCTCTGAGCCCTCGGGTCCATGTGACCTGGCCATTTAGCCCATGGTGTGCAAAAAAGTGCCGCTCAGAGGTAAAACAACCCAACCTACAAGGGCTGCCATGTTTGATAAATGCTATAGCACCACTACCTGTAGGAAGACAATATAATTGTAATAAAAAGAGGTGGGAAGGTGGAAGGATCAATGCAATTTACAAATAACAATGTTGCAAAATAAATACTGATCTGTAAAAGAAAATTTGGGCATTACTTTCCGAGCGGGTTCGATTGTTTTACCTCTGAGCGGAACTGTTTTTTGCACACAATGGGGCAAATGGCCAGGTCACAAGGACCCCAAGGGCGAAGGGAAGGTTGGGGGAAGAGGACCCACTGAACAGTTGTTAGAAGACAGATGGTAGCCTCATGGCAAGACAATCTTCTTGTTCTTTAACATGCGCTGCGCATGGTTTAATACCCGTTCTGGCGGACGGCGGCCTTTTCAGGCACATCGATGTCCCCCATTTGCGCCTGGTTTTTAAATTTTCAGGGGGTGGGGGGTGGGATGGGATCGCATACAACAGTAGGATATCAGCATATTTATTTGTTTGTTAGATATACAGTAGAAATTTTTCAGGGGTGGGGCGAGCCCCTCAGCACCCTCGTAGTCGGCGCCAATGGTGTTGTCCCCCACTGACCGAGAGAAGAGTGGGGAATTTTGGGGAAATAAATCTCAATACTGGCCTATGTGGAACTCGAACCTGGAAGCTGCAGATTAGTGCGCTACCGACTGGGTTCTCCCCCCGTCCCACATTCCGAGTTGCAATCGTTAAAAAAAAATAAATACCCTCTCAAGCAGCTGCTTGCCACAGAGGTCTGACAGGAGCCTGTCAGTTTATATACCAGAGTAGAAGATCTGAGAGGATGGCAGGACCTCAGCAGACAACAAACTTAAATTAATATAATAATTGCTTACTTGAAACGAATTTCTATGGCCAGTGCAGCAATAGTTGTCGCTCCACCAAATGAATGGCCAGCAATCGCGCACTTTGAGAGGTCCAGTCGATCCTGAAACATTTCCAGACGGGAAGCCGGATCCAAGACGTTTTTGATAAAAGCACCTTTGTTCAGGCTCTCTAAAAGATCCAGAGCTTCAACACATTCCTGCCTACGCTGTCGAAGCTGAATGGAAAAAAAAATAATAGCAAATAATGTTTAATCTCTCTTTTTCTGTATTAGAAGTACATAAATTTGCTTGCTAGAAATACACTTTTTTTTTACAATAAAACATAATGAAATAAGTAAATGCATCATGAAAGCACAAACTAATATCAAAATCAAAATTTTAGAAATTTCGAATTGAAAATAAGGGGCATATTGCTGGCCAAGGCTTCAATAAAGAGTAGTTATATCAATGACAACAAGATTCTATTGCAAATAAATAGCACATTGGGCGGTTGAATGCACTCCTTGACAATGGTGAATGGGTTTCTTCCACTGCATGATGTTTCCTTTTCTCCAGACCATGAACTCCTTGCTGGTGATTCCTAGCTGGGTCAGCGTTGAGATTTATCTCCGCAAAATTCCCCGCCCTGCCCACGGTCAGTAGGGGACACCGATGGGCTTGGAAAGGCCGTCCGTCCGTCGGATGGGACGTTAAGCCGTGGCCCCGTGTGCGGGAAAGCCATACCCTGTGCACGTTAAAGAACACGCTGGATGGCCTTGACGGCAGGCTACCATCTGTCTCCCAACAGCTGTTCCAGTGGGTCCCCTCCCCCAACCTTCTCTGAGCCTTCGGGGTCCATGTGACCTGGCCATTTAGCCCATGGTGTGCAAAAAAGTGCTGCTCAGAGGTAAAACAAACCAACGTTAAAGAACACGCTGGATGGCCTTGACGGGAGGCCACCATCTGTCTCCCAATAACTGTTCCAGTGAGTCCCCTTCCCCAACCTTCTCTGCGCCCTCGGGGTCCTTGTGACCTGGCCTATGGTGTGCAAAAAAGTACCGCTCAGAGGTAAAACAACCCAAAAAACACAACAGAGAGGGGCCGGGGTGGCTCAGTCGGTAGCGTGCCAGGCACGTAATCTGTAGTTCCCAGGTTCGAGTCCCAGCTGGGTCAGCGTTGAGATTTATCTCCGCAAAATTCCCCGCCCTGCCCACGGTCAGTAGGGGACACCGATGGGCTTGGAAAGGCCGCCGTCCGTCGGATTGTACGTTAAGCCGTGGCCCCGTGCCCGGGAGAGAGCCATACCATGTGCACGTTAAAGAACACGCTGGATGGCCTTGACGGGAGACTACCATCTGTCTCCCAACAGCTCTTCCAGTGGGTCCCCTCCCCCAACCTTCTCTGAGCCTTCGGGTTCCATGTGACCTGGCCATTTAGCCCATGGTGTGCAAAAAAAGTGCCGCTCAGAGGTAAAACAACCCAACAACAACCCTTGTTGGTGACAGTTTGTTTATTTTTGGGGTTATTTGACCTTTGCGCGGCATTTTTTTTTTGCATGAAATGGGCAAAATGGCTAGGTTACAAGGACCCAAAGAGGCTTAGAGATGAATGCGAGAAGGGGACCCACTGGACAACTGTTAGGTGATAGATGGAAATTTCCTCTCAAAGGTCATCCAACGTGTTCTTTTGTGTGGAAAGGTTATCGCTCTCCTTTATACAAAGACATCACATCATTCCATCCGACGGATGAAGGCCTTAAAATAATCAGCTGAAAAAAAATTGGTTGCCATGAGTGGGATTCGAACCAACATCTCTCAGAAGCCTTAACATGCGTCATAACCTCTAGACTACGCCAGGCATGGCCCGTTTTCTTCAACAATGATGAAGGCCTTTCTAAGCCAGTCGGTGTCTCCTTTCTCACAGAGATGGCAGTTTCGCAAAGCTAAATCTCAAAATTAAACCAGGGGGGAATTCGAACTTCGTAACTGCAGATTACAAGCTTCGCGCGGTACCGACCGAAGCACTTTATCACACTTATTTACTATATACACTACTGAAATAATTTTATCTCGGTTTTAACAGATTTCAGCCTCTCTAATTCGTCAGATGCTTGCAATCAGCGAATTACAATTCGGTCTCTTTTTCCCTACGGGGCGGGGGTGGCTCAGACGGTAGCGCGCCAGGCTTGTAATCTGTAGTTCCCAGGTTCGAGTCCCAGCTGGGTCAGCATTGAGATTTATCTTTGCAAAATTCCCCACCCTGCCCACGGTCAGTAGGGGACGCCGATGGGCTTGGAAAGGCCGCCGTCCGTCGGATGGGACGTTAAGTCGTGGCTACGTGTGCGGGAGAGCTTATACCCTGTACACGTTAAAGAACACGCTGGATGGCCTTGACGGGAGGCTACCATCTGTCTCCCAACAGCTGTTCCAGTGGGTCCCCTCTCCCAACCTTCTCTGAGCTTTCGGGGTCCACGTGACCTGGCCATTTAGCCCATGGTGTGCAAAAAAGTGCCGCTCAGAGGTAAAACAACCCAACGTTAAAGAACACGCTGGATGGCCTTGACGGGAGGCTACCATCTGTCTCCCAACAGCTGTTCCAGTGGGTCCCCTCCCCCAACCTTCTCTGAGCCTTCGAGGTCCATGTGACCTGGCCATTTAGCCCATGATGTGCAAAAAAGTGCCGCTCAGAGGTAAAACAACCCAACGTTAAAGAACACGCTGCATGGCCTTGACGGGAGGCTACCATCTGTCTCCCAACAGCTGTTCCAGTGGGTCCCCTCCCCCAACCTTCTCTGAGCCTTCGGAGTCCACGTGACCTGGCCATTTAGCCCATGGTGTGCAAAAAAGTGCCGCTCAGAGGTAAAACAACCCAACGTTAAAGAACACGCTGGATGGCCTTGACGGGAGGCTACCATCTGTCTCCCAACGCTGTTCCAGTGGGTCCCCTTCCCCAACCTTCTCTGAGCTTTCGGGGTCCATGTGACCTGGCCATTTAGCCCATGGTGTGTAAAAAAGTGCCGCTCAGAGGTAAAACAACCCAACGTTAAAGAACACGCTGGATGGCCTTGACGGGAGGCTACCATCTGTCTCCCAACAGCTGTTCCAGTGGGTCCCCTCCCCCAACCTTCTCTGAGCCTTCGGAGTCCACGTGACCTGGCCATTTAGCCCATGGTGTGTAAAAAAGTGCCGCTCAGAGGTAAAACAACCCAACGTTAAAGAACACGCTGGATGGCCTTGACGGGAGGCTACCATCTGTCTCCCAACAGCTGTTCCAGTGGGTCCCCTCCCCCAACCTTCTCTGAGCCTTCGGAGTCCACGTGACCTGGCCATTTAGCCCATGGTGTGTAAAAAAGTGCCGCTCAGAGGTAAAACAACCCAACGTTAAAGAACACGCTGGATGGCCTTGACGGGAGGCTACCATCTGTCTCCCAACGCTGTTCCAGTGGGTCCCCTTCCCCAACCTTCTCTGAGCTTTCGGGGTCCATGTGACCTGGCCATTTAGCCCATAGTGTGCAAAAAAGTGCCGCTCAGAGGTAAAACAATCCAACCCTTTTTCCCTACTGCATTTTCCTCTCCCTGCTTCCTGTGGAAAAGAACTCGTTTTCTAAAAACCTTTCCTGAGTTATCCAAATGAATAAAATTTACACGATTACACTTTTAGGTAATGTTTTATAGGTATTTAGTATAAAACGAAGACAATTACTTGAATCAAAACGAACACATTTGCATTTGATGCAGCATAATGTAATAATTTTGGTTTTTCATCAATATCTGTGGCTTCTAAAAATTTAAATTACTAGAATTGGGTTGTTTTACCTCTGAGCGGCACTTTTTTACACATCATGGGCTAAATGGCCAGGTCACATGGACCCCGAAGGCTCAGAGAAGGTTGGGGGAGGGAACCCACTGGAACAGCTGTTGGGAGACAGATGGTAGCCTCCCGTCAAGGCCATCCAGCGTGTTCTTTAACGTTGGGTTGTTTTACCTCTGAGCGGCACTTTTTTGCACATCATGGGCTAAATGGCCAGGTCACATGGACCCCGAAGGCTCAGAGAAGGTTGGGGGAGGGGACCCACTGGAACAGCTGTTGGGAGACAGATGGTAGCCTCCCGTCAATGCCATCCAGCGTGTTCTTTAACGTTGGGTTGCTTTACCTCTGAGCGGCACTTTTTTGCACACCATGGGCTAAATGGCCAGGTCACATGGACCCCGAAGGCTCAGAGAAGGTTGAGGGAGGGGACCCACTGGAACAGCTGTTGGGAGACAGATGGTAGCCTCCCGTCAAGGCCATCCCGTATGACTCTCCCGCACACGGAACCACGGCTTAACGTCCCATCCGACGGACGGCGGCCTTTCCAAGCCCATCGGTGTCCCCTACTGACTGTGGGCAGGGCGGGAAATTTTGCGGAGATAAATCTCAACGCTGACCCAGCTGGGATTCGAACCTGGGAACTACAGATTACGGCCTGGCGCGGTACCGACTGAGCCACTCCCGCCCCAGAAATTGTTAGAAACAACACAAAATCTTGAAACAAAGGCATAAATATGAAATATAGATTTCAATAACTAAAAGGTAATGCATAATGAATTTTTTTTAAAAGTCACTGACCTAAATCGTCAAAAAATTAATATTATAATTAATGCTAAGAACGCACAGTTTCGAGAAAGTGTTCCAAAACGAAATTACCTGTTTTTGGCGAATGACCTGCTCATACCTCTTAGATGTATTCTCGTAATACATCCATTGTTTCTTAATAGGAGCAACTCCTACTTCCTGAGGAGCGGGTTGCGGTTCCCAGCGACTATCGATGACATCATTCCATTCATCTTCTGATTCAAGGAGCATATCATCCACATCATCTAGGTAGGAACCAGGAAAGGGACCGGAGCTAGACATTCGGGCTTCTTTCATGTAAAAACTGGCGCATGCAGAATGATCCCTAAAATAAACAGAAACAAAATAGGAACCTGAGTTCTTTTCTGTTATGGTGAAAGAATAGCATTCAGGAGAGAGTATTATGGGATTATAACCAGTGGAGAGTGGGCTAAATGCCCCTAGACAAAGTAGTAATGTACAAGGTCTATATTTTCTAGGGACAAGCATTCCTAGACAAGTTTTCAGGGTTGTGGGTTGTTTTACCTCTGAGCGGCACTTTTCTGCACACCATGGGCTAAATGGCCAGGTCACATGGACCCCGAAGGCTCAGAGAAGCTTGGGGGAGGGGACCCACTGGAACAGCTGTTGGGAGACAGATGGTAGCCTCCCGTCAAGGCCATCCAGCGTGCACAGGTTATGGCTCTCCCGCACACGGGGCCACGGCTTAACGTCCCATCCGACGGACGGCGGCCTTTCCAAGCCCATCGGTGTCCCCTACTGACCGTGGGCAGGGCGGGAAATTTTTGCGGAGATAAATCTCAACGCTGACCCAGCTGGGACTCGAACCTGGGAACTACAGATTACGAGCCTGACGCGCTACCGACTGAGCCCCCCCCCCCAGTTTTCAGGTGTTTCTTGTGCTTTGGTCTGGTGCTGCTACGGGATGGTGGGTTCTTGTTGAACTGTCTGCGAAAATTTCTCTATGCTTCACTATTCGATTCAGTTTTAAAACAGCACCTTATGCAGGAAGCGTTGTTGGGCACCCATCATTTTACAATATGACCCGTTTGCACGGTCTGCTGCATATTATAAGGTTACAGTAAACACACACAAAAAAAAATTCTTGACTATCAAACGCAGCGTACTCTGCATGTCCCTGCACTAGGTAGTTTTTATTCAATCCTTTCCTCCTATCCAAACTTTTGGGTTGCTTTGTCGGTAGCGCGCCAGGCTCGTAATCTGTAGTTCCCAGGTTCGAGTCCCAGTTGGGTCTGGGTTGAGATTTATCACCGCAAAATTACCCGCCCTGCCCATGGTCAGTAGGGGACACCGATGGGCTTGGAAAGGTCGCCGTCCGTCGGATGGAACGTTAAGCCGTGGCTCCGTGTGCGGGAGAGCCATACCCTGTGCAGTTGAAGAACACGCTGGATGGCCTTGACGGGAGGCTACCATCTGTCTCCTAACAACTATTCCAGTGAGTCCCCTCCACCAACCTTCTCTGAGCTTTCGGGGTTCATGTGACCTGGCCATTTAGCCCATAGTGTGAAAAAAGTGCCGCTCAGAGGTAAAACAACCCAACCCAAACTTTTGGTTTGCTATATTTTATAATGGTCGCTTAAGTAAGCAATTTTAGAACGATCACAATGTTCTTTGTAACAATCATTAATAATAATAGTTGTCCATTCTTTAACAATACTTACTGGTCACATTAGGGCGGGGGTGGCTCAGTCGGTAGCGCGCCAGGCTCGTAATCTGCAGTTCCCAGGTTCGAGTCCCAGCTGGGTCAGCGTTGAGATTTATTTTCGCAAAATTCCCCGCCCCGCCCACGATCAGTAGGAGACACCGATGGGCTTGGAAAAGCCGCAGTCCGTCGGATGGGACGTTAAGCCGTGGCCCCGTGTGCGGGAGAGCCACTCCCTTTGCACGTTAAAGAACACGCTGGATGGCCTTGACGGGAGGCTACCATCTGTCTCCCAACAGCTGTTCCAGTGGGTCCCCTCCCCCAACCTTCTCTGAGCCTTAGGGGTCCATGTGACCTGGCCATTTAGCCCATGGTGTGCAAAAAAGTGCCGCTCAGAGGTAAAACAACCCAAATACTGGTCACATATCTGCATCCACAAATGTCAGACGACATTCGAATGTTCAGTTCAAGAATCGTTCTGAATGTTTTCAGCTCATTTTCCAAAAAAATAAGCTAAAGTTTTCACTTTATCTCCTATCTTTCTGTCAGTATGTAGACATTCAACTTTTTAGTCTTTAGCAATAAATCAAGAATTCTCTTTCGGTTGGATAGGCATTAACGATACGTTACGATTCGCAATAGCCCTCTAATAGGGGAAAAACGTGGAAAATATTACAACTTCAAACTAATATCGCAACAGTCTGTTTATGCTAGAAATTTCGTATTTTGGTGGTAGAGGAATGTATCTGAGAGCTTTGCACTGGAGGCAAAGATTTACCCCCAGGTGGGTGGGAAAACGCATTTTTCTTTTTGTTTCAAGAGATTAATGAAAAATTATTTTTGTGTTTTATAAGTACTAATTAAATATTGCTCTTTACATTATGGCAATCATCCATTAGTTCTAACTTTCACTCTTAAAGAGCTTTAACGATGGGAAATTAAACTTCCTCCTCTTTGGAAACCAGCATCCCATTTCGCTACATCGATATCCTATTCTCGAAGTTTGGATAGTCTCAATTTTCACTAATTTTAAAATAACAACATTTTGCTTATATGCATGTTGGATTGGGTTGTTTTACCTCTGAGTGGCACTTTTTTGCACACCATGGGCTAAATGGCCAGGTCACATGGACCCCGAAGGCTCAGAGAAGGTTGGGAGAGGGGACCCACTGGAACAGCTGTTGGGAGACAGATGGTAGCCCCCGTCAAGGCCATCCAGCGTGTTCTTAACCGTGCATAGGGTATGTCTTTCCCACACACGGGGCCACGGCTTAACGTCCCATCCGACGGACGGCGCCCTTTCCAAGGCCATTGGTGTCCCTTACTGACCGTGGGCAGGGCGGGGAATTTTGCGGAGATAAATCTCAACGCTGACCCAGCTGGGACTCGAACCTGGGAACTACAGATTACGAGCCTGGCGCGCTACCGACTGAGCCACCCCCGCCCCGCCCCGCTTATATGCATGTAACAACTGTATATTTATTATTATAATGCCATTATTTTATTCTAAGTGAACTGGATAATCAAACCTGTGTTCCACTGCTGCTACGACAAAGCCATGAGATGCAAGTTCCACACAAATAGTGGAGTATGCAGTTCGCCAAGCTCCAAGTCCATGGGAAAACACAACGATTGGGAAACGTTCATATCCTGCGGAGAGAGAGGCATTCCAAGCAGCTGGTATGTAGACATCCCCTAGCGTAGAAAATGAAATTAGACATACACCTATTACAGTAAGAGATAATAAATAAATAAAATAAATACCCCCTCAAGCAGCTGCTTGCCACAGAGGTCTGACAGGAGGCTGTCAGTTTATATGCCATAGTAGAAAGTCTGTGAGGATGGCAGGACCTCAGCAGAAAAACGACACAAACAGCCATGTCTTACCCGGGGCTCGAACCCAGGTCCCTTAGATCAGTAGCCAAGCGTGCTAACCACTCGGCCATGGGACGGCTAATACACTCCAATTCTGCGATGATATGCAATATTAGATTTCGGAAATTTAAAATTTTTAATAAAGTTTTTAAATAATACAAAAAAAAACCCTCAAGAAGCTGCTTACCACAGAGGTCTGACAGGAACCTATCAGTTCATACGTCATAAATAAGGTCTATGGGGAAGGCGAGATCTCAGCAGTTTATATAAAAGTACAAAAATAAGGTACTTAATTTTTTTTCTTAATTATTGACTGCAAGTTTTACGGAACTTTCTTTAACTTGTTTTTAACCTTTTGAACATCAAAAGAAAGTAAATCATTTTTAAAATTAGGCTTAACTAGCCTTCATTTTTAATATGAATTTCTATTATTTCATTATTCAGAACTAGCAGATTAAGCCAGTTGAAACTGGTCATGATTTTAGGGTTTGATTAAAATCGCAGTCAGTATTTTAGGAAATAAATTAAATTACTTTTTTTTTTGCTTTTATCAAACTTTATTTAAATTTTAAATTTTCTAAATCTAATATTACTTTATTATCACGCAAAAGTTGTGAAATCACAACGACTTCTTGATTCTCTTTGTTTTTCAAAGTTCCGTTTATGAAAAAAATATTCAACTGTGAATGGACTCAAACGTGTATGTGTGTTTTATGAGGATTATAATGAGAGTCTATGAGCAAAATTTGAAATCGATAAGATTAAAAATGGCTGATATACAGAGCGTTACAGATATTGTGAAAAAAAAAAACAAAAAACAGCAGAATAAGTATTTTAGTGGTTTGATGATTAAATGCTCCTTCATTTGGTATATGACCAGAGCCGGATTTACACATCACACACCCCTAGGCACACGAAGTGGTAATGCACCCCTTATGGTCACTAAGCTGGTATCTTTCTTTTTGGCACCGAAACCAAGAAAAAAGGGATAATATAGGTGAGATTTTTAACCCTTTATATACTATTTGGACCAGTCCATTTTAAATTTATATTATGCATAGCATATAATGAATAATCAATATGCAGTAAATATTTAAAAATCAAATTATGCATTCTTATCCTTAAACAGTATTTTTTTCCTAACGTTTTTTTGATCCGAGAATAGAGAAATTAAAATAAATTACCAAAAGAGTGGGACATTTTCATGTTGTCTGAATGGGAAATTATAATCAAAACTTTAACTTTAAAATAATTTCTTTTGTAGCTAATTATTTGTATCAAGGATATTTGCAACCAATTGTTTACTCCTAAGAATTCGAAAGACATGATTTTGTTGATATTTAAATAAACAAATTGTAACATTTTAATGCTGGCGCCCTTAATACGTTGGCCAGGGGCGTACTGATAGGGCATTGTGACCTATCAGTACCTTCCCCCCAAAATGTGAAAAAATCCCTCCGACGTCCATGATTTGTGGTACTTACCTCTAGATGTACATGAACTAATTAAGTAAGATAATTTTATTCTAATTAAGTCTAATTAAGTAAGATAACTTTAGTAATAGATGTATTTTTCTTACGAATAGGAGTTGGGTTGTTGGGTTGTTTTACCTCTGAGCGGCACTTTTTTGCACACCATGGGCTAAATGGCCAGGTCACATGGACCCCGAAGACTCAGATAAGGTTGGGGGGGGGGGGTAACACTCACGGGGACACGGCTTTACGTTCCATTCGATCACACACGGGGCCACGGCTTTACTCCTCATCCGACGGACGACGTCCTTTCCAAGCTCATCGATGTCCCCTACTGAACGTGGACAAGGCGGGGAATTTTGCGCAGAAAAATCTCAATGCTGACCCAGCTGGGACTCGAACCTGGGAACTCTCAATGCTGACCCAGCTGGGACTCGAACCTGGGAACTCTCAATGCTGACCCAGCTGGGACTCGAACCTGGGAACTACAGATTACGAGCCTGGCGCGCTACCGACTGAGCCATCCCCACCCCACGAATAGGAGCAATCGTTTGTTTAATGCAATTATACTTGATATATACTATACGGCTATTTTTTTATATCAGAGTTTACGCAATACTAGTTAAACCCCGTCAAAAGTTGGGCACGATACATTCGTCCATTCATAACTTTTTCCATGGACAACGCACTACTCCTTTCATAAGGTAGGCGACGACAGCTCCCCTAAAAATCCCGGACATTTGCGGAGGGATTATTTCCGACCCACGGCAGCTAGGAACCCGATCTCTTAACGCAAAATAGCTAGATCACAATGGGACCAGCACACCAAATCTGGGACCGATAGGTAAATTACCCGAGGAACCACAGTCAACCGAAACTTTCAGCCACCAATGATGTCACGCAGACCTATTAAATAATATGATGTTTTTAAAATGTCTCTAAGAAGTATACCTATTATTGACGTTACAAAAGTAGTACTCAATTTGAAACAGCTCGAACACTATTAGATTATGGTATACATGATACCAAGAAAATTAGAATAAAAGAAACACTGTTTGCATAACACTGAACCAACTCACCACAAGCTTACCAACAATCGTGGTTGTGACAGGTCGAAATACATACGGGCAAATACCAGCCCTCATGGCGTATCCATTGATGTACTCCTTATGCGGTATCCACAATGGCCATTGTAAGTATCTCTCCTGCAGAGAGAAATACATGTGTTAGTTTTATTTACTGGAAAACACTGAAAACGAACAATAGTTATAGGAATGGTTCCAAAATTTTTCTTTTTTCCGAATCTGCGAATATATTAAAAACAACTGAAATTACAATTCTTAAAGCTATCAAATTTGAAGAATTCGTAAACTGTGGGAGCCCGACCACTTATTCAATCTAATTGCATGCTTATGAAATGAAACTATCTGAAACTTATTCGTATACATAACACATGTTACCGCTAAAGTGCAGAAATCAGTTATTCTATAGATTATCTAGGTATTGTGCAGATTAACTAGGGTGATCCGTTAACGTGCCGAAAATTGTTTCATTTCTCAAATTACCTAGGTAATCTGCAAATTACCTGGATAATCTGCACATTACCTACTAGGCACTCGTTAAAGTGAAAATAAAATATGGCGTATCGGCTATTATCGGAATTGGTAATAGCCGGTACATTGTACTTTTTCGTTTTTTAACTATCCTATTATTCAGATAACGTATCTAGCTCTACAGTACACCGCCTGCCGCATTATAAAAAACGCCCCAAATGAGCGAAGGCCAAGTGAGAACGAATCTGTCAAGTGATGAATCTCTTGAGTCTCAATCTTCGGGTCACGTGACTCAGTGTTCCGAATTATCATGAAACGCCCCGGATGAGCGGAGGCCAAGTAAGAACGAAACTAAAAGTGGAGGGAGGGGGGGGGGAAGGAGTAGGGAAAGGAAATGAGCGAAGCAAACTTTTGAACTTTAACGATACGGAAGCCGTTAATGTGCACATTACCTAGGTAAAATGAGGAAAACTCTTGATTCCGCACGTTAACGGAGCAAATCAGTTAATCTGCAGATTAGCTAGGTAATGTGCACATTAACGACTTTCGAGCTTTAGCGATAACATACAGACAGATCTGTTTGAGTCTTGATCACACAAAGGTAGCGCATCATAAAGAAGAAAGCAAAAGTGAAATTTAAGATATTTTTCCCCAGAAATTATTCTCACTAGAGTGAAATGTATATTTCTTCCCTCCTTAATAGTCGTCTTTAAACAAATATTTTCTTGCAATATCTGTAAAACATGTGTTTTTTTTTATCATTTACCTTCCTAGTTATTAAAGTTTCAGCGTAATCATTCAAATATTAAAGATATAAAAGGGTATAAGCCCCTCCCTCTAGATCCAGCATTGACCCTTAGGGAAAATAATTTCAACTTCCTGCAATATTCATCACTCATTGATCCAGCCCTGGCCCTTAGGAAGACAATTCCTCGTCTTCCTCCTCCCCCTCTCCAAACATTCCCACCACCACTCTAGATCCAGCCCTTAGGGAGAACAGTTCTCCTCCCATTCCAATTATCAGCACTCCTCCCTATTCTCGATGGGTTGTTTTACCTCCGAGTGGCACCATCTCGCAATGACCCAGAGTGCTTGTGACATGGACATCTAGCCTATTGTGTATATTTTCCCTCCGAGGTCTCAGAGAAGTTTGGATAAGAAGACCAACTGGACAGCTATTAAGAAACAGATGGTAGCCTCCCATCAAGGCCACACATCGGGCTCTTTAACATTCACAAGGTATAAAATAAAAAATAAATACCCCCTCAAGCAGCTGCTTGCCACAGAGGTCTGACAGGAGCCTGTCAGTTTATATGCCACAGTAGGAGATCTGAGAGGATGGCAGGACCTCAGCAGAAAAACGACACACATCCATGCCTAATCCGGGGCTCGAACCCAGGTCCCTTAGATCAGTAGCCAAGCGTGCTAACCACTCGGCCACGGGACGGCTCACAAGGTATGGGCACTCTTATATAGGGACACTGATAAGCTTGAAAAGACCGCCGACAGAAGGTGGTCTTTCCAAACTTATCAGTGTCGCTTTTCTTATATAGCACAGGGGTATAAAACTCAGCGCTGTCACAGTTAGGACTCGAACCTGGAAACTGCAGATTACGAGCTTAGTGCGCTACACAATGAGCCACCTCCATTGTAGATCAGGCACTGGCCTTTAAAGAGAACTCCCTCATCCCCACTGCCTTCATTTTACCCTCTCCTTCGCGACCATGGATATCTGGGAATAAAACTAGCTAATTAATTACTATCATTCACCACCTCAAGCAGTTGCTTGCCACAGAGGTCTGACAGGAGCCTGTCAGTTTATATGCCATAATAGAAGGTCTGTGAGGATGGCGGGACCTCAGCAGAAAGACAACACAAACATCCATGCCTTACCCGGGGCTCGAACCCAGATCCCTTAGATCAGTAGCCAATCAGCAGCCAGATCAGTAGCATCCCACTCACGGCAAAACCATTTTTTTTTCATCTTATCATATCATAAGTTCCATGTCTACAGGACATATCCTGTGATTCTTTACAGGAAAAAAAACGAAACTAGATCTATAATTCAGTGGAATTATAGATCTAAACGAAACTAGATCTATAATTCAGTGGAATTATAGATCTAGTTTCGTTTTTTTTTTACGCCCTTTAGTTTTAAAATATAATTGTTTGGTTTTAAAAGTTAATTTACGGCTTTTAAATTTCTTTTTACCAAATTTTATGAAGAAATCGAGTCATTAGGGACGTACACAAGAGAGGGGGGGGGGACAGGGGCTCCGGACTATGTGCATCATTTACTCCTTTCTAGAATTTTAGATAACTAAGTTATCATATGACATTTTACAATGGATTTTGGATCAGAAGTTAGAAATTGAACGATAAATATTTTTTCACTTTTTAGCAATCGAGAACATTAAAGAGTTGAACTTACATGAATCCCGCACCCTTGAGCAGGATAATAGAGTCGAGCAAACACACCTGACTTTGAGTATGATGTCATGATGTCTGTGCAGCCCACCATGTAACATCCTGTTGGCAGCGGAATATGTCGTCTGCCTCTGTAGCAGAGTGACTCTGACCTTTTCATTTTCTTTCCTCAACTTAGCTCTAAGGAACAATACATTCACAGCAAGCTGTTGATCTTTCGATGGTTCACGTATTAGAACCTCTCTCAAAAGTGTTTCAGTTTCGATTAATCTGTACTTGGAAGGAAATTGCAGTCAGTTCCAGGATTTTCGTATCACCTTTCCTATCTGCAAAAGTTATCAGCTGCTTGCCGTACTTTGATACACAACAGTAAAAGACGCAAGGTGTGTTGGTTTGCAGTACGTAGAGCTCTCTATCGGTTATTGAATATTTCGACCTGGAAAAAAAATGCTTAATTTTGTATTAAGAATATGGATCGCTTTGTGTATTGCTAGACATTAAACAAAAGCAATTCGTGAGTTAATATTTCTGAAAAAATTATCGCCGACACATTAACTAATGTTGAAGTCTATTTCTACAGGTAATTGGGGCGGGGGTGGCTCAGTCGGTAGCGCGCCAGGCTCGTAATCTGTAGTTCCCAGGTTCGAGTCCCTGCTGGGTCAGCGTTGAGATTTATCTCCGCAAAATTCCCCGCCCTGCCCACGGTCAGTAGGGGACACCGATGGGCTTGGAAAGGCCGCCGTCCGTCGGATGGGACGTTAAGCCGTGGCCCCGTGTGTGGGAGAGCCATACCCTGTGCACGTTAAAGAACACGCTGGATGGCCTTGACGGGAGGCTACCATCTGTCTCCCAACAGCTGTTCCAGTGGGTCCCCTCCCCCAACCTTCTCTGAGCCTTCGGGGTCCATGTGACCTGGCCATTTAGCCCATGGTGTGCAAAAAAGTGCCGCTCAGAGGTAAAACAACCCAACCTACAGGTAATCTGTGTATTTACTGTGGATGAATTCGTGAGTTTTCATTTTTTTTAAGGAAAAAAAAAACTCCTCCAATAGCTGCTTGCCAAGAAGTCTGATTTAAATATATATTAAATAAAAATAATAAATAAATTCCCCCTCAAGCAGCTGCTTGCCACAGAGGTCTGACAGGAGCCTGTCAGTTTATATGTCAAAGTAGAGGATCTGAGAGGATGGCAGGACCTCAGCAGAAAAACAACACATACAACCATGCCTTATCCGGGGCTCGAACCCAGGTCCCTTAGATCAGTAGCCAAGCGCGCTAACCACTCGGCCATGGGACGGCAGGATAAAAATATATTATATATATCAAAAAAAAAACTGTTAAACAAAATTGAAGAAACCTCTAGCGGCTGCTGGTCAGAGAGGTGTGGCATCAGTCTGTCAGTATAATAATCCATAGAAACATTGATATCTTATCCCGGACAAGAATTCAAGTCCTTTGAGCAGTAATTAATCGCGCTTATCCCACTATATGTACGAAAGTGTCTGTCAGAAGTAAAACAACCCAACCTAATTTATTCCGAATTATCAAATATATTTAAAATAATTTCATCTTTACTGAGAGATGGAAGTTATTTATTTTTCATTATTATTGGTCACTTTTAATTAACATTTTCTCGATGAGAAATTTGGTTTCGTAAATATATAAGATTCCTTAGTATGATCTTTTGCAATATAAATTCACGAAATTTAATAGTGCACTGATGTTAATGAAAAGTTTTAATCTTTTTCTTTATTCTATTTTAATTCCTGCGCTAGTGTTTCTCTACTCTTTTTTTCAATTTCTGAGCTAGTTTTTCTAGTCGTTTTCCAATTCCTGCACTAGTGTTTCTCTAAACTTTTTCCAATTTCTGCTCTAGTTTTCCTCTAGTCTTTTAACTTTTTTTTAGTCTTTTAAAATCAGAAATTGGAATGAATAATGATAATATTTTACATGGATATTTACTCTCTATAATATTTTACCCGTTTTACTTCATTTCAATAAGCATTTAGTGAAGTAATACACTCGAAACTGTCTTGCGCGCCTTAATCATCAACGCGAAGTAGTACGAAAACCTCAGGCTAAATTCTCGAAACCTCTCCCCTCCCCCGATATTAAATCCTGGGGTGCGTAACTGACATAAGCCACAATATATATATGCAAATTTTATTACACGTATATATATATGTTCTTCTCCATTCAGTCGATATCCTTTTTTCACCGAGGACAGGATTGGGGTTAGCGGTGAAAATCGCCAACTTTGCGCACTGCCGGCTGAACCATCACCGCCCCTGCCTGGTTGATTTCTCTGTGTACATTATTATGTTGGCCCCACCTATAAAAAAAAAATACCCCCTCAAGCAGCTGCTTGCCACAGAGGTCTGACAGGAGCCTGTCAGTTTAAATGCCATAGTAGAAGATCTGAGAGGATGTCAGGCCCTCAGCAGAAAAACGACACATACATCCATGCCTTACCCGGGGCTCGAACCCAGATCCCTTAGATCAGTAGCCAAGCACGTTAACATACTCGGCCACGGGACGGCTGTTTGGCCCCACCTACTATTTAGAAATTCACAATCCGCCACTGCTGAATACATTGTGACCAAAGTTGTTTTTATCAGTAAAAGCGCAAAACAATTAAACAAGCAGCTTACTGTCTTTAGTATCACACCAAACAATTTGTTGCGTATATTTGGAACAATATTTTGTTAATAGACACAAACCTCAGAGAAATATTTAAAGCTGAAGCGATTATTTTCGATAAGCACAATCTAACAGACGAAACTGGAAAGGGCCGGGGAACCCATGTACGTGGGTGTGTCATTTAATTCGAGGACTGATGATTTTCTACCTTTAATCTTCAACGCCTCAGTCTGCAACTGTTTTCTTTCGCTTAAAGTTTTCCCCATTGAAAGCAAATCGCTTACTCCATCATCTAACCAAGGCATCGAATGATTCCTGCAAGTCATTTTGTGAACGTATTCATAACACCGTGATTGTGACAGCTGGAGCTAAAATGGCCTTTTAACGCTGTTTTCAACTTTGGAAGCAGATGAAAATCGTAAGGTTCAAGTTCGGCGGAATAAAGAGTATGCTCTAGAGTGGGGTTCTCAACGTGGGGTACGCGTATCCCACGTTGAGAACCCCTACATTCAGTGGTCTATAACTATGATGTTTCCAATTTTTTTCATTGTAACCATGCAATTAATGAGTTTTAAGTTGCAATTTAATAAAATAGTCACATTTATTTTCATTTCCCAGATATGCATATTCGTTGAAATTTGAAATACATCAATCCGTAAATTAAACTGTACATGCTGCAGATTTTTAGCTTAATGAGAATTTGAGTGTGTTAATTTGTAAATTTTCATTTATGTACGAGATGGGATGCTGAATTTATTTTTAAGTGATGTTAATATAATGAAATAAAAACAGTGACGCAAAACTGTACTTAAGGATACTACAGAATTTGAAGAAGACACAGAAGTTGAAAACTATGCTTAGGAGCAGAGTCTTTCAGGTTGTGGTGAGGAAGACCATTTGTCCTGGGCCTCAAACTCCAATGTGACCTCAAATTTAGACACTTCTTAATTTTTTAATATTAAATAAACAATAAATGATGTGATTCAATAAAAGCTAAATTCTTTAACTGACGAGCATCAGATGAGGCATGGATGTTTCTATTCTGGTGTTGCATTACTCACAGACCTCCACTATGGCGTATTATACCATCTAGCTCATGTCGGACCTATGTGGCAAGAGCTTATTTAAGGTAAAATTTTTATATAGATTTTGTCAAATTAGGATGAAAAATGTTTGGTAAATAACAATTTTTATTTTGGCTAGAGGCCTCGTAAGTTGTGCTACAAACAGAAAAAGTGAGAAGTACTGTAAAAAAAACTAAATTTTATTTAGTATACTGTCTAAAAATATAAAAAAAAAATCATTAAAATATCACACATTTACATATGTGAAAAAAATGCACTGGGTACTTATAAAATGTCACTATCATTTCACCCAATTTCAGCACCAGTGTTGGTGACAACAGTTTGGACCACAGCAGCAGTACAGGGTCTCGCATTGTAGTGGTACACAAACTATTTTTCCCACTCAGAATTCAGGTCATTTTTCAAAAATTTTTGTAACAATGTCAACCTCGTGAATATTCAGTATTGAATTGTAAAAATCGTCTAATCTTTTTCTATCATTAAAAATCTCGGGAGCGATTTAGTGCGATATTTTTTCATTACTATGCCTATGATGAGCAAAGGTAGGTAATATTAACGTTTACGAAAGAACAAACTTTTTGCTGGACATAATGTTTACTATAGATTGAAAAATATATCAGAAAGCGCGGTAGATCTTGCAGAGACAACAAATCACGCATTCCAGGTTGTTTGTAGCGAAAACCAATGAGCTTAGTTCTTTGTTGCAGACCGCGCTTAAAAGAAAATTACCGGTTACAAAGAAGTTAACATCACTGTAACAATAACAATCTGCATTACTTTTAATACTTCATTACAAATATAACTTTAAACTATTTTAACAGCAGCAAAATATTAACCAAGTACGAACTGGTACAAAAACTATTCGAATGGCTGGCAGATATCCATTGTATGATGTACAATGGTACCTTCACACCCAAAAGCGTAATGTAAATTTTACTAAAGACTTAAGATTTTACTAAAGAGAAAGACTTAAGATTTTACTTATTCGAGAAAGCACACTACACGTGCTTTCTCGAATACATCCACTCATTGCTCATGCTTAACTCCAGCTATGACAACGGTTGGGGTTCAAATGGGCAGTTAGTGCAACCCCGAGTAAGGGCGCCACTTTCATTCCTCTAGGTTTCTCACATCTGTTCTAACTAAAATGTGCACTCTAGTAGTGTCGAGCATGTCGTGGCTTGCCACACTGTGAGTTGTGGTCTATCGGGCGAAGCCAATAGCGGTCTTTATAAAATACATGTAGTTTTAGTATTCATTATTTTATAAAATATATCATCACTACTAGTAATTAAACCGTGAAATATACATAGAGGTTAAATTCTTTAATTTTACTGCTCTGTTACATGCCACAGCCATGGCCACAGCATCGCGCTGTTTCCAACAAAATAAATATCGGATGTGGTGTGTGTGTGCGCTATGAGTATTGGTAGAAGAAGAGGATTCGACTCAGGAGGAATATTTTTATATACTACTAGTAAAATTTGTACCCTGCCCTATCTAAATATTAGAGAATTTTCATGTCGGTCTAATTTAGAATCAGTATAACTTCTAATATAAGCATTTACTGCAAAAATGTGACTGATAATAAATAAAGATTACAATCAAATCTATTTAAATATCAAGTTTCAACAATATTCGTTCAGTATTTAAAAAGTCACTTTAGCTAGGATATTTCACAGCAGAGAATGCATAATAAAAATTTATCTCAGAAATTATTTTAAATTGAATTAAAAATCATTTTTTAAAACTCTTTAATGAAGTAGATATACATTTTTGAATTCTGCGTAATGATTATTTCCATATTAGATATTTATGAATTATTTTTTATCAAAAAAGACAATTTATTGGTAATATTATAGATTCCATAACTCTTTAAATACTGAACGAATATTGTTTAAAATCTGGATTTAAATAGATTTAATTATGATCTTTAATTTATATTCAGAGTCATTTTTTCATTCAATGCATACGTTAGAAGTTATAGGGCTTCGAAGTTAAAAATATTTTGCTACAAACAAAACACGGTTAAAAAACAAAATAATGCCCCCAAAATTTCATTTTTTAATGCTTAATATAATTCTTTTCCGGTTTTTCTAACTTGCAGAAGAGGCGGGAGATTCCTTTTGGTACGCGTTTGTCAAAAATCCGAAATTATTTGTATACAGTTTCGAAAATCAGAAGCTGCCATATGATTTTATCAGTCTTTTTATGGAAAAACCTGTTTTTCATGTATTTTTATCTTATCGAAATACTTATAAATTCTTCTCATATTGCTTTTACTTTGCGTTGACTGCAGCAGCAGTTGGTGACAACTTGTTTTCTGAGAAACATGCAGTAGAACAGTTCAATGTAAACTGCTTTGCCATGACAGTTGAACTGGAGTGAAGTGGCGTCAGACAGCCACCATTGAACTAGCGTCAGCAATCCATGCCAATGTAAACTAACCTTTATGGTCTCGATGCAATTGGTGTGCAGGCCGTGTTATCTACCTTTGATTTAAGACTTTCTTCTAGTCTTCATGAATTTTCCCACAGCCCCTGTGTTTTCTGTGTATTTCACCCACATTTGCCGTGATCATGATGATTTTGAATCACATACTAGGAAGAGTTTGTAACTAGGTTGGGAGTTTGATATTCCCGCACTAATAAGTTATAGAAATAAAACTGTCTCGTATTGATAAGAAACACTCTAACAAAATCGCATAGAGGGCTGCTTCTATTAAATCTGGGTTCAAGGATCTTGCTTTTACAACCCGTAACCGTTAGTTGTTAGACACGTGTGCGGTTAGAAGGGTTTCATTTTCCTCTCTGCATCGTTTCAAGAAGTGCATTGTTCCCTTGTTGGGCTAAGGCCATTAGGCAACTTGCACTTTATAGTACTAAATTATATTTTGCCATCAAAATGCTCACAGTAGACGAACTTGCTTGCGTTTATAGCGCACTTATCCTTCAAGATGACGAAATTGCAGTTACGGTAAGTTCTCAAATTCCTCATTGTGTTTCACAATTTTGCATACAGCTCCTACTTTTATGGAGCCATTTTTTTCCACGTATAATTTAATATTGAAACGTTCTTAAACCTTTTCGCAAAATGGAGTTTTTATATTTGAAAATATCTTCTTACGAAATTTTTGAAAATTTATATTAATATACTTTACGACAAATTTGTCGTTTCAAGTTTCCAATTTAGCCGATTGAAGTTAGGTTCCGTAACCAGTACAATGGTAATTCATGACAGAAGTGCAGTATTGGTACGGTGACCATACGTCCTTTATTTAAGAGGACAGTCCTTTAGATTTATTTTTTTCTGAAATGGCATTTTGTCCATTTTTTGGTGAATTAAAATAAACTGAATATTGACGCGCAGCAGATTGTATCTAATGCCCCCACTTAACGATTACTTTGAGTAGCGAACAATATACCAGTGAAAAAAACAAATTAAAAATCGAAACGTTGAAAGCATGCATTTATACCAAATGCAATTGGATATGAATTGTATACAGTTTCCTGAATTTTTAAAACAAACCTGATTTATTAAAAAAAAGTTCATTCTTGTGAAAAGTATCAAAATTAAATTTTTTAAGTAATATGATTGTTTAAAATGCTATGTATATGCTTATATTTTATAATAAATGTTAAAGCTTTTTTAGTGAAACAAACGCAACCTGCTTTTTTTATTATGAAACAATTTGCGATTTATCCTTTATTTTATCCAAAAAATATGGCCAACCTAAGTATTGGGTCCTCAGCCGCCATCTTGTTTTATTTCGCCGCTGTGAAAAGAAATCTGAACGGTAAAAGTAGTCCATTCCGCGTCCACCTTGAGATGCGTATTGAAGATATATATATAATTTAAAGGATATATAAAAGAAATATTCAACGCTACATAGAAGAAAATGTTTCTATCAAAACAAGATTTTATTTACAATTCATATCGCTACAAAATGAACCCTCGTTTCGCACTTTAAAAAAACCCGAAAATTAAACAATTTCATCAAAATTTGATTTTATTAACAACTCATTGCTAAAGAATAAACCTTAGTTCTGCACTTTAAAAAAAGCCCCGAAAATTAATGTTCTCATCAAAACTAGATTTCATTAGCAGCTCTTATCGCTAAAGAATAACTCCTTGTTCCTTACTAAAAAGCCTCCAAAATAATCTCATCAAAAGATTTCATTAACAGCGCTTATCGCTAAACAATGAAACCTCGTTTCCGCACTTAAAAAAGTTCCTAAAATAAATATTGAAAGTAAATTTCCTTAACACTCATCACTAAAGAATTGACTTAAGAAAAGCCCCGAAAACATCTCAGAGAGAACTATTCCAAACAGCATGTATTGGTCATAAACATTGGAAAATGTGGGTAGATATCATATTGCAACTCAGCGTTACAAGTTTTCCTGGGGAAAAGTACAACCTTGTGGCTGAGGACCATATAATGCGCTGTAGGAGCTTAAAAATGTTTGACATATGTGAGTTCGTAACTATGATTTTGATACAGTAGTGGTATCCAAAGTGAAATTTTTTCGGGTTATAATAGTGGGATCCAGTAGAATTTAAACACTGCTTTTCTCAAATTTGATTACAAGCACCTTAGATGGCAGTCACAGCTGAATGTGTAAAGATTTCATTAATTGTCAAAATGAGAATTAAATTTCCGTATAATACTCCTTACTAACAAAATCACAAAAAAAGCCAGTCTGTATGGCTCTCCATTCAGATAGAACAGTAACACCTATACTATGCAACACAAAAATACCAGCCTCAAGCCCTCTTTTTCCCGCCTTTATTGAGTTTGTGTGCAGTGCTACATTAAAGTGATTAATGGAGTTTACTGCAGGCAAGCAGTATGATAATAGAGAAACATGCATTAGCTAAATATATAAGGCAGGTAATGTGGGATGGTTTCTTTGTTTAGCAATATGCTCTGTTTAAAGTGGTCATGGTTGAGGTTATAATTCAGTTTTTTTTTATTAATGTGGATGGGAAGTGCTTTGTTTACAATAATTTGTGCATTTTAGGCTTGTCTGGGATTATTTCATTCTAAAGGGGGTTGCTCTCTCCGATGAGATTGCTTTGTCCAGGGAGGAGGATAAAAGTATGGAGCAGTAATTTGTTTAGCAGTATCTTCAAGTTAAAATGATATTCTCGGATGAGATAATTATGTTCTGGAGTTTCTTAAATTGTGGAATGAATTGTTTAGTGGTAAGCTCTTTTTTTTTTGTTACATAGGATTTTCTAAAAAAAAATTCTTTGATGTTGAAACCTTTTCGTTTAAATTGCATGTTCAGTGACACTACATATAAAAATTATTTCTATAATTTACTCCTATAAATAAAATATTAAATATCATCATCTTCAAGCAGCCATGGGCTATGGAGGTCCAACCAGACCGTGCAATTTGGTTCTCCAATCAAGTCTATCCTGAGCTACATCTACTGCATCTGGCCACTGTACACCAATTCTAACAAGGTCCTGTTTGACATTGCCCACCGCATCCTAGGTCTCCCCTTCTTTCTGAGGCCTTTAGGCACACTGTTCATAACTCTATTTGCCAATCTATAATTATTGATACGGGCAACATGGTCAAAGCAACGGAGTCTCTCTCTGCACAATATGCTGCTTAAAGGAGGTTGCAAAGTCCTTTGCCTAACCTCATCATTAGTTACAAAGTTGAACCACCTAATGCCCAAGATACTGCATAAGCATCTGGAATCAAAAGCATCTAGTTTCCTGTTATCTTGTTTACACAGCATCCAAGTTTCACTGCCATAACTAACCCTAGAAAGAACCAAACTATTATACAGTCTAATTTTAGTCTTTAGGTGTATACGCCTATTTCTCCACACTCTCCATAGATTCTTAACCTGGCAGCAATCCCTATTCGTCTGTTAATCTTATGCCGCACATCACCAGTGCCTGACCAATTTTCATCACTTTAGTTTTCTCTGTTTATAACCAAACCTACTCTACTACCAATCTCATCAACAGCTCGAATGAAAGAGTTCATCTCATCAACATCATTTGCCAAAAGGGCTAAATCATCAGTATAATCTAAATCAGAAATTTTCGTATCTCCAGTCCATTTAAGGCCAAAATCTTTCCCTTGAAGTGAATTTTGCATAACATAATCAATAACCAAGCTAAAGAGAAAAGGAGACAAAATGCACCCTTGTCGAACACCAGAAGTAATGCTAAACCAATTGCTACAAGCCTTTACCAACTCTCACACACGACTCAGTGTTATTATAGAGCTTTCATTATGTTAACTAACTTGTCTGGTATACCATATGATTTCACAATCAACCACAAATTATGACGATCAACAGAGTCGAAAGCCTTTTTGAAATCATCAAAGCTAGCAACCAAAGGTTTCTGAAACTCTAAACATTTCTCAAGAATCTGCCTAAGTGAAAATATCTGATCCACACATCCCCTACCACTTCTGAATCCACATTGTTCATCACGCAATTGACTGTCAACCAGATTCTTAATTCTATTAAGCACAACCATGGAAAGAACTTTACCTGGAACAGAGAGTATACAATATAATAAACTGCACAGAAATGGAGCATTATCAAGAATATTCAACTAATTTGTGCAGGTAATTGCTGAAAATTTGAATTAAGAGCCACTGAAGGCACAGTACGATCAGTATCTGCTAAAAATAATTTAATGAAAATGGTTGTTTACAAAGGTAAAATTTTTGCTTTGCATATAAAAGAATACAAGTCAAATTAATATTGGAGCATTTAACTAGGCATATCGCTAAACAATGAACGTCAGTTAAGCACCAAGTGACATTTCTTCTAGCAGTATTTAATCCACGATTTATGCTGTTTTATGGGAATGAGCTCAGGAGTAATCACAATTGCATAATGACTATTCATGAGATAGTCATTATGTAATTGTGATTACTCCTGAGCTCAGTCCCATAAAACAGCATAAATCGTGGATTAAATATTGTTTTAATTTTATTGCTGTGAACTTATTATTTCTTCTAGCATGAGCATATTGCTAAACAGTAAACTTTCTGCTTTCAAAAAATATATCTTTCTGGATAAAACAATTTTAATCTGATCCAAAGAATTTTCACCCCACACATATAACCCCTCCCCCCCCAAAAAAATCACATTGGTGGGTAGAGGGTATTAAAGACAAAGGAATAGCACTATTTGGATGAGTCCATTTCAAAATTTTGGCCATTATGAGCATTTATAAATAAAATAAATACCCCCTCAAGCAGCTGCTGGCCACAGAGGTCTGTCAGGAGCCTGTCAGTTTATATGCCATAGTAAAAAGTCTGAGAGGATGGCAGGACTTCAGCAGAAAAACGACACAAACAGCCATGCCTTACCCAGGGTTTGAACCCAGGTCCCTTAGATCAGTAGCCAAGCATGCTAACCACTCGGCCATGGGACGGCTTATGAGCATTTAAAAGGTTTAAATATATTTTAAGGCTGAGAGCCCTATACTGCATTTCTGCCAACAAATCATTAGGAATTTTGTTGCACCATATTTGATTTAATATTGAAAGTTATGCTAATTGTGAATGAATTTGAACTCATAATGAAATCCCACCAAGTTTTTATTCCTGCTTCAATCTGAAATGGATGCCTTTCAGATGTCTGAGAAAAATATACATTACACAAAATATAGTACTTGAAAAGATGAAAACTCAGTATGTTATTGTTTAACAACTAAATATTCCAAACTTTATAAAGTTCAAATATTTTACTTTGTACTGATTCAGACTATTCCAATCAATAGTTAAAACAAATGTGTAGCAGCTTGTGAAAATAAAAATTAACATTTCCTACTTTGTCAAAGAACATGCAAGTGAGCAAAAAAGTTGTCTGATTGTATTATTTTCCTTGGAATATATCATTGATAAGATAACTTTAACCAATTCCTGAAGCCTTTCCATTTGGTAGTGTTCTTGACTACTGATTAAAGGGACTGGGTTTGAGCCCCGGGCAAGGGTGTTTGTGTTGCCTTTCTTGCTTAGGTCTCACCATCAAATCATCTCTTGCATATTAAAGTGACAGGCTCTGTGGCAAGCAGTACTTGAGTGGGTATTTTTCTTTTATAATTTTATGGATTAAGTGGTTAATGTGTTTGGCTACTGATCAAAGAGACCCAGGTTTAAGCCCCAGATAAAGCATATATATATATATTTGTTGCTTATTTCAATTTGAGTATTTCCCATAGTTTATTATTACATGTTATAAAAAAAAGACCTTTAGAGAATTTATTAAAATATATTACTTTCTAAATTGTAATTAACCATTCATACTACAGAATTATTGTGACTTAAGTATTGACCAAAATTGCAGCATCTGATAAAAATTTAATTAACTCGTGTCCTACATGCATTAATACCAGTTTTCTCATTGAGGCCTCAATGATTATTCATATGAAAGTAGTGGACTGAACAGTACTGAAGACAGTTCAAAATGAGAGGCACTTATCTAAGCTTAACCCTTTAACGCCCAAGAAATCTGAGAAATGGGTTAGAGGGCAATAAAGACAAAGAAATAGCACTATTCGGACTAGTCCATTTCAAAATCTTGGCTGTTCTGGGCGTTAAAGGGTTAATAGTAACTTCTATGGTATAAATGCCAGTCATTTAAAAACACTTAAGATATGATAGTATCTTAAAATATTAGATTGTTGCATATCAAATAGCTAATTTCACAGATGCATAAAGTTTTTGATGTTTTTTAAGACTAAATATGTTACTAGATAGCACTTGTGATACATTATAATAAATCATGAGGTCTGTTTTTAACACAGTAGCCATTTTGCCAGTAGATTTTGCAGTAAGTGGATTGTAAGAGTTTAAAGGGAATGTGGATCAGAGTTAGATTTGTGTTCTTTTCAACTCTAAACATTAATGCAGCATTGGGGATATATGATACAGCTAGTGAATGGTGAACTTTTTTTAATTCAGTCATTACCCTTCAAAATAAGCCACGTGACCGACAAAGTGATTGGTCACGATGAATGCCAAACTACAAGACATCATTGGTAAATTTGGCTTGCATTATTAAACAGTTTCCTGGCACCTGGAAGCCATTGGGAAAGTGAAGTTTGATAAATGTTACATGTGAATTAACAGACACTCGTAAGGCATGCTAACTTACTTCCCTTACACAAAACTAAATGGATCCATTCTTGCATGGTTTTAATGCATGATGAAAATGGATCCTATAAGACAATCATCAATGTTCTGCTCAATGGCTGAATTTAACGGAATCACCCGAACTGATGCTCATGCCTAATCACTGATAGGTTATGTGACAGTTTAGTGGTCTGCTACCAGTACTATCTATTCCTAAGCATGAGTGAAACAATAAATGCAGAGCAATACTGTGGAAAAAATGCATGATAAATTACGCAAGAAGCAGCCTGCCATTAGTCAATAGACAAGGTGTTCTTCTACATGGTAACACTGGACCTCGCATCTCATAAATAACTGTCAAGAAACGCCCATAAATTGCAGTATGAGACTCTTACTCAGCTTATTCACCAGATCTATTGCCAACTGACTATCCCTTCTTATAGGGGAAAATATTCAGCAATGAGACAGCAGTTAGAAATGCTTCGAAGAATTCAATGCTTCCAGAAATTTTAACAATGGTGCAAATGTACTTTTTATGGTAACTGAAGTGTTTTGAATTTGTTGGTGGGTATTTTGATTAGGTAAAGTTATTTTTTACAAAGTTACATTTGTTGAATGTAACAATTGGCCATTTCATTTGCAGCAACTTAATATTTTTCTAACCTTTGCAGTAATTCATTGCAGCTTCTGTGATAGGGATTGGTTTAGTCCATAGTATTGCCAGATTCGTAATCTGCAGTTCCCAGGTTCGAGTCCTACCTGTGCCTGCACTAAGATTTAAAATATAAAAATAAATAAATACTCCCTCAAGCAGCTGCTTGCCACAGTAGATCTGAGAGGATGGCAGGACCTCAGCAGAAAAACAACACGCACATCCATGCCTTACCCGGAGGGCTCGAACCCAGGTCCCTTAGATCAGTAGCCAAGTGCGCTAACCACTCTGCCAGGGGACGGCTAAAATTTAGGGTTTGCTAAATCCCCACCCTGCCCTCAGTCTGTGGGGGGACAGATGGGCTTGCAAAGGCTGCCATCCAGTGGTTAAGTCATGTCTTCTTGTATGGGAGAGCCATATCCTAGGAATGTTAAAGAATATGCTGGAAGGCCGTGACAAGAGGCTACCATCATACAGTGGTCTGGTGTCTTTCAACCTTCTCGGAGCCATTGTGGGTCTGTCACCTACTCATTTAGCCCATTGTTTGCAAAAAGTGCCACTCAGAGGTAAAACATCTGTCCTGTAGAACCATCACATGAAGTTTGAATGTTTTTCCTGTGCGTTACAGTTATGCTAATAGTACAGTTTGATATTTTGACCAGGTAGTACATGGGACAACCCACATCAGGGATTTTCTAGTCTTCTAGAAATGCTGCTTGGAACATTAAGAATTTGTTCATATTTCATTGTTTTCTGTGTACAAAACATTTTAAGAGATTTTAATTGCCTCTCTGCCTCATTAAGGTGACACTGATAGGCTTGAAATGCTCCATCTGTTGGAATGGGGCATTATCTCCACGTGTGAGATAGACAGCTTGTGCACATTAAAGAACGTGCTATAGATGAATTGATACTCGTACCTAGTAGCTTGACCATTAATACACAAAGTGCTACTCAATGGTAAAACACACCAATGTTTATCCTGCATTGCACTCATACCTGGAATGTGCATTTAATTATTCAATAACACTATTATATGTAATGTAATAAGTTCTTTAATTTTACCTGGTACTTTTTTCTGTAGGCAGAAAAGATATCAACACTCCTAAAGGCAGCCAATGTTGATGTAGAGTCTTATTGGCCAGGTAATGTTTTTCCTGTATTTAGAATTGCTACCTTACAATTATTGAAATGTGAAAAGTTTTTATGTTAAAATTATCACTTTGAATTTAACATCAATCAATTGACTGATGTTAAATTCAGAGTATCATCCTTAATATATGGATAAATATGTCAAAAAACCTCTTCAATTTAATGAAAAGTTTCAATTTTTATTTTATTCTGGGGTCAAACTATTTGCATGTTAAGTTTTTAGGAGAAAACTAGCTATTTGGAACTATTGGATTCAATGAAGTGACACTATATGGGGATGTTAGGGCTGTTGAGAGCTTCTTTCCACATATCGTGAAAGGTGATACCAGTGTTTCTGTTGCAGGGTGAAGTCTATTTCAATAACCTTGTGGACTATGGTTACATAAGTGGATGCACGTGCTAACAGTGTGGTGTGCTTCCAGTGTATGATTGTTGTCTGTTGTATTGCCAGTTTGGCAGCAGTCATTAGCTTGTTTTGGCTGACATCTGCTTGATGTTCTGCGGACCTCTCCTGTAGAGGACATGGTTTTTCTGATATAGTAGACAACGGAATTATCTTGCAAATGGAGGGGAAATCTGTATACGCTAAATTTTTGAAAAGGGCTAAATTTGTCTGTCTCTTCAGATATGGAGCTGGGCTGAAAACATTTGATTTTTTTTTGTCTGAGTAATTTGTGGACTGATGTGTTCCTGTCCTATGTCCAAAATACAGATCCAGCAAAGGTTTCCTGCTCGGATCTGGCGATTGGGAAGAGAGCACCAAATCTTCTGCTATTTCTATATTGATTAGCTTTTCTATTGTTGAATCCATAGGACATGAAAATGGTCCTGCATGTAGATTTTGTTGCTGAACTGGAAATAATTGTTTTCAGTGACTAGTTTTAGAGCTTCATGAATAATGTTGATTTCAGGAAGGGAAATTTTTGTCTGAAGTAACATGGCATCAAGAACTGGAGTAGATGGGAATAAGACTGAAGTGATTAATTTGCTTTGGGAGCAATGGACAGATCCTTCAGTCTGAGAAATTCACTATAGATTTTACGGAAAATGGGCACTGGGCAGATAAAAAGATAATGATGGATGAAGAATAAACTTAATTTTATTGCTCAACCACAGAATTTTAATTATAGAGCTCTTTTCTGCCTCAAAAAATTGGAAATGTTAACTAGTTTAAATGTGTTCAGTTCCTTGATTTCATTATAATGGTTGTTTTTCTGACTGCACCATTTTCTATTAGCCCTTCATTTAAAATTGCAGATTTTTTTAAAAAAAGTCTTAAAATTGGGACATTACAAATTTGTTTTGCTCTTTTTACTAGCTTCAATACCTTTCACTTTAGCCTGCAAACTAAATACATTTTTACTTTCATTGACATTTTCAGGTTTTATGTGAAAAGAGATGTGTGACATTTCTGTAAGGGGCAGGCTCTGTTAGCTTCTTTAGTCAGCTTAGACTCAATGTTGCTATTTAATCAGCAAAATGCTGAAGAATTATTTATAGCACTGGTTCTCAACTTTCCCCCACTGATTCACGTACCCCCTGGAAATGTGTATGTAACTGGCATACCCGTTGCATAGATAGATAAAATTATGGTTATAGTATAACAGTGGGAATAAAATAAAACATATATCTAGAGACTTTTGAGCTCTCATGATGTACCCAAAAAAATTTATCACATAATCCCACATTGAGAACCCCTAACTTTGAGCATTTTCTCAGTAGCTTCACATCCCCTTGTGAACATTGCATACTATGATACTCTGAGCCAAGTGGTCACCACAACAAAGCTGGTAGGTATTGCAAAGTAAGGAAACTTTGTAGACTGCAAAAATAAGTGACACTACTATGAGAAGATTCTCAGAATTAAAGAAGATATCACTCTGAATTTAACATCGATCAATTTTTTCCTTTAAAACTGATTGTTATATTCAGTGATATCTTCCTTAATATACGAATAAATACATAAAAAAAACTCTTCGATCTAAAATATTCTCAGGATTTTATTGAAATAACTTTCATTAGAGAGCATAGGCTACAACTGGCAGCATCTCCATATATAAGCTGGAACAACTGCACTATCACCAAATAATGGTCTCATCATTGGTAAAAGGAACAAACTTAATCACTTTAGTGTACACTGCAATTCTTTACACCATTATGTTTGTTATTGATAGAATGGTGTCAGTGGTAGCCAGAGAAAATATCTGTGCATCACATTTGATATGGTATTTAACCCGTAATGGTACTCTGACTGGATGTGGCAATAATGTCCACGGTTCATAATCATGCTTAGGTCCAAGCTTTTATGCGTGTTTTAAATATATAGGAGTTTGCTGTGACTTATATTATTATTTAAAGAATTGCATTGTTAATAGCAGCATTTGTTAGCCATGACTTCACTAATGAAATTTCTGAAGAACAGTTTTTAAGATGAAAAATTTTCAACCAGGTAACGTGCAAAGTCAGGACCTGGTAAATATATATCTTATCCAGATAGATCATTTATCTTCTAACCTGAAAGTGTCTCTATAGGCAGATTGCTCATAGGGTTGGCTCAGAAATGTGAACATCGCAGTAAATAACTAGCTGTTAAATGCCAAAGATTTTTAATTCATTTTGTACAGAGATCTAGCCTATGTAGAAGTTAAGACCTTTTATTCTCTGAAGAAAGGATTATTTTATGAAGTGAGCTTTAATAATTAAGTAGGCTATTTTGCTATCGAAAGCCTTATGATGTTAAAAATTGAAAAAGAAAAGCCATGATCTTTCACAATATAAACTCTAATTTTTTGCTGAAGGCTCTTCTGCATGTTAGGAACATAATTTCTAAATGTATTTCTCTTTATGTCAGTTGCAGAATTTTAAGATTTTTATGGAGTGAAGTAAGGGGCTTAGTAAATTATATGAAATTCAAGGTATCCTTGTAATCTTGATCAAATGAAGAACCCTATTGGTAAAAATCTGCCTGAAAATTTTCTCATGGAATTGATGTATTGATTTAGTATGAAATAGGATACTTTAAAACGTTTTAATAAGCTAAAGACAACAGGAATTCTAAACACTTTAAAATAGGCTAGTTTTCAACTAAACACAAGTGGTTCATTTAACATGATTTGTCTATGATCATTTATACTCTATTAGAAGACATTAGATGCTTTTCTTTTCTTGTCTATCTGACCCACCCTTGTTCATAATTTTAGTACTGCCAAAAAGATTTTTTACACTTGCATTATGAATTTTGTTATAGCTGTAACAATATTTTGTAAAATATAAAAAAATTTTGAACTGTCAATGACAGTGTAGGATATACGAATTCACCCCAATTGGTTACAGATTATATAATTATGTGGATGTTTTCCTGCTGTCTTCACAGACCTGTACTGTTCATACTGACAGCTTCTGACTTCCATGACATGCAGCTGTTTTGTTGTCACAGATAGTTAAATTACTGAAAAGTTTGCCAATTTTTAAAAAAAATCGGCTGAATAAAAGTTCACTTCATGAATATAAAACTAAGTTTCTAAATTCTTTTATATAAGTATAATAAGCCTGATGATGTGATTAAAAAAAAAGAGAAAACACATGATCTGAAAGCTCTAATTTTTTTCTGAAGGCTTTATGAGCATCAAATAGCAAAAATGCAAACTTGCATTTGTATATCTTAGTTTTCACTAATATCACACACTTGAGTAGTTTCACATTGTTTTATAATAATTAAATAGGAAAAATGTTTCCCAAGCATTTATACAAAGTCTTGGAAAGTTTCTTTTCACTATTCATTTGGCGTGCTCTTGAAAATGTAACCAATTATGCAAATGATTGATTCCCGAGAACAGGAAAGTTTTTGTCTATTTGATTACCCCTTCTTCAAACTTGCACCTCAAAATTAGAATTCTAAATGGTAAGAGCTAGGACTGCTAAATTTGATATAAAACTTATAATAGCTTGAGGCAATGTAAGAGTTTGACCTCCCAATCTTACCTATTTCTGAAAAATGTCTTCAAAACAGGGAAATGTATATATGATTGCTGAGATAACAAGTTATGCAAAGTTTGTAACATATTTTTTTTAATTTAGAGTGAAAAATCTTCAGTTTAATTCTGAACTGTACTGGTGTGATTTGTTTTAATAAATTTTGCTATTCCTGCTTTTTTGCCCATAATGTATAAATATCATGTATGAAATATTTAAAATGTGTAAGCCAGTACTGTTTCACCTAAGTCAAGACCTGTGTAAACATACAGCTCTTTGACTATTGGCTAAAGGACCTTGTCACTACCTATTTTGTATAAAAAAGTTTTTTCAGACATTGGTTTTAACAAAGCAGTGGTCAGGAAAAATAAATTTAATCTACTTGGTTGCTAGATGGTGCACTTAATACTAATAATCAAAAGATTTCTGAATTTGAACTTGGAATACAAAACTAAAACCATCAACTCTCAAAGAAGACGTCGCTTGGTGCACTATGGCCTTAACTGCCGATGCGCTATAAAAACCCCAACCAACTCAAAGAAAAGATGGCCTTAGTGGCTTATTTTTATGCAGTAAAAATGGCAAAGACAATGGAAGCTGCTTACAATTGCATATAAAGTTTCAAATCTAATGATGAGACCTGATGTGAAAAAATGCAATAAAGGGAACTGCAAGCAGAATTTTTGAAAATAGTGTCTCTAAAAGTGTTTCATTTGAGTTTGGGTACTCCATATTCCAAGTAAGGGCAAGTAATTAATGGTTATGAAGTTGTGATCTATTACCTTGGTAGCAATTAGGACAAGGGTTTAAGAATTCATCAGAAATAAATGGTTGAATTTAAACAAAGTATTAATATCGATGAACTCATCTCAATTTTACCTAATTTCCTCCTAACCTTATACAGATAACAGCTTTATATTTTCTACTTGCAAATATGACACTGCTTTAACTGAACAATATATGCCAAAGAAGCCAAATCATTGTGACCACCTATCTAATATGGTGCTCTCCAAATGCCACCAAAACAGCTCTTACCTGGCGAGGCATGGACACAAGATTTCTAAAGATGTCTTGTGATATCACGCTACCAGCAGATCCTTTCTCTTGTAAGTTACATGGTTGAGCAGCTGCAGATTGGATATGTTGTTCCAACACAAACCACAGATGCTTGATTGGATTGATGTCTGGGGTATTTGGAGGCCAGGGCAATACCTGGAAGTCTTCCTCATGTTCTGCAAACCATTCTTGAACAATCCAGGCAATATGGCATGGCACATTATGCTGCTGAAAGAAGGCACTACTAGAGGAGAATACCATTGCCATGAAAGGATATACCTGATCTGCAATGATGTTTAGGTAGGTGGTATATTTCCTGCACATGAATGACGACCCAGGTGTGCCGTTGTTTACCTGCAGTTGCTTTGATATGCATAAAGATGCATTGGTCATAATGTTTTTGCTCTTCAGTGTATGATAACCTGGAGACAAAGGATATCATAGAAGTAAAAGAAAATATACTATTTAGTGAAACTTGGGCAGTTTCAAGCCACACTATTTCTTAAAGTATGGTGTTGATGTATTAAGTGTAAAAGTTTTTAAAAATATAATTGTTGGCTTATGATATTGTTACTACTGCTGCTTTGTAAGCAATATTAGAGAATAGTGATTTCCACAAAATTGGGGACTGAAATAGCATTTTCATTTTAAAATTAAATTCATTCAGACATTTCTTTCAATAATGTACAGAGTGAGGGTGTTTCAAATCTCTACAAACTTCAATGGGAGATAGGGAACACCAAGACAAACCTTTGTCTATGAATGTATGTCTGCTGATGTAAAACTTCGGTGCTGGAGAGTGTTGACAAATATCGGTGGAGCTAGTATATAAATGAATGGAAAAAGCATTGCATGCATGACAGCATCTAAGCATTGATTGCTGTACACGTTGAAAGATTCCAGGAATTTCATGAACAGTTGCAGTGGCGACAGCAATTCTTGTTATGAGTCTTCATCTGAGTCAATGGTGTCTCATACACAAGATTCTTCGTTTGTTCCCAGCGGAAGAAATTGATACATGTTAAATCAGTGGCGACAGGTCCACCCCAGCCTATCCGTTGGCCCCCAAAAGTGGTGTTCAGATAATCCTGCACATCATTGCTGAAGTGTGTTGGCACCCAGTCATATCGAAACATTTGTCTGCAAATAACCACGGGAACATCTTCCAGTAGTTCCGGCAATGTTTCTACAAGAAATACCCGATAAACCTGCCTGTTGAGTCGGGAAGGCAGCAGGTATGGCCCAATCAAATGTCACCTACCCAAACATTGACAGCGAACCATTGTTGATGACCATGTGCTATTGTGGCATGTGGATTTTCGTGTGCCCAAACATGAGAATTGTGTACATTAAACATATACCCTCACATGTGAAAGAGGCCTCATCTGAGAAGAGCACATGAACCGGAAAATCAGGCTGCACCATGGTCTGCTGCAGAAACTAGTACACGAATTCCATATGAAGAGTAATCCTGAGGTTGCAATGTCTACTCTCTGAGGATGAGATGGGTGTAACTGCTGCTTGTGCAACCCTCTCCACATGAGGGCATGGTTCACACTGAGTCTATGTGCAACAGCTCTCATGCTTGTGTCTGGATTGTCATCAGTCTTCCATGTCAGGAGAGTGCATGGTTCTCTCTTGACCAGGGCTGTCTTAAGGCATAGGCATGCTCAAAGAATGATTTCTCCCATGATTCTAGGGGCGATTCTAGTTTGTGTTGATTAATCCTCACTTTACAGTGGTTTTTTTTGTTTAAACATTGATTTTGTTAAAAGTACTGATAAATCTGTAGGAATAATTTTATTGACAGTTTACATTTTCATTATTATAGGTGGGGGCCCCAGTGCATTGCTTTGCCCAGGAGCCTCCAATACTGTTAAGACTGCACTGCTCTTGACCGGTGTCATGCATGTTTACATGGAATGTTCCAGTTTCTCGTAGTTGTAGGTGCATCAGGCAAATGTTTGGTTGATGCACCTACAAACATGCAAATGTTTGGTGGTTTGGCACATGTCTGTTTGGGAAGTGCTGTTGGTACAACCTCATAGCAACTCTTCCATTTCTATTTGCAGCCCCATATGCCAGATGCATGTCAGCCATCTCAGCAGTTGTGAAACACTCCATGTTACATGTAACATGTCTGATTTACGAATACCGGCAGCAAACACGAGTCTGTTCTCTTTTCCCACTTTGCCCCTTTAGCCAACAGTGTGACCTATTATGTTCTCTGGGGGAAGAAATGATTAAGCACATAGTTTGAGTTCTTTAAATATTCAAAACCAATAGCTATTCTGGGGAATGAAGCACCCTCTAGCACCGAAGGGTTACATCAGTGGACATATATTCATAGATGAGAAAGGTTTGTCTTGGTGTTTCCTATTTCCCATTGAAATTTGTAGTTTTGAAACACCCTGTTGTATAGCAGTTACTTGTGTGTACATTCATACTAAAAAACTTTTCTTTGTGTTGTACGTTTTATATTAGGTCTGAACTTGGTGGAATGGAGTATAAATAGTAACCTTTGTATTTATGAAAGTAATGAAGCTTGTCAAATTTTGTGTAATCTGTTAAAACATGGATATGGTTTTAACCGTTATTACGGCTAGTATGGGAGATCCCCTAACCATACTTTGTTCGACAAATCACAAAATTATTGTTGCATTGACGAAACATTCCTTGCATCATTCCACAAATCTTTCTACTTCAATCTACCTGACCTTAAGAATCAATCCCAAAGAGTCTTTCATGTCTTTGATGACTTGTGGGTCTGCTGACGGAAATCTCCACCGAAAGCTGTTTGTCCTCAGCTATGCTTGGTTCCCCAGAATAGCTGTCGGTTTTGAATATTTAAAGAACTCTAAAACTATGTGCTTAATCATTTCTTTCCCCCAGAGAACATAGAGGGCACATTTGATCTAGGGGCAGAAATTTTCAAAGCAGATTTCTGGTTTCCAATGACCTGGCCTGGCCTTGAACAGCAAACCTACTCCTTAGAGTGCCATCATTGTAATCCCATTTGTAAGCAGTTTTTTGCCTATGTAATTCAAAGCTTGATTTTGTGTTTAACTCTCTTCTCCATAGTTGATGTGCTTTCTCTTTCACCTTGGAATTTTTCATTTTTTACATTTTCATCTTTGTCACAGCAGAATTAAACATTTGGGTTCAGAAGGTTGAACACACCTGGCATTGGACCTGGTCGAGAATGGGCTACAGCAGTCAGAGACCATGTCGAGTGACAATGCTGTCAGTGAAGAACATGAAAGCACATCTCCGGTGGGCACAGGAGCATTGATACTAGACTGTTGAGGACTGGAAAAAAGTAGCTGGTCAGACGAATCAAGGACGATGACTGATAGAAGGATCATATTTTTAATGTGATGTATTGAATATGGAATTATGCTATACCTTTACTCTTTTTCTGCTAGTAACTGAATGTTAAATTTGTTTTATACCCATTATTTGCCTAACATTTATTTACAATACTATGTTTTAGGTCTCTTTGCCAGAGCATTGGAAGGTCTTGATTTAAAGCAACTCATAACAAATGTTGGTTCAGGTGTTGGAGTAGCTGCCTCAGCACCTGCTTCAGGAGGTGCATCTGCAGATGCTGGTGGAGCACCAAAAGAAGGTTATTATTTTTTTAATAGAAAACTGGTGAATTTGCTTTCTTAGTTGGCTTCTTTATGTATTATTGCATGTATAATGGACAAAAAAGTCTAGGAATTCATCACCTGTTTCATATTTTAATTAACGTTTTTGTATACTCTATACAATAAAAGAATTGGTTCTTGAACTGGTATTTAATAAATTGCCTTAGTGAAATTTAAGGCTAGGAAATTTGTAAATCCATTAGCATTTTTATCATGATGGAAAGGTTTTTATTTGCTTTAGGTGTTTATTCGAAGTCAAGAAATAAAAATGTTCAATAATTTGATTTGTGCTGAATCAGCTTAGTATATGACCCATAGATGAAAGGTTTAATATCTGATCCTAGTGTTATCATTTGATTATTTTTTATGTAGAGATTTATATTTACTGTGGACATTTTGCTTCCAGCAAATTAGTAGCTGAATAGTTAGCATATTTAATAACAGATCAAAGGAACTGTGATTTTAATCCTGGAGAATGCATGGATATTACTGTTGATCTTACTTACAGAAATGTTATATAAATATTGAAGGTAGTCTCTGCATAAATATTCATATCATCAGACTAGTGATTCTCTATGCTTCACCCATATAGGCGAATACTACACCCACCAATATTTGTAAGATTCAGGTCTTGCAGAACAAGATTTTGAGAACTGTGGTCGATGCCCCTCTGGTTTGTCACTAACGGACAACTCCATAAAGACATGGGCATCGACCATATACACATATAAAATGCACCTCAAAAAATTTTTTGAGGCTGTAAGCAATAATTCCAATGAGATTATTTCTTTGATTCTTTACAATCATACTGTTTTGAACAAGAGGCCTAAAACAGTAGTGTTCTCTGAGGAAACCTACCCATTTTAGATTTCTTATGCAATTTTACTATTGTTAGCTTTTTTTGTTTGCCCTTTGGGGCCCACCTAAGGGTGGTTTACTTTCATATATTTTGTTCTTACTCATGCCAAATGGGCATATCTTTATGATGGAGTAAGTATTAGGGGTAAAATTATTTCCCGGTACATTGAATATGATTATACGATCTATGCACAAATATTCAAACTTGATCACTTAATTTTTTTACAAAGTTAACTACTCCATAATACATTTTTCAAAATTCAGTTTCAAAAATGAACATTTTAATACATCTTTCCACTCTTGGAAGGACATTGTTTCACATTAGATGGTGTTGCATGGTTGAATTACCAGGGACATGGCTTTTATGCTGGCTGAATGGATAATCTCATTACACATAGCAAAAAGTGTTTGGATATTTGTGGTGATTATGTTGAAAAATAGTGTATTGAGGTTTCAATTTGTATGGTTGGCTGTGTACATTAAAGATATTGTGTACGACATCGACCTTGTAACTTTCTGGTCCACCCACGTATTATTAGAAACTCTATTTTCAAGTTAATATAAATTAAAAATCAATACATATTGAATGCACAGTATTCCTTGTTAAGATAGACATCAAACATTAATTAATAGATTCTGAAAAAAAATTCATTGCTGACACTGTGATGAATAGTAGTAGTGATTTGGTACTTTAAAAAAAACTGATTAATAGAAACTTGTATAATATGTTGTATTGTTTCCTTTTTACCTTTTCTGCTAATAGCTTAAATTATTTTTGTCAGCTGCATACACAAATTGAAGTGTAAACAACCCTTTCAAAGCCTAGAAATGGTACAGTTCTGCCATCCAGTGAGGAGCTTTTAAGCAAAACATATTCCTATTTTAACAATTGAGGTAAAGCCTAGCTCTGTTGTTAAAGTAGTAGATTCTTTGGCTTCAATTGCAAAATTAATAGAGCCATATCACATTTACTATTACTACAACATGGTTTTTCACTATAACGTATTATGAGAAAATAAAGAAACTTTATTTTTAGCAATGATCACTGAGGGTTGAGAATTAAAATTGAAGATACAAAATACCTAAATGATGACCTAAACCCAACCTTATTGATCTATGAAGGTTTTGATACTGATTTAATGAGTCTGATGGGTATACAAATATTTGCATAAATTTAAAAAAAGTTCAATTTTTTTTATTCAGAACAATCTTAGTAAAATACTTGTTATTGCACAATGTATTAAATATTTCCTACTGGTGTTTTTATATGTTCTATTTGATAACTTTTTTGGAAAACATTCAGAATTATTATAGAATAAGGAATGTTAACAGGGTTCAGAAAGCAATTTTAGATAATTCTGAACCATTTGAAAGAGAAGAGCAGGTATTGTTAACCAAGTAAGCTTGTGATATGACCAGAGTTTCATTAACTTTGTGGCTAGATGAATCAACAGGACAATTTTTTATGTGCAAAATAGTTTTAACATTTTATTTTTAAGTTTCCAGCATATTAAGGTTTAAAAATTGGCTTCTTAAATGAAAGGCACCGTTCATTTCTTGTTTACTGAAGACTAAAATTATAGGACAGATTCAAAGAAATTTCACAACATAAAAATTTCATTTACATAACCGAGTTGAAATCTTTTTGCCGTTACAGCATATGTTAATTTCTAATGTAAGCAGAGTATTTAGTCAAGTTGGATGAAATTTATTGTTAAAATGTGCTAGTGTTGAAGGCCAGCTATTGAACTTGGAAGAAACCATATAGATATTCATATATGCTCATTCTACCATCTCAGATCTACTATGGCATATAAACTGACAGGCTCCTGTCAGACCTCTGTGGCAAGCAGCTGCTTGAGAGGGGTATTAAGGATTCTAAGTGAAAATTACTTTTGGATAATTTTAATTTATAATTAGTTTAATAAACCTATTAGTTTCCTTATACTACACTTAAAATCAATGGAAAATACCTAAATGATGACTAATCTAAATCTTATTATCTGTGAAGGTTTTTATTACTGATTTAATGAGTATGATAGGATTTCCTGTTGCAGCATTTTAGTATAAAGTTATTTAAACCAATTATTTGGTAATTTTTGCCAGTTGTTTTTCAATTATGGACAATTAAGAAACAACGATTTTCATTGTTGAAGAATAAGTAATTCTTTAATGCAGTCATTTCTGAACTGCAGAGATGCTCTGGTGGGGGAGGTACAGGAAAGCAGTAATTTAAATTTTCTCTTTTTTTCTCTCCACATGGAAACTTTCAGGTTAATCAAGTTTCAATAGTATATTTACCAGTTCTAATGTGGACCAAATTTTTTCTTTGACCTATTTTGCTCTTTACAAACAGTGCTACAAAAAAAAATTTTTTTTGCTTCTAATATTCTTCAGTAAGTGGGTTACTACATAAAGAAAAAGTGGTTAGCTGTGGTTTAACGCTTTAAAGCCCAAGAAATTTCAAAAAAGTAAAGACCAAGGAGTAGTACTATGCAGACTACTCCATTTCAGCTGTCATGGGCATTAAACAGTTAGATTCATTTTAGTATTTCAGGGAGTTGCAGAATCAAAATGGTTTGAAACTCAGCTTTAATATGTACACTGTAAAAGAATATTGAAGTGATCTAATGCATTTGTTAAAATTATAGCGCTGAATTCTAACATTCCTTACTTTTATCTCTCAGCTGCGAAAGAAGAAAAAAAGGAAGAAGAGCCTGAAGAATCAGATGATGACATGGGTTTTGGTAGGTCATGATTTTAATATGATCTAAGATTTCTTAAAAATTTTACTACCAAAGAATATAACTGTGCTGCCAGCAGACATGATAGAATAGTTTTTTCTCTTGGGTTTTACCTTTGGCACTGTTTTTTTCACAATTGTTTAAATGACTTGGTCATAAGGACAGGAGGAGGATTCAACAGCTGTTAGGTGACATGGGTAACTGCCTGTCAGTGCCATCCATCATGTTCCCTAATGTGCATATGAGTTAGCAGAAATAAATTTCAGCACTGAGAGTTGAAACTGGGAACTTCAACCTAGATTAGGAACCTGGTTTGCTAATTGGGCTACCCTGACCCTTCTTTTCCCTTGGGTTTCTATTTGATCATTCAGTAGTTGACCAATTATATTAGTAGAGTGATTTGGTACGTTAGCCTAAGATATTACCTCAGTGGCACAGTGCTATCACATTGGTTCACAGTGTTACTTCAAATCCCAATGTTGGTTCTAATTCTGGGATGGCATGGTTATCTGTGTGCTGCTATCTCCAGGACAGTGGTCAATAGTGACTTCAGTCTTAATGAAGCATGTCATTGTATGAGAAAGCCTATCCAAATACGTAGTTTCCAGGATCTTATGTTTCATTACCTTTGTTCTTAAGTCTGCAATATCGAGATGTGTGGATCAGTATTTTTTGGTAAAATCAATGCATATTAAATTTTATTTAAGTGTAGCAAAAAGAATTATTCCAATCGGAATATCAAGTTGTAATCCACTGTGTATAAATTCCATACTTAATTCCTCTATCTGTTTTCCTAATAGCTTTGCATTTATCAAATGTTCTGTCTCAAGCTTGAAGGATATGTACCTTTTTTTAAACAAATTTTTCATTCCATCTTCCTTTTAAATGCTGATTTTGAAGCATATACAGGAAGTGTTTTAATTTTATCATGTGATACAGTTGTATTTGTGTCCTGAATCTGAGTTTTTCTGCAGTTTCAGTACAACAAATTTAATACTGCATTCCAAAAAGAAAGCTGGCATTCTTTCATTTGTAACTTTGAAAGCAAGCCATGCTAGAAATTTCACTGGGTTTCCTAAATTTTCCTAACCTGGTATTAGTGTGGTTAGGTGTTGACTAGTTGATAAAATATTTTTGTAATTATTTCCCTGCTAACATGTTTTACTTATACTTTCATATTTTAAAACTATAATGGAAAAACTGGATATTTAAAATTCATGTAATTTCAAAAATATTCCATAATTAAATGTAATTTTGAAACATGTAATGGTAGGTATAACTCCAAGATTTTCCACTGACTTCATAGATGGAAAAATAATTATATTGCTCCCAAAACTTCATTTTTTAAATTGTGAGAAAAACCTGTAACAAATGTCTTCTACCACAGATGTAGAATACTGAAATGAATGGAAACCTTTTTAAGATACTTTTGTCTCCTAACAAACTAGCATTTAACCCTTTCAGTGTGGTTGCCATATAGAGTTTAAGGTGAATGAGCCATTTTTGCAAAGAAATAGTTATTGAACATCATCATCCTCAAGCAGCCGTGGGCTACGGAGGTCCAACCAGACCATGCAATTTAGTTCTCCAAGCAAGTCTATCCTGAGCTACATCTATTGCATCTGGCCACTCCACACCAATTCTAACCTGTTTGGTCCTGTTTGACATTGTCTCCTGCCACGACCTAGGTCTCCCCTTCTTTCTGAGGCCTTTAGGCACACTGTTCATAACCCTATTCGCCAATCTATAATTATCCATACGGGCAACATGGCCAAACCAACTGAGTCTCTCTCTGCACAATGTGCTGCTTAAAGGAGGTTGCAAACTCCTTTGCCTAACCTCATCATTAGTTACAAAGTTGAACCACCTAATGCCCAAGATACTGCATAAGCATCTGGAATCAAAAGCATCTAGTTTCCTGTTATCTTGTTTAAAAAGTGTCCAAGTTTCACTACCATAATTAACCCTAGAAAGAACCAAACTATTATACAGTCTAATTTTAGTCTTTAGGTCTATACGCTTATTTCTCCACACTCTTCCATCGATTCTTAAAAGTCCCGGCAGCAATCCCTATTCGTCTGTTAATATCATGCCACATATCACCAGTATCTGTTACATAGCTCCCAAGTTAATTAAACTGTGACACCTGTTTAAGATTGCAACCATTCAGATTAACTGAATCACAGTCTGCATGACCAATTTTCATCACTTTAGTTTTCTCTGTTTATAACCAAACCTACTCTACTACCAGTTTCATCAACAGCTCGAATGAAAGAGTTCATCTCATCAACATCATATGCCAAAAGACCTAAATCATCAGCATAATCTAAATCAGAAATTTTCCTATCTTCTTTCCCTTGAAGTGAATTTCGCATAACATAATCAGTAACCAAGCTAAAGAGAAAAGGAGACAAAATGCACCCTTGTCGAACACCAGAAGTAATGCTAAACCAATTGCTACAAGCCTTACCAACTCTCACACATGACTCAGTGTTATTATAGAGAGCTTTCATTATGTTAACTAACTTGTCTGCTATACCATATGATTTCACAATCAACCACAAATTATGACTATCAGCAGAGTCGAAAGCCTTTTTGAAATCAACAAAGCTAGCAACCAAAGGTTTCTGAAACTCTAAACATTTCTCAAGAATCTGCCTAAGTGAAAATATCTGATCCACACATCCCCTACCACTTCTGAATCCACATTGCTCATCATGCAATTGACTGTAAACCAGATTCTTAATTCTATTAAGCACAATCATGGAAAGAACTTTATCTGGAACAGAGTGTGCTGACACCCCTATAGTTATCACAAGAACTGCGATCACCTTTTTTGAAAATAGGGATAACAATAGCTCTGGTAAAATCCTTAGGAACCATGCCTTTATCATAAAAGATATTCAAAATTTCAGTCATCCAAGTGGTAACCGAAACATTCCCAGCTCTAAGCATTTCTGTAGTAATTTCATCTACCCCTGGGAAACAGCCAAACTAACTTCAGATTGTGTTATAGGGCCAACATTAAAGCCACCAATACATCTATCATCATTGCAAACAATAGGAATAGAACTAACCACATTGTTTAGAACATTGCTGAAATGCTCAGCCCACCTAGCCATGACAGAATCCTCACCTTCTATAACCTTGTTTATCCTTCAATCCCTGTATACCTGTCCGTTTTCTACGACACAAAACATTAACTATCTGGTACAGCTCTCTGCTCGGCTTTGTCAGTCAGGCCATCAAGCCAAAGATTCTTATCAGCAGCTAACTGATCTTTTACACGTTTATTAAGTTCTCTGCAATGCTTTTTATTAGGACTAGTAGGGTATTTATTAAGGACATTCCTGCAGTTCTTTCTTTCCAAAATAAGCTCAAGTGCCTTATCACTCAGATAATTCTGGCTCTTCTGCTCCTTTTTTCCTAAAAGAGTATTGTTAGTGTCCAAAAAAGCCTGTTTAAAATGATCCCATTCTTCCTCAACTTCAGTAGTAAGCATACCATGACTGTCATAATGACTAAGTAACCTATCGTGGTAAGCTTTAGCTGCACTACACTTTTTAAGTTTAAGTTGGAACACACTTTTAACAAGGTAATGGTCAGATCCAATTTCAGCTCCCCTATATGACCTGGTATTCCTAACAGAACTAGCTCATCTGCTGTTAATATATAATCAATCATATTCTTATGCAGCCCATCGGGTGAAACCCACGTGTACTTATGTATGTCGTGGTGTTTGTAATAAGTGTTATTCTGAATCCATTGAGTTTACTTACCTGTAGGAGACGTTGCCCATTGCCATTTCAACTACAAATACTAAAAGTGCCTAATAGAAAGCATTACGGAGAACTTAAATGTGTGACTCCCCAAAGGTCAGTACCATCTTTGGCATTGAAGTCACCTAGAACAAAGGTAATATCTCCTTTCTTGACAGAATTCAAAATATCCTGAAATTGCCTGTAAAACCTATCCTTCTCATTGGCATCCTCAGTGGGGGCATAACAGCAGATAACATTCAAGTCTTTAACACTTGTCTGAAATTTAGCTGTAAGAAACCTTTCATTAATTAATGCACTCATATCCTAGAAGAGCATCACTAGTGTGTCTGCTGAGATGCAGATCCATGCCTTGGTGATGTTTATTATCTTCCCTCCCTGAAAAGAGAAATTTAAGATTATTTTTAAGAATCTGATCTTTGTCCATTTGGTCTCTTGCAAGCTGAGGAAATTTTAACAGTGGAATTCTTGTGTGAGAGCATCAAGAGAAAAAGCTCTGTGCAGAGTCCTCACATTCCAACTACTTATGGAGAGAAAATGGTTAGTGGGATGTTTTAAGAAACTATGTTTATTGAGAGAGGGAATGCTGACAATATCAAACAGCCCCCTAATCGCAGACATCGGGCAAAGATCCGTTTCCTCACCACTAAAGGCTGAAGCCATCTACACTGGAAGACTTCCTCCAATGTAGAATTTGACGATGCCAGTAGAAGCAAAGAGTGCAGTGCCTGCAATGACGTCTGCTCAGGATTATCCACCAGCTGATAAACGTCCTGTGAATCTATTCACTTGGGGCTGTCAAAGATTTTCCCTCCACAGAAGCCCACCAGTGCAGCAAAATCAGGATCCATAATCAAGCTCAGAGCCATATATCTGTCCAGTGGGTTTATATGGTCAGCACCAGGACTCTGTGTGGTTGACCACTCAGTGGGGTAGAAAAAAAAAAGTAGCCATACTAATCTGGCAGCCCTCCCCTTCAGTTCACTTCCACAGGAGAGTATCTCTTTTGAAAAGTACTAATGGTCTGTACCAGGTGAAGGCGGGGTCGAACATTAGGTGCTGGGCCTGACGGGTTCTATGCATCATCACAGGGGATTGGTGCATAGCTCTCCTTCCAGTCACTACCTAGGTACCATAAATTACATTTATTAGAGAAAACTTGTCTGTAAGCAGAAATAATAAATATCCACTTAAGTAGCTGCTTGCTATAGAGGTTTGACAGGAAGCCTGTCAGTTTAATACACCATACTAGGTCTGTGAGGAAGGTGAGACCTCAGCAGGAGAACGACACAACATCCGTGCCTTATCCGGGGCTCAAACCCAGGTCCCTTTGATAAGTAGCAAAGCACAGTAACCACTCTGCCACGGGAATACCCTGTGCACGTTAAAGAACACGCTGGATGGCCTAGACGGGAGGCTACCATCTGTCTCCCAACAGCTGTTCCAGTGGGTCCCCTCCCCCAACCTTCTCTGAGCCTTCGGGGTCCATGTGACCTGGCCATTTAGCCCATGGTGTGCAAAAAAGTGCCGCTCAGAGGTAAAACAACCCAACCCTGCCACGGGATATAGATTTTCAAAAATATAAATTTGCAAAAATTAAATGTAGGTCAAGTATAATTCAATTACACTTTCATAAACATATACTTGGTGTTTCTTTTCAGTATGAAATTTTTCAAAGCATGGATAAATTATGTGAATAATCAGCTGAATTCAGCCAGTTATGTGCTTTCTGCACCTGTTATGAATGGGTTAAACTGAAGGAAAGGATCCCATTCCTTCATAGTGTATATTTGAGATTAAAGAAATTTATAGCATTCCTTGTACCTTGCCATGGCACACAGGTTTGCCACTTGTATCAATTTTTACTATAAGGCCTAATACATCTTGCTTTAAACTTTACTGTCATTCATGATTTTCTTGAGTTTTTAGAAAAGTTTGATTTTAGTAATTGTCATTAAATGTGTAAATCATGAAAGGTATTGCTCAATTTTTCAAAAATAATGCTGTTTTGTATCAAATTTTATAATCACTTGTGCAGTAAAATTCCTTAGAGCATCCTTATTTTATTTTTTCAGGTTTGTTTGACTAGGACAGAAGATCTATAGGCAGTGCTTGTTACTGGGTCCAATAAATTTTTAATCAAGTCAAGTAGTTTGTGTTTTAATGAAATAGGGTTCTCTGAATATTCGCCTCATAGGCAGAAAGTAAAATAATTGCTTTGGTAGAAATTTATGAACTGAAGGTAAAGGTCAGATACTTAAAAGTAACTGATTGCACTAATGAAAGATTTCTTACGGTAAAGATTTGAATGTCATTTGTTACGCTTCCACAGAGGACTGATGAAACAGAACGATATTTTGAATTCTGAAAATTTCTCTTGTGCTATGCGACTTCAATGCTAAAGTTGGTACTGACAAATCTTTGGGCAGGAGTTTTTGGTCACTTTGGCATTGGTTTTTCCAATGGTAATGAACGTCTTCTGCAGGTAAGAACAAGTAATTTAATGATTTGCACTACAAACACGACATTTTTAAATATACATGGGTTGCACAGGAATACGATAAGTAGATTTTAATTAACAGCAAATGGGCTATTGTAGTTAGGAATACCAGATCATACAGGGGAGCATAAAGTATCTTGCATAGAAGCTTAAGAAAATTAGCGTTTAACACAAGATCTATCTCCTAAAGCTGTTTCAATGTGTTTCCCAACCTCGGAACTCTTGTGTGCAAAAAAGCGTCGGGTAAAATAACCAAACCTGCTGCTGTAGTTGAGGAATAATGGGATCAGTTCTTGAAACCAATAGTACTCTTTTTGGGTAAAAGGAAACAAAATTATTTGAATAAGGCTATGGAACATTTCTGAAAATAGGAAATGCGGGATTAATATAAATCATCGACCTTAATAAACGTGTAAATGATCAGTTAACAGCTGATAAAAGTATTTTGACTCTGCTGACAAAGCAGTTACATAGCAAGGGGTTCTACCAGATTTTAGTGTATTATTCTGATGGCTAGATATAGTATTCCGAAGTCGCGCTATAGCTAAATTAAAACTACATAAATCCCCAAGGGTGGATGAGATCGTCACTGAAATGCTTAATACTGGGAACGTTTGTGTTATGGCTGACAAAATTTGAATTTTACTATTGTCCCAATTTTTAAAAAGTGATCGCAGTTCTTGTGAAAATTATAGGGGATATATATAAAACTAGTAACCCTGTGGTTACTAGCTTTATAGATTTCAAAAAAGCTTTACAATTTGAGTTTATAATTTGTGCTAGATTGTTACATAATATGGAATACCTGAATGAAAACTCTAATATGGAGTTGAGAGTTGGTACGCCTTGCAGCAATTGGTTTAACATTGCTAGTGGAGTTATGGAGTTAGACAATGGTGCATTTTTGTTTTCTCTGCTTATGCGAAATTCTTTCGAAAGTGAAAATTGGTCAGGCAGATGGTGCGTTATTTTGAATGGCTGCATTCTTGAGCAAGTGTCTCAGTTGGGAACAGATACTAGTGATATTCGGCATGAGATAAATAGAAGAATGGTGATTTGCCGCTAGGACTTCTAAGAATTTATCGAGAGAGCGGAAAAAATATTGTACATTTAAAGACAAATTTTTGGTTCTTTCTAAGGTACCTAGATTTCGTTTGAATGGAAGTTTTCTATTCAATGATATTCTATTCTTGAATTGTTTTTTTGCCGCAAAAGCAGCTATGACGTTTTTTGTTTTAATTAAATTCAACTCATCACCTTGCAATTGTAAATTAACTTGATTAAATATTTTAAACAGGTCTGTCAAGCGATGTCATTTTTTGACGTAATTAGGTTTTCGCGCAATTTTTCGTCTCTTCAAGAAAGTCCAGTACTGAGTCAAATAGATTGAAAAAACGATTCAGACAAACACCTTTAGAGAGCCAACGTACTTCTGTGTGCAGCAGCAAGCGATTGTAATCTTCATTTTCATTACAAAGCTTACCAAATCGGTCATTCAATGAATTGCTTCTAATCTTATTGATTGCTTTAATGTAATGGAGCGACGTATGCAGACGTTCATTCAAATTTTTTTAACCAAATGCTGACGATGAATAATACAATGTACAGCGAGTACATTTGGTACTGCTTGTTTCAAATGCGCTATGAAACCCTTATGACGCCCTGTCATTGCTGGAGCACCCATTAGTAGCAGCAGACAAAATATTGCAAATAGGAATTTTTCTCTTGAAAAAACTTTTGCATGGTATTAAATATAGATTCTCCCTTTGTATCAGATTCCAAATTTTTAGCAAATAACTCTTCATGAATTTTTTCTTTTATAAATCGTACGTATGATAAGAGTTTCGTTATTTGGTAGAGTTGATTCATCGAGTTGAATGGAAAATTTGCAAGTCTTAAAGTAATCACAATGATATTTCAACGTCTTTTGCCATTTCATCTATTCTTCTTTGCATTGAATTATTACTGAGATGATATCTGACGGTGTGTTATGATGAACAGTTTTTAATATTTCTTTGACTGCCGGCAAAATTAATTCCTCGCCAATTGTGTGTGGTTTTCCTGCTTTTGCAATTGAAACGTTATATGAGGTCGTAGTCCATCATCTTGTTTAGAAGACGCAAAAAGGTTTGACATGGCTGTTTTAAATACTGCTTTTCCAGTTCTTGAAAATAGGATAAATCTTTGTTCTTATCAGCATGCATTTTATTTAAATGCTCTTGTAGTCTAGAAGGTTTCATAGCTTCATTTGAAAAAACCTTTCGGCAAATTAAACACGTAGGTAATGATTGGTTTGTAGGAGAGTACGTAAATCCATATTTCAAATACTGTATTGCCGGCATTTCTTTTTAGATGTAGATTCAGACATTTTCAAATACAAATTAACTTCTCAACAGATTTATAGATAGTTATAAAAATAATGTTTATAATGACTTCTAACATTTAATCCGGCGAAGCACATAAAAATAAAACTTTCCTAGAGCTATCGCTTTTATAGATTTGATTTTGTGCACGCATTAACTTGTATGTTTGCGATGCCGGCGTACTTGCTCCGTAAACAAGTCATTTCAATCTCCCATATTCTTGTCGAAACATGTTAAATTGCATGAACCGCGTGTTTGCCTACCAACTTGCAAGGACTTGTCACCGTCAATCTATTCTAAACTAAAACAAATTAGGTATAGGTATACCTAATGCTAATTTAAAAATGCTTATTAATGCGGTAACAAGATAATTTATATAGCTAGATAAAATATTTATTCATGAAAACATGTATTTTCAAAGTATTATATTAAAAAAATAATTATAAAAAAATATTAAATGCATCAAGGTTTGATTTGTCTATCAGGACGGACACACATGTCCAACATAATAAGCTTGATACAGTAGTGCATGTTAAGGTATTGAATAAGATTACAATTATTGAAGTAGGAATAACATCTCGGGATAACCTGCAGACAGTAGAGGTTGAAAAGAAGTATGATCTGCTGGCTAATGAGTTGAGCATAATTCACAAAGTGTAATGTTAATATTATACCTTATGTTCTGACGTGGGATGGTATTGTAACTACGTACCATAAAGCATGCTCAAAGCGACTTGGAGTGGGAAAATATTGAAGCTTATATCCAATCTGTGATCTTGAGAACTTTTGAGAGCATCTCAGTCGACTTCAGACGTACTAATAGGCAGTAGCAGGGAACTTATTGTCCAAGCTGCAGTTGAAAAGCTGTACATGACGGATGAGGTAGTGGATCACCAGGAAGACACCACAGAATAGAAGAGATAAAAAGGTCACAGAAAATTCCATTAAATTTGTTTATTTGACCGCCCCTCTTGACTGCGTCAACGCCCCCCATGGAAGGCTCCAGCGCCCACTGGGGGGCGGTATCGCCGCCGTTGGGAATCTATGGTCTGGATGGAAGGAGTTACCGGATATTTCTGGAGGACGTCTAGCCAGAACTTTTGGATGAACAACAGGTACCTCAGTTGCTGCAACGTGGTTCCACCACAATTGGACCCCCTCCCATTTCAGCCATGAAGTTCGTCAACACTTAAAAGTGACATTTGGACAACAGTGGATCGGGCGTGGTGGTCCCGTTTATTGGCCTGATCGCCGGACCTATCGTGCCTTGATTACTTCTGGGGTTACATCAAAGGACTGGTGTTCGACACTCCAGTTGAAAGTGCTGAGGACCTTGTCACACGCATTTCCGTAGCTGCCTCGGAAGTCCGAGACATGCCAGTAATCTTCCAGAATTAATGCGATTTCCATTCACCGATGTCAGGCCTGTGTTACAGCTCGTGGTCGCAACTTCGAACACCTGTGACCTTTGAAGTTCTACCTTTTAAAATATTTTTTTACCTAATAGCATTTTTTCTTTTCATTTACTGCGAGACAGTTTTATTCCAGTTTCTGCAGGATAATCCTTCTAGTATAAATACGACATCCATCAGTCAGAATCCTCATTCTGTTGTCAGACGTTGACAGTGACAGTTCTCTGCTGCTGCGTCTCCGTGATTTTTTCAACTGTTAGAAGTCGATAGCGATAGTTTTCGACGTCCGAGTGTAGTATAAAATCGGCTATTTTGCAACTCACTGCTACATAATGTATCCATGTGATATACGTGAGAAGGCTTTCACGCTCCATAAAAATCTCATTCGTCATATGAGAAATCATGATGGGAATAACCTATTTAAGTGTACCTATTGTGATTAATAAAAAGCATTTTGTTTACTTACGTGCTGCTCTTTCTTTCACGTCTTTGTACACTGTCACATGTTGCCGTTACCGACCCTGCATTGCTATGATTCCCGATTCGTCTTTGTGCAATCTACCCCTCCCAGAAGTTTGTACATGCTTAACTGAATCACCCTGTATATGCATGGATGAAAAAATTCCTCAAATAGGGAATCATGAACTGTAATATTTCACGAAACAAAGGATGGTCTTTGTTATTTGTAAAGTTTGCCACCAGAAAATTTATTGTAAAGGGAAAAACGTGTTTATATCTAATTATAGTGTTGGACATATACTATGCGGCTAAAATAAAATCCACAAAAAACTTTTGGATTTCAAAGCAGATGGACAGGTTTGAGATTTTGAATTAGACCGGAGTTTTGGGTGAGAAAGTGGTGTAACTAATTTGTCGCTCTCTGAACTACGCAATAAATGGGATGGGGGGGGGGGGGATATGCTAAAATGAGGTTCGGAACTTTTGCTTAAAGTTTAGCTTCCCTGACACGTTACAGCCCCAAGGTTACTACACTGCTGCAGAAACGCGGAGATCCGATCAAAAAATTTCGGATAGGGCATGGATGTATTACGCTGCATTTTTAACGATATGAATTACCAGTCGAGCAACTACTTACCACAGAGGTTTGAGAGAATCCTGTCAGTCTAATGTGCAATAGAGAACTGAGGAGGGAGAGATCTCAGCAGTAACTGTCCATATCCAGGACTCGAACCCAGGTTCCTTTGAGCAGTAGCCATGAGCGCTAATCACTATAATTACTTATTACATTTAAATGTTTGGAGAAAGCAATATTTTGTTAATTATAAATATATTAAATGTTCGCGTAACAACAGTCCAAGACATGCATTACCAATTTTATATTGATTACAAATATTTTTGTACCTATACAGTGACTGAACTGTGAAAAAACCGTTAACCGTGTATGTGTTTAAAAGGAGAGCGTGTTTTAACTTCTGTGGTTTTAGCTATATTATTGTGAGCAGAAGAATGTGTTCAACACTATTCGCGTGTGTGTTTGCTTTGGTTTCTAAGGGCAAACCGTTTTATCATTTCATGTACAGCAAAGAGAGATCCCAGTAGGCATTTCGCATCCTTTTAATATTTTATGTGTAGACATGTCATTGACATTCTTGTCACGAACTTGGAGCGAAATGTAGGCCACAGTAGGTGTGTAGAACTGTATATCGATCAGCCGGCATAAAGAGAATTTGCTGCTGGTTGTTATGTGTTCGTTCTTTTCACCGCCAATAAACGCCTAGTCTACGATATGAAACTGACAGTGTGTGCTAGAGATTAGTAGTGAAGTTCGGCTAAAAACAAATGCTTTAGCGACGAAGAATAAAACATTCCTCATGACACAAGGTGAGTGCTATTAGGTTTCTTCTAAGCACACTGACAAGCATTTGGATTTAATTTTTTTATGCAATAACATTTAGATTAATATCGAACAAAATTGTTCATCATAACAGCACCTGAAATATAAAGAGCGAAAAACTTGTAGAACCATGTAACATGTTTGAATTTGATCTTAATTGAAAAGTTTAAATTTTCCCATTTACCTAAATGAATTGCATTCTGTTTGATTCTAACCAAGTACACTGAGCCAGAAATCATTTTTGGTAGGGGCTGAAGCAAAATTTAGGGAAGGGAAATTGTGAAAGCAAAAAAAATAATGAGAAACAAATTCATATAAATGTAATGTGTTTTATTTACTGCTAACAAAATATAATATTACAAGTAATACAATAATAAATGTGTAAACAACTGCACACAAAATTTTTTATACTATCGTGCATTTTTTTTAGAGAAGGGAATGCACAATGCCAAATAACTGCTGGCCATGTGCCTAATTCCAACTACAACAGTAAGAGTTTAGATTTAATTTCTGTTGTGTACCTTTGCTGCAGATATGTTAGTAGGTACAAACAGGGTGTCTAAGAAGTTCTGCCATTTTACCAGATGTAGCAAATTCAACTATGATCTATTTAATTTTTTTAATAATTTGAATGATAAAGACACAGTAACTGCTAATTTTATTATTTCATTGACAAAAGGCTGCCATTGCTCTTTGACTAATGCTTCATTAAAAAAAGGGAAACTTATAGTAGCACCTTATTGTTCACAGTTGTGTATATCAATGTTTTCACCAGAAATGTCATATCTGTTTCTAAAGTCACTTCCTGGAGTTAATTGTGGTTTTATAAAATTATGGTTTAATTTTGAAATCACAATCCCTTGTTTATTTATTATCACTGCTTGGTACACAGATTTGATGGACTCTTAGACAACTTCTTTTCAAATGTTTAAATTATGTAATTAGGAATTTTTTTTTATTTAAAGACTTTTTTAAATAAAATAAAGATGCCAAAAGTGAAGTTTCCCAGAGGTTAAAAATAATTAGCCCCTTTTTAATTCACTCATTGTAACAGATTTTTTTCTATTGTATTATACAAAAAAATTATGGTCTCAACTTTCAGAACAGAGCACTGGTTTTTATTTTTATTATCAATTTCTCCTTTACAATATTAGGTAATGCATACAAAGTAAATTAGTAAATAGGCATGCTGTTCATAACCATAATAAAGTACTTGGAACAAGCAGGGGTGGGGGGAGGACTTGAGATGCAGTAGGCAGTCTCAAACAGGGCCTCATTAGAGGGACTGTAGTGTCTAAATACAGCAGCTGTAGCTCAAGGCAGACATATGGAAAACTAAATTAAAGTTGAGATGTAAATGATTAAGAAACACTTTTAAACAGTGATATAAAATCGTACATGATGTAAATCACTATCTTGTATGCAAAAGAATGGTATAAAAGTCAATGAAAATTAAGATCGTTTGGCAATAGTGCAATTTAATATTAGAGGTGCACTAGAGTTCTGTAAAATGAAGAGCATATCCTTGATAAACTAACTTGATGGTATTATTGTGAAATGTTAATGAATAGCATCATGGTTGTATCATGCACAATTTTAAGGACAAGATTGGTGAGAATTGCATTGTAAAAAATTAAACTAATACAAATATATCATGCACAAAATACAAAGTATCTAGATTTTGAATGCACTATGTATTCTTCATCAGCAAAATGGTGGTCAGTTCTGCATCAAATTCTGTTATGAAGTTTATTTGAAAAACATTGAAGTATATACGATATACCATTTGATGTGACATTATTGAGAGGATGAATATCTAACTGAACCTATCCTGTAGCATGTCGCAAGAAAATTGGTGGTATTTGTTGTTGCTGAAAATATTGGGATTAGGATAGTCCTTTAATAAGAGTTTCCAGGTTGTAAGTAAAGTTGTTAAGCTATCATTGCAGCAGAATTCTTGGTTGATATGGATAATTTTTCACTGTTTAAAAGTTTAAAAATTGAGAATTTGGACTGAGGATGATTTTAGCTTCTTCAAAGATGGGAGTTACATTATGATTGATAACAATAATGGATAAAGCTGTTGCTGGTATTTTTTTTTCTTGATGTCAAATTTGTGTTCTTTAATTCTTTCTGATACAAATAAATAAAATATAAGAACAAATATGGTATCAAGAATGAAAAAATACCAACAACAGCTTTATCCAACCTTGTTATCAGCCATAGTTATGGTGACCATATTTTTTTTGAGAAAATAAAAGATAAATCAGAAATTGTTTCATAATAAAAAAAAAGCAGGTTGCATTTGTTTGTTTCACTAAAACTAAAACACTTTATAACATTTATTATAAAATATAAGCATATACATAGCATTTTAAACACTCTTATTATTACTTAAAAAATTTAATTTTGATACTTTTCACAAGAATGAACTTTTTTTAATAAATCAGGTTTGTGTTTTAAAAATTCATAAAACTATACAGTTTGTCAAAGTTGCATTTGGTATAAATGCATGCTTTCAATGTTTCGATTTTTAATTGGGTTTTTTCACTGGTCCACATATTGTTCACTAATGAAAATACTCGTTCAGTGGGGGCGTCCAGGGAGACAAGCAAAATTCAACGATTTTTAAAATGTTTTTAAAAGATATGTGTTTATCTGTGATATATTTAAAAATTTCAACCCATCTACTGCATGCCAATATTCAGTACTGTTTTAATTCACAAAAAAGGACAAAATGGCCATTTTAGAAAAAATAAATCTAAAGGACTAATGAAATAAAGGACTGTCCTCTTAAATAAAGGATGTATAGTCACTGTAGCCATAATACAACTCCCTTCTTTGAAGAAGCTAGAATCATTACCAGTCTGGATTCTCAATTTTAGTTTTCTAAATTTAGAGAAAAATTAATTATCCATATCAACCATGAATTCTGCTGCAATGATGACTTAAACCAATGTTGCAATTAAGTTGCAACATTGAGTTTGAGGGGTCCCAAAACTTGAGAAAGTGTTTTTTAGAATATTGCCTGTCTCTTCAGTCCTCTATAGTACTTGAACTAGATGCTATCAAAATTCATACAGTACCTTCTCAGGGTGGATTTCAACTGACAAATATATCTCTATGCATTTAAAGGACACTTTTGTTTTTCTCTCTAGCTAGAGTTCATAAGTGTACTACGTACAATAAATACAATTATATAAATAGTACTGTTAAACTAAGAAAAACATATTAAGGGCAAACATTTAATCAAGTGAATTGAATGGTATGCATTCTAGCCTATGCGTCTGTCTTAAATATTGCAGATGTTAAACTGGGAGAAAGAACGATCCTGTTTATAAACTTTCATTTTGTCGAATTTTTCGAATATGGGCTTTGTAAAACAAACGAGAATTTCCATGTTTTTTCTCCCAAAGTTTCAGATACTTCATTGACCCCTGTCTGGGAAATTGCACTGAATTCAAATAATAAAGTTCTGTTTTGCCAAATTCGGCTGAACTTTGGCAGAATAAACATATACCTGCGCTAATCACATTCATGGATTGGATTATATAATAGAATATTCTTGTGAATATATTTACATAGTTCTCTCAGTAAGAATCTGTGTTTATCCGACAGGAATAGATCTGTCAATACTCTAATAACCATTATTAAAAGAATCAGATCAATAAAGAAACAGAAATTACGTTATTAAAATGCATGCAAGCATGAAACTTGGACGACTAACATATGCTTAAATAAGTGCTTCTGTCAACAAAACGCTCTCATTACTTTGAATTTATATTTAGTTTTAAATTTTCAGATTTTAATACACTACTCATTTCTTTTTATGTAGTCGGTGAATTCTTGGCAAGACATGTTGAAATTTCAAAGAACAAACAGCTCTGCCATAAAACCTCGCCTTAAAACCACTCGAAAGTATGTTTAAATTTACTAATGATCTTTTTTTGTTTTAAAATGAGGTTATAATAACCTTGCCAGTGATTTTGTTTTTAAGTAACTTATATTGAAAAGTTATTTTTTTTTTTATTTTTGTAATGAATTTTCAACTAAATAGTATTCATATAGTCGGAAAACTTTCGATAAGTAGGACTTATTACATTTACAACAGCGATTTTAACATAGATAAAATTTTTTTATTTGTTTCAATCTTCCTATTGCTTTCACCCGTCGTTTGTGGAATTGTCAAAACAGCTGTTCCATCATATCTTTCGAACGCGATAGACAAATTTAATGATTTGTGTGTCAAATGAAAGCTTTTGACGCGGGGAGTGTCACAGGCTGTAAGAAATTAACCCCCCTCCCCCATGCTTTCTATCTTAAAGGGGTAATATGAAAACGATTGTTCCTCATCTCCTGAACGCGAGTGCCGAAAGTAACAAGCTACGAGTCAAATGAAAGCTTGTGACACGGGTAGTGTCAAACCATCAGAAAGCCTATTTTTTGCTAATTTCCAGTCTTAATAATACATCATTTTTTAGCACATTTTTTCGTTTGCGCTTCTTGTACCTACTTCTTTGTACATACCTTCAAAAAATCGAAACACCCCTTAGTGTTCTATGCCTGTCATAATCTTAGGGGTTGAGGAACTGTCCGACCGTCCAGAGGTACTTCAGCCAAAAACTTTGAGAACCATTATCATAGACTAAAAAATTGGCCCCTTCCCCATGCCTTCCCTTTAAAGAAGGGGAAAAATTTCCACCCCTAAAGAAGGAGAAATTTGAAATGATTGTTACGCTTCAGAACACGAGGACCTACAATCACGAGTGCCAAATGAAAGCTTTTATGAAAATCATCTAGACTGTTACAAATTTTCCTTTCAACCCCCCCCCCCCCCAAAAAAAAGGGGGGGGGCGGTGGATCTTAGCTAGTTATACCACAAATTAAAGCTTTTGACGGGTTACCTTAAATACGACTCCGAAAACGGGGTTACTATTTATGAATCATGTATCCAATGAAAGTTTCTGAAGGTAAGTGTTTTTAGTAACAAAAAATATAAATAGGATTTTTTTAAATTTATATTTCCATATGTGCCCTACACGGTAGGAAGTAAAACTAACGCATATTCGATGTGGAATCGGTCACTGAATTCGTATTCATTTCAAAGGAAGATAGGGACAGATTCACACAGGTAGTACAAAGGATAAGTCCGCAATACAAATAATATCCATTTCATTATAACATAGTATCTAGATCTGTGGCGGCTCCTGACTAAAGTATTTGGTGGGCACTTTGACAACTACAGACAGGGCCCGGTTATATACATGCTCACAAAAATTAGGGGATATTTCTTCGCTTCATATTCATTTTGTAATATCCCCTAATTTTTGTGAGCAGTATATATTAAATTGAACCGAATAGGACTGAAAACACGTTTCGTAATACATATATTCTTTTAAAAATAAATAAAATAAATAACCCCTCAAGCAGCTGCTTACCACAGAGGTCTGACAGGAGCAAAACGTATTTAACAGAAAAAAAACCTCTGAAAAAAGTCCTTATTCTTTCTGTTTCACTATATTGTCCCTAAGCTGTAATAATTATATATATGAATTTTTTCTCTCTCCGTTTTAGTGGTATTTAAAAAAAAAAATTCGTGAAAAGTTGTTTGTTTCGTTATATTTAATTTACAATATTAATTTATTATATATATATCATCACATATATTTATTTTACAACGAATTGTAAAAAAATTATATGGTAATAAAATGAATTACAAAGAAAAACTTAATGACAGCGGGTGAGATTGAACCAGAGACTTGCAAGTTCCAAATAAAAAATAATAAATACCCCCTCAAGCAGCTGCTTGCCACAGAGGTCTGAACAGGAGCCTGTCAGTTTATATGCCACAGTAGAAGATCTGAGAGGATGGCAGGACCTCAGCAGAAAAACAACACACACATCCATGCCTTACCCGGGGCTCGAACCCAGGCCCATTAGATCAGTAGCCAAGCGTGCTAACCACTCTGCCATGGGACAGCACCAAATAAAAAAGGATTGAAATATCTAAGGCTATGCATTATTGACGAGAGGTAATGTTAAAATATATTAGCAGTCTCTTATAGACCATATTTTATATTTTCGTATCTAATATTCTTGAATTCTTCATACATAAGTATCCTTCCTAGGCAAAATAAAAAGTTGGTAACCCAGTTCAAAAACATTTTGTGAGGCAAGTTTATGTTTGTTGAGCCTCCCACAGTCAAATGAAGATTTTCACTAAGTAACAAGACCTTTGGTTATTGGTTGCTTTGGTAGAATCAGCCAATCAAGTGTCACGGGCCACTACAAAATGATGACCTGGCTCCTGCAGTTCAGCACATGCTCATTTATATAATGCTAAGAATCCGATGGTAGCCATAATGTTAAAATTTCGCATTGACAATATGAAAGCAATCGACATAGCCCTGATTCGCAAAGTACATTGCTCACAAAAATTAGGGGATATTTCAAAATGAATATGAAGCGATAAAAAAAAATGAAGCATTTAATTTTTTTAATTAAACAAGAACATCAGAAAAGCAAAGGACAAGTAAAGACATGAAAGCTACAAAGTTTGTATTTCATAACACTGGTTTTCATCCTTACTACAGTGGGAAAACGCAGTTTGTTTTTTTTTGCTTTAAGAAATATTTTTGTTTTGAGAGAAATTGAAAAATTTCTTCGGTTGGATAGATATTGACGAATGAAATTATGCAATTCACATTTTTTGAATATCTCAAATGTTTTAATTGCGCATTGGAAATATAAAATTTAAACGAATATTGCGAACGATCTGTTTGGCTTGAAATTTGACGTTTTATTGGTGGAGTGTGATGGGTTGGGTTCTTTTACTTCTGAGCGACACTTTTTATGCACACCATGGGCTAAATGGCCAGATCACAAGGACCTCGAGGGCTCAGAGAAGGTTTAGGGTGGATCCACTGGACAGCTGTTAGGAGACAGATGATAGTCTCCCATAAAGACCATCCAGTGTATTCTTTAATGTGCACAGGGTATGGCTCTCCCGCGCACGGCATTACGGCCTCTCAACGGATGGCGGCCTTTCCAAACCCATCGGTGACCCCTACCATGCCCCTACTGACCGAGGGCAGGCAGGAGTTTTGAGGAGATAAATCTGAACTCTGGCCCAGGTGGGACTCAAACCTGGGAACTGCAGATTATGAGCCTGGCGCTCTACCAACTGTTACACCCCACCTCTAGGTGGAGTGTGATGATTAAAGGGTTTACAGTTACAGCAACTATTTGCCCTTTTACTCTCGCGGTGTGTGTGAAAACGCAACTTTTTTCAAAGAGAATATGAAAAATTCTTTTTGAGTTGAATAGATACTAACAAAATACTTTGATCCACGGTGGTTGTTTTTTTTTTTTTTCAAATCCTTCAAAACGGTTTCATTTACATTATTAGAGGGCGCTAAATGTATAAAATATAAAACTAAGTAATATTGCAAACGAAATATTTATGTTAGAAATTAGAATTTCTGATGGTAGAATGTGTTGATGAAGAACAGATATCCTGATAACTTGCTAACAGAAGCATTATTTCTAATGCATATGTGTTTCAGATTAAAATAAAAAAAAAACTCCTTGAGCATCAGCTTGCCACAGAGGTCTGACAGGAACCTGTTGGTTTATACGCCAAAGTAGAAGATCTGTGAGAACGGCGAGACCTCAGTAGAAAAACAACGCAAACATCCATGCGTTACCCGGGGCTCGATTACTCTTGGTTAAAATTCATCCTCTTTTGCTCTTTATTTTGAAAAAGGTTGGTCATTGGTGTTTAAATTTTAAATAACATTTTAATATAATAATGAATTGATAATTTCTACACACTAACTGATTTGCGTTTCTCCGCAAAAATTCCCCGCCCTGCCCACGGTCAGTAGGGGACACCGATGGGCTTGAAAAGGCCGCCGTCCGTCGGATGGGACGTTAAGCCATGGCCCCATGTGCGGGAGAGTCATACCCTGTGCACGTTAAAGAACACGCTGGATGGCCTTGACGGGAGGCTACCATCTGTCTCCCAACAGCTGTTCCAGTGGGTCCCCTCCCCCAACCTTCTCTGAGCCTTCGGGGTCCATGTGACCTGGCCATTTAGCCCATTGTGTGCAAAAAAGTGCCGCTCAGAGGTAAAACAACCCAACTGATTTGCTCCTATAACCTAGGTGGTGAGAAAACGCAACTTTTTCATTTTAAGGGATGAGATTCTCTTTGCATTGTACAGGACTAATAAATATATTACTATTTGTATTTTCCAATCACCCATTAGTACTAATTTTACTGTTAAAGGGTGCAAAATTCGGAAAATGAAAAACCTTATTTTCATTGAAAACGAGCAACCCATGTTTGCCAGAGGCTATATGCTATTCTTCTAGTTCCCTATTTAGAACTCTGGCAAGCAATCTCCTGATAGGCCTCCATGTCAAATGGCTGAATGAGGACAAATTAAGCACGACAATAAATGCATTGTGGAACTCTTTATGAGTTCCGATTTCCTCTACGAAGTTTGTTTTTTTTCAACCAAATGGATTGCGTTTGTTTTATAGCTTCGAATGTCACGCAATTTCTTAGGTTGAGTTGTTTGTGGTTATTTACATTGGCAAGATCCGGTCAGACCTTCGTGACAAGGATTTACCTGAGGAAAGCTCTTTATTTATTATGTATGATATTCGTATGCCGTTTCAAAGATTTAGCTAGTCACTATCTTGTTTACATACAACAGAGAAAAATGCACATCCAAATAATTTTGTTGCCTTTTTTATTGGGATCCGAAAGTCGGGCACAAAGAAACATGTCTATAATTTGTATATTTTGTTGCTTTTAAAAGTTTTGCGTGCAAGAAACGAAAACTGTATGCGCACGAGGATGAATCTACTTCATAATGTCTGGTTTGCCATGCAGAGTCGGATCAAATGATTCTGGGACCCTTTCTGCTACCAAAAACGAATCAGAAATAAATGATAAATAAAGTAATACTGATTTATCTTAGTGAAACTTTGTCTTTTTTATCAACCGTCTTTAAGACAGGGTAGGGAGTTGCCTCTGTCTGCGGTGCGTCGTCGTCAATTTTGTAGTTTTTTTAAGCTATCAAGTTATAAGTTTTCATACAAATAAAACAGTTTATTATTTTTTCTGTGATCCCTTAGCATTAAAAATCAACTGTAAATTGATGGCCTGTTAATGCATATGAAAATCAAAACGTATATGCAGTTCGAACACAAAATTATCGACTATTGTTAATTCGTGTATTAATTAGATAACACCATACTGTAGGCGGATGAAATGATTAGAAAAAAAAAAAAACGAAATATACGATACAGAAAACAGTTTTCAAATAGCTGTACTAATTTAGCATTTAGAGTCGAACGAATTGTATCGTGAATTTTGCCATTTTGCTCAGACGATTACCGTTAGCAATTTTTTTCTAATCAGTGATCTTTGAAAAAGACACGTACTTTTAAATGAAGAATTTACAGTGGCGAACGTGACTTTTTGAGTAGGGGAAGCAATTACTAGGAGTGCTACAACTAAATCAGAACGCCGTTCCGGTAATCGATATTTCCAAATCACTGAATCGGAACACCATTCTGGTGCTCGATGTTTGCGAATCACTAAACTAGAACGCCCTTTCCGGTACTCGATGTTTTCAAATTACTGAACCGGGACCCCATTCTGGCACTGGATGTTTCCGAATCATTGAACAGGATCGACGATCCGGTACCTATGTTTCGTTATCTATGAGTAAAATGAAATATTGTTGGAAATTAGTATTAAACATTGCGTCTTTTCTAGAAAAAATGTGGGGACACTGTGGCATTGCAACAATGTTATTTTGAGAGTCGAGGGGGATGGCCCAAGCGCATGAAATAAGTTAAACGTGTATTTTAATATAATTACTGGGAAGTTAGAACGAAAGTACACATTAATATTACAAAAGAGTTGAATAACAGAATTCAGAAAAGTTGTATAACAAACTCGAAATTTGAGTCATGCGTTCCGAGGAATATCTCAATTTTTCTCTTTTGGTGTGGACATTGGAATTGTAGTTCGGTCGAAAATGCGGTAAGGAAAAATATCACAAACTGTACATTAAAAATCTTTTCTCAACAAACTCTCGACTCAAAGATAATAATTAAATTTCATTTTTTACGGATGAAAACGGGTGGGGATACGGACTTACCTGCGTATCCTCAGAAAAAAAAAAGCCTTTGTATTATATACAGGTATTGGACAGAAAAATGGAAACAGTTCCACGTTTTCTCAATAGAAAATCGCAATCAGAGCTCAATAATTTCTTCAATATGATTTTTTAAAGAAAAATATGTCTAAAGATCTCAATAAATTCTGCCTAAATCTCGATTTTAAACAATATTTTTTTCAGCATTCAAAGAGTTACGAACGCTGGAATATATTTAGTATTGCACCCGTTACTGATCTCTTGATCTCTTTTAATAATAATAATAATAAATAAATACCCCCTCAAGCAGCTGCTTGCCACAGAGGTCTGACAGGAGCCTGTCAGTTTATATGCCATAGTAGAAGGTCTGAGAGGGTGGCAGGACCTCAGCAGAAAAACGACACAAACAGCCATGCCTTACCCGGGGCTCAAACCCAGGTCCCTTAGATCAGTAGCCAAGCGCGCTAACCACTCGGCCATGGGACGGTAAAGGTAAATAAGAATTACAAATGATATCGCGAAAACACGGACGTGACGTCAACAGTGGTATGTCCAGTGTTGCCACCATAATTTCTATTCTCTTTTAATGTGTTAATTAAAATTTGGGGTCAATTTTTTTTGTAGCCTGTTAAATATTCAAGCATTTATAAATCTTTGTATATGAAAGCAAATGGTGTTTGGAATATGGATTTAGGCAGATTTGATTGAGATTTTTAGTTTATCTTTAAACATATTTTTAGCTAAAAATCATATTGAGCTCTGAATGTGATTATCTACTGATGTAACATGGAACTATTTCCATATTTCAGTCCAGTATCTGTATATATAAATAAGAGTTCTCATAGTAACAAAGGAGGGGAGGGGACTGAGAGTTCAATCTCCCCCTCATTCAGGATTTTTATTTTTAAGTAATCATTTATTCATCAGTGTCCCGCAGGGTGAATGGTTAGCTCTATTGGCTATTGGATCTTAGGAATCTGGCTTCAAGCCCTGCATGAGTGGTGTTTATTTATTTGTTCATTAACTTGCATTAATAAAAATGTTAAACAAATTTTTGGTTAATGCAGGATGTCTGGAAAAGATTGTACCTTTTTCAAAAAATTTATTCTCGGCCCCATGATGTGATATGTGGATGCTTTCTAAAACAAAAGTAGCCATACCCTGTGCACGTTAAAGAACACGCTGGATGGCCTTGACGGGAGGCAACCATCTGTCTCCCAACAGCTGTTCCAGTGGGTCCCCTCACCCAACCTTCTCTGAGCCTTCGGGTTCCATGTGACCTGACCATTTAGCCCAAGGTGTGCAAAAAAGTGCCGCTCAGAGGTAAAACAACCCAACTCTATAACAAAAGTAAGATAATCTCTCCAAGTTTTTTTTAGCATACCTTACAAAGACTCAATATGTGCACCCTTCGTGATGCGACAGATCCATTTCTTCCTATACTCGAATCAACATGTCTTCTGTAATAGCAGTCAAGACTTCAATGATCCGCTTTCTCAGCTCCACCAGATCTCGAGGTAACGGTGGGACAAAGACTATGTCGTTGACGAAGCCCCACAAGAAGAAATGCACGGTGTCATGTCTGGGGACCTCGGGGGCCATCTTAGCAACGCCTCATCGGCAGGATCAATGCGACCTAGCCACTGCTGTGGGAGATGTTCATTGAGGTACCCTCTCACTGCGCGATGGTAGTGGGGTGAAGCTCTCCATCTTGTTGGAAAACGAAATCCTGTGAGTCCTCTTCAAGTTGGGGCATTATCCAATTTTCGAGCATGTCCAGGTATGAGAGTCCAGTAACGGTGTTTTCTGCAAAGAAAAAATGGCCCGTAAAGCTTTTCTTCTGGATATGGCACCAAAAACGTTCAACTTCGGAGAATCTCTCTCATGCTCAATGACTGCATGAGGGTGTTCGAACCCCAGATCCGAACGTTATGTCTGTTGACTCTGCCACTGATGTGGAAGGTCACCTCATCACTGAACACAATCCTCTCCCTGAAATCATCATTCTCAAGCAATTCCTGTATGTTCACACTGAAGACTGAGCGAAGTGCTTTGTCTCTTTCAGTGAGCGCCTGCAGAAGTTGTAGCTTGTAAGCCTTAAATTTCAAATGCTTATGAAGCACATTCCATACCGTAGAGCGGGGTACTTCCAACTCGCGGCTCGCCCTTCGAACCGACTTCATGGGGCTGCGCTGGAAGGCTTGCCGAACTCTATCCACTACCTCCTCCGAACATGACGAGTGCCTTTGCACAGGCAACCTCTCTCCAGGAATTGCGTATACCAATGCTTAATAGAGTTTTTATCAGGTGGATCAACCCCAAACTGTCGCCGAAAATTGCGTTGAACTGTGATAACAGACGTCGTTTTCGCATATCCTACAACACAAAACGTCTTCTGTTGTTTGGTCGGCGCCATTTTGAAAAAAAAACTGCGCATGCGCACGGCGGGTATTTCAAGTGAAACTTTTGCAGTCGCAATCAGTGTTTGTTACATGTCTCTCCACACACTGGTCACCTAGGGGAAAAAAAGAAGAAATAGGTACAATCTTTTCCGGACACCCTGTATTATAGGAATTAGAATTATTAAAATAATCAGAACCTAATAATTTGAAATATTTTGGTTAATTTTTGCTATATCACTGATTATATATAAAAGAATTATGTGTAATTCCGAAATTTCATTCTTATTTTTCATTGAATTCTATAAATAGACATGTATGGATTAAGGAGGATTGCACATTTTGTCGTCATTCGAAAAATAGTTATGCCCATCATTGTGCCAGTTTTGAAACGCTTTACTTCTGAGTGGCAAATTTTTATATACAATGAGCTAAATATCAGGTCACAAGGACTCCCCCCCCCCCCTCAGGACTCAGAGTTAAGAAGCGGAAGAGGATCCACTGGACAATCGTTAGGAGACAGGTGGAAATCTTTTAAAAATCATCTAGCATCTCCTTCAATGTACTCATCATAATAGGGTTCTCATGAACACGTGGCGGGGATGGCTCACTCGGTAGCACGCCGGCTCATCTTCAGTTCCCAGGTTCGAGTCCCATCTGGGCCAGCGTTGTGCTTTATCTCTGCAAAACTCCCCACCCTGCCCTCGGTCAGTAGGGGATATCCATGGGCTTGGATAGGCTGTCGTCCGTCGGATGGGACATTAAGCCGTGGTCTGTGCACATTAAAGAACACATTGGATGGCCTTGACGGGAGGCTACCACCTGTTTCTAACAGCTGTTCAATGGATACCCTCTCCCAACCTTCTCTAATCCTTTGGGGTCTTTGTGACTCAGCCATTTACCCAATTTTGTGCAAAAACATTGCCACTCAGAGGTAAAGCAACTTAACCTGAAGAGGGGTGACGATTTAACGCCTCATCCGACGGACTGTAGTTTTTCTGAGCCTATCGGTGTCCCCTTTCTGGCCGAAAGCTAGATGTGGGTTAACGGAAATAAATCATAATTGGGACTCCCTGGGAATGTCTGAAAACTAGTCTGGCGCGCTACAAAATAACACCCTCAACCACACGCCTAAACGCAAAGACTAGTCTAATTGATTGATTGGGAAGTCAGAGAAATATATGCAAAACATCAAAGGAGAACGTTTAGTGAGAAGTGATGATTTTCGGGCTGTTTTTCGAATCCGCAGCCTCCCGAGTTCGCTTTGGGGGGAAAAAAAATTAAACGCATTACAAAACTTATATACTGAAATGAATGCCGCTAATCAGTTATTTTATTCTAATAATATTAATTAAAATCGTTTTATGACAAAATTGAATGTTAATGCTATTTGGAACGAAAAATGCTAGAAATAGTAACAGAAACTGAAATTTAATGCAAAGAGCCATTAATTTATTAAAAATAAGAGAATGCGCAAAAAAAAGCTACATGGTGCTCATTTTTAATTACTAAAAACTGATTTAGAGGTTGAAATTATAATCAAAACTATTTTATATTTCTGCCTTTCTTTCAAAGGCCTTTGAAATGTAAGTTACTCTGAGGCTTAATAAAGTGTTGAAGTTTGCAGTTTTTAATCCTGATTAATGGCCGTATTTAGTAACCTGTTGATAAAAGTGTACGGTTTTTTCCTTGTTTCTCGCATTTGAATTGATTACCTCAACCTGTGAAGATCGATATAGCCATTGTTGTAATGACTGTTAGAAACGAAAGTAAAGTGGATGAAAGAGTAGTGTCGGCAGCTCTGATGATTTTAGAGTGATGGGGATCAGAGCAGGAAATTTTACATTAGACTTGTGCGTTCGATTGACGATAGCTAGATAAATTGCTAATGAAGGCTCTTTTTGGGATCATTTTCTCCAGGAGCCTGTCAGTTTATATGCCATAGTAGAAGGTCTGAGAGAATGGTAGGACCTCAGCAGAAAAACAACACAAACGTCCATGCCTTATCCTGGGCTCGAACCCAAGTCCCTTAGATCAGTAGCCAAACGCGCTAACCACTCTATCTATTATATAAATTGTGGGAAGTGACAGTAAAGTAATGCTTAATAAAGTGTTGAAGTTTGCAGTTTTTAATCCTGATTAATGGCCGTATTTAGTAACCTGTTGATAAAAGTGTACGGTTTTTTCCTTGTTTCTGGCATTTGAATTGATTACCTCAACCTGTGAAGATCGATATAGCCATTGTTGTAATGACTGTTAGAAACGAAAGTAAAGTGGATGAAAGAGTAGTGTCGGCAGCTCTGATGATTTTAGCGTGATGGGGATCAGAGCAGGAAATTTTACATTAGACTTGTGCGTTCGATTGACGATAGCTAGATAAATTGCTAATGAAGGCTCTTTTTGGGATCATTTTCTCCAGGAGCCTATCAGTTTATATGCCATAGTAGAAGGTCTGAGAGAATGGTAGGACCTCAGCAGAAAAACAACACAAACGTCCATGCCTTATCCTGGGCTCGAACCCAAGTCCCTTAGATCAGTAGCCAAACGCGCTAACCACTCTATCTATTATATAAATTGTGGGAAGTGACAGTAAAGTAATGCTTAATAAAGTGTTGAAGTTTGCAGTTTTTAATGCTGATTAATGGCGTATTTAGTAACCTGTTGATAAAAGTGTACGGTTTTTTCCTTGTTTCTCGCATTTGAATTGATTACCTCAACCTGTGAAGATCGATATAGCCATTGTTGTAATGACTGTTAGAAACGAAAGTAAAGTGGATGAAAGTGTAGTGTCGGCAGCTCTGATGATTTTAGCGTGGTGGGGATCAGAGCAGGAAATTTTACGTTAGACTTGTGCGTTCGATTGACGATAGCTAGATAAATTGCTAATGAAGGCTCTTTTTGGGATCATTTTCTTACACTTCATTTTTTTCTTGTTCTTAGATTTGTGTAAAAGCGAATTAAGGAACTATTCTTAGAGATGTCTGTTCAGTGATTAACGAAAAAGAGAAATAAGATAAACTTCACCACTAAATGCCGTCCCGTGGCCGAGTGGTTAGCACGCTTGGCTACTGATCTAAGGGACTCTGGGTTCGAGCCCCGGAATTAGGCATCGATGTGTGTGTCGTTTTTCTGCTGAGGTCCTGCCATCCTCTCAGATCTCCTACTGTGGCATATAAACTGACAGGCTCCTGTCAGACCTCTGTGGCAAGCAGCTGCTTGAGGGGGTATTTATTTTATTTATTATCACCACTAATGTGCGAGAACTCTAATGCATTTAAGCGTTACTAAAAAAAAGTGTGGAAACCTGTTAGCATATCCCTTACAACAGAATAACAAAGATTTTTGGGAAAGTTTAAAATGTTCTATAGGAATGAACTCCCACTTTCTCCAAGGTTAAGTTACCTTGAGAAAGAGAGAATAACTTTTAACACAAAAAGGAATGAATCTCATAATTGACTAAAAACTTGTATGTAATGTATGCCTAAAAAGTAATGAACATATTTGAGAAGGTTGAGATTATAGTTTTTCCATTATGTTACTTTTTCTTCACCATGCATTCATACACTGAAGTGCCATTGAATTAGGGATAGCAACCTAGTAATGTGTTGGACCCCCTCTGGCCCTGATAACAGCCACCACACGACGAGGCAAGGACTCCACAAGCTTGTGTAAATGTTCCACAGGTATGGCGACCCATGCATCCTCCAGAGCTGGCCACAATTTTCTCAAGGTCGTTGCTGATTGGACACAGGCTTGAACATTCTGTTCGATGGTATCCCAAAGATTTTCGATGGGATTTAAATCTGGGCTTCTAGGTGGCGAATTCATTATTTCGAAGTCAGCAGAATGCTCTTGCAACCATGCAGTAGTCAACCTGGAACTGTGAGATGAACAGTTGTCTTGCTGGTAGACGCCATCTCCATTGGGATGCATGATGGCCATAAATGGTCAGCCTTGAGTTCTACATATCAGGATGCATTCAGAGTCATCAGTACACGTACCAAAGGTCTCACAGATGTCCAACTGAAGACACCCCAGGCCAACACCAAGGCGCCACCAGCTAAAAACTTCCTGACATTGTAGTAATGCTCACACTACAATGTTCTGATCTGACATACAGGATCCATGGCTTCATGGGGTCGGTCCCATACCCTCAGTCTTCCTTTGGCATAATGAACTTTTAAATCAAGATTCATCACTCCAGGCTATCCATTGCCAATTTTTGATGGTCCAGTTTCGATGTTCTTTAACCCAGGGTAGGTGTTGAGCCTGGTGTCATGTCATTAGAAGTGGGACTCTCGTAGGTTGGCAGCTCCCGAAACTGAGATGATGAAGAGAGCGTTGCATGGTCCGTGCACTGACTTCCCAGCTGGAACACATGTTCAGATGGGAGGTGATTTCAGATAATGTCTGGCCCCTATCGGTCTATACGATGCAGGCCAAACAGCAAAGCCCATGATCATTCACGGCTGTTTTCCCTTGCAGTTTGTCGGGGTGCTTTTTTTTTGCCGGAATTTTCATATTCCCCGAACTCTCTTGAAACAAGAAAATCCAAGTTCGTTCGGAGATCGAGTGTCACATCCATCGGGTACCTACGATCTGCCCTCTGTTAAATGCATCGAAATCCCATGCCTTTCCCATTACGCTTCTCACAATAAATGCTTGGGGAAGCCAAAACTGACAGCTATATGTGACCAGAGTTTCAGCCAGGCATGCGCGCAAATGTGGAACTTGTGGTACTGAATTTGGTTAATGTCTCCTATCCCTAATTCAATGGCACTTCAGTGTATTCTTCACCATATTAATATACATATTATCTCTTGCCAAAGAGTCAGTGCTTTAATGTTGGTAGATTCAAAATTTTCATACTTCAAAAAAGTTTTGAATGAAAAAATGTGAAATTAGAATTCTTAATTATACCTTGACTAATAACTTCTTGCTTAGTGTTTAAAGAACTAAAGTATAACTAAAAATAATATAAAATATTAAAATTTAATAATGTTTCAATTAATTTAGACAAATATGTAATGTGGAAATGCCAGAATATTATGAGAAGGTGTGTACTTTTAAACAAAATTTAAGAACTATGCACAAGCATAATTACATTGAAAAGCTTGATATATCAGTGTGGTACTTCTTTCAATGTAAAGTTTTAAAAACTAATAACTTATGCAATATCTGTAAAAGAATAGAATCTTTGAAAATTAGTTTGGTTTTTAAACAAGATTAAAAAAAATTAGATTTTCTAGTGAAATCAATGGTATAAAAAATATACAGCATTTATATTTATTCGAAAAGCAGCCATAATTATAGACCCGCTTGCGTGTTATAAATTTCATCAGAAAATGTATTAATGCTCACGTAGCTGACCTAGTTTGTCAGGAAAGTACCTGAAATTCTTATGTGTAGGTGTTATGAGAGTTGTATCTCTGAAGTTATTTAATCACCCCAGGTGACCCACTTACTGTCATTCGTTTCCATAGCAATGGTTGCTATGTTGGGCAGTTGCTAGGTGTCACTCTTGAATTCCCATGCATTTATGTTTCTTAAGTGAATGACCCTTTTTTGTTAAGAATTATGCATGTGTGAGCATTACTATATTTGAGCTAAAGGAAGACAAAAGCCAGAGAAAGCTGACTCCACTAGAGTGTAAAGACAACAGAAACATTTGATTATACTGAATTTAGGAAACTGATGATGAAAGAAGAAAAATCAGAAGTACTGTACGTATAATTTTCAGTTAATAATTTTTAAGACATTCTTCAAGTCTGTATTACAAAGATTTATAAATAAGCAATTACAAAATCTTACCTCTGTATGAGTAAAAATTCTTTACATGTTGGCTTTAGGATTTGCAAAATTCATGTTTTTTGTATAGTATATGCTCTTAAAGTTTGTAAATAATTCAAGTAAAAGATACCTTATAAGTATATAAATTAGTGTGACTAAAGAAGAATTCTTTTTAATGCCATTGGATTGCAAGAGTAACCACAGAGTTGAAGTTGCATTCATTAAGGATATATAGGCATGTTAGTGAACAATCTTGTCTTTAGAGGATAAACACCAGTTTAATGTCGTACATCAAGAACTAAGAGTATTAAGAAGAGCTGTTGGTTTAATAATATATGGTTGAAAATTATTGTAATATTTCTAAAAGAAATGCTTTTTAATTGTGGAAATTTTTTGTTTAAGATTAAAAAATGTCTAAAATGAGTTTTAGATTTGGTGAATGGTTCAAGTAAGGATTTCACATCCTAACCCAGAATTTAAGAAAGATCTTATAATGCTTAAAAGTATACTTTGAAATTTTTTCGCAGATGTTTTTTCCAGCAGTTTATTAAAACATTCCTTCACTATATACTCATTTATTTTTCTTTGATATTTTTTCACGAATAAAATTTTGTGCTTTAGCATCAGCATGCTGCATTAAACAAATAAATAAGACATTCTTAAATTTAAACAGCTTATTTACAATATGATATTGCTTTAAGTTAAAATATTCAAAAACTGTAAAATGTTAAAACCTTTAAGGATAAATATGCTATGTGAAATTGTCATCTGTGACTGCCCTGTGGTTGTAGAGCATTTCCTCTTTTACTTGTTTCACCTCCTCCCCTAAGCATAGGTGTTCTTACATTTTAGAGAATGCTGACTTACCACTCTGGAGTGTCAATGACATTGGAATGAAGGCACACATAAAAAAGAACACACCTTGTATTCCAATTAAAAATAGTCATATACTCTTACCATATTACTGGACAAATAACCTAGTTGAAAAGAACCCATAAAACAATAAGATGTTCCAAAAGACTATAGCTTTTAGATCTAGTAATGTATTTAAGTTAGCTTATATTGGCCTTTGACCAAGGTTGACTTATACAGTGACTTCAAGCAAATTTTATGTTGACTTATATGGCAAGTTACTTAAAGAGAAGTTGCCTGAAATTGTTAATAAAAGCATCATGGGAGAATATACTCTTAGGTATAATTTGATCTTAAAAGTAGGTAAAGGAAATTTTATACTTTCTTTAGCTATTTTCACAATCACCCATTCCACCCCTAGTGAATAACTGGTGATTTAAAATTGCATGTGAAATATGCTAAGGATGTTTATTATAAAAACATGATTTTATAAAGCTTCAATATTATTAATAATTAAAATTTTTTATGGCTATTTAATTTTGGCATAACTTGAAACATGATCTCTGAGAAATTGAATATTAAATTGTTTTTATTTTGTCTGATGGCTGGTGGAAGGTGTTTAAATCTAAAAGCTCCTAGTTTCAACCATGTCTTTTCATATATGCTTTAACTCATGTTTCCCAGCCAAGAATTTATCTAACCTCTCCAAGGAGGAGTGTACTTCCTCCCTTAACTTCCCTCTGTGATTGGGCGGGGGTGGCTCAGTCGGTAGCGCGCCAGGCTCGTAATCTGTAGTTCCCAGGTTCGAGTCCCAGCTGGGTCAGCGTTGAGAGTTATCTCCGCAAAATTCCCCGCCCTGCCCACGGTCAGTAGGGGACACCGATGGGCTTGGAAAGACCGCCGTCCGTCGGATGGGACGTTAAGCCGTGGCTCCGTGTGTGGGAGAGCCATACCCTGTGCACGTTAAAGAACACGCTGGATGGCCTTGACGGGAGGCTACCATCTGTCTCCCAACAGCTGTTCCAGTGGGTCCCCTCCCCCAACCTTCTTTGAACCTTCGGGGTCCATGTGACCTGGCCATTTAGCCCATGGTGGGGAAAAAAGTGCCGCTCAGAGGTAAAACAACCCAAACCCTCTGTGATTAACTAGCTCCATACAGTATTGTCACTTCAGTGCTTTTACCCCATGATTTACTGACTGGATTTATGAGAATAATAATGTTTCTAACATACAAAAAGTAAATATCCACAAATGAACTCAACTTTGACCATTTCTTTTTTAGTATACTTTTTGTTAATTTGTCAGTGCAGAAATTTTTTATGAAATTTGTGTTATAGATGAATGCGGTATTTTTGAAAAGTAAAAACTACTTGAAATTATTTAAATGCGTAAATAATAACCTGTTTTTTGAGTCAGTTTGTGTATTACAGGCATCTATATGCTTTGGCCTTTAACTGGTAAGTAGGAATACACTAGAAGGAGATATATACACAGTCGTATCAGAATAATATAACCACCTACCATACAAATACTATGGTAGGTGGTCATATTATTCTGATACGACTGTGTATACAAGTCCCCTGAGATAATGCACGGAACTTGCCAGGCATAGCACCTAAAACCTGACCCACCTTCTCATGGTATAGGTCATTAGTATCATTCATGGAAATATTCTCTTCTAGAAGGAATGGGAAAGCTGGCAGATGAATTGACTTATTAATCTGGGAATTTATGGTCACTTTTTTTTCCCCTTTCTATGGATGTGTGTGTCGTTTTTCTGCTGAGGTCCTGCCATCCTCTCAGATCTCCTACTGTGGCATATAAACTAACAGGCTCCTGTCAGACCTCTGTGGCAAGCAGCTGCTTGAGGGGGTATTTATTTATTTATTATTATTCTACTGAAGAGGGCGAACTTTATTTAAGATCTTGGTGCTGACCATTGAAATCATCTCACTTTCTAATGGCTTTGAGCATATGATTATGATTCCGGAACTTGCTGCAATTTTGATGTATTTATATTAATTAACAGGAAATGTACTTGCTCTGTTAAATTTGTTAGGAACTAGGTCAAAGAGGGGAGCCAAAATTGGGTCTCACCATTATCTTGTTAAAAATTATTTTCAAAGAATTTTAAGCTTAAGAATGACTTGCTTCCAACTGAGATTGAGGGAAAATATGACCATTTTTAAACAGGCTGTCCTTAAAACCAGCAGTACTGTTCTGAATAAAAAAGGAACACAGAAGACAATGTCATTTGAGTGATAGGCAATGAAGCGCATTTTTGAAAGAAATGAATGCAGTGGGAACATTACAAAGAGCTGAACTGCTAAGGAAAGGAATCAGTTGAAAGCTGATGGGAATCATTGGCTTTGATAGTCTTGCTGACAAAGCACTGGACAATACAACAGAGAGTTGTATCAGATAGTAATGCTTTGTGGGGAAATATATTAGTCATAGATTCGGGAGCTAAGGTCTACAGCAAAAAAAAAAAAACCCGTCAGCTAATTTTAAAATCGAATATTCTTAATATCGATATATTCTAAATGCTGTTTTTCAAGCGGGGATCGCTCCCTCCCCCGCGATAATACAGGGATTGAGGGAGAAAATGGTAAAGTTATTGAAGGTGAGGATTCTGTCATGGCTAGGTGGGCTGAGCATTTCTGAGATGTTCTAAACAATATGGTTAGTTCTCTCATTATAATGAGGATAGATATTTTCCTGGCATCAATGTTAGCCCTGCATCACAATCTGAAGTTATTTTGGCTATCTCTAAATTAAAACTACATAAATCCCCAGGGGTAGATGAAATTAGTATTGAAATCCTTAGAGCTGGGAATGTTTCTGACGTTGCATAAGTGACTGAAATATGGAATATTTTCTGTAATAAAGGCGTTCCTAAGGATTGTTAAGTTAATATATAAATCCATTTCTAGTGAATTTGTCACCCAATGCATACTTGCAGTTGACTGGGTTGTTTTACCTCTGAGGCAGAGGCGTCTCATCCAATGGTGCAGGTGGTGCAGCTGCACCAGGGCCCTGAGCTCATGGGGATCCAAAAAATAAGAATGAGAAAGTTTGCCTTTTCTCTTAATTGCAAGCAGTGATAGCAAATATCTTTTTTCATGTCAGTTTTCTGAACAGGATAAATATTCATTTTCTCTAAATTGCAAGCAGGATAAATATTCAGTTCAGGATCATTATATATATATATATTCTTTTCAGGATATATATATTCAGATATATATATTCATTTCAGGATCAGGATAAATATCCATTTCAGGATAAATATTCATTTTCTCTAAATTGCAAGCAGTGATAGCAAATATCTTTTTTCATGTCAGTTTTTTGAACAGGATAAATATTCATTTTCTCTAAATTGCAAGCAGGATAAATATTCAGTTCAGGATCATTATATATATATATATTCTTTTCAGGATATATATATTCAGATATATATATTCATTTCAGGATCAGGATAAATATCCATTTCAGGATAAATATTCATTTTCTCTAAATTGCAAGCAGTGATAGCAAATATCTTTTTTCATGTCAGTTTTTTGAACAGGATAAATATTCATTTTCTCTAAATTGCAAGCAGGATAAATATTCAGTTCAGGATCATTATATATATATATTCTTTTCAGGATATATATATTCGGATATATATATTCATTTCAGGATCAGGATAAATATCCATTTCAGGATAAATATTCATTTTCTCTAAATTGCAAGCAGTGATAGCAAATATCTTTTTTCATGTCAGTTTTTTGAACAGGATAAATATTCATTTTCTCTAAATTGCAAGCAGGATAAATATTCAGTTCAGGATCATTATATATATATATATTCTTTTCAGGATATATATATTCAGATATATATATTCATTTCAGGATCAGGATAAATATCCATTTCAGGATAAATATTCATTTTCTCTAAATTGCAAGCAGTGATAGCAAATATCTTTTTTCATGTCAGTTTTTTGAACAGGATAAATATTCATTTTCTCTAAATTGCAAGCAGGATAAATATTCAGTTCAGGATCATTATATATATATATATATTCTTTTCAGGATATATATATTCAGATATATATATTCATTTCAGGATCAGGATAAATATCCATTTCAGGATAAATATTCATTTTCTCTAAATTGCAAGCAGTGATAGCAAATATCTTTTTTCATGTCAGTTTTTTGAACAGGATAAATATTCATTTTCTCTAAATTGCAAGCAGGATAAATATTCAGTTCAGGATCATTATATATATATATATTCTTTTCAGGATATATATATTCAGATATATATATTCATTTCAGGATCAGGATAAATATCCATTTCAAGATAAATATTCATTTTCTCTAAATTGCAAGCAGTGATAGCAAATATCTTTTTTCATGTCAGTTTTTTGAACAGGATAAATATTCATTTTCTCTAAATTGCAAGCAGGATAAATATTCAGTTCAGGATCATTATATATATATATATATTCTTTTCAGGATATATATATTCAGATATATATATTCATTTCAGGATCAGGATAAATATCCATTTCAGGATAAATATTCATTTTTCTCTAAATTGCAAGCAGTGATAGCAAATATCTTTTTTCATGTCAGTTTTCAGAACAGGATAAATATTCATTTGACAGGAAAAGTAGTCATTTGATATTTTCGCCGTACAAAAGAAATATCAAAGATCGATTAACCAGCGCAGATGGGTCCAGAAAACAGGATTAAAAAAAATGCAAATCGTTATTTTCTCCTAGAAATGCCCTCAAACATTTTGCCGTCTATAGGTGCTGTCTCTAAGTTTCAGCAATCTCCAGATGCTGATCTTTCAAAATCCTCCCACCTGTTGCACATTGCAATAGAAGGCTTGCAGGAATTGAGGAACTATTTAAATAATTTAAATGAAATACAAAAGATTGCATTAAAGTGGGGCGCAGAACCAAGATTTCAGACTTCTCGTGTGCCTAAAATCAAGCGTATGGATGGTGAGCTATGCGAATACCAGAGGTTTAAGAATGAGCAAAATGGTTTCAAAACCTGAGGTATTTAAAAGTTACTTTCGACAGAGCCATTACGATACTAAAAATGCGTTTTAAGAGTTTAAATGAGATTGCTAACAACGCGTCGCTCTGCATCCAAAAAGGGGCGGGGGTGGCTCAGTCAGTAGCGCGTCAGGCTCGTAATCTGTAGTTCTCAGGTTCGAGTCCCAGCTGGGTCAGCGTTGAGATTTATCGCCGCAAAATTCCCCGCCCTGCCCACGGTCAGTAGGGGGACACCGATGGGCTTGTAAAGGCCGCCGTCCGTCGGATGGGACGTTAAGCCGTGGCTCCGCGTGCGGGAGAGCCATATCCTGTGCACGTTAAAGAACACGCTGGATGGCCTTGACGGGAGGCTATCATCTGTCTCCTAACAGCTGTTCCAGTGGGTCCCCTCCCCCAACCTTCTCTGAGCCTTCGGGGTCCATGTGACCTGGCCATTTAGCCCAAGGTGTGCAAAAAAGTGCCGCTCAGAGGTAAAACAACCCAACCAATTGCATCCAAAAATTTTAGAAGTAGTAAATGATGGAGAGTAAACGAAGCTGCAGAGCTTCTCAACAGGGACAACATAATAATGTGTGGCAATATAAATTCGAGTTAACGCCTTCAGTTAGTGCTCAGCATCTGTCATTTAGGACTAGCTTGAAACCGGAAATAACAAAAATTTCTGCCTAACGGAAGTGGTTATTTTGTTGATTTTTCAAAAGTACTCTTATTTTAGCTTTTCGACTTATGTATACTGCTCTCTTGCTCTTTTTAACGCTTCCGGTAATCATAGCAATATCGGGACGCTCATTTTGAAAATTATAATGGATTAAATATGATCTCAAAAGGAAAATGACAGAAAAAAATGATCAAGACTTGATTTTTATCCGTAGAAAATGAAGAGCACGAAAAAGATTTACAGAAATGAAGTAAGGAGAGTCAGAATCTAGACTGAGTTAATAAAATTAAATTGCTTCATTAAAATTATTTTAATTTGTAAGTGTTTATGTAAATTTTCCAAAAGTTTTGGAATGAAAATAATTCCGCGGGACTGTAACTTGCATTCTATAAAATGTTAAATAATAATATTCCCTCAAGTAGCTGCTTGTCACAGAGATCTGACAGGATCCTGTCAATTTATACACCAATTTTATCAAATTTATCAAGAAATGTCTGTGAAAAACGCGAGATCTCAACAAATCAGAAATCATAAACATCCATGCCCTATCCGGGGCTCGAACCTAGGTCTCTGGAGGGCATGAAGGGTCTGAGAATTCTTTTTCGGGGTGGGAGGGAGCTTGAGAATAAGACTCGGGTAAGATTTCTCAATTACTAAAATATTCCACCGAACAGTAAAGGTTAAAATGATATTCTATATGACATGACATTTTATAGGTTTTTTTTAGTGTCGCACATAACATATAGGGCTAAAATATAATTATACTAAGAGAACTGTTTTGGATTTCAAAGCAGATAGACAAGTTTGAAATTTAGTATAAAACGAATGAATTTAAGGACCTACCCCTACAAATTCACATGAGAATATTTACAAATCTAGCAAGGGTTAAAATGCCAATGCTCGTTTTCCTAATTATTTTTCAAAAAGTGACCCGGGGGGGTGGGGCATAAAGAAACTTTGCACCAGGGCCCAAGCTGATTACGATACGCCCCTGCTCTGAGTGGCCCTTTTTTTATACACAATAGCCTGGTCTGAATGGCCTGGTCTCAAGTGCTCAGAGAAAGTTGGGAGGAGGAATCCACTGAACAGCTGTTAGAAGACAGATGGACAGCCTCTCGTTAAGGCAATCCAGTGTGTTCTTTACTGTGCACAGGATATGGCTCTCTTGGACAGTAACGTATGAATCAAATGTTCATTTATTTATATATACATTTTCTACCTTGTATATTTTCGTTTTATGAATGAGCAAATTATATTATCACAACTTTAGATCTCGCATGGTGCTTTATTATTTTTCTAAAAGCGGAAATAGATTTTTTTCGTCACTTGAATAAATGAAATCCTAGAATACTGACGCACCTAGACTACTGCGTATCGTGCCTAGTGGGAATCAGCCCCTGCTTATCACAATGCCAATGAGAACAAAATCTTAGAAGTGACTTACGTGCAAAATGGAAATAGGGCAGGGTCCCAGACTTTCGTCCATGGCGCTATCGACTGATGCAAATCCCGCCCATAACATTTTAGGAAATGAGATATGTCATTGGGTTGATGAAATATGGATTTGGATGGAATGCAAATAATATTGTAACCTTGTTTACAATTTTACGTCGTTGGTACATTTTCACCGCCTTCTTAGTAATTTCCTGCTGTAAATCATTGTTTCCTCCCTGAACAATAATTTGTAGGAAGGAAAATGTAATTATTTGCCTAGTTTAGAAATCTGATTCAATTACAATGGCATGATACCGCTTGCTAGAATTTTAACACTTGACTGTTGAAAAAGATCAGTTGGGTAGCATGAGTGGCAACTGGGAAATCAGCGAGTCACTGAGATTGCGCAGTCCGTGCTTCGACAGTTTTCATAAATCACTGGTTTATTGGCAGTCGGTGACGTATGAAAACTATGAATGCCAACTACGCAGTGTTATAATCTCCAACTGCCACTCATGCTTCGTCATTGAAATAGCGCGAAACTATAAAAAACCTCATCTTCAACAATCATTGTTTACAAAGAGTGTTGTTAACTATAAATAAAAATACCCGCAATTGATCAGTTTTAAAATCCTATAATAATATCCTATAATAATGTAATAATAATCCTATAATAATTCATCCTATAATAGATGATTTTTCAAATGGTAGTCAGAGAGGACATTTTGTGGCTCGTGGAAAATGAGCAAAAAGTTGAAAAAGCAAAACGAGAAACATTTGTTCCGTAAAATGAAATATGAATAGCAAATGATTTGGTGATAAATATCAAATATACCTCATAGATGCTTCATAGATGTAATTGTGTGTTTTCATCTGTCATTAGCACTGGTCTGCTAAACTATATAAAAAAAATAAATAAATAAATACCTCTCAAGCAGCTGCTTGCCACAGAGGTCTGACAGGACCCTGTCAGTTTATATGCCACAGTAGGAGATCTGAGAGGATGGCAGGACTTCAGCAGAAAAACGACACACACATCCATGCCTAATCCGGGGCTCGAACCCAGGTCCCTTAGATCAGTAGCCAACTATAAGAAATGAAAAAAAATATCGCGTACTTAGAAATGTGGGTAGCTTTGCAGTAGGGGTGGGTGGTTAGCTAAGTCGGTAACGTGCCAGGCTCGTAATCAGTCCTCAGGTTCGAATCCCAACTGTACCAACGTTAAGATTTATCTCTGTTCACCCTGTTCTCGGTGAGAAAGGGAACACCGTTGGGTTTGTAAAGCCGGCGTCCGTCGGATGGGATGTAAGCCGTGGGTCCGTGTGCAGGAAAGCACTTCCTGTGCACGTTAAAGTCTATGCTGGATGATCTTGACGGGAAACTCATAGCTGTCCAGGGGTCACCTTCTCTGAGATTTTGTGGTCCTTGTGACCTGGCCATTTGGTCCATTGTGTGAAAAAAAAAAGTGTCGCTCAGAGGTAGTAGATTATGTTTAAAACCTTTTCCTGTACCAGGGGCACCGAACAAATTCAAATGCTCTGAATACACTCCGAACTTGAATAAGTGCCGAGAAGACAAAAACTCAAATGTCATCCTGATGTCTGCTGTATTATTTCAATGTATTGATGAACAATAGAACTTTATAGAAATTTAATAAGCTAACATCTGAAATTTTTTTACCTAGAAATATTTATGATAACCTATCGTACATTCGAAAAATACTCTTTTTCCGAGTAATGTTCTATATACCTTCATAGCTATTTTCTGAACTAGGGCATTGCGTATTACTGTTGGTGAATATTGGACTCCACCTTTTTCTGGCTGCTGGGATACAGTTGTCTATTACATTAGAAGGGCATCAATTGTAGTACTTAGGAGCTATTAGGCGATCAATGGGACATTGACGCCGGCGTTGGGGAAAAAAGAAGCTAACTGCCGATGCATTTTATTAGTGTATAAGGGCGTTTCGAAGCGGAACAGTTCGAAAGAAGATATATTTGAAGGCTTCCAAACGATTCTGCTGAACGAATGATGGAAAAACGTTTTTCTTTTAAAGATATTTCTTCTCTTTTTTTTGAAAGTAGTAGCAATTTTAAAATATCTTTGAGGAAATACGTAATAGAATGACCAGACGTCCCCTTTTTTCGGGGACAGTCACTGTATGAAAAGCTCTGTCCCCTACGAATAAATGCCGCTGTAAGTATCCCGGAATTTATTTTTAGATATTATTTTAAATGTTAGATTAACTGTACAGTATGTGCAGATCTTTTAGTAATAGAGTAGTAGTGGCAACACCGTTACAAAAAAAAAAAATTGGTAATGCAGGTGACTGAAAAACTGAGGCTGGAATTTTAAAATGAAAGTAATTAATTACGAACTGTCATGCCGTCCCGTGGCCAGTGGTTATCGTGCTTATCACTGATCAAAGGGACCTGGGTTCGAGCGCCGGGTAAGCCATTGATGCTAGTGTTGTTTTTCTACCGAGGTCCGGGGCGGGGGTGGCTCAGTCGGTAGCGCGCCAGGCTCGTAATCTGTAGTTCCCAGGTTCGAGTCCCAGCTGGGTCAGCGTTGAAATTTATCTCCGCAAAATTCCCCGCCCTGCCCACGGTCAGTAGGGGACACCGATGGTCTTGGAAAGGCCGCCGTCCGTCGGATGGGACTTTAAGCGGTGGTCCCGTGTGCGGGAGAGCCATACCCTGTGCACGTTAAAGAACACGCTGGATGACCTTGACGGGAGGCTACCATCTGTCTCCCAACAGCTGTTCCAGTGGGTCCCCTCCCCAACCTTCTCTTAGCCTTCGGGGTCCATATGACCTGGCCATTTAGCCCATGGTGTGCAAAAAAGTGCCGCTCAGAGGTAAAATAACCCAACCCTACCGAGGTCCCGCCATCCTCACAGATCTTCAGCTACGGTATATAAACTGACTGGCTCCTGTCAGACCTCTGTGGCAAGCAGCTGCTTGAAGGTGTATTTTTTATTTTGTCACACTAGGGTGAGTAGGCATACGGGAACGTCTGGTCAACCTATATGACAGCTCGCAAATGAATTTTCAAAAATCACGGATCTCCTTTTGTAAATCAGGTCACCGTAGGAAATAATGAGGATTTTATTTTTGCAACAGTTTTTGCTACACAATGAACTAGCATGTTAATTACTATGCTAAATTCATACCTTAATATTATGTATTAAGGTAATACTATATGTATTAAAATAAGAGTCTACAATAGTCATTAGCGAAACCTATCATTTTTGATATAAAATAAGTTTAAGAGAGAGAAAGAATAGCATTATTCAAAAGACAGACTTTTATTTTTAATTTCAGTATTATTTACAATATTACTAGACCATATCAGGTCTCTTATGAAAACTTTAATTGAAATTTTTGGCTTTAAACTTTCCAACGTATCTGTAATACGTTTAGAAGTATTGCAAATTTATTCCTAATTATATATGTTACCGCTAAAGCTCGGAAGCCGTTAATGTGCACATTACCTAGCTAATCTGCAGATTAACTGATTTGCTCCGTTAAAGTGCGGAATAAAGAGTTTTCCGCATTTTATCTAGGTAATGTGCACATTAACGGCTTCCGTATCGTTAAAGTTCAAAAGTAAAAAAAAAAGACTATTTCTAGTGTCCGAGAGTAGAGTTGAAACCAGGTCATCTCTCTGTCAACATGAATCAGTCGTCCGAATTATAAAAAACGCCCCCAAAATGAGCAGGCCAAGTGAGAACGAATCACTTTAGTGATTCATTCTCAAGAATGAATCACTTTACTGATTCGTTCTCACTTCGCCTCCGCTCATCCGGGGCGTTTTTTATAATGCGGACGACTTAATCACGTGACACAAAGATTCATATTCAAGAGATTCACCACTTTACGGATTCGTTCTTACTTGGCCTTCGCACATTAGGGCAATTCCAAATGCCATTTTAGTAATCCCTGTTGTAACAAATGATTTTATTGCGTCTATATAAATAACATTTTGTAAGCTGTATAATTCAGTCAGATTGTTTATTTTACACTTTAATTGTCTATCATTAGTTATTTCATAGAGTACCTAGTTATTTCATAGAATAACTAGTTAAAGTATGGAATTATTAATTTATTACACGCTTTAACTGATTTGATCAGTTATTTCATGAAATAACTAGGTATTCTATGAAATAACTGAATTATACACTTTAACGGTAACATATCAACTAATTTGTTGATTGTTTAAACTTGATTCTTTAGATATCGAAAAATAAATAAATAACGTTATGTTAATTTAAGCGTACAGAAACGTTGTTGTTGTTCCAGCAAAGATCTTATTTTCACTTTAACGAGTGCCTAGTAGGTAATGTGCAAATTATCTAGGTAATTTGCAGATTACCTAGGTAATTTGAGAAATGAAACAGTTTTCCGCACTTTAACGGATCACCCTAGTTAATCTGCAGATTAGCTAGGTAATGTGCACATTAACTGATTTCTGCACTTTAGTGGTAACATATATACAGAATCGTATAAAAATAAATATTTAATAATTATTATTCGTAATTTTCTTTTTGCAATTTCGATTTCGTTGTAAATTTTTTTTCTTACGTATAAGTTTTGCGATTACGTTTTTTTTTTTGGTAAATACGGGTATTACTGTACAATTTTATTAAATTTTAAATTCATAATCATTGACGTGTGGAAAGGGGGGGAGGATCAGAATTTTGACCCTGGGCGGCCGAATACCTAGTTACGACACTGGCCAAAGGTTGCTGGTCTCAAAATATTAGTGCTCCAATTATAGGAAATGATGAAAACTATCGCTTCCTTCGCAGAATTTTCAATAAGTACAATTTTAACATTTTATTGTCATGTAATCACCATTAAAGTATTGGCATCTGGCTAGTTGTTCGGTTTGCTAGTTGTTGATAATATCTCAGGCGGCCACTGAAGATGCTATGATCAAGTCGCAAGGACCCAACTCGGGATAAAATTTGAGAAGGTCTATTAATGGTTGATCAAAGTACCTGTAAAAGCTATTCCGAGTATCAAGAATGAAATGTAATGGCAGACCAAAGAAGAATTCTGGGCATTCTACTTTTTCCACGTTCAAAGCGGTAGCCAAGTTATTTTTAAAAATGATAGCAACACGTGGGCCAGAACTTGAATTGCACTACGTAATCGATTCCCAAAGTGTGTTCTGCGACCTCAAACATATCCTGGCCTAAAAAAATAGCTGTCCTTAGAAATGTATAAATAATGGCATGGATCAATTTTGATTCATCGCACAACATTCATGAACGCATCAAGAATGATTCCCATCGCATATTTCGTATTTTTTTCTTTCTTTTTCTCAGTTATTTAAGGGCTATAAAGTGCAGATAATAAATGACTTATTGTTATAAAAATAGACAAAGAACGAAAAACTCATTTTTTTTTAAATGCATTTAAATGTTTGGGCCTTAAAAATGTGCTGAAAGAACGGTTCACAGCTATATAAAATTTGGTTGGTTTTTTCACTTCTGAGCGGCATTTTTTGACAATGGGCTAAATGGCTAGGTCACAAGGATCCTTAAGGTGCAGAGGAGTAGGACTGGACAGCTGTTAGGAGACAGATTGTAGCCTCCTGTCAAGGCCATCCAGCATGTTCTTTAACGTGCACAGGGTATGGCTCTCTCGCACGCGGGCCACGGCTTAACATCCCATCCAACGGATGGCGACCCTTTGAAGCCCATCAATGTCCCCTACTGACCGAGGGCAAGATGGGACGTTATGCGAAGATAAATCTCAATGCTGGCTCAGCTGAGACTCGAACCTGGGAATTTCAGATTACGAGCTTGGCGCACTATCGGTTGAACCTTAATTATACCAAGTCTCTTCGAATTTTGTGAACTCCACAAGATAAAAAAAATTACAATTTTTACATCTTCCCTGAATTTGCTAAGTCACTTAAAATTTTGTCAACTCTCCAAGATTTGCCAACTCGTCTTAATTTTACAAAAAAAAAATTCCAATTTTTACATCTCACCTGAATTTTACCAACATCCCTTAATTTTTACCCAAAAAAATCCAAAATTTCACAACTCGCCACTTTGAATTTGACCAACTCCAATTAACTTTTTTTTGGGGGGCGGAAGACCCTCCCTCTCATCCTTAAATCAATTATAACCTACTTACTTTAAAATTAATCTCAAAGATTAATTGCTTACACGAAAATAAATTAAAAAATAAAGTAAGTGAACGAGCGTGTTAACTACTGATGTTATCGACAGTCAGAAAACGAACCGAGTACTTCTCCCACGTACCGATAGCGGCAACACTCTCGCAAATTAGTGTATCTTTACCCAGTTATATATGAACAAAATCTTTACAATATTCGTTAAATTTTTGCATTTTCTACAATTTCCCATCGTTAAAAGGGCGTTATTAATATTATTGAGAGTTTCAGAAAATACGAATCTTACTATTAATGCCTATCAAAGTATTTCTAAAAGAAAACAGTGTCTTTCAGTTTTGCTCTACCTAGCCGTTTTGTATGGAAGAAAATTTTGTCCTTATTGTGCAAATGAAATTAAGTTGATGTCTATTATTGCTGACCAAGGCCTAAATATCGTTCATTGGCTGACATTGATAATAGGTGGAATACGGGAATTTTGGTGGCAACATATGGATGATTTACGCACGTTTGCATGAGCCTGGTTGCCATGGTAGAAGACGGGTGTACATTTTATAAGTATGGTTTTGTTAATAAATTAATTAGTCGCTCTTAAACGGTTTTAGGTAAGATGGCGAAACTTCCGTTTTTCAAAAACAGGAAAAATTAAAACATCACACGAGGGGAAAGAAACAAAAACAGGACGTGATCTTATTTTAGGTCAGTTTTAAAACATTTGTATTATAAAAATATTGTGATTATCATTTTATGAATAAAATATTCTGTAATTTATCATTAAAAACAAAATAATGCATAACAATGTGTGTGTGAGAAAAATTATAAACTGAAGTTAAATAATACTTCAAATAAAGCATATAGTGATGGCTTTATTAATGTTTTTTTTATTTGTTTAAATTTAAAATTAATTTTTCTATGTCTGTTGTATTACTGTTTATTCAAAACAAGGATTACTTTCTGATATATAAATCTTTAACCAATGAATGTATCATGGTGATATTTTTACTCTTAATCTGACTGCCAGTTTTAGTGCTAATTTGATACACAGAATGATTTATTGTGATACAGATCTAATTAACTTCTTACAGGCAGTGGCAAAAGTAGATTATTTGTCATTGGGAATGAGTGTTACTGTTGCCCCCATAGGCCAGTGCACTGCAATTCATTTTTTTGCCGTCCTCTAAACTGAAGGCTGCAAACAAGAAAAAATTGCAAAGTTCCCAAAATGGGCAAGCCCCCTCCCCCTCTTGATATTTTGCTTCTTTGAATAAAATATTTATTGAATGTCTATTTTACCACTATCTGGATTGTTGTGCCCAGGGTACTTACCGCCCCCTCCCCCCAGTTACACCACCAGTTGATTACAGATAAATAGTTGCTAAATATTAAATAAATAAAAAAAAAATACCCCCTCAAGCAGCTGCTTGCCACAGAGGTCTGACAGGAGCCTGTCAGTTTATATGCCACAGTAGAAGGTCTGTGAGGATGGCAGGACCTCAGCAGAAAAACGATACAAACAGCCATGCCTTACCCGGGGCTCAAACCCAGGTCCCTTAGATCAGTAGCCAAGCATGCTAACCACTCGGGCATTATCCTTAAATAATCCTTAAATCTCACTAATTGCTGCTATTGAAGATTGCAAAGTAGCATCTTACGTTTGAAAATTCTCTTTGCTGTTTTATATTAGCTTCTTTATTATCATTGTTGAGTAATAGAAAAATAAAACTTTAATTTCTCATGCTAAATGCCTAATTCTCCGTCATTAGAGTTAAGATAGCTATATAAATGAAATTATAAATACAGGTTAGTACTATGCAAGTCAAAAAAAGATTGATTGCTGATCTAGAACAAAAGCTAAAATAATATGGATAGAATGGTTCTTATTCTCTCTGTCTCAGTTTGAAGTTTATTTTACTTTCAAGCTGTATTATTTTATCTTTGGAATAACTTAAAATATTTGCTTATTTCAATCATCTCCACAATTGAGGTAATGTAGTAATTGTTTAAGTATTTCGTGTGTAAAAAAAAAACAACTGCGAACCAATTTCTCATACCTATATGTGCTATATTTAGGGTGGAGGAAGCAGCACCAAGTAGAGATGTAGAACCTCTTCCTTCTTTGCACAGTAATACAACTTTACCAAAGGTGGAGAGGACTAAAATACCTGCCCCTGGTATGTTTAATATTTAGGATATGTAAATGTCTGTGAATAATTTTAAAGTAGACAATTAAAGAGTTATATATGTATATACTCAAATTCTAGTAGCATTTTTTTTTATTAGAGGTTAATTAATTGATGATTTTTTACCTTTTAATATCTGTTCCTTTTTACAATTATAAAAGTCAGTTGTGTGTGGATGCATGTCTGTCTGCTTGTAGGTCATGAACCTAAGCAGGTAAATGCCGTAAGGTTTCAACCAACATGTTGTACCTTACAGTTTTTATTACAAGATTGCAGCATTTCTCCACTTAGAATTTGTGTGTTTCAGTAGTAGATTGGCTTGGTGATGTGTATTAATATCCAGTTTGTCTTTATTCCATTATGATTCTGTTCATTAAATTAAGCTAACTTAGTTAAGATTTTGTTTACCATTTCATCATTTTACTCTTTTCTATCATAGATTGTGCATATTCAAACCAGTCCACTTATAAGCCATTAAATAGTTGCATAGGGTTTGCACCCATTACCAAAAGAGTATGAAACGTTTGTCACCGAAAAACATTTAGCATAGTATTAAAGCTGGAAAACAGTTTAATTGTTATGCTCTTTTACAGAAAGATTGAATTGTTCTATTTGTGAATGGTACTTTTTTGCACACAATGGGCAAAATGGTCAGATCATAAGGACCCCAAGGGCTGAGAGAAGGTTAGGAAGGTAACCCACTGGACAGTAGTTAGGAGACATGAAAGTTTGCATCAGAGTCATCCAGTGTTTTCCTTAATATGCTCAGGGTTTAGCTCTAATATAATAAAATTGATTGTAATGTATACTGATGGAAATTGAAAAAAGAACACCATTAACAGTTGAAGCATAATCTCTGAGATTTCTTTAGTAGAAACAACTTGTTAAGAAATGACAGTGATCACACGTGTGAAGTGATTCATTGTTTATTTTACATTTTAATGAGTATTACATTTTACAGAAGACACATTTTAATAAGGTGTTGAACCTCCTTGGGCAGCAATACAAGCTTCCAATCGGGCATGCAATCGGTCTACAAATTCTGGATATCACGGTGGAAATAGCATTCCAGGCACTTTCAACTTGGATGTGTAATTCAACGATGGTTGTTGCCTGCCACGGTCCATGGAAAAGTCTTTGTCTGATCCAGTCCCAGACATGCTCAATTGGAGATAAGTCTGGAGAGTGTGCTGGCCAGGGGAGTTGGTGCACTGCCTGAAGAGCATGTTGAGTTCCCTGGGCAGAGTGTGGGCAGGGATTATTCTGCTGGAATATTGCATTTGGGATTACACTCAAATATGGCAGGATAACTGACTGTACGATGTTGCTGACATATATGTATTGCTATTCAATGTACTCTGTATAAACACCAGACACATATGAGAGTGATAGCTAATTGCTACCCACACCATGATGGAGAGACCATGCACTCATGATTTTGTTACCACACCATAATGCCTGGTGTGGGCCCTGTGTGTTGCAGGCAGAGGCACAATGGAAGAAGCCACTCACCTTGTTGCCTTTGGACCTGTAAACGACTATCAGATGCTCGTAAGCAGAATCGGCTTTCGTCACTGAAGACCACAGACTACCATTCTTCCCTCCAATGAACTCGTTCTTGACAACACAGTAAACATGCTTGACAGTGACGAGGTCACAGTAGTAACTGTGCCAGTGGCATGCATGCCCTTAGTCCTGATTCTAAAAGATGATTGTGTATTGTTCTTGTAGACACCCTTGGTGTGACAGAGGATCAAATTTGTGACACTGTAGCAGTCTGCTCTGATACTGCCACCCTCCTGATATGCTGATACTCTCATGTGTCCATAACTCTGTGTTGCCCAGAACTACATCTGTGAGTGTGTGAATGCTCTTCTGACCATCGATGCCACCATCATACCACTGCTGATACCTCTCATCCAACATGGTGTGCAATTTGATGAAAATACCAACCTCCTTTCCAAAGACCACTATATGACCTCGCTCAGACTCCACTAATTGAACAAATGTTGTTCACCTGCATCATCCAGACATGGTAACTTCTTCAAAGAGCACTGAACAACACGATACAAGATGAATAACTTCTTTCTTCATGCTCTAGTCCTTAAATACGCGCAGCATACATTTGCATGTTGTCATCCTCAGTGGCATTATTTCATCCAATGACTTTCGATCTTAGATCACAGTTTCTGCTGCCATTAACTATTAACATATTATAATATGACGTTTCTAAAGGAATTTCTTCTGGGTGTTATTTTTCAATTTCTTCCAGTGTATTTAAGCAAGAACAATTGAAAATGGACTGATATATACATTTTTATTTTATGGAACAGTGAGACAGGGTTATGTGGTACACACAGGTTGGGTTGTTCATGACTTGTTCTTTTCACAGACAGTGGGCTAATAGCCAACTCATAAGGACCCCAATGACTCATAGCTGCATAGAGGAGGAAGATCCATTAAACTACTGTTAAAGGGAGAGATGGGAGCCTCCTGTTAAAGCCATCCAGAATATCCTTATTCTTTTTCTACTATTGCATATAAACTGATAGGCTCCTGTCAGACCTCTGTGGCAAGCAGCTGCTTCAGGGGATATTTATTTTATTTTTAATGTGCACAATGATCCACAGCTGCATTACACATATCTGACAGATTGTGTACAGTACACCTCACCCGGCAGATAGTGGATTTTATAATACCACTAGTGTCCACTTTCCCACTAAGGGTGCAACAGTGGTTAGTAGAGATATCCTCTGTAGGCATTAGGTGGACTCAAATTTACATGGGAAGATCAAATTATAAGCTAGTGCATTATCAGGTAAGCAATATCAGGCATAAGAGCACAAGACAATATTTCCTCTACACCCACCCATCTTCATCCTGCTCCTTAAACAGTTCAAGAGTGGGTTGTTTTACCTCTGAGCAGGTCACAAGGACCTCGTGGGCTTAGGAAGTTTGGGGAGGGCACCCACTGGAACAGCTGTTGGGATATATATGGCAGCCTCCCATCAAGACCATCCAGTGTGTTTTTTAATGTGCACAGGATACGGCTCTCTCACACACAGGGTGACAGCTTTACATCCCATCTGAGGGACGGCAGCCTTTCCAAGCCCATCGGTGTCCCCTACTGACTGTGTTGAGGGCAGGGAGTTTTGTGGAGATAAATCTCAATGCTCCTTTTAAACTTTTATATAAAAAATACTTTTAAAATGAGAAATATCATTGTGCAAACTTCTGAAAAATTGATTTGCCTTTCTGTTGGTGCTCTACAAATTTTTAGTACCTGAGTGGTTCAGTCTACTTGAACTTAATTTATATATTTTGGTATGTTTCCATATGAATAATGGCCTTGTGAATACAATCTTGTGTTACAATAAATAAAAGTAGTTACCCATAGCAACTTTATAAAATGAAAATTGTTATTAATAGTAGTGATTTCTCCCTTATGCAATGGATGTAAATAACCTAGAAGCTCTATCAGACTTGTCCTGGTTTTTCATATAACATACAAACACACAAACAAGGCCACACCCACTGACTTAGCTAACCACTGTACCAGGTTGGGCTTAAAAAGTATAAAAACATATTTTCATCAACCTTCATATAACATATTTTTAAGGATTTCAGTCATAAATTCTCTTCATAAGATTTCAAAACATACATTCACATATTAAAGTTTTTTTTGTGGTAAATTTGCACTTTAATGGAGTACATTATATGTCCAACCCAGTATGTGTAGCACATCCCCTAATATGAAGGATTTAGTGACAAATTAAACTACATTTTGTGTTAATAACTCTCTACATATATGAGAAAATTTGTGCTATACTGCACCTCTAGTTAATTTATCTTAAGTTTTCATTTTCTCTTATTAAGTGTATTTCAGAAGGTGGCAATATATAATAATATTGGCATAACACAGAATTGTTCAAATACTTTTGCCAGTACAATGCCTTTTAACAAATTTTAGTTTTTCCATGACATGTTTTGCTAGCATTTGTATTATACTTTGTTTAGTCTCCTTTTCCTTATGTTTCCTCTCAGTTTAATTCCTTGATATGGCATTTTTGAAGTTGTTCATATGCATTAGGAAACTGATATATTTCTGTATGTAACTGTTATACAGGAAACTCTCATATCTGAATACCATTTCTTGAATGGCTAAATTTTACTGAAATGACTATACTTGCATAAAATGAGAGTTTGGCCAGGTTTACCTTTTAGTTCCAGCATTAACTCTAGGATATATTACAATAATATTTCAGGGATTTTTTTTTTTTAAAATAACAGATGAAATCAGTTCTCTCCTCCCATTCCCCTTATTCCTTCTTTGTAAAAATTCTTTGTAAATATTCTTTGTGAAAAAGAAGTATTACAAAGAATGTTAGAAAAACATTCCTCTAACATTTTTTGTGAACACTTCTTTTTGTTCACTTCAAATTGCTGTCAATCAAAAAAAATAATTTTTTTAAAAATATGTTTAAGAAGTTTCTAGAATATAAATCAGTATTCTTCATATCTAATTTTTACCCAGTGCATTGTTTTTCATGGTATATAATTTTGGTAAACTACAGCAAATTTTGAAGGTTTAATATTCACATTTGTATTATTAATATTTAAAGGTGGGATACCAACTAAGACAGTGGATCAGCAAAAACATTCACCAAAGAAAAGAAAGATGTTAAGATTTACAGGTAGGGAGTTTTTAATGTTGTTTGAAATGCTCTCAGCTTATTAACATAGAGTAATTCTAACAATGAACTTTCTGCTTAGATGCCAAATTAAATTTGAGGTATTTTCAGCACCTCCAAAATATTAATTTTAGAATATTTTCTTGAAGTAACTAACAAATAGAAATTGTCATGTTATGCACTGAAACATATAATTGTGAGCAATAAATTATTACAGTTTAGAAGCAATAAAAGGCAGATAAATTTTTTGCTCTTTTTTTCTAGGTTAAAATATTTTTGTATTTTGTCATTTTAAGTGTTTACATATACTTAAAATTTTATTGTTATATCTGCAAAGAACAATATATAGTAGAACAAAATATAACAAAATAGAATCCATGATAACTCTTCAATTTGAAAGCTAATACAATTTTTGAAGCTAATTCAAAATCTAATATTTTTGTTGCTGAGCAAAAAAAAGGTGCCAGAATGTGTTCTTTTACTAAAGGTATTTTGTATAATCTGTTTTTACCTATCCTCTTATTGCTTTTCACTTGACATTTGAGATGTGATGGTTTATGAATTTATCAAAACATTCAACAATGTTTTCTCAACCTACTGTCCAGTTGTAATCATTGTTCTCTCTAATCTGTGCAGCCACATAGCCACAAAGATGCTGCTCAGGTGTGCCTGCATGTATCTGCCATTCTCACTGCACTAAAGTTACAAATGAGAACCCATGAATGAGAAATATTTTTCATGCACACTCACCAAAACTTGGAATGGTTGTAACATATACTAAATGAAAGTGTCTGATGTGGGAAGTGTCACAGGTGATAAAATATTTAACCCATGCTTTGTACCTCCCCATAAAAGGTTGAAATATGCAAACAATCTATCTTCTTAAAATGAGGGCCTGACCCCTTCTTGAAGTGAGATGCCATATGGAAATATGGTGTGGAGGGTGTCAGATTTCATCAAATTATACCTCTTCCAACTAAGAAGAAAAAAATTTAAAGGGTCAGTGATAATGAGTTTAAAATGAAAGCTTCCAAAGTGGAGTGCCACGTTACCTCAAATAATGTCACCTATTTTTTTTGTCTTCCCATGAAAGCTCGTGACATGGAGAGTGTCTTAGGCTAGCACAAACTATATTTCCTCACCTTCTATCCACTTGAGTAGAGGGAAGGAAAATGAACAAGGGTTGGGTTGTTTTACTTTTCAGCGGCACTTTTTTTGCACACTGGGTTAAATGGCCAGGTCACAAGGATCCCAAAGACTCAGAGAAGGTTGGGGGAGGGGACCCACTGGAACAGCTATTGTTAGTCAGATGGCAACATCCCATCAAGGCCATGTGGCATGTTCTTAATGTGATTGTAGTATGTGCTCTCCCACACACAGGACCATGGCTTAGCACCCCATCTAATGGACAGCAGCCTTCCCAAGCCCATTGGTGTCCCCTACTGACTGTGGGCAGGGTGAGGAGTTTTGCAGAGATAAATCTCAATGCTGACCTAGCTGGGACTCGAACCTGGGAGTTGCAGATTACAAGCCTGGTGCTCTACCAACTGACCCATCCTTGCCCCAATGAACAAGGGTCAATCATGGAAAGTTATATATGAGTATATAAAATGAAAGTTTCTGATATGCATAATAAAATAGGTATACAGGAATTCTCTTCTCTAGTATTTTCAGGGTAAATATAGCCCATTACTGATTTGCATTTGAGATTCATAAAATAAATAGTTTAACAAATTTATATGTTGTGTTCTTTATCTGTTGAACAATTCTGCTTAAATTTTAGCATTTTAGTTACTTGAATTTTATTTCCTCTTTTCGTTTATTAATTACTTAATAAGTGTAACCATTGTTAAACTTCCAACGCTAATTTTGTAAATTAATTTGTTTAAAATTAGGTGTTCCTCGTTCGAGATTGGATGTTTCACCAGTTCGTTCCTTGAAACCACTTGATACTGACAAAGGAAATGCTCTTGCATCAGCTAAGAAATCTACTGGGAGGCTTCTAGATCGTGCTGATCACATTAAGACATATACTCATTCAAAGAAGGAAATGGCCTTACTCTTTCAGCATAAAGTAATATGGGAGCAAGAGTACATGCATTTAAAGTATTTAGAAGACAGGTTACAAAGAGAAATTTATAATCATTTGACTGTTTTTGGGCAACTTAGTGAAGATAGTGATCTTTTCCTAGCAGACAACATAAATTTCATTTTGGAAATGGAGGAAGATAGGGCTTTCTTTAGAGAAAATGTAGTAGATCCTATATGGTTTATTAGGTAAGAAATTATTCAGTTTTCAAAATATGATTTCTACAATGTAATATTTATTGTAAAATTAGGTGAATATTTGGAAATAAGAAAAGCATATTTTACAGTAATGCTTAATAATAAATTTATTACAATAACTGAAATATAGTTCTGATATATTTGATGGTGGCATCCTCTGAGTTGAGGTTAAAATGGATTATTAATACTTATTTTAACTTCCATATGCTCTAAAATCTTGGCGTTATGTTATGAATAATTTTAAATTCCCTGTACATGCCACTCTCGAACTAAGTCAAATCACAACCTTTACTCTTTCTCATTGACAGCTGATATCTAACTGCACTGGTAGGACAAAGTATTTTTGTGATCAAGGCAATTATTGAGCACTGACACACCCAACCCGCTAATGATATTAACTTACACCATTAATCTTATATTTTTTTTTATATAAAATGAATGCTTTAACTCTTGGTTATGCTATAGATTTAAACAATAACAGAATTACATTTTCCTAATCCTGATTTTATATGAAAACTGTTATCAACATTTAAGTACACAATGTTTATTGCAAAAAAATGAAAATTACCAAATTACAAAGGATAATAATTGTCATATATCAAAATCATTAAAAGAACAAGCAATTTTAGAGTTTAACTATTCTATCTTTTATGAGTATTGGTATCAAATTTGGAAGCAGTGTGAGTATTGCAAATGTTAAAATGACAATCATAAACTGCCTTCAGGGTTCATTAATTTTAATCATGAAATTTGAAACAAATTTATGTACTTTAAGAAAATCAATGTCAGAATTACAATCAAATGCAAGAATGTTGAATATTAATTCATACACTTTATAAAATGAGTGAAATATATAAGTAGGAAAAAGTTAATTATGAAAGTCAATTACTTAACTCTAATAAAAATTCCAATTATTGATAAATTAATAATTATTTTTATAAATTCTGTAAATTATTTAACTGTGAATAAATATGTGATATGGCACATATTTTATAAATATCTTGTAAAAAGAATTATGTTATAATTTTATACAATTATCAATTTAAAAAGAACATTTATAGCTCAAGAGCCTCTTTCAGTCTTGTATCTGAGGACAGGTGCCACTACACCCTACTTATTCCTATTATTTATTACACTACTACTTATTCCAGTTGCTGTCTAACTGCAATAAAATTTGTTCACCATGAATGTGTAACTTAGATATTACATATTCTTCTGTTATTAACTTTGTTATATTTCTAAGCTGACATTGCTAATGTTTCTGCAAAATAATTGTTGGCAAAAGGAACACTGCTTTTTCAATAGCAAAATTAAATATATTTCTTCACTGTATTGTAATTTTTATCATTCAGTACTTTCTAATCATCCATCCTGCCTCTATGTTTTATTTATGATAAAGTGTATGAAATATTTAATTTTATTTCTTTTGAATGCATATAGTTAAAAAAAATACAGCATTATAAGAGTCATTGTGATGCTCCCTCGTTCACTTTTACTTTACCTTAACCAGTTTTGCTTAATTTACGTTATATTTATCATTTTGGGGATTTTTATTTCCTTTTTGGCATCTAGCATTCGTTTCCAAGAGTTAGGAGTTGCACATGCGCAACTCCGAACTTCCGACTGTCACCTGCTAAACTGTGTGCACAAGGACACATGCCCTCTTGCATCATAGCTTGCGTCGCTCGTCAATTTATGCAAATGTCTCCTGGTGTGCAACATGACACGTGGGCTTTGTACCTCTTGTTATAATCTGGTGACATGTTGTCACAAAAACACAGTAGACAGAATACAGTAAGTGGTAGTAAGCATGGAGGAGCACAGTTAGTGCAGTTTGTATAGTTAGAGTTGAGAAATGATGTATCTTCTTCATTGAAGTTTTGGTGAGTGATTTTTGGAAATAAATTTGTTTGTTATTTAAACCTTTTGAATCTTTACTAATTTTTTTCTCTTGAGCAACGTTAATTGTTTTGGATTAGAAATTACCTTTACATTTTGACAATCATTTAATATTTTTTGAATTCTTACTCATTAAAGCTCGCTGGTATTTTAAATCCTAATTTAACTTAATTTTTTTTGGCAATTTGTTAATTATTGCCTGGCACCCGACTCAACTATCCAAAGCATAAAAATAATTGGATCAGACAAAGGGTCCAAACTTTAAATGTAATTCGCTTCTTTGGAGCGTTACATCATAATATAGTATGAATCATTAGCTTAAGATTTCCCCCATTTGAGTTCTCTTAAACTTTTTTTTTTAATTACTAAGATCAAAAGTATTATTTTCAAAGCTGACAAATAGAGACTATGGTTAGAGATCTTTTTCACTCTTGCTGCTTTTGAAGTTAGGTGTCATCTTATATTAAAAATGCTTTATTGATAAGGCTAATGCAGTGCTATAATTATTAAAATTTAAGTATAAGAAACCAGCATATTAATAGTTATATTATTTTTATATGATATTTTAAGGCAGTTATTTGAAGTTTTTGAAATAGAAATTGTGCATTACAAGATATGATATCTGACAGGGAAGATCTTCATGAATGGCTTCGACAGAATGAAGGAGCAAAATCCTTAGGTGAAGTTGGCAAAGTTCAACATATTCAGATTCAGGATGAAGTTAAAGTTCTCTGGGGTGGATATAAAGAAATGGTGATAGAATTGGTACAGGAACAACATGAATTAGAACTGGAAGTCAAAGAAGGTAAGTATGGAACTAAGCAAAATGCTGTGGAATTTATGATAAAGTTAATGATAAATATCTGAGTTTAACTTCGTGTGTTTATTTAAACATTGCAGTTTTTTTTTTTAAACAATTTTGACAAACCAGATAAAGTACATACACTAACAGCACTTGCCATATAGAACCCTGAGTGTCTTCAGAAGACCTTGAATTCAGCTTGGCATAGATTGAAAGGTGTTTGGTGTGATGTAAAGCCATTTCTATATCAATGCAGCATGTAATTCCTTCAGATTTAAAGGTAGTAGAGAAAACATTCCTATATGCCATATTCCATTATATTCCATAGTGTTCAATCAGATCAGGCAAATGGGGTGGCCAGGGAAGATTGCTAAATTCTCCATTATGTTGCTCAAACTACTCGCAGATTTCACATTATATACTGTTGCATTATCATTCTAAAACTATCTTCATCAGGAAACAAAACTTAGCAGGATATATGTAATAAGATATGTTATTTATGTATGCTATGATGTTTTGTCAAAACTTTAGACATGCTAATGTACCTAATCGATGCAGCCTTTAACTTTTAGAGTGTGCATGGAAGAAAATTTTTATGCTCAGGGCCAACATTTGCAAAATTGCTGACCACTGAATAAAGCAGATGTTCATATGTGAAGAATGGCATGAGTGGGCATATTGGACCCAATCCATGCCTCACCATTCTTTTATGGTACATGGCCCAGTGTAGAGACTTGAAGAATACCAGTGATGTCATAAAAATTGTTGATGCAAAAAAACTTAAAATTTACTGTTTTCTGTTTAATTACTTTATCTGTGATAGCAAAAAATATTTAGTGGGTAAAGTAATGAAGTTTAAAAATGCTAATGTGAGAATAACTAAAGAAATGATATTGACTAGTAATCAAATGTATCTCCTCCATTACAGCTGAATGCTTTAATCCTGTCAATAATTTGCTAATGTTTAAATCTGTGTTAATATAAGTTAGATGTTTATGTAAGATCTTAAAATACTAAAATAATTTAACTATTAGTACATGACTGGAAGATATAGATTCATTTTCTTGTTGTGTTTATCATTTCTAATATTTTATTGCAAAAAGGTAATTGGTGTAATGTCAAATATTTAAAAGAAAAAAATTTAAGGACTGAAATATAATATGTATAATTAAATAATTCTTAATGTTTGCTAGTTGCTATGGTTAACTTTTTTTAACTGTTAATTAAATTTATTTGTAATTAATGGGTAAATTAGCATTTAATATCAAGTTGTACTTAAAAATCTGAGCAAGTTTCAATAAAATGTTCATTTAGCTAACAGTTTATGTTATTGAAGAGGTATTTTTTCGACATTTAATGAATGTTAAGGAAGATATCACAATGAAGTTAAATGTCGATCAATTTTAGAAGAAAAATTGTCTTGAGCCAGGTGGGATACAAACCCACGTGGGTTCATATCCCACTCGGCTCAAGATAAATTTTCCTCTAAAATTGATCTTCCTTAACATTTATATTATTGTTTTATATAGTTGCTGTAAGAATTTAGAATAAAGCTGTTTATAAAATGGGTTAATATTTCCATATATAGTAAGCCTTTTCGTTTCATCATTAATTCTTAAGTGTATCAGATTTTTAATATAAAACTAACAAAGATTTTTTTCTGACATATCTTTACTAGCTAGGGCACTAGTGAGTGATGACAAACATGTTGTGAGAGGGGTGCCACACGAATTCCATGAATTATATTGTCCTGATCCCCAGCTGAAAGATAACTTGGTTTCAGAGTTATTAAGACTTGATGATAGCTATGCCACTAGACTAAAAGAACTTGAAAGAGCCTGTGATAGACAGTAAGTCATTTTCTGTAATGTGTGGATTTTAAAAATAAAGCTAGCGCATAATTTGTAACTGAATGCTTTACACTATTACGAGGTT